>CM049407.1:16182500-16782500 GCA_026929865.2 Hyperoplus lanceolatus | reverse complement strand
CAATTTGCAACCAAGAAGGACAGTATCAAATTAAATATCATTCAATGCTACGCTCCAACCAATGATACCGAGGAGGACAAGAAAGATGAATTCTATGACCAGCTGCAAGCTGTGCTGGATGGACAGAGCAAAAGACATCACCATTCTAATAGGGGATTTCAATGCCAAAGTCGGATCAGACAACACAGGCTATGAAGACATCATGGGAGCACACGGGCTCGGCCAGATGAATGACAACGGAGAACGGTTTGCCAACCTGTGCTCCCTTAACCAGCTGGTCATAGGAGGCAGCATCTTCCCTCACAAACGAATCCATAAGGCCACATGGAGATCTCCAGACCATTTCACAGAGAATCAAATTGACCACATGTGCATCAGCCGTAAGTTCAGGAGGTCAGGCCAAGATGTACGAACCAAGAGAGGCCGATGCAGCATCCGACCACCACCTCCTGCTGATGACCGTAAAGCTTCGGCTGAAAAGGCACACCACAACCACCAGTACAAGAACAAGATACAACGTTGGACTGCTCAGGAGCCAAGAAATAGAGAACAGATTTCAAATCAGCCTAAGAAACAGATACCAGATTCTACAGGAGCAGTCCGAAGATGGAAATACCGAGACTCAATGGCAACAGACAAAGAAGATGTACCTGGACCAGGGCTGTACGCTTATTTTTTTAGGTGGTAGCACTGGTGCTAGCAAGCAAAAAAATTCAGTAGCACAAAAATAAATTTGGTAGCACACAAAGTATGATCGAAAACTTGCATAACCTTAACCCTTGCATTTCGCTCTAATTACCTTTGATCATGTTATCTTGGTCTCATTTGAGATTCTCAATTAATATTATATCCTAGTGTGTGCAGTAATAATTATGGAAAAATTAATAGGGGTGCACTGATTGCAATTTAGACAAAAGAATCTAACCTGCCAATTGCAATTTTTTGCTGATTCAGAATTATTATTATTATAATGTCCTTCTGTTAATTAAAACCAAACTTTAAAACATTAAACATAGCCTATTAAATAAATAAGTATACATATTGGTACAATTTAGGATGTATTAAATAGGTTGTTGTGAATGTGTTGGGAGTAGCTTTTCAGTGGCTTATTTAAAACTTTGTTTAAATAGACTAGGCTACTGTTGACTGTTCGCTGCAGCTGAAGGAGTTGCCTTTCAAGCTAGAAAAAAAGCGCTAACTTCCTGTTCTTACCGGCTTCAAAATAAAAGTCAACTCACGTTTGGCTAGTTACAGGCTTTTAATGTGAAGGCGCACAGGAAATGTTCTGTTTGTACACGCGCTAACTTAACTGCGGTAATGTGCCCGCTCTCCTTCCGGTAATTACCGTTGGTGAAGTTTTTATACCTAGAATCGCTGCACGTGCACAGAGCCCGAGGACACTTATCTTTCACCGGCCAAAGTGGAGGGTGGACTCATTAACTTACTTGCCTAAGTCTACGTTTACCCCCATTTGGAGTGTTAATGTAGAGCACTCTAAGCAGTGTTGTGCATCTCTCCTCTGTGTTTCAAAGACAGCCTCTACTCATTAGCAGCCTGTCGCAAGAGTGCGAATGGACTTGTATTCATCATCGCACGTGATCAATTTCAGTAGCAAATGCGATCAAAACTGTCGCACTGTACAGCCCTGACCTGGACACCTGTGAAGAAATACGTGGGAAGAAGACAACAAAACATAAAGACTGGGTCTCCGTAGAAACACTCCAGAGACTGAAAGAACGGAAGGAGAAGAAGGAGAAGCTAAACTCAAGCAAAACAAGAACAACAAAGGGAAGGGCCCAGAAAGAGTACACACAGGTCAACAAGGAGGTGAAGAAGAGTATTCGGAAGGACAAAAGGGCCCATATAGACAACCTGGCCCAACAAGCAGAAACAGCCGCCGGACAAGGAAACCTGAAAGACCTCTACATGATCACCAAGAAGTTAGCCGGAAAGTTCCAACAGACAGACAAGCCAGTGAAAGATAAAGAGGGAAACCCCTTACTACAACCCAGGACCAGAGGAGAAGATGGGCCGAACACTTCAGGGAAGTACTGAACCAACCGGCTCCAGAAGAACCACAGGACATCCCACCAGCGGAGATGGAGCTACCAATAAGCTGCCACAAGCCCAGCAAGGCAGAGATTAGGAAAGCTATTAAAACTCTGAAACTAGGGAAAGCAGCAGGACCGGACGGAATACCAGCAGAGGCAATCAAGGCGGACCTGAAGACTACCACGGACGTGCTCCACAGCCTCTTCTCCAAAGTCTGGGAAGAAGAGACACTACCAGAAGACTGGAAGGAGGGAGTTATCATAAAGATACCAAAAAAGGGAGACCTCAAAAACTGTAACAACTACAGGGGAATCATGCTCCTGTCTGCACCAGGCAAAGTCCTGAACAGAATTCTACTAGATAGAATGAAGACTGCAGTTGATCCCTTGTTACGAGACCAACAGGCAGACTTCCGGAGTAATCGATCCTGTACAGACCAGATCGCCACCCTACGCATCATTGTAGAGCAGTCAATAGAATGGAACTCCCCCCTATACATAAACTTCATCGACTATGAAAAAGCATTTGACAGTGTGGACAGAGAGACCTTATGGAAACTAATGAGGCACTATGGCATCCCAGAGAAGATCATTTCCCTGGTTCAAAACACCTACCAAGGAATGTCTTGTAAGGTCTTACACGCAGGCCAGCTCTCAGACAGTTTTGAGGTCAAGACCGGAGTCAGGCAGGGATGTCTACTCTCACCGTTCCTGTTTCTCCTAGTCATTGACTGGATTATGAAGACCACAACAGCAGGAAAGAAAAACGGCATCCAGTGGACCCTCTGGAAACAACTTGATGACCTTGACTTTGCTGACGACCTGGCTACCCTGTCCCACAACCACAATCAGATGCAAGACAAGACTGCAAGACTGGCAACAACATCCCTTGGAACAGGCCTCAGGATAAACAAGGAGAAGACCAAACTGATGAGGATTAACACCCCTACCACCAACCCTGTCACTATAGATGACAGACCCATTCAGGAAGTCGACTCCTTCACCTACCTTGGCAGCACCATAGACCAACAGGGGGGCACAGACAGCGATGTCAAGGCCAGGGTAGGCAAAGCTAGAGTAGCTTTCACCATCCTGAAGAACATCTGGGCCTCCAAGGAAATAGCAACATTAACTGAAGTGCGCATCTTCAACTCTAACGTCAAAAGCCTCCTTCTCTATGGCTCAGAGACTTGGAGAATGACGAAGAAGACGTTACAGAAGATCCAGACTTTCATTAACACCTGTCTGAGGCGTATCTTTAGAATCAAGTGGCCAGACAAAATCAACAACACAGAGCTGTGGCAGAGAGGAAGCCACGAGCCAGTAGCAGAGCAGATCCTGAGAAGAAAGTGGAAATGGATCGGCCACACCCTGAGAAAACCAGCACATACCATCACACGTCAGGCCCTGGCCTGGAACCCCCAGGGGAAACGGAAGAGAGGACGCCCCAAGAACAGCTGGAGACGAGACAGAGACGGCAGAGCTCAAGAGGCACAGATCCAGCTGGGGGGAGGCAGAGAAGGCAGCCCTGGACCGTGCTGGTTGGAGAAGAGTCGTTGATGGCCTATGCACCACGCGGAGCGACGGGCTTAAGTAAGTAAGTGTTTGCATCAATCCTGTACTACACGGTATGCTGTATATCTAATATATATATAGTATATACATTGATACATGCATATACAGTAAATGATCATCCATTCTATCTACATTCAATATACTGTATAGTCCTGTCTATTCTTCCCGTCTATCCTGTCCTATCTACTACTTAATACTTAAAATGCCTTTCCAAATTAGATCATTCAGTATGTTCAGAACCTACAGTACAGGATTTTTACATTAGTCCAGAGCTTAATCTTTATTTTGCTTTGGTTTAGGGAATATTTTCATAAGGACAAGATATTTTTCCCATTGACTTTTTCCTGTTTTTTTTTTTTTTGGTACAATTTGGTTCGGTATAAACAATCAGGAATTGTCATATGGCTTAATGTTGTTCATAGAACTTAACCCCAGAAGAGGCTGGCGGATGGAGACATACTTACTCATTTTGAACTAAATTAGTTTGACAATGAGGTGGTCACTCTTATCAAAGGTGCTGTAAGCGGAATGGTTCTTTTAGCTAACTTCCTGTCAGTTACTGCAGTTAGCAGTCCCCTCGCTCGTCCCTACGTCACCACAAATCAAAACAGACATTGGGAAGGATGTTTACCTGCTCAGTCATTGTAGACGCATACACATTCACCCATCTGTTGCTCTGGCGTGCAGTGGCACTGTGAGACCATGAGTGAGACGGGTGTCGGTTTGTAGCGTTCTCTATTGTGATTGGATAAAAAATTTGGGATCCTACAATAAGTTTATTTGCCGATTACATGCAGAGCAGCTGACTGAGAGATCGGCTTTATGACGCGCACGTTATGTAAGTGATCACTGTATGAATAAAGAGCGATTTAACACTTATATAAACATAAATAAACCGCTTACTTCACCTTTAAGGAGATATATTATTTTCTATCCCTTTGTATCTCTCTGTAAGACTGTGCTGTCTTTTTTAATTAAAGTTGACACTGTTGAGGCTGAAGTCAAATAAGCAGGTATGCAGCCAAAGCATTCTGAAATGTTGTAGGCCAAAGAAGGTAAGCTTCTCAAAGCCCTCTGTTAGACTAGAGACTTTACCACACACATACACACTCACACACACACACACACGCACACATACACACGCACACACACACACACACAATATTGACATACTGCTGATATAGCTTTCTCTGAGACAGTTATAAGCAATGTATGGTTACCATGGAAACACATACCTTCCATCCATGCAGATTTTCTGACAAATAATTGTAGCTCACAATTAGATGAATAACTATAGCAATAACAACTAGATTGCGTGCTAGTCTATGAACACTCATAGGCATTTGTAAGTGACTAATAGAAATGTAATGATTAATTGCAATAAGAATATTTAAGTGAAATGTAGACATGATTCCTATGGGCTCAGAATTGTCTTGTTGTCTGTGAAAAAAGAATGTAAATATTATGTCTGCTAGATATATATACTGTATATACTGTTTGTGAAAGCAATATCAAAAGGGAAACCTGAAAAGTCAAGGCACATGGAATAGTTTGATGTCTATCTAAACTAGAAAGACATACAAGAGAAAGACAAACATACAGAGGTCAACAAAGACTAAAGTCAGGGGGAACAGGCTGTGGGCTGGATTACAGGACAGTCGCTGAATATGGAACAGAAAAAGGAAAGATTGGATGATAAAGTATCGCGGCAACTGTCAGCTGTCAACTGTCATATATTAAGTGCTGCTAAAGAGTCCAGAGTTCAAGCAAATATATGCACTCTTGTGCGCTGCTTGATGGGAAATGTACTGGTAGAGTCTTACGACTTGATGGACATATCATAAACAACCACATTACTCACCAGGCTCATTTTGTAACATAGTCCCTCTGATATAATTTCTCACAAATAGCACAGCTTGCATGTGAAAAATGTAGATATTTGACCTGAAGGTAAATACAGTATATAAAGTATACACAGTATATGACATACTTCTCATCTGCTTGTTTAAGAAATAGCCAAGACACCAAATGAAAAAAATGTATCATGAGTTAATACAATACTAGGTAACAGACTTACAAAACTAATCAGAATTTTTTGGGGAATAATTTAACAATGTAGCTATTTTTAACCTCTCAGATGGCCTGCCGGCAAATGCATCTTTGGAAAGCTGAGATTTTTGGGATTCGATCCACACAATCCATTCTGGTAAATACTTTGTCTTTAAATAGACTTTTTTAATATTGAATAGTTTTTAAATGTTTGGCTACTCCCTTGAGAACAAAGAGATCTTCTACTTGAGGTGAGAGAGGAGAAGGAGAGACATACATAAAGAGACGGACAGTCAGACACCTTGCAACTCTGTGTCTGTGTGTTTCTGTGTCTGTGTGTTTAGTTCATACTGTTGTCAGGTTGATGCCCCAGGCGAGTTTTTAAGTAGCAATCCTGGTGCCTCAGGCCACTGTAAGACCTTTACTGTCTTCTAATGCAGCCAGGGACTGTGTGTGTGTGTGTGTGTGTGTGTGTGTGTGTGTGTGTGTGTGTGTGTGTGTGTGTGTGCACACGCGTGTGTGTGAATAGATCTTCGTACATGTGAGCAGTGGCTCTGTGTGTCTTTTCAATTGCGTACAGGTGGTATACTGAGGATCGGTCACACAATACAACATGTCAAAAAAAGGAGGTGATAAACTGAGGATAGAGAAATGTTGGTAGCTTGGGCTTACACAAACGTAGGCATCTTTGGAGATAGGCCTGTCTTTGGTGGGTAATACCAAATTTTTTCCCTACCTCACCACAGAGATGTGTGCATATTTTTTAGGCAAGTAGCGATAAGTCTCCTCTATCGATATATTTCAGAGATATGTCCATTGAGTGCTGAGCGGCACGTCAAAACTATATTGTGGAGGCCTCAATCTATGTTCACAAGTCTGCAGCAGCATTAAAAGTGAAGGGGCTTGAGGATGAATGTATGTGTGCCTGAATTGTAGAGGAGGCACACATGTGTGTGTATTCTCAACTGAACAGCAGTAAAGGTGAAACTTCAGGTCAGAGCTATACTCTACTCCTGTAAACGTGGGTGTGCCCTCCACATATCCATAGCTAAATATTATTGCTTGAGTCCGAGATTACACTCTTTTATATCCCTATTACCAGCTGCTCTCTCACTTTCTCTGCCTCACCCCATCATATTCATTGTCCTCCCCCCATCCACCGTCTCCTTTCACATCTTCCTCTTTCACTATGCACCGCTCTCCCTCTTTTAATTCTCCGCTTCTCATGGGAAGCACAGGAGTCAGGGAAGGGCTTAATCATCAGGGTAAACGGAGTGATATTGCATTTTGACACGCCTCTATATTATTTCCCCTCCAATTTCACTGCTTTGCGAGGAATGTGGGACTTTCTTCACCTCTTCTTCTCACCCTTTTCTCCTTATCTTCCTGTAACAATGTGTTGCAGGTGGAAAGGCACAGTGGCTGAACAGATTGCAGTATACCTTTCAATTCCTTAATTTTATTTATTCATTTGTTGATGGTCCTCTGTACAACAAAAAGTGAGAGTGCAACCGCATAAAAGGGATAAGAGAGAAAAGGGAGGGGACAAGGAGACGGTGAGAGAAACTGATGCTGCTTTGCATGGCCAGTGAAGGTCAAGCAATCTCATTTTCTAAGTTAAACTTTAGCTCAAGTTTGAATTGGCCCCATATTCAAATGAATTTTCTAGCTATTGATCATTTGGGTTCCCCCAGCTTTGGAAGCACATGGGCACTCACTGTAATTTTGGATTCGAAACAGCAGCAGCATTAGACCATGAACCCGAAATATTTCCATGATTTGCCTTCAGTTCTCTTTAGTCAGCCTGACTTCAGAGCCGGGTGAAGCTTCAATAGCATTAATTCAGTTTTATGAATTCCCTCTTCTGAAAACACAGTTTCTGTTACCGGTTGGTTTATATCGAGCATAGGCACAAGGCTATTCAACATATATAGCATAGGATTACTGTACTATCCTGAGAAATGTAAATATTTTGTGTTGGCACTGGCAGCGTGACTTGTAGTTGTCTCCGACATCGTCTGCGGCACCACCACTTTTCCAGCAAACCCACCAAGGGTTAATCTGGTTAGAAACTTTGCATAGCTGTTCATCCGGTTGACTTCTCAACTCAATTTAAGGCCAAAGCAAAAACTTTGTGCTAAAGCTTGCTTAATTGCCCAAAGCATAGATAAGAGAAGACATTTTATTGCAAGTTGATTGCAAAGGGCAGGTTTAGGCTCTCTATGCATTCTGCAGCTTCTAAGGTGTGTGTTTAAAGAACAGCTCTAAGATCAGTACTTAAAGGCCTATTTTACCGGTGGGAATATGAAGGTGTATTGGATTCTGAGATCTTATGTAGTATAAATGTGCAAAAAAATTGAAATTGGTTCATCCTAGCCTGAGAAAAGGCAGAAAGAGTGTTTTATGGTCTCACTGTCTAACCCTACATTTCTCTTTCTGTGACATCACAGAAAGAGATTCATATTCCCACCGGTGAAATAGGCCTTTAAGTTAATTTGGCATTCTTGCACACAAATCAGACGTTGGATATATTAATTAATAGCCGATCAGGTTGTACACATGCTTAGGGGTTCCTGTTGCTGAGCATCTTATCCCAAACACTGTTGGCATTTAAACAAGATGAATACAAGCTGTTTGTTTTTTGTTTGCTTCTTGTTCAACAATGCCCCGCAGTTATCTCCTGGATAATCATGAATGTAAATACATTGATTTTTCTGGCAAAACACTGAATAAACTATAGACATCCCATGGAGTTTGCAGGAGTGCTCACTTAACATGAAATAAAAAACACAACATTTTGCCTGATCCCCAATCTGGGATGTTAGCGTCATTGCAACTTTTAACAATACTAAATTCAACTAATTTCTGCCCTTGAAAGAACTAAAAAAAACATTAAATGTTTTATTTAATTTCAGAGTTATAACAAACATTTAAAGAAGATGCTGAGCAAAACATGTGGATTCGTTCTTGAACACTCTGGATTGCCTGCTTCCCTGTCTCTGCTGTCTATCTACCCCCCCTCACTCTCTGACAGGCAGATGTTTGGGCTCTGAGGTGACTCCACTGGGAGTCCTCTCCCCAGTAATTGGCTGTCACACACTGCTTCCCAAAGTTGGCAAATCGGATTTCTTGGAATCCGGGAGCATTGGGGGGTTAAGGCCAGGGATAATATGGCAAGGTGAAGGCTTTAACTGCAGGTTTAAGTGTGTGTGCTTAACCTCTAACTAGCACTCTCTGTCCCTCTCTCACTTATGTACCTCGTCGCCTGTCTTTCTTTCACTCTCACTATCTAACCTTCTCGTAATCTGGCACTCAGGTCTGTTTTGTTTTTGTTTTTTTCCCCAGTCGTGACCTCATAGTTGTCTACTGCCAGCTTACAAATCCTCCTCCCTGGCCTTTTTTTGTCATATGTTCCCAGGACTTTCTTATTCAAAAGATTGCTATTTTATTTTAATTAATCAGTGGAGATGAATTGGCGAAAAACGTGGTTAAAAAAAAAGAGTCCTCTGCCACGCTTTAATTGAGCAGGGGACACCAAGACCTTAGGAAGTACATAGATGTTGTAGATGTAAATGTTTATAGAAGGAACTATGTTTAAAGCATTTTGCTATTACAATGAATTGCTGAAAGAGAAGTCACTTATCCAAATGAAATAACAGCAATGGCCAATAATTTAGTAATGTGTTGTTTTTGGTAATAACTCACTTTATTTTATTTATATAGCACATTTCAGCTATTTCTAGCTAAGTCACTACACATCACACATAGCCTACTCCCTGTTAAATGATGGAAACCCACATATGATCACTGCAAGCATGCATTAGGTCTAGCGTGATACTTATCTGGATGCAGAAATACCAGAGTAGCAATCCCATCCTCATCCAAGCATGGGTATGATAGCGCTGGCATATAATTAATGCAAATTATTTTGTGTATAGGGTCCTAAAACGAGGAAGATTGCGGTTGCTTATTCTACGTAAATCATGGTGCTATTAGTGGGATCAATCCATTATGCAGATCTGGCTGTAAGTAGCTTAATTCCTAATCCTACAGTCCCTTTCCCAAGTTATTTTAATCTCTGTTAAAAGTTTCCTCTCCTCCTTCTTACTGAGGAGTAAATATCTGTAATTTCACATAAATTGCAAAACACTGCTCAACAATTCTGAAACACTATCTGGATGGTTTACAGCTACTAAGGCCTATTTGTAAGAAAGGAACTGAAGAGATGCAGCTTATCAGATGACAATAATGCTGTCACAAGGACAATAAGAAAAAAGTAGAACACATGATTAAGACATGAAGGGAGCGAAGGAAAAGCAATGTGCTTGTCAAACTTAAATATGTAGGAATACTCTCTGTAAGGAGCATTTACTTGTGACTGAAAATATCTTATACAAGAAGGAAACAAAAGTGGCTAAGGCTGAGACTTGACTCTGAAAAGCATCAATAATCACATTCTGTATGATGTTCCTCAAAGACAAAGTAAATAACAAGAGTATTAATTAGAGTAAATACATTGATATTGCTTGCCTGAGGCGTAGCTCCAGCAACAAGGATCTGTTATAGGGAAGTTAGTGGAAAGTTTTTGATGCCGTTAGTTAAAGATCAACCAGGCCTCCGACTATCAGGGTACAAGAATATCTATAGCAAAGTGTCATCAGCTTTCTAGTTTGGGGCTGTACATTGGCATATTCAGCTTGAAACTATAATGCAGTGTTATATAAATGCTTTACCACCTGTGGCTGATGAGAGCTTCATTATGTGGATACACTATTTGACTTTACATTGCAGCTTGGTTAAAAACATGACAAAACAACAAAACATCTTGTTTTCTTGACTGTGTAAACAATAATGTCTACCCACATACAATTAGAGGCTATTGTGTCTGACTCTTAAAACACAATAGCCTCAGTATGCCTACTCGTAGCATCACCTTGGTGTACAGATCCCTTGTAGCTCCTCAAGAATTCAGGGACGTTCACAGGCAACAAGAGGCCAGCTGCCGTTAGTTATGATTGGATTTCATGCAGCTCTGCTCATTCTGTTAGGTGGATTTTTTCTAAGAAAAGCAACCCCCCTCTTAGAGATACTTAAGTCTCCAGACAGGATAAGAGCAAAATCTCCTTTGATATTCACACTGTTCATGTGTTCAGACTGGGAGGATACATGCTGCTTCAGGTCAGTAGTAGAAATAAGGTTTCATGGATGAAGACTAAAGATGATTAAAGGTTGTGCCAATGGGACAGTGTGACAAAAACCTGAAATGGTGTGCAATGTCTCCATAGCTTCCAGAAACATGTCAATATCACACATTCATCATAGTACAAGGTGCAAGCACAAGGGTATTTATTAATCCGGTATTTTCTAGGCTAGGTAGCTCCTTGTTTGCAGGTTGACGTGGGCACATGATGACTTATACAACTTTAAAATAACACGTTAATACCTAATGATTATTATGAGCTTTTATATTATTCTTCTATCCGGAAGCAAGAACAAACAGTACTAAAACTTGAGGAGTAAATAAATATATCAGGCTGTTCCAAACAAACTGGCAGCTTTCCCAATCTTTTCTCTGTGGAGGGGCGCCCAGATTTATCATCATAATAACAAAACATGTTCAGGTATAAATCTTTTTTTGGTGGAGGTGCATGTGAAAGCCACCAGGAGCACCGCCTCAGAATATTGGGATACTGTTTTGTTAAAATCATATGTACATAAGCATCACTTCAGTAGAGAGTCATTGTCTGCAAAATGTGTTAGAGTTTCTAGTTTTAAGTGTTCATTCTCCACTACTATTCTCGACTACTCATTTGAATTTCAATTCCTCTACCTCTTAAGCTCTAGCCTATTTTTTAGGTTTCTGCTCGAAAATGACATACCCAAAATGAACAGAGTATACCTCTGCATCTACAAGGTCTATTTGAATAATTGTGGTGTCATTATGAAGGGAACACTTGTGAAATGTGTTCAAATGTGTAAGTATCAGTAGTTATGTCACTGGCTCAGAGTAAATTAAGTTTGCACACAAGCATAAATGACAGATTTCATTTTTGCCTAAAGTAAATCACACTATTTCAATGAATATCTCTTTGAAATTATGCTGATGGGGCTAAAACTCTACATTTAAGCATAGCACAAGGTGTTACCATTATCCCTGCAAAGTTTGATCCTCATAAAGTGAAGCAGAGCAGAATTATAGAGGTTTTAGTACAGACTAGTCAGATGGACTCTCCAAAATAGTCATTTTGGCACACTTTGGCACCATCAGTGCCATTTGAAGTTTTTGATGTACTGAACTATATATTTCACATCTATGTCATTATCTGTGATCATCACATACATTCTCAACAGTTTTTATTTTTATTTATTTATTTATTTTGCATAACCAACCAAACCTGTACACAATTAGCAAAGAAAACCATAAAAAGCAACTGAAGTTTGAATCAAAATGAAACATTTATTCATCAACAATAATAAAAACAAACTGTAAATTGTAAAAAAAATCACACAACTATTTACAGTGACAATAAATTCCAAATAAAACAAGTGCGTGTCCCACCTCTGCCACGCTTGCTTGCCTTTAGTGTGTGGCTTTGCCTCTGCCTTTTGGCTGCCTCTCTTCAGTTGAGTCTGAATTAGAAGAGTATGAGAGCTGAAGAAGGGAAGCAGAAGCTGGACAAGGCAGAAGCCCTCCCTGCATCTGAGTGGTGGAAGTAGGCAATGGGTCCGTCTGGTATGTTGATGGTTTGCACATAATCACTGTAAAACCAAATGTGGAAGAAAAACAAATATATCTATTCAGTGGCCTTGTTTTGAAAGTGCAATACATGTTATCACAAAAGCAATAGACCTGTGATAATAATAATCAACAAACTTGAAGGTAAACATAATATGCAGTATATGTATAAGCACACGCACACACACACACACACACACACACACACACAGAGAGAGAAACGCATCTATCTAGCATAAAACAGATATTATATGCTGGTATTTATGAACCTCTCTGTAGTAAATAAAGAATTGAATTGTACCTTTCTAATGGAGGCGTGTAGTCCATGGTAGTCAGCAACAGGGTGTCCTCAGCTGAAAACGTCTCCTCCAGACTCTCCTCAAATACAATTTGCCACACCTCAGCCAAACAAAGTTTGGTTGAACGACGTCCTGCCATTTTTGATCATAAATGGTCATAAAAGCGTCTCAAAAACTAGGGATGGGTCCGATCCGATCCAGTATCGGGTCCGATATGGGCGAAATCTACGGATCAGATATCGGACTAACAGCTCCGATATAAATTCCGATTAAAAAAAATATATATATATATTTTTTTTAAACTATGAAAGATCGAAAGCCCTGCGCGAGCAGATGCCGACGTTCGGTGGAGGGAGTTATGATTTGAATACTGGTTCTAAAAAAACACACCAAAGTCTGAGTTTCTTACTTTTTCTCATGGAAGCGAACAGAGCTGTTGTTCCGTTCCAAATCAGCTGTGCCATTGTATCTTAAACGAGTTTATTAATCGGTCCTGGAACATACATTTTCGGGGATTTATAAATCCATAGAAAAGATCCATTATTGATAGTCTTTTGTATCCATAGTATATTCATTATTGACCGCGTATTCCTATGATGCAAGGAAGTCACTGTTGATTGGCAATAGCAGCACTGCATAGGGAATTTAAATAAACAGCTAAGCTAAGCTAACGTTAGCATTTCGCCGAGCACTGCTTTCCCTTCCGAGATCACGCTAATGTTGTGGTATAAAGTTAAGGGAAACACATATGCTGATATTCTTCCTCCCTCTCTGTATTCCTACTGCGCTTGGTGCCGCTTTTAGTTTGCCTCGCTCTGACAATGTCACGTAGCCAACAGCTGGTGTATCACCGATTGCTCTTTGAAAGGACGGTGGCCAACTAGGTCAAAGTTCAAATAATTTGATAATTTACTTTAAATTTATATTTTAACAATTGTTGTATATATAACGTGTATATCTGAGTAGTAATATTCGCTGACAACATATATTGCAGTTTAAGCTACTTGTGCAAAAAAAACCATAATAATAATAAGCCTTCCTAGCCTTACACATAAAGTCACCACAAACAAAGAAATTTAGAATAATTATGATATCGTATCGGACAGTATCGGTATCGGCCGATATCCAAAACCCAGATATCGGAATCGGATCGGAACTAAAAATAGTGGATCGGTGCATCAAACACTCTAGAGTCAGCTAGCTTCGCGCGTAACAAGCAGCTAACAATAGCTCTGCGTAAAAGTGTATACTGCCAGTTTCAGCATAGGACATTACGCAGGCTTGTGACTCGGCGGGGGATTGGTCGATTTGGATGATTGACACCTTGTTTTAACCGTAAGAGCCTATAGGTGTTAGGGAAGGTGTCGAAATGTGTGCCAGACACATGATTGGCTAACAATAAGGACGCAAAATGACCCACTGCAAACTTACTTCGATGCATGGTCCCAAAGAAAGGCCCCCTCAAGCTAAAAAGAAGTTAGATTCAAGTTGGAGGAGGATGTAAACAAACCAGGACATGTTGGATTTACTAAAACCGTAGTTTGTTGCTCTCAATTACAACTTTTCATCAAAAAATCGCAAAGGTAAGACATCATTTATGTTAGTCGATGTAAATAAGTGGTTTTATACCTTTGTATTCTTTGGCTGCTTGTTCACCGAGTTTTTATCCAAGGGACATGATTGTGGTACTGTTGAACTCGTCATGGTCTTAGCTTTCATTTGATATGATATTCGTTTGTGTGCAATGAAGTATCGGAGCAGTAGCAATAGAAATTTGGAGAGAGGGTTGAATTTCTGACGCTATTCGGATTTTGACATTGAGCATTTCATTAATATGCTTGGTGTTTGAGTTGTGTTTGGTGTGTGTAAAAATGACTTATATGTAGCTGAGTTTCTCATGTTTAATTTGATGTGCAGTATGACTATTTCTACATTGTTATGGCAGTGTTGTATGCCTTTTGCTGCGAGAGTGATCACTAAGTCCCCCAATTGGTGGACGCTAGAGTTTAAGAGGTTAATGGATGCCCACTATTAAAGTCTACTTTCATCAAATTTGGCATAATTTAACCATAGCCAGTAAAGCTCTAATTATGCCAGGGCCACACTGGACACAGAAGTTTTGTTTCGGCGTCCCTGTTCCCAGATCTGACTGATTTCGGCGTCTGGTTTATTGTTTCCACAAGCTGCACGCAAATCGGACAGAAACCACATTTATATTTTTCAAAAACATCAAATTGGATAAACAAACACATTATTAAAGTGTTTATGTGCAGAAAGAGAAATAGCTCTTCAGCTCTACTCCAACTCGCACAGGGATACGGGAAGATACAATATCAAAACTATAGGCACTGCCAGGTGTGGACATACATGTACAGTTGTTAGAAACATATACAACTATTGTTAATTCATGAAGTTGCAACTAACACGTGGTAAAGACCAGCTTAAAGCCACTACGAGTAACTTTGTCCGTTGGCGGCCCCTTTGGACAAAAGCGGTAGTATTTGTACGATGCCAGCTATCGTAAAGCTGTATTCTAGCTTGTGCCGGTCGTGCCAGTCTCAATTGATTAGGACGCAATATATTTGCATTTCCGTGTGTTGAAAGCCGTGAGAGGCACGGACTCTTTTCGGTTCTGTGAGAGTGGTTAGTGACTCTGCATCAACTAATGCCGGTCAGTGCCACACACACCTGATTGCAATGAGTTGATGCAGTGTCACCTAACTACTCTCACGGAGCTGAAAGATTACGTGTCCTCACAGAAAGTGAGAGACAGCAGTAAGTATGGATCACGATGAGGTAATGTGTTTATGTTGTTGTAAATAATGACTATTTCAGATGAATATTGGTCATCTGATGATGGTGACCGCTCATTAATTTTATTTTACTAACCTTTATTTATACAGGTAAAATCTCATTGAGACCCAGGGTCTCATTTACAAGAGAGATCTGTTCAGGTAGGCATCAGCAGCAACACAAAGCTACAGACTAACTAAACATACAGGAGACACAACACAGAACACAAACGGTAAAATAACGCAGTACAAAGGGCAAAGAACAAGTTAAGTACAAGTTAAGTTATGTACAAGTGCAGACCCCCACGGACTGATTCAGGAGGAGGATTTAGGAGTAAACACTGCAGTCTAGTTCACTCCAGTGTAATTGTATACACGTTGCTTGGCAACGCCCTCACCTCCTCCCGCCCGTCTATCACTCCCTTTTAGATTTTCTACATTGCATTTTCTTTTTTTTCTTTGATGGTTCAGCCCCGTTATCAGTCATTATGACGACAAATAACTGTCTCAAACAAGGCTCCCCTCCCCTTCCCTCACCTGGTGGGATAGGCTTCTCAAATCGCGTTGCAGCGCTACACTGAAATCTGTGACCATGTGATCATTGAGCCTGATGGTCTCGTTTGCTGTTAAAGGTAATTTATGACTATCAGAGTAAACATGGGGCTGTTTAAAAGATATTTAAATGTTACTCGTAGCTGCTTTAAGTGCAGACTGGCGCTGAGAAATTCACACCCGATGTGAACAACCAAATAAACTTCAGAGCGCTGTGCTCAACAGTCATAGCCAAGCTGCTCTGTTGTGTCGTGCAACTTTCTTCTTTTTTTTTATTTTTTTTTTTATTTTAGGTAGCCCCTTTTCTGTCTCTTACCTTGAGCTGCTACTTTTCAGGCTTCACAGCAAGCTCACATTTATTTCTGTGATCTAGCAAAGACTCTTTATACGGCTAGATGAAAGGAAGAAATTTGAACGGGTTGATAACACCAAAGGAGCCATCAGTAGGCAGTGTCGGAATGGGAATCCTTTAGCCTGAGGCTGTTCTGGAAACACGAAATTCACCCAAATGGTAGCACAGCATTCAAGTGTGAGATAGCCTGATGCAACTTAGCCCACTGCTCTCCGCCTCAGGTGCCCACGTATTTTTCACAACCTCGGGTTTTACATTTCCCAGAAATTAGTCTGGTGTATTGTGTTGAGCGAGTGTACAAATCATGTTTACCAGTCTCAAGCAAAGGAATGCTCAGTGGAGAGAGCAACAAGCACAGGTGTGACTGGAGAATGAGAAGGGGAAAATTGGATAAGAAAAAAGATGACGCAGTTACATTACAGCATTACCCAAAATGAAATGGAGGGAGAAACAATGACATAGAGAAATTTAAAAAAGTGTGAGTGCATTGTGTTGATATGTGTGTACAATCTTGGGGTGTCAGTTGGTGTGTACAGCAGTTGAATGTTAAGCACAAGGTGAGCACAGACACATCTAAAGTGCGTCGTGGACACACAGACATATGCGCTAACACATTTATTAACGGAATAAATGAAATTAAGACGTACTCACTGTACATGCTGTATACTTATATGTACAAATCTACAGTGTGCAGATGTGAGATTTGACTTAACATTCCCTACACCTATAACTTGAGTAAACCTTAAAATGCAAAAGGTTCCCAAGTTAATAATTCATAACATGTATGTGAATGTGAGAGCGCATGTGGATCATACTGTAGGTGAGTTTGAGGAGGTGCCTAGAGACCTCGACTACATGCAGCTGGCTAACGGGGAACTGTCAGCTCACAAGCACCAAGGCTCCAAGGAGTTGTGCCTCTGCCAGAGATGGATATATAAACTCTTCTTTTTCTACTGCTTCTCAGCAAAAGAACATCATCCCCCGCCAGCAGTAACTTGTGGTGTGTGCATGCAGGGTGTTGAGAGTAAAGGTCTCATAGCTCATAAGAGAAAACTGAATTATTTAGTATATATTTAGTTGTTGCAAAGAAAAACCGGGATAAGGATAGTGTGGGTTTTAGTTTCTAGGTGTGTTTGATGTTGACAACCTTGATTTCTACTCCATCATCTTTGAATATGAATGTTATTCTATGTACTCGCTTTGCCACCTTTCTTCCATGGCACAAAAAAGTCACACTCATCTCTTTCTTCTTTCCCCTGACTGTCTGTCTAACTTTTTTTTCGCATTGATCTCCAGGGTTCCTCTACTGTAAAGATAGGCAAGGGGCGTGTGTAGGTCTCGTTAGTATAAAATGACAATGTTCTTCTTCCTGATGTCCATATAGTACATAAAGGATGGGAAGTAAAAAGGAAGGGAAGGAGAAAAAAAGACAGAATAAATTGGTTTAAGATAAGTTAAATCACGGCTCAAAAAAGAGCTGGATATCCGCAGACCTTACAGTTGATCTGCTGACTTAAAGAGATTTCTAAGAATTGACAAATAGACTAAATATAAGCAGTGATGAAGTGGTGAGTGGCAAGAATAATACAACATGCTGCCACAAACTCTACAAGTGGGGAAGCTACAGTTGTGTTCAAAATAATAGCAGTATGTTTAAAAAATTGAGTAAAGATCAAAATCCTAATAATAGCTTTTATTTCCATACACGCAAATGCATTGGGGACATTGCACATTCAATTCCAACTCCAAATATGAAGAAACGTGTCAAATGTTTCTTCATCTTTACAGAAAGTTAAGAAAAAGGAATATTAGACTGTTCAAAAAAATAGCAGTGTCTGCATTTTTCTTTACAACTCAAACCTTTACTGTATCAACTGAAACATTAATGAGGATTTAGCTTTCCTATGAATCACTGAACTAATATTTAGTTGTATATCCTCTGTTTCTGAGAACTGCTTCACATCTGTGTTGCAGGGAGCCTACCAACTTATGGCACCTGTGATCAGGTGTTTCAGCCCAGGACGATTGGACTCCATTCCACAATTCCTCTGCATTTCTTGGTTTTGCCTCAAAAACAGCATTATTGATGTCACCACATAGGTTCTCTATTGGATTAAGGTCCAGGGATTGGGCTGGCCACTCCATAACTTTAATCTTGTTGGTCTGGAACCAAGATCTTGTTCGCTTACTGGTGTGTTTGGGGTTGTTGACTTGTTGGAACACCCATTTCAATGGCATTTCCTCTTCAGCATATGCAACATGACCTCTTCAAGTATTCTAATATATCCAAACTGATCCATGATCCATGGTATGCGATAAATAGACCCGACACCATAGTATGAGAAACATCCCCATAACATGATGTCTGTCCCACCATGCTTCACTGTCTTCTAAGTGTACCGTGGCTTGAATTCAGTGTTTGGGGGTCGTCTGGCTAACTTTCTGCGGCCCCTATTCAAGCCACAGAACACTTTGAAGACAGTGAAGCATGGTGGCGCAGACATGTTATGGGGATGTTTCTCATACTATGGTGTCGTGTCTATTTATCGCATACCATGGATCATGGATCAGTTTGGTTACATTTAAATACTTGAAGAGGTCATGTTGCCTTATGCTGAAGAGGAAATGCCCTTGAAATGGGTGTTCCAACAAGTCAACGACCCCAAACACACCAGTAAGCGAACAAGGTCTTGGTTCCAGACCAACAAGATTAACGTTATGGAGTGGCCAGCCCAATCCCCGGACCTGATCCAATAGAAAACCTATGGGGTGACATCAAAAATGCTGTTTCTGTGGCAAAACCAAGAAATGCAGAGGAATTGTGGAATGTAGTCCAATCGTCCTGGGCTGAAACACCTGTTCACAGGTGCCATCAGTTGGTCGACTCCATGCAACACAGATGTGAAGCAGTTCTCAGAAACAGAGGTTATACAACTAAATATTAGTTCAGTGATTAATAGGAAAGCAAAATCTTCAAGCACATGTTTGAGTTGTAAAGAAAAATGCAGACACTGCTATTTTTTTGAACGGTCTAATATTCCTTTTTCTTCACTTTCTGTAAAGATGAAGAAACATTTGACAAATGTTTCTTCATATTTGGATTTGGAACAGAATGAGCAATGTCCCCAATGCATTTGCGTATTTGGAAATAAAAGCTATGATAAGGATTTTGATCATGCCTCACTTTTTTAAACACACTGCTATTATTTTGAACACAACTGCATTGTAGAGGACTTCATTGCTTTACCAGATCCTTAATATCTATCCATATAGTATACGTGTTTCCCCTTAGTGCTTACATCAAGTGTCCACAGATCATCCCAGTGGCTGCAGCTGGTCATGCAATGAATTGCATAATTTAT
Organism: Hyperoplus lanceolatus; assembly: GCA_026929865.2. Taxonomy (NCBI): domain Eukaryota; kingdom Metazoa; phylum Chordata; class Actinopteri; order Uranoscopiformes; family Ammodytidae; genus Hyperoplus; species Hyperoplus lanceolatus. Next base: position 16,762,732 of record CM049407.1, on the reverse strand, counting down.
TACATTAATTATCTATCCAGCAAGAGGGTTTCTGTTTAATGTATGTGTATGTTTGATGTATTCTTTTGATGAAGTTTTTCTTTTAAACTGTTGAGGGAAGGGTTTAGGATATACTGTAGGTATCATCTTAGTAATGAGACAATGCTAAAAATAGGGTGCTTTGATGGCAGATTAAAACAAAGATAACGGCAATCATGTCTATAAAGTCTCTCTAAAGGGTTTTTAATGCATTTGAATCAACTTTTCCCCGCATCAATGATAAAAAAACTATTTGATATGCCAACTCGGAGGCAAACAATGGCACATACAACTCAGTCTTTGTACTGATTTCAGTCAGCAGTGCAAGCAGTCGCACCAAGAGACAGAACACATTTTGAGACATTTTGAGACCTGTTATATTTAGGTTTATTTAAAAAAATAAAAATTTCCTGAATTATGAAGCACTTTCTGAAGTATGTTTCAATACAATCACTATACATTCACTGATCATTCTGCCAAGGTTTAGAAACTATGTTTGAGATATCACTTAGACGATGGTTTACAGGTAGATGTGATGATTTATCTGGACATACGTAGTAATATAGGCACAGTCGAGCATTATGGTAGCACATAATCACAGCTGCTCTGGGGCCACACAGTCTGTGAAATTCAACTTCCTCTTCGACAATGTGATTCATAAAAATCGAAACACCCGCACATGCCCCGGATGTTGTGTGAGAGAGGTGTGTTCGTCATGTTCGTCAAGTTGCTTCCACTTGACTTTCAGCATTGCACATGAACATTATAATGTTCTGATCGGACACTCTGGAATGATTGTTGCCACAAATTTGGATCCATCATATGTTCTATCCTACAAGAGGGCAAAATCAACCTGTTGCATCATCCAAAGGGTCTGCAACAGCTTTCTAACTGCCCGTAGGCCAGGTATTGGGCCTGCCTGTGGGAAAGTAAATCATTTAATTGTTTTGTGAAAAAACACATACATCTTATGTATTGTTCCAAGTTGTTGTCCATCATCCCCTGTGCTTTTTCATCAAGCCCAATAAGCATCCAATAAGGAAGTGGCTACAACTGTAGTAACCGGAAGTGCCACTAGGGGGTGGTACCAAGACTGAGCCATTTTTCTTTGACTCACTTGTTAAACAGGCCGTTTTCGAAGTCTTATTTACAGCCTGGTCCACACAACCATTTTAGTCTGTATGTTTAGGTCATATCTCCATGACAACACTGAGGGGGGTGAATTTTTTCGGACCACGCTAGTTTTTATTTTATCGGAGGTTAAAATGTATTGGCGCAATCTCTTGAGTGACAGCTCTCCGCCCGTTGTCCCTCACTTTGCCTCTGAGGTATACGTCAGCTATCTCCCTCCCCCTCACAAAATGGCGACGCGCACAAACCAGGATTATTGGATGCCGTGTGAATAACTGAGGTCAGCCCGGATGCTACATCTATACTATTTACTATCTATGTTTTTCACTTACAATCTTCAATTTGTTTTACACTGCTGTCAAAATAATAATCCATCGATGTGTTGCACACCTTCTCCAAAAATCTGACTGGGTCTATGTTTATTCATCAAGTAACTTATGCCTGTAATGTATTTAGCAATTTGTCTACAATGTGTAAAAGCTATGAATAAGAAGTTAATATGAGGATTATTAATTACTGAGTATTGGAGAAGGGGTAGGATTAAATAAGCATATATGCTTCTTCCTACTCCTTTTTGGACATGTTAAATAAATGTTTTGTTTTGTTACGTGTTATATAGCTTTTGCTACTGTTTTTTTTTTGTTGCACTTTTATTGTGTTGTTTATAGGGCTGTCTAGCGATTCAACAATGGTACAAACCGACACCCGTCTCACTCATGGTCTCACTGCCGGTGCACGACAGAGCAACAAATGGGTGAATGTTTATGCGCCTACAATGGCGGAGCAGGTACAAATCCTTCCCAATGTCTGTTTTGATGGTTTGTTTCATGTTGTATCATACTTATGGATCTGAGATGATGCTAGATAACTCGCTGCTTGAAGTGCATTAATGTGGTGACGTAGGGACGAGCGAGGGAACTGCTAACTGTAGTAACTGACAGGAAGTTAGCTAAAAGAACCATTCCGCTTCCAGCACCTTTAACTAATCTAAATTAATCGCATACTTATGACATCTTTATGCCTGTTTATAATACAAACAGCTGTATAGCCTACAATTTGCAACTCTCTCGTAACTTCTGTCTCCTCCCCTCAGACAGGTTTCTGCATGAGATAAAATTAGGAACGAGGGCCGAATTTTCTACTTAGAACCACAAAAAAACACGCAGGCTAAATGACGTCTGTCTATCTCCCACTACAGACAGCGCTGCGCTGCACTGCACTGCCATAGGTAGGGATGGGAATTGATAAGAATTTAGCGATTCCGATTCCGGTTCCGATTCTGCTTATCGATCCGATTCCTTATCGATTCTCTTATCGATTCTCATTGGGTGAGAGAATATGTACAAATTAGTTTGTTTGTATTAACTCTCTTTAATATCTGATCAGAAGTGTGTCTAGTCTGTGCCTTGAAAGATTATCAAGCCACTTTAGGATTAGGAAATTGTCAATTTTCACATTAATTGGTCCAGACAACTTTTTTTTGGGGTTTTTAAGCCCAAATGCCCTTATGTGCCCTACAAACTAAAAACACATACTTAAAACAGTCAAGGAAGAGCTTGTGCCTTTTGGAATATTAACAGTGCTCATTGAATTCAACTGACAGAAAAAACACAAATAAGTCTTTTGAAAAGATAACATCAACTCTTTTTATGCAGAACAATTATCATGTTTGCCCTCTCAGGAAGGATACGAGATCTTTAATGTATGTTAAGTGTTATTATATGATTGCGCCCTTACTCTGAAAGGCCAACGTGATGATGTCACTATGTTAACGCCTCAGGTCAAACTGTCACGACTGCACAGTAGACAGTCATGTAGGCTATTCAAGAAGAGAATAAATACGCCATAAAGGCTTTAAGAGAATGTATCACTTTGCTTATTCTTCCCCACGCCAACGACAAGGAGTCACCGCTCCATCTCAGCTTTACAATGTACGCTGTTATGTTCACCGCACTGTTTATTAGGCTAATATAATGTCCCTTCATCAGACACGTAGCGGATGGTTTCATACACATCGATCGCTCAAGTAATCCAAGTCAGAGCTTTTTGTATCGGGCAGAGAGCGTTATTTTAAGTGTCTTACTGTCTTTATAAAGCGTATTGTTAAAGTTTCCTTACCACCGGACCGCCGAGTCCCGCTGTGTGTTGTTTTGCGTTCGTCCCCACTGCCGTGCTTCAAGGCAGCATTTAACAGCTGATGAACGAGAGTAAACAGCGGGCCTTTGGAAGCGAATAAGAAATCCTTTTTTCCTGTTTGTATGCTGCTCTCGCCTTTTTATGTATCTCCCTCTTTCACTTGCCCACACCTAGGCTTACACACACATTAATTCATATAGCCTACATTGTATGTTCAAATCCAAGTGATGGGCAATTCTGGTGCCGAGTAAGGCAGCGGACGTTTAAACGTTCAACCGTCAGGATCGCAGTCTGCGTGCTTGCTTGTGCACGAGTCTTTGATGAAATGGAAACTTTACCGTATTGTTGCCTTTTCATGTGTAATACAACCACACTTTAGAGCGCTTCTGCCTCGACGTCATGTTTGCTGCGTTCTGAACCAAAACAAAGCAGCACGTGTCTGAAGTCATGACGCATTTGCTACAAGCGGAACCGATAAGCGGCATCGTAAAGCAGGCATGTTAACGATTCCAAGGAATTGGTTGACTCGGAACCGGGTCTGAAAAAGAACCGGTTCTCGATTCCCATCCCTAGCCATAGGTGCGCATAGCCTATGCCGACTCATTCACCATCGAACAGAAAAAAATAATTAGGCACCCACTAAATCAATAATGCACAGATACAGCAGAGAATAACATAAGATGTCTTCCTATCTTCATGCTTATTTGCCCGAAGCATCCCATAGCACATCCAGAGCCCTCAGCCCCTTTCCTCTGCTTCTTTTTTCACTCTTTAATCCCTTGCGTGCCGCGTCCACAAGCAACAGGTGCATCCCTTATGACGTACTGGGTAAAATGGCACTATAAAAGTGATTCATCTGCGTTCATTTTCTTAAAGCGTTATTTTTTCTGTGATAAATTAATCGAAATTAACGCTTTAATTTGACAGCCCTAATTGTTTAACATGATCGAAATAAAAACATTAATTCATACTTTCATTCATGCCTTAAGGTAGATTTGAGTGAAGGAATTGTGATTACTTCGCTTTGACAAAAGGAGACTTGGGTTGCGTTCCGAATCGCATACTCTTTCTTTCTTCTATTCTACATACTACAACCGACGATGAAAATAATCTAGTTAGGCATACTATTGGGACATACTTTACCTCTTATTTCATCATAACATTGCGCCTTGATCTTGCCTCTTGCTTTTATATCCGTCGCATCCCCGTTTGTTTTCATAAAGAGGCTTCGTCGATGTGACGTCACTTCACATGCGCAGTGGATTGTGGGTCAGAATCGCCCAAATAGGATGCAATTTTCAACACTAACAATCTTGGCCGCATGAAGTAGGACATCCGGGTACTTCTAACCATCCTAAATCTGGCCACAAGAATCGGGACATCCTAAATCTTTTTTCTACATACTATATAGTAGAAAGTATGCGATTCGGAACGCAACCTTGATTTTATGGTATGACTTGTCTTCCATTTCCTTAGTCAAAAACTTTTTTCTGTCAGGGAGATGCTCTCGTTTCTACCAGTCCTGAACAGCCGAATTGATGATGCTTTGATTGAATTAGAGCCCCTTTTACACGGAGATTGCGGCATATTGACAGAACGACGTTGTGCCAATATGCCAAATTTGTTTATTTACACAGGACTAAGAAACACAAGCATGCTGGTGCACCAGTGTGCCAATTTACACAGAGTTCCACATCCCGGAAAAAAAGAGAGGTGCCTGTGCCTGTAGATGCGCAGGTGCTGGCAGTAAGAGGGCCGTCTTTTACTGTCTTTGTGGTTTGGCGGTTGATCTCGCCCTCAGCTCGGATTGAAAGGAGCTCACGGATCTCACTTTCGCCCCAATATTTGCCGGCCATTACTTTTCAACTTCTTTCTGCTTCTTAAAATATGTGTGTTTGTGTGGTAAGTCTGCTTCTGGATGTCGGAATGTCCTTCTGGATCAAACAAGTATCTATCTTTCGTCTTCAGCCTGCTAGCAGACGCACTTCTATAAACTGTGTGACAGCTCCTGGCACCTGGCTTCCAGGAGCTAATTGTTAATTGCATGCACCCCTGCTGGCTGATCTCGTCAGCTATATAAGCTGGAGTTATCAGCCACATCTCTCTCCCTGGCCTGCTGGTTGGTTTGCTTTGCTTTGCTTTGCTTTGCTTTGCTTTGCTTTGCTTTGCTTTGCTTTGCTTTGCTTTGCTTTGCTTTGCTTTGCTTTGGCTTTGATTTGCTTTGCTTAGTTAGTTTTGCTTTACACATACACTACATTCTTCACCCACACAGACACCGCACCCATTACTGATTACTGATATTCATGCACCATTTAGTAGGTTACTTTATACTTTGTTTAAATAAAGTATTATTTGGTTAAACTAATTATCTTGTGTGGTTTCCTCCTTGTCCTTCCCTGGAGCCGGGGTGTGACATGGGGGCTCGTCAATAAGTGGTTGGATTAAGTAGTTGAACAGTTTGGAGGAATATCACATAGGACAGGTTAGTAGTTGGTTTGGGAGCAGGTTCCTTTCATAGTGGGTAGTCGGCTGAGGCTAGGCTAACAGAGTTGATTGTCTGGTAAGCACATGTCTGGATTTGAACTTTCCCTGTTAGGCTTCAGTTGCGTTGCCCCTTTGGGTTGCGTGAATTTTTTTTCTTTTGTTGTTTTTCCCTTTTGGTAGTGCTGTGGGGCGTGGTTAGTGTCAATTGTTCAATGTCAATTGTCTCGGGGGCACATCCGAAGCATCTTGGGGGTTGTCTGCTTGCAGGTCGCCTTTCAAAGCGGCTGGTTTACAGTGCATACATACCCACCGCAAGCTGCATGAACACTAGGGTCAAGATTATTCAGGTTTGGATAGGCAGTTAGGGGGGAAGTTCTAATTCTATTTGCATCCCAGTGATCAAAGCTGTTTTGGCATGGCTTCTTTAGTAGAAGCGTTTATTCAGTCTCCTTCTGAAACCTTGCTGGACAGCTGTACAAAGGACCAACTGCTGAAAATTGCTGATCATTTCAAAGTTGAAATTGCAGCTACATGTCTGAAGGACACAATCAAACGTATCCTGAAGGCGACTTTGATGGAAGAAGGGGTTTTGGCTTCTGATGAAGGTAAGGGTTTACCAAGTACGGTGGTTTCACCAGGGGGGAGTCTTACCTTTGAGCAACAAAAGGAACTGATGTTAATACAAATGGAACATGACAAAATAAAGATAGATAAAGAGTTGGCGCTTGAAGCAATGAAACAAAAAACAGAGCAGGTAAAACTGGACATTGAACAATACAAACTAGATCTAGTTAGAGAAGGTAAGATGGCAGAAACTGATATAACTAGGTCTGCTGGTTCATCTAGAGTGGATTGTACGAAGAATCTCAGATTGCTGCCTAAATTTGATGAGGAAGACCCAGATACGTTTTTTTCCTTGTTTGAGCGTTTCGCTGATTCACAGGAGTGGCCTGATGGTGAACGTACGTTGCTACTTCAATGCGTGTTTAGAGGTAAAGCCCAAAAGGCATATGCAGCTTTAACAGCAGAACAGTGCAAAGAGTATAAAATGGTTAAAGAAGCCGTTTTGAAAGCTTATGAATTAGTTTCTGAAGCTTACAGGCAGCTCTTCAGAAATTGGAAAAAAGGGGAAAAGCAAACGCATGTGGATTTTGAAAGGGAGCTGGATATACACTTTGATCGGTGGTGTTCTGCGTCCAGTGTTGTTTCCTTTGAAGAACTGCGTAACCTTGTTGTGCTGGAACAATTTAAGCAGTCGTTGCCTAACCACATATCTACTTATATCAATGAGAGAAAAGTTAAAACTCCAAAAGAAGCTGCTGTACTTGCGGACGAATATGGTTTAACACACAAACGTGTCTTTGGGGAGCAAGGTCCACAACGGTTTGGATTCAAAGACAGCGGGGAGAAAGGTGAATCGGATTTCAGTTGGGGTTCTTCAAAGGGAGAGCTAGGCAGAGCTGGGAACAATGGTCCTAATTCAACTTGTAATTATTGTCAGCGACAAGGGCACTGGAAAAAGGAGTGCCCCTTGCTAAAATCAAAAAAGGGTTTTAGTACAGGGCCTGTCCAATCTGTGGGGTTAGCTGTTCCGCTTAGTAGCTCAGAGCTAAGTACTGACAAAATTGTCCCTCCTTTTCAGATGCGACCCAGAGTGTTGAGTGCAGCTGATATTGCTTTAAGGTATGCTCCATTTATATCAGAGGGTTTTGTATCCTTAACTGACAATAGTAAGAAGGTGCCTGTCAAAGTTTTTAGAGATTCTGGGGCTCTACAAAGCTTCATTAGGGAGTCAGCCTTACGTTTTTCACCAGCCTCTGACACAGGAAGGTGTGTTCGAATCAGAGGAATGGATTTAAACACCATTGTTGTGCCTGTCCATACAGTGCATTTGTCTTGTGGCATGATACAGGGGGATGTAGAGGTGGGTGTGCGTCTAGAATTGTCAATGAAAGGTGTTGACATTATTCTGGGCAATGATTTGGCAGGAGCATGTATGTGGCCTGATGCGTCCACCTCTGATGGGTTGTGTGTACTGTCTCCTGCTAAAGCGAGGTCTAAGGTTCCTGAGCAGTCGGTGGGTGCAGTGTCCCGTTCTCTTAGTTTGCTGCCAAGAGTTGACGTACAGATATCTGATCTTGGGTCTGTTTCTCATGCAGAATTTGTGAGGGACCAGAAAGAGGATCTCTCGTTAAGAGAGCTGTTTGAGCAGGCCGGGCACTCTATTAAAGCCACTACGAGTAAGTCGGCACGTTGGCGACACCTTTGAACAAAAGCGGTAGTATTTTAACGACGTGAAGCTGTTTTCTAGCTCGTGCAGGGAGTGCAAGATTCAAATAATCAGGAAGCAATATGGTGCGTGTCCGTGTGTTGAAAGTGTGGAGGGCACCGGACTCTTTTCGGCTCTGTGAGTCTATGGGTGACACAGCATCAACTAATGGCAGTAAGTGCTAAACACACCTGATTGCAATGAGTTGATGCATTGTCACCTCTCACAGAGCTGAACGAGTCCGTGTCCTCACACCAAGCGAATGAACGAGAGATGGCAGTTAGTTAGTATGGATCACGATGAGGTAATGTGTTTATGTTGTAAATAATGACTATTTCAGATGAATAATGGTCATCTGATGATGCTGGTGAGGCAAAGTAAACTTTGTTTTAGTAGGCTACCACTCATTCATTTAGGAGTAAACACTGCAGTCTAGGTTCGCTGCGTGAAATTGTGTATACGTTGCTTGGCAACGCCCTCCCGCCCGCCTATCACTCTTCCTTTTAGCTTTTCTTCATTGCATTTTCTTTTTTTTCTTTGATGGTTCAGCCCCGTTATCAGTCATTATGAACAAACAACTGTCTCAAACAAGGCTCCCGCTCCCCTTCCCTCACCTGGAGCCATAGGCTTCTCAAATCGCGTTCCTGCGCCGCACTGAAATCTGCGACCAATACGGATATGTGACCATAGAGCATGCACGCGTGAACCGAAAATCGGACTGGGTGTACGACCAGATCAAATGCAGTAATAAAAACTATATAAAAAAGTATTTCTTTGCACAGATGGTCTCGTTTGCTGTTAAAGGTAATTTATGATTATGAGAGGAAACATGAGGCTGTTTAAAAGATATTTAAATGTTACTCGTTGCTGCTTTAATGGGGGAAACAACTCGAGAGGTTATTTTCTCCATCAGGGCCTGCTGATGAGGAGGTGGGTCCTTCATGGGAGAAATTTGGCTGGGGGATCAGTGGGGAAGATTGTGCTTCCTGTGAAATATAGACAGCCGGTAATCACAGTGGCGCATGTAGCTGGTCAAGGGGGATTGAGGGGAACATATGGGCGGGTCCTTCAGGACTTTTTCTGGCCTGGTATGAAAAGGGATATTCAACATATCAGAGGCTAGAATAATGTAGCTGCTGATGCTCTTTCCCGGGCGCCATCGCCTTAGCTATACCCTCCCGCTTAACATTCATCCCCGTGCTGTAGGGTCTTAGTTGCTGGGTCTCGGGGATTCCGGAAAATAAAATGTTAAGGAAAAGAGAGATATCTGGTCAACGTGTCAGTTGTTTGTATGTTCCACGTATCTAACTGTGTTTGTTTTGCAGGTTAAAGCCACTACGAGTAAGTCGGCACGTTGGCGACACCTTTGAACAAAAGCGGTAGTATTATTACGACGCCAGCTGTCGTGAAGCTGTTTTGTAGCTCGTCCAGGGAGTGCAAGAGTCAAATAATCAGGAAGCAATATGGTGCGTGGCGTGTCCGTGTGTTGAAAGTGTGAGGGCACCGGACTCTTTTTGGCTCCGTGAGTCTATGGGTGACACAGCATCAACTAATGCCAGTAAGTGCTAAACACACCTGATTGCAATGAGTTGATGCATTGTCACCTCTCACGGAGCTGAACGAGTCCCCGTGTCCTCACACAAAGCGAATGAACGAGAGATGGCAGTTAGTTAGTATGGATCACGATGAGGTAATGTGTTGTTGTAAATAATGACTATTTCAGATGAATAATGGTCATCTGATGATGCTGGTGAGGCAAAGTAAACTTTGTTTTAGTAGGCTACCGCTCATTCATTTAGGAGTAAACACTGCAGTCTAGTTTCGCTGCGTGAAATTGTGTGTACGTTGCTTGGCAACGCCCTCCCGCCCAACTATCACTCTCCCTTTTAGCTTTTCTTCATTGCATTTTCTTTTCTTTCTTTGATGGTTCAGCCCCGTTATCAGTCATTATGACGACAAATAACTGTCTCAAACAAGGCTCCCGCTCCCCTTCCCTCACCTGTAGGGATAGGCTTCTCAATTCACGTTCCTGCGCCACACTGAAATCTGCGACCAATACGGATATGTGACCATAGAGCATGCACGCGTGAACCGAAAATCGGACTGGGTGTACGACCAGATCAAATGCAGTAATAAAAACTATATAACAACGTCTTTCTTTGCACTGATGGTCTCATTTGCTGTTAAAGGTAATTTATGATTATCAGAGGAAACATGAGGCTGTTTAAAAGATATTTAAATGTTACTCGTAGCCGCTTTAAGTGTTGAACCTGGCACCTGGCTTCCAGGAGCTAATTGTTAATTGCATGCACCCCTGCTGGCTGATCTCGTCAGCTATATAAGCTGGAGTTATCAGCCACATCTCTCTCCCTGGCCTGCTGGTTGGTTTGCTTTGCTTTGCTTAGCTTAGCTTAGCTTAGCTTAGCTTTGCTTTGCTTTGCTTTGCTTTGCTTTGCTTTGCTTTGCTTTGCTTTGTTTTGCTTTGCTTTGGATTTGATTTGCTTAGTTAGTTTTGCTTTATACATACACTACATTCTTCACCCACACAGACACCGCACCCATTACTGATTACTGATATTCATGCACCATTTAGTAGGTTACTTTATACTTTGTTTAAATAAAGTATTATTTGGTTAAACTAATTATCTTGTGTGGTTTCCTCCTTGTCCTTCCCTGGAGCCGGGGTGTGACACTATGTTACGTCACACCCGCCCCTGTTCCGCAACAACAGGTAGACACATTTAGAAAGGGAGGTGAAACAGATCGTGCATGGTGGCCATTTTACTACATCGGAGGTATTAAAATTCTCGGCACGATCTGTTGTGCCTCTCGTACCCCATATTGCAGGGGTGGCCAACCAGTCAGAGACAAAGAGCCACATTTTTTACTGTGTTACTGCAAAGAGCCACATCGTACACACGGGTACACACAGTGGCGATTCCAGGAAATTTTGACTGGGGGTGGCCAAGGTGGGCCACAGAGTTAGAGTGGGGTGGCCATCGCACCCCTGAATGAATAGCATGTGATATGCTGTACAACCAATTCAAAGATGATTTATAATCCCAAATGCCCAAATCATGTTAGTATCCATTGTAATGTTTGTCAGAAAACTAAACCCCTGAAGGGGGATCTGGGGGCATCCCCCCCCAGAAGATTTTTTTGTTTTTTTAACATGTAATCTAAGCATTCTGGTGCATTCTCACGAAGATAATAAAGGAAAAAGTCAATATTTATTTCAGCTCAGATGAATAGTAAAATTAGCAAGACAACATAACTTGCTAGCAGCCAGATGCCTAACAACTGGACAGAGGGACGGATGACCACTAGCTTTTGACCAAATATCTTGCTAAAAAAATAAACCTTTATTTATGAAAGTCTGCCCTTGCTAAGAACATGTTACACTCGCTAACTACAAACTTAAATTTTTTTATTCAGATTTCAAAAATCTGCTGGGACACGTGCCTATACACATGCATGGGTGGCACGCATGTCACAAGCACACTTATGCTGTTTTCAAGACCTTTGCTGACCAGAGACCAGTTCTAGTGGCCACAGTCCTACCATTAATTTAGTAATAGAAAATTGCAAACTGATCTCATATCAGTGGATTGGAGTGTTTGTGTGATGAACTTGGCAACTACCTATCAAAAAAAGTTAAGAAAGAAAAAAAAATACATATCATCTCTGAACTAGGATACATATCAGGAAAAAAATGTAATTAAAAAAATAAAATGAAAATAAAAAATAACATTTGAACTGGGGGGGGGGGGCACTGGGGTGGCCAGTAAGATTTCAGGGGGGGGGGCGTTTTTATTTTCGCGGGGAGCTTGCACATGCATGCACAAGCATTATTTATTTAAAAAAAAAAAAAAAAAAAAAAAAAAGGGGGCCCCACACTAGGACTTGAAACGGGCCCCCAGATCGTTAAGGCCGCCCCTGTGATAATGACAGGACTGGACTAAAGACGACAGGGCAGTCATTTTCAACAATGAACATTGTGTGCACTGCCTCACACACAAACTCTCAGTTCAACCAAGTCCACAAACAAAAATATAACAATTTAAAATAGCGTTTTTCTCTTACTATGCATGTTGCTTTGTGGGACTTACTTGTAGCATGGAGAGAGCTGAAGTGGCGCTGCAGATTTGAAGCCTTGAAATGCGCAAATGACACCTGGCAATAAGGCAGAATGGCTTGGCATAACGTTCAACAAAAAATATGAACTCTCCCACTCTGTTTCGGAGCGAACTTGACACAAATAGTTTACTCACGGAAAACCTCCCTCCAAGCTGAGCGGGCAGTTTTATGTTGCGTCCGCACCAAACGTTTGCGAACGTTATGTTGCGTCCTCAATTAAACATTTGCGAACGTTATGTTGCGTCCTCAATTAAACATTTGCGAACAGGCATACACATAGGGCCTACACATTAATAAAATAAAAAATGAAATAATAGACAACATGAGAGCCGCATGAAACGTTTGCGAACATGCACACACATAGGCCCACACAAAAAAAAAAGTATATATAAAAAAAAAAAAAAAAAAAAATTATAATCACATAATTTGATATGAACTGAAGAGCCGCACGAAGCTGGGCAGAGAGCCGCATGCGGCTCGCGAGCCGCGGGTTGGCCACCCCTGCCATATTGCAATGCTGACATTTACGCAGAAGACCGGCATTTTGACGGCTTTCACTGGCTGTGTAAAAGGGGCAAGAGTCACAGTTACAGTGAAAATCCAAAACTTTTGTCGTTGCTGTAGCTGTTTGATTTATTCTTCGTAGATGGGCTATTTACAGTATCTGATATCTTTTGTTTTCTATCAAAAAGGTATACAGCTGTTAACCTTTACTGTACAGATGGTTCTATCTGATCTTCACACGCAAGTGTATGCTTGTCCAAAATCTTTTTGTGCATTATCACAGCTGCCATCTTCTATACTTATCTCGTAAGTGGAAAATGAAATCCCAATGCACCTCAGTGCCTTGAATTTCTGCTGTGACATTTATTTTTGGGAGATTATCTTTTTCTGTCTCCTGGTGATCAGAGAAAAAGCTATTTGAAGATTGCCATCGATCAAGACACTTCCAATGCGCTGACAATTTTGAACATAATTTTGTCAGTGTTCTAGGAATGTCGTTATACATTTTTGTTGTAACCTGTAGGACCACAATCATGGCAGGAACTGAGTCACAAAGTAGTGAATTCATGGTGAAGGAATGCTGATGGATTGAACGATACAGAAGGGACACCTAGGCTGAGAGGTAGGTGTATAGAGAGGTTGATGGATGAAGTGCTGACCTTTGTGAATGTCAGTAACCAGAGGAGTGTAATCACAGCTTCCATCCAGGCCCTTCATTATGGAGACATTGCCTTTTAAAAATGCCTGGAAAGACGTTATGAAGCAAAGATCAAGTAGAAGAAGCATCGGAGCGTTTCCGTTTCACGGTCTAAGTGTTCACCTAATAAGCTTATTAAGTGAAACAATCAAATATAATATACAGAGAGTTCTATGTAGTTTAGGATATCTTTAACTACATTAGCATGAGTAGATTCTTCATCATACCTCTGTTCCATTTCTTCGCCATGGTTCTTTAACTACTGCAGGTGTAGGTCACATCGTCTGTCCTCCAGTGTCCCGGCTAGAGATGAGAGGTTCAGGCTCAATGTTGCATTAGCCCTCAACACTAGCATTCACTCTGGCATAGGCTGTCTGTAATGCTGTAATACAGAGATATTCTGTTAGGGTATAATACAATTCTTAATTCAGTGGCCATATTTTGTGTGATTGTCATCAAGGTAGCTAGCATGACCTGCTAAAAATAAACATTCGGTAGTAGGCTACTATGATAACACCGTTAGCTACGTTAGCTTCAAACACCGGGGCTGGGGCTAAATGTTAGCAACACACACAAGTGAAATACTTGATAAGTGACTTACATGATCGGCAATCAGCACGGGGTCGGTGAAGTCTGAAGTAAAGAATGGCAGCTCCTGCAGGCATCAGCTAGACATAACCGCTTTGCAAAGCCAGCAGCCTTTTAGCCAAAGTTACTAAACTCTTCTTTGGAGAAATGGACGCTGGAATTGTTGGTGACTCGTTTATGATTCACCAAAAACGTGGTCCACTGCGGCAAAACAACTCCACGGCAGTTTTGACCCTTGTGAGACTGCGCTCATGTGATTGGCTGAAAACGAGGAAGACATCCGATTGGCTATAGGTAGTTCCTGGTTGAAAAAAACGCATTTGTGAAACCAGCGACGTCAGAGGAGTCTCAAAATTCCACACACAAATACAGACAAATTCACACATGAATGCAAGGAAGTTCACAAATTAAAAGCATTTTGTAAATTCAAATGTAACATTTTGTATATAAATGTAACAACATCCAAACACATTTTTGATGAAAATTCAAAATCTTTTTTAAATTCATATATTTATGAAATTATATTACATTTATTTAAAACAAGACACATTTGTGTGGATCGGAAATGTGTTTGTGAAACTTTTTATTATAGATGGATTTATTTTACATTTATATATGACGGTATCCATTTGTGTGTGCATTGAAATGTATTTGAGAGAAGAGAGTCATTTATATATAAATCACAAAATACAAGTGTGAATCCTTCTCTGAGCATTCATTAATATTGAGACTTATCTAAGGCCATAAGCAAGAGGCAGGGAGGCAAAAGCATGAACAGGGGACTTCATGGGAGAATGAAGAGCAGGTGCTGTGGTACCCCTGACTGCGGCCCGCAGACGGACGTTGAGGGGGAGGAGACGTTGAGGAGGAGGAGACATTGAGGGGGCCGGCACATTGAGGGGGGGGAGCTTGAGCAGGCGCTCGCTGTCTGCTTGTCCGTCTCTTTCTCACACATTCACTCGTAGAGGTCCGCTGCAGCCGTTAAGCTAGCGGTAGCCCACGCTCTTTATTAAATGTTACAGAGAGATGGCACGGGAGTATTATGACTTGCTATCTTTCTTGCTGCGTACCATCGACCTATTATAAAGTTATGCATAACCTAAACGACTTGTTTAATTATTTGCATGAAGAACGCATTCTTACATCCGGTTTAGTGATATCAAAATAAGAGTCCTGCATGCAGCAGTAGCATAGGCCCTACTTGGAATAATAACCGGATATAAGAAACATTTAGATAATTTTATGTTTAACCTATAGTATTAACCGGTTAAATATCTTCTTAAAGGTCAACAGGTTAACAATGGACATCCCTTCCTACTATGTTGATTGCTTTTGCTATCTTGTAACAGTTCACTTATGAGGACATAGATGATCCTGTGAGTGTTAAATTAGTGTTGTGTCTCCCAAGGGTCAGCAATGAGATCTATACTTACAAAAGCAAGTATATATGTATGTACAATGATTAAGTGTGCACTGTAAACAATGTGACATGTGCTAAAGAGAACTCCTGTACCTGTCTGTCTGTGACGGTTGCAGGCCCAGCTGCCTATGAATTAAGTAAGAGTCAAAATAAGATATGGGGAACTATGAAGGGGTCACTGTGACCCCAAGGTATGACCTTAACAGATGCAATGTGACCACATTCAAGGCTTAAAGATATACCTCAATTAGACATAACTAAATGCTACAGGTGTGACGCACATTAAGTTACACCAATCACAGCAGCCCTAACAACAGTCTTATTATTCAACAGAACAATGTAAAAATAACAACTACAAAAAATACATAGTAAACTATTAACAGAAAAGATAACTAATCAATAAAGTGTAGAACAATCAAAGAACACATATTGTCCTTATTTTTACCTTATACTCTCTCTTGCCATAGTCACCATAATTCTATATGGATGAGTCTATTTTAACAGCAACAAAGGGACAATTGCACAATCTATTAAAACCGTTAATATTGTTTATTTTCACAAGCTGTAGTGTTTCAGGGCTGACCTAAAATGTGACTCAATAACAAAAGTATCTTAAAATAAAGATGTTTGAATTGTTAAATGATTAATTGCATTTTTTACAATATTTCCAGACACACACTACTGTAAGTAGACTATAGATGACACTTGTGAACCCTTACTGAAAAGATTTCCTTCCTGAACAAGGACAGGATTTTCCAGGCATATAACACTTTGAGGCTTTAACTGATCATGGATACATGTATGCACAGCAAGGCAAAGCGATGCCTCCGGGGCATTAACTGTGGTGTTTAATATACGGTGTTAAGGTGCTGGAAAACAAACATTTAAATTAAAGCGGTCAAACTTATGTTTCCACAGTGTCTGCACTTGATTGTGACATTGCCAGACTGACACCGGCTGCCATTCTCAGGCGAATTTGCGGCCCAAAACACGCCCCTTGCCATCGAATAATTCAATTAATATTACTAATAATTAATACACACATATTCAAGGTAAAGAACAGGATGGCTGTAACAGCATGTATATTCTGTGGATACAATCCATAATAGCTATGGGTCTTCACAAGAAAGGGGTATTTAATATGCCAGGTCAGCTTGATAAAATGTTGTTTCACAAAATGTATTCGAGTCATTCCACCAATCCGGTACTGTGATCGTGAAGTTATCTATTCATTAAAATGAATTATTAGAATTGTTTTTACCTAATGCATGTTGAAAGCAATTTGAGTCTAAAATAAACTCTAATTTGTATATGTCCCCTTCAACCCCGTTACCATTTTCAACCCTGTTACCCTAGTTTCAACTCTGTCACACCTTTATGGTATGTATTCCTTTAAGCTTATAAAAAATATATACTGTTTGTTTAACTATGTCTTTAATATTTATGGCAATCATAAGAATATTGATTTTAGTTAAAAATATGAAGTAAAACCACATCTTTGATCAAAAATGGTGTGATCGCTGGCACAAAAAGGGCCCATTCCCTGTATGCTACTGCTCCATGCAGGACTCTTATTTTGATATTGCTAAACTGGATGTAACAAGGACTCTTATTTTGGTGTTACTACGGATGTAACAATGCCAACTGCCAAAGTCAGACCAAACTACAGCAAGTAGTATAGGCTACGTTTAACATTGTAATAGGTACCCTGCAAGAAAGATAGCCAGTCACAACACTCCCGTGCCATGTGTTTGTATTTAATTAACAGCGTGGGCTCCCGCTAGCTTAACATAGCGCTAGCATTAGCCTGCTTGAGGAGTGAATGTGAGAGACTGAGCGCCGTCCCCCTCAATGTGGTCTTAGGCTCCCCCCCCTCAATGTGCCGGCCCCCTCAATGTCTCCTCCCCCTCAACGTTGGCTGCGGGCCGCAGTCAGGGGCTTCTCGGTTTAGGGGATCAGGTTTCAGGAGTAGTTGGAAACACACTGAGGGCAACCACAGGGCATGTGGAGAAGATACGGCAGGAATCAAGAATCACAGAAGATATTTATTACAGAAATAAATAAAATGTGAAAAAAATAAAAGAAAACATAAGCCATTTTGACCGCTACAGCATTGGTCTAAATTAAATCGGCCATTAAGGCTATAGTATATCCCTTGTGCCCCCTTCAAATTTACTACCCTCTCACCACCTTCGACCCAAAAATGTCCACGCTCACAAAAAGTGCTATTAAATCATCATACATCAATATTTTTTTCTAATTTTTTTTGCATACATCTCTTAAACAACTTCTTACCGGCTCAAAACTACCAAACATTCAATAATTTTCAGGATTTTAACCCATTAAATGCCAGTTTAAGTATTTGAATTATTTCAATATTTTTTACAAAAAAACACAAAAAGTGAATTATTTTCCATAATACAAATAGTAGGGGGATGTGGCATTAATGGTGATTGGAGTCTTGGATATGTCAAAGATTAGCAACAAAATTGATTTGATTGCATTAGTATTTTTTATGTAGTGCCAGGTGAAACATTAAGCACCCTCTCACCACCTTCGACCCAAAAATGTACACACAAATAATCTGCAATAAAATCCTCATACATCAATATTTTTTTCTGATTTTTTTTGCTTGACTATCCTTCGCCCGTCAAAGACCAACTTTGAACATTTTAGGATTTTAACTCTTTAAATCCCACTTTAATTTTTAGAAGTATTTATCATTGAAAAAAAACCCAAAAAAGGAATTTTCCATAATAAAAAAGAGGGGGATGAGGATGGTGTGGAGTCGGTAGTCAAAGAGAAAAAATGGAAAAGTGTAAAAAAACGAAACTTGAATCCCTTAATCAACTTCAGCCCTGATCAAAATGACCAACTATTTGATACATTTTAGGATTTTAACTCTTTAAATGCCACTTTAATTATTAGAAGTATTTATCATTGATAAAAAAACACACAAAAAGTGAATTATTTTCCATATAATAAATAGTAGGGGGATGAGGCATTAGTGGTGATTAGAGTATGGGATATGTCAAAGATTAGCAACCAATTTGATTTGATTGCATTAGTATTTTCTATGTAGTGCCAGATACTCCTTCGAGGCAGAAAGTGCCCCATCCACTTCCATTGAAAACCACCTTTTTTAATCTCATTGCATTTCTACTATTAAACCATGCATTTTGTAATGTTAGCATTTCATTTAGAAGAGAAGCAGTCATATTTGACATTTTTACTGTATTCCACTAGATTTAACTATTTTCCCATTGTAGGTCCATGCATGAAATTCTTGTATTTTTGACCGTTCTTATATGGAGCAGTGTGACTACCAGGGGAGCCCAATAGCTTTTCTGTCTGTGTGTGTGTGTGTGCGTGTGTAAGAGTCAGTGTGAAACTGTAAGCATGCACTGATCATTTCAGGGGTGAAAAGGGCATCTTTTGAAGGATGTGTTTCATGTGAGGTGCTTGAGTAAAACATGGCCTTCTGCCTTTGATGTACTCAAAAACAAAAAGGAAAACAACAGTTAGTGTGTTTATGCACCTGGCTGCTTTCACAGCCAAAGTTAAACATGCAGCTTGACTGAGGTGTCATTCCAATAGTGGGCAGAGAACGAGAAAGAGAAGGAGAAAGAGCTGGAGAAAGAGAAGGAGCAAAAATGAAGAGGCGTTTTAGTGATAGAGAGGTTTTAGAGATGGTCCTGGAGCAATCTTCAGACAGCGAGCTGCAAGACTCCGAAGAAGACTTCCCAGGGGAATCTGATGTTAAATTTCCACTCAATACCTCCACTACGGTGAGTGCTATTTCCTCCAGTGAAGACGAGACAGAGGATCCTGTCCATCCTAACGTTGAGTGGACAGCGAACAACCGGCAAGTGTGGTCACCTTCTCATGCCAATACCTTACGCTGCATTCCCGCACCCACCGGCATGATTCTAGGGCCTACACGATATGCAATATCAAGGATCCACGATATAGCATTGTCATTTCACCTTTTCATCACTCCTGAAATGATCCAGCTGATTGTGGGAATGACCAACTTACAAGGGCAGGAAGGGTGAGACGATTGTCAAAGCGGAGGCTGCACTCAGCATTTCAAATCGTTTGTGGGACATGGTGGCCCTGAAAACTGGTCTCCCACTCTGGTCATCCCACAGGCTGCGGGTGGATTCCCCTCTCGACCGACACTGTACACCTTCCTTGAAAATTATTGAATGTTTGGTAGTTATGAGCCGGTAAGAAGTTGTTTAAGAGATGTATGCAAAAAAAAGTAGAAAAAAATATTGATGTATGATGATTTAATAGCACTTTTTGTGAGCGTGGACATTTTTGGGTCGAAGGTGGTGAGAGGGTAGTAAATTTACTGACAGAGTATAAAAGACATCTAAGAGTAAAGGATATTGGATTTCAAAAATTTGACTCAAAAGAATAGTTCCTGCAAAAAATCATGCCAAAAGCTTTACCACAGCAAAAATTATCACCAAATCAAAAAAAAAAGTCTTCAAAAATGTACAAAAATGGGCGAGGAGGGCACAAGGGATATTTACAGCAGCAGCAGGTGTGTTTAAATACATTGGATTAATTCAAACTTGACAGTTCCCCCTGCAACCAATAGCAGAGGCATTGGTCATCACTTGACTGTTAATAATAATAATTGATAGAATTTACATAGCGCTTTTTGGAGGTCACTCATAGACACTTTACATCATAGAAAATCATACATGTAGAAAAATAAAAAATAAATACAGCAAAAGAAAAATAAGGTTTTGAGTGGAGTAAGGTGTCATTATGCTTTCTTAAAGAGGTGATTTTGAGTTGACTTTGAATTAGTTTATTGAGTCTGAGTTGTGATGTTTGGGGGAGGGAGGGTTGGGTCCAGTAAGATGAAATACTCATTAAGAAGAAGAAAAAGTTCCTGTACACATTTTTGACCATAAAAGAAAATATATATATATATATATATATATATATATATATATATATATATATATATATATATTCAAGGGTTCAAGAGAGTAAATTGTTTCAATATATAGGGGAGAACGGGGGAATGTGAGCCAATCGGGTAATGTGAGACACCCCCTGTATCTAGGCCAGGGGTTTGAGAAGTGTGAGAGAGTGAGCCCCCCCTCAGAGAACATATTTCAGCGGAGCCCCCCCCCCCCAAACATATTTTTTTTCTAAATCCCTGTGTGTTTTGAAAGATCTTTTAATTATTTTACAAATTGAAACATATTTTTGAAACATTCTAAAAAAATGTGTGCGTTTTTAAACACATTTTTTAATACATTTAGCATCTTAATCCACTGTTTTAATACTGCCTCCATTAAGCATGGATAGTAGTGACTGAGTGTGCAGCGGAGTGAGAAAGATAGGCAGACAGACTTGCCCAAATTATTAACTAATTAAATGTCATTTACACACCCAGTGTTTTCGCTAGAGCCTCCAATGTCCTGATGGAGGAAAATAGTAGCTAGTGGAGAACCAGACCCTCCTAGAGGGGTCCGGGGGTATGCCCCCCGGGAGATTTTTTTTCACCTTTTTAAAGTGAAATGCATGAAGCTGGTGCACTTTGAGAGGAAATTTAAGAGGCTAAATATGAGGAATTGTATGTGAACAAATAATTTGAAGACACTGGGTCTGATGAATTAGAAGCTGTTGAAGAAAGACACATGGCTTTTCCGTAAACATATTGATTTAAAATAAAAAAAATTATGCAGGGTCCTCTGGGTTGGGCTTGGTGCTCTTTTTCTTTACCGAGACCTATTTCTCTGTAATATAATGAATGCATTTAGATGCATTGAGAGGAACGAAGCAGAAGAACTATTGTCCAGCTATGCCGTGATCTTAATATAAAAAACACAGTTTGAAAACCACTGATCTAGGCAATGGAACACATTTTTGGTCATGGGAGATATATGTTTTCAAGCCCCTCTCATTTCCCCTTGGCCATGAAAGAGAGGACCTCATGGTGATGCTGTAAGCATGTTTTTTTCACAAAAATTTATTTTTTGCATGTAAAAGTAAATTTTCTTGCTGTCAACTTAATCGATTGTTGTGCCAAAGCAAATTGATTCAGGTAGAAAAACTTCTATCATACATGTTGATGAACTACCAACATATGAAACCATGTGATGATGATGACTGCTGATTAGCCTGAATTGCTGAGAGAGGTAGTCTTTCTCAAATTGTGGCAGTGGGGTTAAGTGAGTCAAATGCTGTGGGGTAAAGTGAGACAGTGTCTGTGCCCTCTTTTAATTAATACATTATATTTGAGGTAGCAAGGAGACTAGTTTGATAAGACAAAAGACAAAGGTGGACTGGAGGTGGGGATTGATGGTTGAAGGGGTGTCAGCAAGGGCATGGTTTGGCATGCATGTATGTGGGGGACAGGAGAGTGACATTTAACATCAATAGACTCTAAATAGTATGTCTTTATTCAATGAATGATCCCAATAAAATATTAAATAAAATAAATATTAAATCGAAGACTCATAAGATGGAAAATTACAGCTGGGTCTAGTCCTGTGTTCTGAGTCCCTGGCTGTTCTAGCTGGTTCTGATTGTTCTTTGCTCTGACCCCCAGACACTAGCTGGCTCTAAGGGTCCTGTGTTCTGACCCGACTGTGTTTTAATCTAACTGGTTCTATCTGTCATTTGAATATTAATTATTGAATATGAATTATATGATGTATTTGATCAGAGATACTTTCAAGTGTTTTGGAATATTTGATTTTCAAGCTAGCTGTCAGGATTGTAACTGTTACAACATGTGTTGTTATGGTAGTTTCAGAGTGGAAAAAGTAAGTGGGTCAGTTTACCCCCTTGATTTATCTGGTCTGTCTCAGTTTACCCCACAGCTGGGGTAAACTGAGACACAAGACAACTTCTTTTAAAACAATCATATTTTCACTGCCCTTTGTCATGAATAAATTCTGCTAATGCCCTTTTCTAGGAAACATCCTGAATTAATGGGAAATGTGTATATTTGACTGATAAATAATTGTAGCTCTCTTAGAGGGAAGCAAATGTAAAAACGTGTCTCACATTACCCCATTCTCCCCTGTTTTTGGAAGAAAAGAAAAATGTCATCGGCCGATTTAATCGTATTTTGAGACAAAAGCTTATCTGTTGAGTGCTGCTAAACACATGAATCCCCCTTACCTATTATAATTGCTATAATTAGACATGGATTCTGTGATCCATTTTTAAACAAGCTTCTATTTAAAAGTATTTTATTCATGGAGCCCTTTTCACAACATTCAAATCAAAATTGACATTGGTAAATGGGAAATGCTAGAATACAAGTCACGGAAACTTTAAAGGCAAGGTCAGGTAGATTAAAATGTCGATAATCGAACATATGCAGCATAATATTGTTAAGTGCCAGGTACAGTAATTTCAGCAGATAAGATGCCAATTTTCCCTGTGTCTGGGGAAAAAAGGCTCTCACTGTTTCTCACCTGATGATAAGCCTGTTATCTGTGTCTCCCTGCTCTGCCTCTGGCCCACTCTCCTCCATACTTCGGCCAGCCAATCGGACAGGCAGCCACCTCAGAGTTAGCCAGGGACTCAGAGAGCAATGCTGGGGGGACTTGGTGACTGTCACTTCAAATCATGAACTGAATAGAAAAATGCAATCTTTTTTGTAGTGGAAGCCTTGGGTAAGAAATTAATCAATCATTCCCAGGTTGCTAGCAACATTTCTAAGCGATTTCCAACTGGGACAGGTTCAGCGAGCTCATTTTTTTAAACCTCCAGACATGACCACAAACTTTTCAGCACCCACTCAGTGCCAACAGTAGCGGATTAACATTTCAAATGTGTGAGTCAAGTAAATAGATGATAGCACATCATTAGGTTCAATTGCTGCATATAAAGCCAGACTCGTAGAGGCAAATGGGACTTAACCATTCTAATGAATTTCCCCACTGTTATTTAACTCAACGTCATTGTAAATGAGGGTCACCCCTCAATTGGTCTCTCGAGGATAAATAAAAGCAAAATGAAAAATGTACTTAGGGGAGAACGGGGTAATCTGAGCCACTTTTTACATTTGCTCCCCTCTAAGGGAGCTAAAATGATGTATCACTCAAATGTACACATTTCCCATTAATTCAGGATGTTTCCTAGAAATGGGCATTAGCAGAATTTTTTCAAGACAAAGGGCAGTGAAAATATGATACCCCAGCTGTGGGGTAAACTGATCCACTTACATTTTCCACTCTGAAACTACCAAAACAACACATATTGTAACAGTAATAATCCTGAAAGCTAGCCACACATTCCAGAACTAATGTCGGACTAGTAAAAGAATGATGGGGTTTGGTCAATTAAGCAAAGCAAATTTTCTTAACACTTGAAAGTAACTGAACAAAATCAAATACAACATATTATAATTCAAAAGGTTTTAATAAGATTCAAATGATAGATAGAACCAGTTAGATTCGATCACAGTCTGGGGGTCAGAACACAGGACCCTTAGAGCCAGCTAGTGTCTAGGGGTCAAAGCATAGGAAAATCAGAACCAGCGTGAACTGCCTGGGACTCAGAACACAGGAGAAGACCCAACTGGATTATAACATCAGCCTGTCATACTCTATAACTAGGCCTACTCTACATTCCAGCCCTGAAGGTTACAGGGAACGATGAGAAGGTGCTCTTTCCGTGTGGTTGCCCCAGGTCGTCTTCCTGGTGTATTTCCTTGGCATGATGGCTTTTCTACAATGTGTATGACATTAAAATAAAACATATGTTATGTAATATTACATTAAAATATGTTTAAGACTAAACTTAACTTGTGCCTCATGGTGGGGGAAAGTGAGACAGTGGCTCACTTTCCCCCATCACCACTATAACGCCCATTGATTACACGAGACTCCGGATCCTTTTACTGATGCTTTAATGTCGCAGTCTTGTAGACATCATCACATCATAGAACTGGTGGTAGACATGAAATTAGCTTAATACTAATACAATTATCTAAGAGCACATAAGTTCTTCACAGCAAATTAAAATGAAACAAATACACAATACTGACCACTTTGCCTGCTTGTACCAATGGGGTTAAACGAAAATCTTGCTTGGAGGAAATCTTGGTGGCAATAAACCTTAACAAATAAAAACGTGGCTTGTCTGCCGCTGCATTGTAAGCTTCTGCCATTTCCGGATGGAAACAACGAACAAGACAAAGGAATAGGGCAACAGGTAGATTTTACAAAAAAATACACAAGAGTCTTCCTTGTGGTCAAAAGGTGAATTACAAATAATATTTTTTAGAGCAGGAAAAACTGCCTGCAGTTACAACCACAATTTGAGAAAAAACTACCTCTCTTAGCATTTCAGGCTAATCTTCAGTTATCAGCATCACATGGTTTCATATGTTGGTAGTTCATCAACACGTTTGATAGAAGTTTGTCTACGTGAATGCATTTACTTTGGCACAACAGTTGATTAAGTTGACAGCAAGAAAATTTACTTTTACATGCAAAATACCTATTTTGGTGAAAAAAGCATGTTTACCATAGCACCATGAGGTCCTCTCTTTCAGGGCCATGGGGAAATGAGAGGGTCTTGAAAACATATATCTCACATGAACACAAATGTTTTCCGTTGCCTAGATACAGGGGGTGGCTCACATTACCCGATGCCTCAGATTCCCCCGTTCTCCCCTATGTATGATGTACTTCTTGTATTGGAATTGTTAAATACATAAAAAGGAAGCCTCTCTTAATTAAATAATGATTCCTTTTTACATACAATCAAAGTCAACTCTCTACTTAGCGTTTATATTTTATGGTGTTATCTTGTGTTTTCAATCTATTTACATTCCAGATTTTCTTTTGTATACATATTTTTTGCTTGACTTGCTGTCCTGATTGTTCAAGAGGTCAATTACATCTGTGGGAAAATCTCAGTGTTTCTTCATGATGACCAAATTGATTGGGTACACAAATAGCAGATAAGAGCATGGCACGCCTTGTTGCCCCTCAAACACTATTCCCATATTGTGATAAAATTCTTTTGACTGAATGATACGAGGCTTTGCCTGAGTTTTCCTGTAAAAGACTGAATATAACTTCTCTCCATGTTGACCACCACAGCACAGAAGAGCTGCTCGGTTTCTCTACCAAGGCCAAATATGTTAACAAGGCAGCGGCCTCCAACACTCTGGGACCTTCTCCAAAAGCCGTTCTTGGTGTCCATCCAATGTTTGGCTGCACACGTACAATATACAGTATGATTGCCCAGCCTTGCAGGTGGCAGAAGGGAGACAGATGTTGTTCCTATGTTTTCCCCTTAAATGTGTCTCCAGATTGCTTATATCTTTTTACTTGGCAGTGTTAACAAGCCACTCACTTTCAGACTTTTCTCTCCATTGTAATTTGTTTTATTTCCTGTACGCATATACTGTATACACACATATATTCATATTCACCGCCATTTCTCTTGGTGGCCAGTGCATGGGCACAGACACAAGTCCTGTAATTAATCAAAACATGTCTGAAAAAATTACAATAATATACCTTCTCTTTATGTTTTGTCAATACAAATCTGGATGAAATGCTGATGAAAATGCAAAGCTCATTGTGATGATGCAAATTTGCACAACCACTATTCCAGTTATTGTTCCTGTGAAGTGTAAATACATTTTTTGTATGTATTGATTGCAACATTTTTGATTACATTGACTGATTGTATTAGTTTGTCCGAATCAGTTGTAAACTAGGCAGCGGTCGTACAGAGGTTCTCAGCAGCCAGTCAAATGTCCTTAATCCAAAATCTGTTGTCAAGAAATCCAGAAAATGACCAAACACACAGAAAATTACAAAACTCACTGACAGGAAGCGGAAGCGAGAATTATAAGTTAATGTTCTAAAATACAATTCATTAAAGAGCAAAACTACACCTGAAGTCCAAAACAATCTACTCTCATCAAAACTTAAATTGTGTTCAAAAGGCACACATACCTTCTGTACAGCAAATCACTCATGCTTCCTCCATCTCACCCGCTCAGTTTCCCAAGAGTCTTCACTCTTTCTAACTTTTACCCCCTCTGGCTCTTCTTTTTTAATCCTCCAGCATACTTCACTCTCCCCTGCCTGTGCCTTATTTTCTCCACACTGTAGCCTCACTTCACACCTGCTTTACATCTTTTCTCCTCCAACTAAAGTACATGAAAACCTCTTGTCATGCTCTTTCTCTACCCTGGCTGTTGATGCTCTTCAAATGATGTAAGGTTGCAGTGTGTGTAACATGTTGTCATAAGGGGGGCTGATTTAGACAACTTAAAACCAAATACTTTTTATTTTTATTTTTTATTTAAACCAAGGTTATCTAGGCTTGTATTTTGTTTAGATAAGAAGGACTACGATTGTTTAGTGAGGCTAACCTTCATCTATTCCCTCTTTTTTATGCCTGCCTGTGTGGTGGTTACAGGTCATTCAGATTTATTTTGCTATTAGAAGAGAGAGTAGGGGTGCACTCACGTTATAGGCTACATGTAACCAGCGGTGCTCGGAATGTAAACAGACATTTCCAGCAGTGGAAAAATAAAACCAAAAACACTTCTCTGTAGAGAAAATAAATCATGAACAGCACAGTGAATCAAACATTAAAAATCTAAGTAAAACAGAGTTTAGTGATCACTTTAAAAGCAGCACTTATCTAAACTATCTGCCCAGATTAAAAGCCAAAGACCTTACTTTGGAGAAAAAAAGGAATAGAAAATACAAATGTAGTGTGATGGCATGTACACATTTTTCCCGGAAGAAAAGTTCCCATTGTGGTCATTTAAGGGCTCCGATATAAAACTGATATGCACATGTTCAGAGTGCAGGATGACTGTGTTCCAAACTTGTAAGTCTGCAAAGCTGCTTTTAAGCCTTATAGGACACATTTGAAGATTTAGAGCAACACAATGGCAGAGAGAGAGAGAGAGAACCACTGCCCTGGACTAAAACCCAGCTTCAACTTTTCTCAAGTGTCTTTTACAAATCAGGAAATCCCCCTCCGTGTCCTGCTGTGCTCTGACCTCTCGCTGTTGCCTTGCAGGATCAATAAAGTATCACCTCATTTTCACATTGTATTGAATGTGGACACTTTCCAGGGGCCAGCAGGATGGAGCAGGGGCTGGAAGCTACTAGACTATTCTTGATGAGATACAAGAGCAGGAGAGATATTTGGGGGGGAGTAAAAGCATAAAAGCATTCAACTTTTCCAGTGCGGTTTAGACGAGACATGGATTTGAACTTGATTTTTACTCTACACAGCTCCAAGTCTCTGGTGAGGTTAACTGGAGGACACCGGTTATAATACCTCGCCTGGAAGAGAACCAAGTGTGAGGAGTATAATCAGTTAGGTTACAAAAGTTTGGGGGAGAGTGGAGAGGGTCACGGTTGGGAATAAGTGCTCGGGATGTCATCAACCTTCTCTATGAAACTGGATGGCGAAATGCTCCTTGGTGAAGAAGAGTAAGTGAAGGTAAAGAACAATGTGCTAAAGGAAGTTGAAAATCCAGCTTCTTTACTACAAAATTGGTGACTTCAAAGGATCGTACACTTTCTGGTGTTTTCCACATTCCCAAATGTTTATACTGTACAAATTGACTATGCAAGGCCAATGTAAGGGGATATTGGGAACTGTATGGTGCTTAGGAAAACATGGTGGAGGCTGTAAAATTAAATATTCAATATGTTCACTGCACTCTGCATCTATGGCTTTAGAGGTGGGAAATGTTTCTGTCCTTCTCCTTCTGGCACCTTGAAAACTAATAATCCATTATAGTTGGTATAGTCATATCCATGTGTTGGGGGCGTGTCATTGCATCATGCTTAAGAGTGTGTGCATGCATGTGGATACTTTTCAAACAGTTTTCAAAATGCTATTTATATTAAAAAATATATCTACTAAAATTTGAAATATAAAATAAATTAATTTTAAGAACAAAAGACGGTGTAAAACAATACAATAAAACAGGCCAACTCATAATTAATATTACTCATATTTAAAGAAAATTTTAAAGTGTTTACAGTATTTATTTGTTATGACAAGGATTCTATAAGTTTGTGTGCCAAAGGTTTCCAAGCAAGTTAGTCTATAGTCTCCTAACAGCTCTAAGAATATGGCATTGTAGTGGCTGATTAATGGTGTTTCATTTCCATGCAATTCTCACCAAATTCTAGGGACACTTCAAGGATAATACATGAGAAACTCCTCGTACCAGTGGTAATAAAGCACGGTTTATTTTTTCTAGATTGATATTCACCAGAGAATCTTTCATTTATCAGGGGAGTTTTCAGTAGTAAATTGGGAAAGCTGCTACTACATCAACCAAATCAGAGAATTATGAAGCGTCTCTGAAAGTGCAATCTTTGGACTAAGATAAGCTAAGAAATGGCATGGAAGTGGAACATTGAGCTTTTCATAATGTCACACATCCGTAATACGTCTTAAGCACGACACTGAATATGAAACGCAGCCAATCATGGTGCGGCGAAAGACACGGACAACCTGTTCAGTCTATTCTTGAGATATATCCTCTCAGCAATTACAGTGACAGCTGCCATAAAGGCCTATTAAAGTGTCAGGAAGATGAAAGGAGACAAGTGCACCAAGGAGAACTGAGGCATGTTAAAATAAACACCAAAATTATCATCTCAACTAACTGCTAAGACAAGCGGGTGCAGCAGATGATGTTACATTACTGTGCCTTGGAGAATATCGGTACATGTCTGTGTTTATGTGAATGTGTGTATATATTTGCTGAGAGAAAAAGCAAAGGTGGATACATTAGGCTAATCACAACTAGCATGCTGCATTTTTTTATTAAATATCTGGCTGGACTAGTGGATTCAAATTTGGACGTGGTAGCTGTGCTTTTACTGGTGGTGCACCTAGTCCTTTGGTACAGGTTTAGTTGTGGCTTCTAGCGAGGTACTCCATAACACAGCCCTGAAAGGTTCATGGCCATTCCTGGGGTCCCACTGTCGGTATGTTGGGAGTAGAGGGAGTGGAGGGTGGGGGGTTGATAGGAGACTAGACTGAAAACAGGGAAATATAGCAGGAATAAACTACAGACTCTCTACCGGACATACACACTCAAACACACGTATGAGCACATACAAAGGGGTTGAAAGGAGGACAAAGCCTGAGGGTCTCGGTAGGGAATCCATCCCTGCAAATATGGATTTCAAAGTGGAGGCACCTGGCTCTCTGCACTACTCTCTACCTTATCGCTTCCTCTTTCTTCGTCCCCCTCTTAGCACTGCAATGTGAATAAATGTCCTGCTGCAATCAGGATAAAAGGCTAAAAACACATTATGCATATAGAAACAAATGTAGCAAGTGCAAGAAGTGGACGTAGTTAACTTACATGTATGTAATGTTTGCCATTACAGACAAAGATAGTGCGAGTGAAAAAAAAATTAAAGGAGGAGATCCACTGTGGTACTCTTGGAAAACCAAACAGTCCTGCAAAAAACAAAACAAAAACTGACCTCGAATATAGGTATGAACATGTCATGGACCCAGACCTAGCACAAACACACACACATTCATGTGAGAGAATCCTAATTATAGCTTTTAACAATAATGCTGGCAGCTTTCTAATTGCCAATTAACTCAGGGTCACTGCTGTTATCTCTCAATCGCGCCATCCTCTCTGCCCTGCCCCCTTTTTTTCCACCAGGACTCCTCCCCTGGCTCAATCCCCTTGTGTGCAGACCAAAACCAAAGCAGTGTTTAATTTGTTGCAGTTCTCTTGAAAAGCTGTGAAATAGCAAGGGACAAGGCAATAACTAAATGGTTATCGTTTTGTGTCACCACTACAGAATTGCCTGAGCTCCTGCTTGCCCTGGCTGGTCTGCATTCTGCCCGACTACCACTAAATCACCTTAACCCTCTCCTAAGAACAAACACACACAACAGCCCATTACGAGTACACACACACACACACACACACACACAGACAAAGCCACTGAATCACAGAGAGCAAATGTGACAGGATAGCTAATCTAACTGTAAACACATTTGCAGTTAATCCTGAAACAGAACGAGGCCCTTAGAGTATATAATAGTAATGGGAAGAAAAAAAAAATTAATCTCTAGGGAGACAGAGAGCTTGTGGTGAGAGAATGGCTTTTCACTCACTATTAAATGACTGCAAATACACAATCAAAGCTGCGAGTCCTGTTATCTGCACCCTTATCACCACCCCACTGAGCAGCTTTATAGATGTTAGAAGACGAGTGCGTATACTTGATTATACAACGGTGCAAGGCAGGTCAACACTAACATTAAACAGACAAACCCCAATCCACATTATTCATTTTAACCATTAGCCGACAAAGTTTCAATCTAGAATTGATCTTCCTCAGGTGAATATAAAGAAACAGAGAGATATATGCTGATTGCTGAGAGTGAAATATTGTCAGATAAAGTGTGTGTGTGTGTGTGTGTGTGTGTGTGTGTGTGTGTGTGTGTGTGTGTGTGTGTGTGTGTGTGTGTG
Source organism: Hyperoplus lanceolatus (assembly GCA_026929865.2). Lineage (NCBI taxonomy): Eukaryota > Metazoa > Chordata > Actinopteri > Uranoscopiformes > Ammodytidae > Hyperoplus > Hyperoplus lanceolatus. Next base: position 16,731,846 of record CM049407.1, on the reverse strand, counting down.
TGTGTGTGTGTGTGTGTGTGTGTGTGTGTGCGTGTGTGCGTGTGTGCGTGTGTGTGTGTGTGTGTGTGTGTGTGTGTTTTTCTCTTTTTAAGTTGACCATTTAGTATGTCAGAGTAGTTCTTTAAACATCTCCCAGGATAGGAAAATACTGAATAGAGGGCAGGGTGGTGGTGGGAGGGGTGGGGAGACAGGAGACTGTGCCAATAAATAAGGGAAGGTGGAGGATTGGAGTGGACAGGAAAAAGGAGGTATTAAGGGCAGTTAAATCGTGAAATAGCTTGCAGGGTCCCAGCACTGAGGGGTAATGAGAAAATAGCTCTGCCTACATTAATGTTTCTCAACTTGTTTCTCTTCAAATGCATACGCACATGGTCTTTTCCTTTGATCAATGTCATTTGCCAGGGATAGGGAAGGTTAAAAGGATCAGTGTTTTTGTTATATACTGTAGGCTACTACTATCCTGGCTGCAGAGAAACCATGGCAAATATCAAAGCTGTAATGACAAGGTTTAGAAAACCCTATATTCACACACCGTCAAAGTTATGTTTCCACATCAGTGAAATGGTCTTGGTTTCTGTGATTAGCCTCTCTGACCTTCAGATCAAGTCTAGAGTGAATCAAAACAAAGGGCACATGCACTGAAGTATTCTCAAGTATCTGTTTAAACCTCACGCACAGGAGGAAAACACTTAAATGTTCAGCCAATAAATAGTTCTCTAAAGCAGCGAAAGACCACTACTGTTTTCCCAGTCCTCAATAACCTCAAACAGCAAGATCTGAAATGAAATTGGTTTGATAACAAGGCCCCCAAAACTGAGAAGGTAATATTTTGTGTTTTTGTATGAGACATTTGAAAGAACTTGAAGATGATATTTAGAGTGTGTCTGTTTGAAGGTCTCATGTGATAGCTATTCAATAGGACAGACTATAGTCGATTAAACGGTTAGATGCCTGCTGCCTCAATAGCCGGCACCAAACAAACTAGTCCATTAGTTATTAATCGGCAAGCACATGGGAAAGTAGCGTGTGCGCTTGAAAATTAAATATGTGAGAATGCATGTGTGTATTGTAAATGTAGTGCTACCTTCCTCTGTCAGCGATGACCCCACCAGCGATGATCCCCTCCAGAGTTCACTTACAAGCTGCCCGAGACCACCTATTTCAAGCGGAGCACAGTCCGGTTGTTTAGTGCACACCAGAATCTCGGACTGCATTCAAACCAACCAAAATCAACTGCATCAAGTGCTCAAACACTCCAGTGTTCGTTTCAACCACACTTAAAAAAGCTGGTGTGATGGTTAAGGTTAAATTATTTTCCTGCAGCAACAGAAAACTCGCATTATAAAAGTTTCATGTTTCTTTATGGGTGTATGTTTTTGTTAATAATAAACAGAGATTAGAAACGATCCAGAAAATTAGATACATTTAAAAAAAACATATTTTTGCTGCATGGTGATACATTAGTAGTGTGACGATAGTGAACATTCTAAAGGAAATTTCGAACAGACTGCGGAAAGACTGTGCATCACTTTCAAATTAAATGAGCAGATTCCAGTCGTGAGAGGTAAACTGTGTTAACCTCTTAAACTCTAGCGTCCCCAATTGGGGGACTTAGTGATCACTCTCGCAGCAAAAGGCATACAACACTGCTGCCAGAACAATGTAGAAATAGTCATACTGCACATCAAATTAAACATGGGAAACTCAGCTAAAAGCACATATAAGTCATTTATTTTTACACACACCAAACACAACTCAAACACCAAGCATATTAATTATCAAATGTCAAAATCCGAATAGCGTCAGAAGTTCAACCCTCTCCATATTTCCATTGCTACTGCTCCGATACTTCATTGCACACAAACGAATATCATCTCAAATGAAAGCTAAGACCATGACGAGTTCAACAGTACTACTGTCACGGCCATACGATAGAAACTCAGTGAACCAGCAGCCAAAGAATACAAAGTTATACAACCACGTATTTACATCAACTAACATAAATTATGTCTTACCTTTGCGATTTTTTTATGAAAAGTTGTAATTGAGAGCAAAAAACTCCGGTTTTAGTAAATCCAACATGTCCCGGTTTGTTTACATCCTTCTCCAACTTGAATCTAACTTCTTTTTAGTTTTGAGGGGGTCATGCTTTGGGACTATGCAACGAAATACGTTTCGTGCTGGGTCATTTTGCTTCCTTATTGTTAGCCAATCATGTGTCTGGCACACATTTCGACACCTTCACTAACACTTATTGGCTCTTACGGTTAAAACAAGGTGTCAATCATCCAAATCGACCAATCCCATGCCAAGTTATAAGCATGCGTAACGTCCTAAGCTAAAACCGGCAGTATACACTTTTACGCAGGAGCTCATGCGCTGCTTGTTACGCGCGAAGCTAGCTGACTCTAGAGTGTTTTTGAGACTCTTTTAAAAGTTTGTCGATATTTTATGATCATTTATGATCAAAAATGGCAGGACGTTGTTCAACCAAACTTTGTTTGCCTGAGGTGTGGCAAATTGTATTTCAGGAGAGTCTGGAGGAGACGTTTTCAGCTGAGGACGACATGTTGCTGACTACCATGGACTACACGCCTCCATTAGACAGGTACAATTCAATTCTTTATTTACTACAGAGAGGTTCATAAATACCAGTATATAATGTATATACTATCTGTGTTATGCTAGATAGATGCGTTTGTGTTTGTGTGTGTGTGTGTGTGTGTGTGTGTGTGTGTGTGTGTGTGCGGGCTTATACATATACTGTATGTTATGTTTACCTTCAAGTTTGTTGATTATTATTATCACACGTCTATTGCTTGTAATGCACTTTCAAAACAAGGCCACTGAATAGATATATTTGTTTTTCTTCCACATTTGGTTTTACAGTGATTATGTGCAAACCATCTACATCCCAGATGGACCCATTGCCTACTTCCACCACTCAGATGCAGGGAGGGCTTCTGCCTTGTCCAGCTTCTGCTCCCCTTCTTCAGCTCTTCAACTCTTCTAATTCAGACTCAACTGAAGAGAGGCAAAGCCACACACTAAACGGCAAGCAAGCGTGGCAGAGGTGGGACACGCACTTGTTTTATTTAGAATTTATAGTCACTGTAAATAGTTGTGTGATTTTTTTTTTTACAATTTACAGTTTGTTTTTATTATTGTTGATGAATAAATGTTTACTTTTGATTCAAACTTCAGTTACTTGTTATGGTTCTTATGGTTATTGGATAATTGTGTACAGGTTTGGTTGGTTATGCAAAAAAATCAAAATAAATAAAAACTGTTGAGAATGTATGTGATGATCACAGATAATGACATAAAAGTGAAATATATAGTTCAGTACATCAAAAACTTCAAATGGCACTGATGGTGCCAAAGTGTGCCAAAATGACAATTTTGGAGAGTCCGCCTGAATAGTCTGTACTAAAACCTCTGTAATTTTGCTCTGCTTCACTTTCTGAAGATCAACTTTGCAGAGGTAATGGTCACACCTTGTGCTATGCTTAAATGTAGAGTTTTAGCCCCATCAGCATCATTTCAAAGAGATATTCATTGAAATAGTGTGATTTTCTTTTTAGGCAAAAATGAAATCTGTCATTTATGCTTGTGTGCAAACTTAATTAACTCTGACCCAGTGACCTAACTACTGATACTTACACATCTGATCACATTTCACAAGTGTTCCCTTCATAATGACACCACAATTATTCAAATAGACCTTGTAGATGAAGAGATATACTCTATTTATTTTGGGTATGTAATTTTCAAGCAGAAACCTAAAAAATAGGCTAGAGCTTAAGAGGTATTACCGTCACTAACAGACTGCAAAATGTTCTAGTGAAATTAGTTTATTCTGTTGAGAAAACCAATGCTGAGACAAGGTCCATTTTGTAGTGTTTTTTTATCTAATTAAATTTTTTTGAACAGTTTCAACTAGTCTTAATCACAATGTTAATGTTAATCAGTGACCGTTCAGTATTTCAATTTAATGAAATACACGTGCATGGACTTAATAATATGACTTATAATTACAGTGCTGCCAGTGATACCTCACTACTACCTGGAACATGTAGAAGCTGTGACAGTTTATGTCTCCCCCTGCCACTGAAGTGCTACTTGTACTACAATACTTGTAATGTAATGACATGTGAATTGTTTGTATCCCCTGTCACAATAGGATGGAGACATTGGAGGGCAGAGAAAGCTCTGTCAAATAAAACCATATAAAAAATTGGAATATATGGTGCTATACCCTCTCTCCAAGGTTTTCATAATGCGCTGTGAGGTATCACACCAACTATTTATGGTGGCCTCCCACTTCTTGTATATTGGCTGGTCCAAACTGTCCACAATATTTAGAACCAATCATTATCAACAAATTGAGATCATAAATACGTGTTCAAGAGTTATTCCACAATCAATGTGATACATAACTCATTAATGACACAGACTTTCTCAAATTGTTTGGCAGTTAATCAGTTTAGGAGGTTTTGTGCCCACACCCCAGGGTACTCTTTGATGTTCAAGTTGCACTTTTAAAAGTATATTGATATGTTTTCAGACAGTTATTTGATCTGCTATGACCTTGGCTCCATTTTAAAAAACAATTATATGTAAAACCCAGTCGCCAGAGAAAAACTTTGTTTCTAGCGAGAACTTTGTCCTTTATTTTCATAATCTTGATACAGCGATTACATATGATCTGTCTGAAGTCTGTTAGTTCTCACAAAGATGTCGGTACACAAATATGTGCCAAGCTGTCGTGTTGACAAACGGTATTGTGTCACTATGGCAACCCTTGACAAAAAAAATTTGCTCTGGGAAAAAAAACTCATTGGAGTGAGCGCTCTTCTCAGCTGTGTGTGTGTGAGATCTTTGCTTTTGCCCCGTTGGTCAATACATCAGCTTGGCATGTATTTGTGAAACAGAACTTTAACGAACACACATACACACATCACCCTTTGATTTTTCTTAATGCAGTTGTTTTAGGCCTCATGAAGACCTTAATAGATTGATTGAGCAACCTTACCTTAAGGGATCACTGTACTGTCGTCTACTTATTTTTCCGCTCTGGACACTGAGGGGCACAGCAAGGTTTCCATCATTTCAACTACCACAGGAGACAAACACACACAACACACACACACACACACACACACACACACACACACACACACACACACACACACACACACACACACACACACACACACACACACACACAGTGGGACACATAAGAGCTGACACACAAGTGTCTGAACAAGAACTCTGGAGAGGGTTAAATCCCATGTTTACCCCACAGTCTTTCATTCGAACTCCACCCTTCAGCCTGATCTGATAGGCCATGGAACTGTTTATCAACCAACTTCTAACAAGCTACAAAGCAGCAAATGCAAGTGAACACCAAATACCAAAACATAGCCTGGCATACAGTACATGCAGATGCAGTGATGGTCACCCATTTAGATATGCAAATGTTTTGTGCAAACATGGTCTCAGAAACCGGCAGACCGCAACAATAGGCCGGGAATAATGGTGCTATGTTCAAAGCCCTGTCGATATTGATTCATAGATTTAATTTGCTATTCCTGTTCCGATTTATTAATGGCTGCATTGGTTGTGCGTGGAGGCTTTGTTATTGTTGTTGTCCTTTGGCTGTTTGTCGGGACCAATTACGGTTGATCCTCCCGGGAGTAGACTGGACTCTTCAGAAGTCTGCTTATAATCTATTGATTCCTTTCATCTCTGGTTGCTGTTGCTGCTGCGCTGGTGTGTTTGTGTGTGTGTTTGAGTGTGTTTGTCAAATAGAGATGGGGGTGGGTGGTTGTGTTGGAAATGAGTCGATCTCATTTACACTAGTCTCCTCATCCAAAGGGGAAGGGAGAGCGCTTCATGCTTTTTCTGGTTCTCCTTTCCTTCCTTTTTCTGTCTCTCGGTTTACTCACAAACAGTAAGCTCATAGAATTCTGTCATTATCACTCTTTGTATCATTTGTCTCCTACTCTCCCTATATCTTTCTTTGCCTCCTAAGTTTGCGTTATAGGCTTCTATCTGACCCATTTCTTGTTTGTTTCCTTTAAAATAAAAGTCCCCGCAAGCAAACACGAGGCAACCAGGCACTAGGATTACTGTCAGACTCAATATTAATCATATGCATCATAAAATGACATGAAACAACTTCATATTAATGGGAATTAACTATGAAAACTCCATGTAGAAATGACAGGGCTTTAAGGGGCAGCGCTGCAGCAGTGTTAATTTTGGCAGCAAATTCTGATTTAGTCTTAGTCTTTTGAATATCACACCATTTAGTCTTAGTCCTATTCTAGTCATCTAAAATCTTTTAGTCTTAGTCTACTAAATATAAGATGACTAAATCTACAGCGGACTTCGTCGACTAAGTGTTTTTCTTCATTGAATGGTATTAAGGTTTCAATATGCAATACAGACACAGATTTAATAGTTGTAATACAAAACATGTATTCTATTTAATTCGTAATAATCTCACATAAAATCAGTGTACCTGACTGGATAGGGGGCTTTAAGAGCCTTTGCCCAGGGGCCCATTATCTCATGATCCGTCTATGAACCAACTAGATTCCACAATCTTTTTTCTTTTTGCGGGGAGCAAGCAGAAGCATTATTTATAAAAAATAGAAAATAAAAAAAATAAGTGGGGGGCCCCACACTAGGTCTTGAAACGGGCCCCGAGATCGTTATGGCCGCCCCTGGGCAGCAGCAGCAGCATGCAGTGACCCAATAGTATCCAGCTGCAGCCCCGGAGACAAACACCCTGGCGTGACAACAACACCCAGGCGTGACGGAAGTAACTGTGGTGTGACGGACGTTACCTGTAGATTTTATTTTTGCAACGTCATAAACTTCTAAGTTGTAAATAACGTCAAACAATATCAAGACTGCATACCGATACTAAGTTTGTGTTATTTATATTGTTTTGGCGATTAGGTTCAGGCATCACAGCTGGGTGGTTAGGGTTAGGGCAAGGGGACAGGGAGAGGTTAGAATATAGATAGAACATTGACGGAACACCGCGGCGGCCATCTTGAGTACGTCACGCCGAACAATAAAAAAGACGGCAGACCGATAGGCTACTAAGTTTGTGTTATTTATATTGTTTTGAGGATTAGGTTCAGGCATCATAGCTGGGTGGTTAGGGTTAGGTCAAATGAGTGACGTAGCAGACATGTCATGGAAGCTAAATAGTCAAAAATCACGTCCGTCACACCACAGTTGCTTCCGTCACGCCTGGGTGTTGTTGTCACGCCAGGGTGTTTGACTCCGGGGCTGCAGCTGGACTCTACTCCAGTTACGTGCTGATAAAATTGAGCAACTGCGCTTTCCTTTAAGCAGCACTGCTGCCGCTGTGTGTGTTCGGACTTCTTTTGCATCAAAGCCTTTTTGATAATAAAAATTAGAGGTTTTAATTGAACGCTATATGCGTCGGAGTTGATTGTAACTTACTCGGGCGAAAACAGAAACTAACGGAGGGAGGCGGGAGTTTCACAGTTCATTTCCTATAGAGTTGCGCAGTCAGTTTGAGGAAATGGCTCTGTGTATTCAAGCTTGAGACACACGGCTAAGTTCCCCTAGACAACGTTAAAGGGCAGGATATCCCTGACTATCATTTTGTCCATCAAACCGCAGAGTTTTTCTGCACGTCGGCTCTCTCCACCCGCTCACACTGTGTGGTCTCCCATCAATTTTCCCCGACACAGTGTTGCATTCGCTGCTTTGCACTGATTGGATTTCTTCCCAACTTGTCCCACAGTTCTGATTGGATCTGTTCTCCATTCGTCCCGCCCTAACAGTTTCGTCTCGTTCCTATTCGTAGACTATAGTGTCAGTTACATTCGTCTCAGTCTTCGTCATCATATCTGCCTTTTTACTTAGTTTTTATTTAGTTTTTATTTAGTTTTTGTGCGTGAAAAAGGTTTGTTGACAAATATTTTTCATGATAGTCTTAGTCTACGAAATTAACACTGCGCTGCAGTAGCTGAGACATTAGTGGCCATAAACAGAATAAAAGAGGCAGCAGTAACAGACGCTCCGCACGATGTGTGTTCCAGGTCTTAATCTGCTAATCTTTGGCTGTCTAACCATTCCCTCTGAATTTCTATCTTTGGCTGTTTTCTATTATTCTGTCTATTTTTATTTCACTATCATTCACTCACAATCCGTTTTAATCTCTTATCTGCTCACTCTGCCTCTTTGTACGTACTACTCAGACTCCATCTACTCTGGTCCCTTTCGCTGTCTATCAGACAGCGTTAATTCAAAGTCACTCATGCCAAAACAGCAGGATGTAAAAAGCAAAATATAATGTTTAAGACTTTGTGCAACAAGGTAATTTGGGGGTGGCTGTGGCGAAGTGGGTAGGGCAGTCGGCCACTGGAGTGCAGGATCGGTGTTTCGATCCCCCGCCTCCCCGCCACATGTCGAAGTATCCATGGGCAAGACATTAAACCCCGAATTGCTCCCGATAGTTAGCTTGAACCCTGCGTGGTAGCTGCTGCTATCGGTATATGAATGTGTGTGTGAGTGGGTGAATGTGTAGAAAACAATGTAAAGCGCTTTGAGTCTGTGAAAAACCAGGGATAAGAGCTATATAAGTGGAGTCCATTTACCATTTAACTGTGGGGTCTTGATTTATAAAAAGCACAATCCAGATTCAAAATTAATTCATCTAACTAGTATGGTCATAGCTAATAGGTGACTCTTTGAATCTTGCAAATGACCCAACAGCTCTGGTGAAAATGAAATCTACTGGAAATGTGAATTGGGTTCATTGCTTATACAACTCTCATTGCAATGGCTTGTTGTTACGTCAAATTGAAGGTCGGCAACACAAAGAGGGGAATTGGTGTTGAGAGAAATATGTAGATTTATCTGAGCGTATGTGAGCCTTATAAGGTCTGGATTTCACACTCAAATAGTACTGAAAAATTCCAATGTTGTGCTGCTGTGACATAGAGTGTGATATAATGTAAGTGTCATCTTCAGAAAGGATATTTAGAACTGTGGTAATTAGCAATTAAATAGTTACACATAAGCATATGCAGATGTACAATTGAAATGTTCTGTCCATCTCTCTCTCTCCCTTCTGTGTCTCAATCAGTGTGAGCAGTTCTGATCTGATATGTGACTTGAAGTGATAAGCTCCCGAAGTGGAAAATCAAGCGCTGTCTCGTCTCTTTACCATGATCCCCTCACCTCACACTCATTATACAATTTAGAGCAGCAATTTCAATCAATCACAACCCATTGTAGCATCACTGTCGCAACCTTGAGCCATTGATTTTCCTGGGCTTCTTTTTTATACCACATTGACACCGTTATTTTCCATATACCTAGGGGGCAAAACCCCTTTTTTTTTGGAAAAACAGACATGGAGCGTTGTAAAAGGTTGTTCACTAGAAATTATATCCAGGACCTTCCAGGATCCCAACCTGGGTGGACAACCTGGTCAACTAGCTGCTGGAAAGCTACAGGGGGCTGACATAGAGCAAATCAGAACCAGTGTTTAAGTGAATGGGGATGGGCTAATAGGGATTTTTTTAAATTTATAGATATCATCATGAAACTTTGCAAGTTGATTACTGACATTAAAACAACAGCAACTATTTTTTACACTGTTTTTTCCAAGGGAATGTCTAGCCGTTTCCTAAAATACCAGCTGGAGACTCCAAAAGGACACTATTGGTCCATAGCACATGAAATATAACTGTGTAAAAAATTGATTTTCTATGGGTTATTGATCAAATTTGTACTGTGATTAGGAAAAGCTTCGGGCAGTTGGACACTTGTTTTGTTTTCAAAATTTAAAAACAAATTGACTTTGTTTTCTTCCAACATCTAGATTTTGGGGCTTTGCAGATATGCAAATTTACGAATCATTAGTAAGATATTGATGATTTTTCATATTTACTTAAACATTTTCGAAAATACTGTAATACAAAAAGTTTTTGTTTTAATGTCAGTAATCAACTGGCAAAGTTTCATAATGATATCTATAAGTTCAAAAAATTCCCCATTAGCCCATCCCCATTCACCCCCATTCACTTAAACAGTGGTTCTGACTTGCTATGTCGGCCCACTGTAGCTTTCCAGCAGCTTGTTGACAAGGTTGTCCACCCAGGTTGTGATCGTGGAAGGTCCTTGATGTCATTTTTGGTGAACAACCTTTTACAATGCTCCATGTCCATAAAATCACTTTGCCCCCTGAGTAATATACGCTCTTACTTTCCTATTTCTGCTTGGTTTGGTTTGTTCCTTGGACAAAGGTCATTCGACTCATTATTCATATCTGCGTGCATCAGTGTGCAGATACCATGTGAAGCACTTGCATTCAATTCTCATTTGATATATTGTTGGTTGCATCAGTGTGATGATGATTCCTATTTTCCGACAACAAATAAATAGAGAAATAAATAGAACACAATAAATTACACATTTGTTTTTGCTTCTATTCCATACATTGCAAATGTATTTTAGTTTGGACAACTTTCTGATTATCATTTAATTTTCAAATGTTTTTCAAGAAGTCATAAATTGCAAGGGAGCTGCCGACATACATTTTGTCTTCTAAAGTTGCTCATTGAGATTACGGGTTGTTTTTGCTGGATACAAAACTGCATTAGCAGTATGTGCATTGTTTCACAGAGCTGCCTTAAAAACAACAGTTTGGTACAACTGTTTTGTTTCAGTGCGTTTTAAAGGCAAGCATAAAGAGAGAGGGAATCAAACACCTTGGGGCAGACCTTGCTTCTTCAGCAATAACAGTAAACAGACAAAGCAGAGCACCATTTTATGAGTGCAATTAGGGAGACTTTAATCACTTCAGACTGCTCACGCCATGAGTATTTGTGCGAGTGCTGTGTGTGTGTGTGTGTGTGTGTGTGTGTGTGTGTGCGTGTATGTGTGCGCGCAAGTGTGGCTTTGAGTGTGTATGCTTTCTCTACCTTGTGGAAGTAGCCGACAGCATATTTTTTACTTTTTAACCTGGTCTAGTACATGCACATACATTACATGTGTGTGTTAGTATGTTCCTTTATTTACTGTGCTTAGGAATCAATGGAACAGGGACTGTAGGATTTTAATTGAAGGCCTTTTCCATATGTGGTTGAATTGAATTGATTTGCATAGAGCATAGAGCCCTTATTTCAAACAAAGCCAACATTACAACAAATGTAAGCAATTCTGAGGAAAAAGAGTCTCTATAAATATGGCAATTCATTGACTTCAATGACTACAATCCTCCAGCATCTCTGGTGCTTCTTCTACTGGCAACTCAATTTCTGCCCGTGAAGAAGTATGAGAGTTGAAAGAAAAGCAGAAATGAGCAGTAAGAAGTAGGAACTAAATGCTCTCACAAACTTAAGTTCTTGCAGATATATCAAGCTTTTGTTTGGGAACATATACCCTCTGGGAGGCCGTTGACTGCTGCCCATTCCGACTAGGTCAGGTTTGCGACTGATTACATTCTCTACATGACCTGAGGCCTGTTTCAGGTAGCAGGGGTTACAAACTCTGAGTTTAATCCTGCCCTCTGAGTTGGTCAAGTCAGAGATGAGGAACTCTGGGTTTTCGGTTTCAGAACAGTGGATCAGCGTTGGGAGCGCGTTCACTCTGGGTTGAGCGTGTGCGTAAAAGCCATCGTCAATGGATCGCTGATAACATGATTCACCATGGAAACAGGAGAACAAATTGGTTGATCCTCCCACTTATCCACTTATCAAAAAAAAGAAAAAGAAAACTTCTCCGCTCCTCCCACTAGAGTGAGAATATTAACGAATGATTTTATGGTATGGAGAAGAATTAACAGGGATATTATCTCATAACTCTGATCTGATCTTTTTTGTCAAGATAAACAGTATGCTTCCGTTTAAGAAGCATTAGTCTATTTTAAGAATTAAAAATTGCAGCAGCAAAGGTATTAAGGTGGCGCTGCACAGCATTGCTGACAGTGTTTTTTATTCGCTGTATTATGTAGGCAAGCTATAATACTGGGCAGATAACAGACTGTTGCTTCTTTTAAATGGGGAGTGAAAGACATTAAAGTCATACAAATTAGGTGACAGTTTCTATTGTAGAGCCTGATTGATTTATTACCAGATCCCTAGTCCTCAAGTGATCACAGTTTAAATTATTATATTATTTCTATATTCATATAAGGCTATTTAACAAGGCTCGTCTGTGACTTTAGGATCAGACAAGTGAACAGTAATGATCACATGCATCCGCAGAATTACATTTCAACATGACAGAAATCTGTTCAGTGGCACATATGTTAAATAACTCCTGTTAATAAAAAAAATAATGATATACAAACAATACAAATAGGTGTATTAATCTGAATGTAGAGCATGTTCACGATGTGTAAGGTGGCAGCCTAATGCTACTGATCAGATAAATGATCGCTCAACACTTTACAATAAGGTACACAAAATTGTAGTAGCTACTACATACCTACTACATAGTTTTTTTTTTTTGCGCTACCTATGTGTTAGGTAGCACAAAAAAAAAACCCCTATGTGTTAGGTAGCACATAGGGTTTTTTTTTTTGTGCTACCTATGTGTTAGGTAGCACAAAAAAAAAACCCTATGTGTTACCTACTACATAGTTTTTTTTTTTTGCGCTACCTATGTGTTAGGTAGCACAAAAAAAAACCCTATGTGTTACCTACTACATAGTTTTTTTTTTTTTGCGCTACCTATGTGTTAGGTAGCACAAAAAAAAAACCCCTATGTGCTACCTAACACATAGGTAGCAAAAAAAAACCCCTATGTGCTACCTAACACATAGGGTTTTTTTTTTGTGCTACCTAACACATAGGTAGCAAAAAAAAAAACTATGTAGTAGGTAACACATAGGTTTTTTTTTGTGCTAACTAACACATAGGTAGCACAAAAAAAAAACCCTATGTGCTACCTAACACATAGGGGTTTTTTTTGTGCTACCTAACACATAGGTAGCGCAAAAAAAAAAACTATGTAGTAGGTAACACATAGGGGTTTTTTTTTTGTGCTACCTAACACATAGGTAGCGCAAAAAAAAAAAAAACTATGTAGTAGGTAACACATAGGTTTTTTTTTTGTGCTACCTAACACATAGGTAGCACAAAAAAAAAACCCTATGTAGTAGGTAACACATAGGGGTTTTTTTTTTGTGCTACCTAACACATAGGTAGCGCAAAAAAAAAACTATGTAGTAGGTAACACATAGGGGGTTTTTTTTTTGTGCTACCTAACACATAGGTAGCACAAAAAAAAACCCCTATGTGTAGGTAACACATAGGGTTTTTTTTTGTGCTACCTAACACATAGGTAGCGCAAAAAAAAAACTATGTAGTAGATAACACATAGGGTTTTTTTTTGTGCTACCTAACACATGGGTAGCACAAAAAAAACCCCTATGTGCTACCTAACACATAGGGTTTTTTTTTTGTGCTACCTAACACATAGGTAGCGCAAAAAAAAAAAAATATGTAGTAGGTAACACATAGGGTTTTTTTTTGTGCTACCTAACACATAGGTAGCACAAAAAAAAACCCTATGTGCTACCTAACACATAGGGGTTTTTTTTGTGCTACCTAACACATAGGTAGCGCAAAAAAAAAAACTATGTAGTAGGTAACACATAGGGTTTTTTTTTGTGCTACCTAACACATAGGTAGCACAAAAAAAAACCCCCTATGTGCTACCTAACACATAGGGTTTTTTTTTTTTTGTGCTACCTAACACATAGGTAGCGCAAAAAAAAAAAAATATGTAGTAGGTAACACATAGGGGTTTTTTTTGTGCTACCTAACACATAGGTAGCACAAAAAAAAAAAAACTATGTAGTAGGTAACACATAGGGTTTTTTTTTTTGTGCTACCTAACACATAGGTAGCGCAAAAAAAAAAAAAACTATGTAGTAGGTATGTAGTAGCTACTACAATTTTGTGTACCTTATTGTAAAGTGTTACCAACGTGGTAAAATCATCAGGAAATGATAAAAACATCCCGATGGAGATTTCTATGGAGTGATTTTGCTTGAAACTGTACAGGGACACGTTGTGACAGTGACAGCTGTGCAGCAGTAACAGTGGCACAACACTGGATAAGGACATAGTCACTTACTTGAGTGAGTATGTGGAAGAAGGAGAATCCCTACATAGCATCATACCGAGACAAGGGCTGTGTCTTGATTCAGAGACCGCGCACTTGGTAGGACGCAGTCTCGCGGTCTATGAAGGCTATAGCCTATGAAGGCCGATTTTAAGGCCGGTTTTAAGGCCAACGAGCCTTGTTAAACGGGACGGTCTCCGCAGGTCTCCGTTTACGAGCATTTCCGGTTCACGTAACAAGCCGTTACCTTGCGTGACGACTCGCCGCTCCTGTGCTGCCTAGCAACCCTGATTGCTGCCAACGGAGACAGCCTTGTCAACAGAGGAAAAAAGAAAAAGAAGTTGCGTACCAGACGAAAAGAAAAAAAAGTACAAGAAAAAAAGAAAGGAAGATAAAAGTTAAGAAGATGGAGCAACACGTTGCTGTTTTGTTGTTTTTTATTTTATTGTATGCAATCTCTGAAAAAAACGCAATGAATCATGGGATATGTTGGGCCACGAAGGATCCATCTGATGCAGCCTTCAAAACCGTGAAAAGAAGGCTGCATTTCTCGGCCGCATATGAGGAGCCTTGCAAGGAGCCTTGCAAACGGGACAGCCTTTGCGCGCCGCTATGACGCAATCGGTCTTCAAATGCAGCCTACGTAGGGTGCAACCCCTGAATCAAGACACAGCCAAGATGTGAGGTCCAAGCAGCCCATGAGGCTGTCACCCCACTAACAACTCCTTAGAGGTCGGCCATCTGTGAGTTGGGGCTCCCTGCCTGTTAGCCAGCACCCCTAACTAGTAACCAGTCAATCATCAAGTCAGTTGGCATTCCATACGGTATATGTCTCCCAATTCCGATGTTCTGCTCACAGATACACTGTTGTCAAGAAACATGGCGCCCATTGACCTGGGCGGGGTTTAGCTGCTTATTTGCCTTAACTGTCAGACCAACTGTCCTATCATCCTAAAACTTGGTTCTTATCTTAACGTGTCTTGCAGAAGTTTCACCAAAACATTTTGAGCCTGGCCAATAGGGGGTGCCACAAATGCCGGGCTGGCGGTTAGCAACAGGCGCTAGGCACATTAAAAATTTCAGCTTGAATTTGCTATCATTGCATGACAGTTCTGTGAACTCAATTACCAAACCACAATATGTTATGGAACAGATATACCATGTAAAGGAAATGATGTGGTCAAATTTCCATTTACTCACAGTAATTACAGTTGGGAGGCTTGATTGCGTCTTCACCTTGTCACTGTACTTCCTACACTGCCTCCTCCCTTGTTCCCCATCTCCTTCACTTCTTCCCAGGCTTTCTTTTTCCATTGTCTTTGATAGTTATTTCTCTCCGTGATTTTGTTGCTCCCTCCATCCCTACTCCGTCTAAAGACAGCTTGGGCTGAAAAGAACACTGCTGTGGGATAACTTCATTACAAAACAACCAGGGGAATCGAGGGAGATTGAAAGAGAGGAAGGAGGGGAGGGGGAGAGATGTGAGAGATAAGCAGCAGTGTTGTGATAAAGCTGTCTTCCTTCTTTGCCTTCATCTCATCTCTCTGCTCTCTTGTCCTTCACTAATAGAGAGGTAGGCCAACATTAAATGAAGAGATACTCACCTTCTCCAGGGTGCCACAGTGACAGAAATCTCTGTTCACTGCTTTAGATTGTGATGTGCTAAAGTGATTAATTATGTTAATAATTATTGTTGCTATTGTTTCTTTTATGTGGTGCATACAGCTAGGAATGGATGTTTAAGCCGTCAATGGTGAAAGGGATTTTTATGTTTGATGTGTCTTTTTTACTGTCTAATACCGGGCAAGTCCTTCTTTCCATGGTGTGAATTCACAGTGTGTATATGTGTGTATACGCATGATTGCGTTTGACATTTAACCTTTTTGTGTGTGTTTTTGCAATGAGGACAGCCTCAGTTGCCCCGAGGAACCGTGGGTTGCTCAAGTTCTTATTTCAAGTTTTTGTTTGTGAGCTAGTTAATCATCTTCTCAATATTTTTTCAACTTGATTGTCCTTTTCCCCAACTTTCTTTTGCTGTCGATCAGGGCTGGACTGGCCATCGGGCGTACCGGCCCGGCCAAGTCACCCAGCCGAGGGCCGAGGTCCCTTCCCTCTCGGGAGTGCCGTGGACATATAAATGTGCGTGCAGGCTGTCAACTTCACCTGAAAGTTAAATAAAACGCTGTCCTCGGCCATTATCCATTATGAATGGTTCTAGGCTGGGCCTGGCCCAATCACACACACAGCAGAGGGCCGCCCATTCAGAGGCTGCATTGAATTGTATTATCACGCATTCAACTTCTAGTCGGCAATTATGAGCATCTGCGATGGTCAGTTACATTCAGGGCTGCCGGACGGCGGATAGGCTTGGGGGGCCCAAGGCAGAGGGGGGCTGCACTCAAAATAAAAACTTTTATTTTTTATTTATCTTTTACTGGCTCAATATAGGCCCTTGATCTTTGAAGGCCCCGAACATTTTTATTTAGGGGAGGAAAAAACAGATATCAGGGGCCTTTCATTCGTCAGTACATTTTTGTTATTTTTTAAATAACATTGTTCGGGGCTACGAAGATCAGGGGCCTATATTGGGCCATTGAAAAATACAAACGAAGGTAAAAAAAAATCCCGAAGCTGACTGGATTTTTTAAACATGTACATTTCTTCTTTCTGCTTTTTGGTCATTCTGTGTCTATAAATTATTCCAGAAAATAGTACTAAATAGCTTACATAGGAAATTGTTGATTTAGCTTTAGTTTTCTCCTCAAAGTGCACCAGATTGATGAATTTTACTTTAACATTTAAAAAAAAATCTTCCAGGGGGAGCATTCCCCCGGACCCACCTAGAAGGTCCAGGGTCCACGACACAGTCTCCCAAATTCCTGTGAGAAACACTGTGTGTGTGCATGTTTATTAAGAGTCATTAGACATTAGTTCAAGTACGGATAATGATTTGGTCATTCATCAATAGAAACATTGTGTTGTTATCTGGCTCAGAGAGGGACCAGTCACTCATACGTTTTGGACTATAGACAAACATAGCTTTTGCATGTTTGTGTTGTAAGACCACCTCTCAGAGGGCCCATCAGGACTTCCTGTATAGGGTCCCAGAATTTGGTGCAACGCCCCTGCCTCCGCATATCGTATAAATAATCATGGTGGGCTGCCATGGCCAAAAATGCCAGGGCCGATTTTTTGTCCCAGTCCAGCCCTGCTGTCGATTCTTTCTGCCAACCCCCTCCCCCCCTCAAGGCAAAGGGTTATGACTGTAATGAAATATAATGGGGAAAAATTCATATTTTGAAAGCTCAGCCCATTAAGCTATGAAGCAGTCACCCCAGTATCATGTAAGTTTCTTTAATTGAATCCCAACCGACAGAAGTAAGTCCATGTCCATGCAGCCTTTGATCACTCTGTTTGTGTGTGTGTAGGTCGGTATGGGAGGATGCTGGGTGTGTGTTTGTGTGGGAATACGTGTGTCTGTGTGCCTGCATGTCAGTGATTATCTTTTAGTTGCAGTGTAATATCCGTCTGGTTGAAAGATGTTTCTCTCACACAAAGGTTTTGCAAACAAAAGGATCTTGAAGATAGTTTTTACAAAGGCAGCAATGCCGCAATCTCACGTGCATTCTTCTTTTAGGGATTACATCTTAAAGAGTGACAGAAAGGGACTGATGGAATGTACTGTCATCAGCCCTATGTAGTCAAATCGAATTAATATTCTGGTTAAATTGCCTTCTCTCTGTGTCAGAGTAAACATGCAACTACTGATTTTATCTATATACAATCAATGCAAGTGTTGTAAAACTGTTCATTGTGATTAGGCCATGCTGTAATTATAGGCAAGATGAAGCAATGAATAGTGTTCCTCAACTCCGAGATTTCGAGACATGATTTAGATTGTGGTTCTTGAAAAAACACTGAAATTGATATAAAACAAGTGGAAAAGTATATTTTACACGGCCGCGCGCAGTGGAAATTAAGCTCATGTTCTCCTAATTCAGAAGGGGCTTAGAGCAAACAAATGTAAACAAGTCACAATTGATCCGGTGTGAACACAGCATTGTACTTTGTGTTTGAGCTTCTCAACTCAAAGTAACAATCCTGCTGCTATTTAGTCCCATCAAACCAGCTAATCTGTTGGTCCACCCATTATGTCAGTGTGTTTTTGAGGCTCACAGCTCCTAAAATGGAGCAATTAAAAACAAAATGCCCCCTAAGCCTAAAGCTAATCACCTAAAAATGCACAAGCTGCATACAAATAGTTACTCTTGAGTTTGCAAAATGAAAACATATGTGTACTTAGGACTCTCCACGGAGGAAGGGTTGCAAGACGGGAAGGAGGCAAAAATATTCTCCTCGTTATCATTGTGTACGGATTATAACACTTGCATTGTTTATTAGTTAATTACACTCAACCAAAATATAAACGCAACACTTTTGTTTTTGCTCCCATTTTTCATGAGATGGACTTAAAGATCTAAAATTCATTCCAGATACACAATATTACCATTTCTCTCAAACATTGTTCACAAATCTGTCTAAATGTGTGATAGTGAGCACTTCTGCTTTGCTGAGATAATCCATCCCACCTCACAGGTGTGCCACATCAAGATGCTGATCTGACATCATGATTAGTGCACAGGTGTGCCTTAGACTGTCCACAATAAAAGGCCACTCTGAAATGTGCATTTTATTTGCTTTATTGGGGGTCTGGGGACTCAGAACCAGTCAGTATCTGGTGTGACCACCATTTGCCTCATGCAGTGCAACACATCTTCTTCGCATAGAGTTTATCAGATTGTCAATTGTGGCCTGTGGAATGTTGGTCCACTCCTCTTCAATGGCTGTGCGAAGTTGCCGGATATTAGTGGGAAGTGGTGCACGCTGTCGTATACGCCGGTCAAGCACATCCCAAACATGCTCAATGGGTGACATGTCCGGTGAGTATGCTGGCCATGCAAGAACTGGGACATTTTCAGCTTCCAAGAATTGTGTACAGATCCTTGCAACATGGGGTCGTGCATTATCTTGCTGAAACGTGAGGTGATGTTCATGGATGTATGGCACAACAATGGGCCTCAGGATCTCATCACGGTATCTCTGTGCATTCAAAATGCCATCAATAAGATGCACCTGTGTTCTTCGTCCATAACAGATGCCTGCCCATACCATAACCCCACCACCACCATGGGCCACTCGATCCACAACATTGACATCAGCAAAGCGCTCACCCACACATCGCCACACACGCTGTCTGCCATCTGCCCTGAACAATGTAAACCGAGATTCATCCGTGAAGAGAACACCTCTCCAACGTGCCAGACGCCATCGAATGTGAGTATTTGCCCACTCAAGTCTGTTACGGCGACGAGCTGGAGTCAGGTCAAGACCCCGATGAGGACGACGAGCATGCAGTTGAGCTTCCCTGAGACGGTTTCTGACAGTTTGTGCAGAAATTGTTTGGTTATGCAAACCAATTGTTTCAGCAGCTGTCTCAGTGGCTGATCTCAGACGATCTTGGAGGTAAACCTGCTGGATGTGGAGGTCCTGGGCTGGTGTGGTTACACGTGGTCTACGGTTGTGAGGCCGGTTGGATGTACTGCCATATTCTCTGAAACGCCTTTGGAGACGGCTTATGGTGGAGAAATGAACATTCAATGCACGAGCAACAGATCTGGTTGACATCCCTGCTGTCAGCATGCCAATTGCACGCTCCCTCAATGCTTGTGGCATCTGTGGCATTTTGCTGTGAGACAAAACTGCACATTTCAGGGTGGCCTTTTATTGTGGACAGTCTAAGGCACACCTGTGCTCTAATCATGATGTCTGATCAGCATCTTGATGTGGCACACCTGTGAGGTGGGATGGATTATCTCAGCAAAGCAGAAGTGCTCACTATCACACATTTAGACAGATTTGTGAACAATGTTTGAGAGAAATGGTAATATTGTGTATCTGGAATGAATTTTAGATCTTTAAGTCCATCTCATGAAAAATGGGAGCAAAAACAAAAGTGTTGCGTTTATATTTTTGTTGAGTGTATATTGCCCCTTTGCGGGATGCCACTATGGGTTGTCACAATCAAGCAAGCGCCTAGTCTGTGATGAGATGTAGTGATTAGCGTGGGGACACTTTAGCAGGGTGGATGCTTCCTGGCAGAGTGTAAAGGTAATTTGCTTTTCCTCTGTGTCTCTGCGCTTCATCCTATCAAACATGCGCTGATGTTTGGGAAGATGATTTGATGGTTTGAGATTTGACTTGGTCACCTCCATGCTTTACCAAGAACATGGCATAGCCAACACCAAGTGGAGTATTTCTCTGTAATTCTTCATGGGTGTGCATACAGAAGTGTGCTGCAAAACTATCAGACACATACAGTCACTTCAGGGGAAAGAAAGCAGATACAAGAGAGAATGGTGATGGCATTGTCTAAGAGACCTTGAGAGCAGTAATGAAACAGAAAATGTGAATCAGGACTGCAAACATTTCATCAAAGCAAGCGTACTATTCCAGGTACAGCCATCACTTGTGTCCTTGTCGTAATCTTCCCGCTGTCACTTAAGAGCCGTAAATGCACTCAACAAATGGCTCATGGCTATGAAAATCTGAATCCACAATTTAAATAGCCTCTGTCCCTCCTAGGCTTTTACAGCAAGTCCAAACATTTACCCAAAAAATAATGACTATAGTGTTTACAGCAGAATCACTGTTCTTATTCTTTTTTTCTCTGTTTCTCCCTGTGTTTTGCTATAAGCTCCCCAGGAGTTCCTGAGCTGAGAAGAAGAGAATTAGGTTAAGAGAGCCGGTAATCAAATGCAGGTAATAATGGGTAACTGAGGTCTAGTAGCAAAGACGGAGGCCTCTTTGCTTTTCTCATTTATCCTTAAAAGTTCTCAAATCCGACCTAACACCCTCACCTCTAAACCAATGACACAATTTTCCTCCAACCTTTCAGGAAAAAAGCCTGATCGCATCCATTACAGCTACTTTTTCATTTTCTTACAGCAAAATCCAGCGTCATTTCTTTCACTCCTGAACCTCTCTCTAACACTTTCCCCAATTCATATATCACCTCTTTAACCTTTATATTATTTAGTTTGTTTAGTCATTGGGTGGAGGGGACTGTAAAGATATACCCTTTTTGAAATGATTTCACTGTTTTTGTCTCTTTTTGCTTTGATCCATAGTTTCTCTCCTTCAATTTTTTGATTGACAGCCAGACAAATCTGAGGAGAATGGCCTCCTTTGTCAACTCACAGCTGATATTATTTGTTAAGGTAAAACCATGTCACTATGAATGCTGAACAGCAAATTACATTTTTTGTTTTTACCAATCCCATATATTTGTCTCCAATCACTACATTTCATAATATTAAAAATATGTTATTTATTCAGAGTTGCATACATATGCAGAAGGTAGAGCATAAATGTTCCTTTGTATTGTTCTAAAATGTATACCCAGCATGCATGCCTATTTAGTCAGAGGCTTTAAGTGTTGCTCTCCCTCTGAGGCCATGTAGAGCCTGTTGAAAGGCACTGGCACTCTGCTTTCAACATCTCCACAACCAGTATTTGCCAAATGCACATTCCCTACCACTTCATTATTCATTTTGGGTGTCTAACATAGGTTACCATAGTCATAGACATGAAAGCTGCATAGGCTGCATGTATAGCATCCGTATGTTTTCTTGTGATATCAGTGTTTGGTAGGTACTATACCATTTTGCATTCTGTGTCTTGAATAACTATTTAGCCAGGTTCATTTTGTTTATTTGTTCCCTTCTATTTCCTGATCTTCTTTTTCTGGACTGAGTCTGCCACCTACTGGGTTTAGCCTTTTTTATTTTTTTTTATTTAATGTTATTCAAATGTTTTACTTTACAGCACAATAAGCATCTGTTGAGTACCACATTTTATATGCATCCTTGTCTTTAACAAGATTTTGTGTCCTCATTCAGGGAAGCATAGCTGCAGAATGTGCTGTTCACATTCATGGTGTCTTTATTTCCTCTGTCATATTCAGCGAGGATGTAGCGCTAGTAGCCATCTGTTGTGACTTTACATACAATGTGATTTCACAGGCTGTTTTTACTGCCTGAAACTACCCTGGCCTCCTCAGCCTGTCTTTATGAGACACATCAAGGACAACTAGCTAATAAAGAGTGTGTGTGTGTGTGTGTGTGTGTGTGTGTGTGTGTGTGTGTGTGTGTGTGTGTGTGTGTGTGTGTGTGTGTGTGTGTGTGTGTGTGTGTGTGTGTTAAGAGATTGTGTGAGAGAGGCCACCATCTATTGCCCTGTAACAATGGCCGCTCCTGTTAAATCACCCAGCTGAATACGCATACACATTGAAATGCATCATTTGCAGAGGTAGGCAGAGACATGCCACCATCAATCCGTTCCAGCTACTTGAGTAGATTTTTCAAATGTTTGTCCTACGAATAGCTTCACTGGACTATTGGTTGAGCGTATTCATGTGTATATTTAAATAAACTGCTTTACAATATGTATTATTTCATTAATTTAACGTTACATTTATTTACATTTTTAGGATGAATATTCATAAATATACAGCAAAACACTTTAGTAACAGCTGCACAGGATCAAAACTCTATGGAGAAAAATAATTACACTTTCAGTTTATCACTTAATTTAGAATAAATGCAACTTTCTCTGTTGTAATGTTAATATCTAAGATAAGTGTAGGCCTGATAAAGATTCTGATTGGTTTAAACTTGCAACTGACCGACTGAATCAGAAACTGGAGTTATACTCTTCTTACTTAGCATTTTATTTTATTTTTGACAGAGGTATACTTAATAATTCTGAGGCAGATGACAGCCTAAAAAAGCACCATCAAGAACTGAAGTGAATAGAATTGAAGGGACCTGGTATAAGACTCTCTGCTGACATCTTCACTCTGGTGTTAAAGCCACATTCATGTCAAATTGAATTTACCATCAGTATGAGCAGCCAACTGGGGAAAATCTGCATGTCAGCCTCCTTGTGCTAATTACAATCAGGATGTGTGGGAGTTTTTGTTGGCTGCCATAGCTCCCACTTTGATTTTGAAATTGTCAGTTGGCAAACACAGCAACACGACCACTGATGTTTGCAGTCCAAGGTAATGCAAATCAAAATTAGCAAATATAATTACCCCAATATCATCAACCTCTACGCTCAAAAAGCCATTCATATCACTTTGTTTGTGTTCGACTTAAATCAGACGAACTGTGTTAAATTAAGCAAGTCCGAAACATTTCCCTCCAATATGACATTAACAAAACCAAACTAAAACAAATTGTCTGCCAGCATTAAAGAAGCACAGCACTTGTTCCTTGGGCATTGGCCATTGATTTGGATTGAGATCACTGCTTAGGGAAATCTAACTCCATAATGGTTCCCATTACAGAACTGCTCCATGCTTGCTTATCATGTCAGACTACAACAGACAACAAACTAAACAAATGTTCTACTTTGCCGTCACATGGTCACACTTTACCTCAAGTCACATTAACATCTGAAAGCACAAACCTCTAACAGCTGCTCTCTCAGATAGCTGCAGATCCTTCTTCCTGGGTATTTAAACTCAACAAAACTGAAAGTCTTACTTTCTCCTGGGACTTGGTAAAACAACATAACCCATCTACTGTCACAAAGTCAAACTGGTCAGGTCACGGTATGATAGAATATCAGCTGTTCAGTAGGAAGACAGCTTTGACACAGCAGCTGCTTCATGGATGCCAAATGGTTTCAATGTCAAATGGAAGCATTTGTCATGTTGCAACTCTTGCAGTACCTCACCCAAGACAGATCCAGAACCAGCCCTCTTTAAAGAGGACCTATGATGCTTTTTGACTTTTATGACCTATAAACGTTGTTATGATGATTCATAGTCATGCTTAACCATACTAAATTATCAAATAATGACTTACATGCATTTCGACATATTCCCTGCTGACCGTCTGGGGTGTCTGTGCAGAGCACTAAACACTATTCTAGCCAGTCGAGAAGTCACGTCTTCAAAGCGGTCTACCCTTTCATAATTTGTGATGTTGCATAAAACTTTGTGACGTCTCCACGCGGATGTTTCCATGTATGGTAATGCTGTCACTTCCCTGTTCGCGTCTGCCTCGCGCCCTTATAGGTCCATGCTCGCGCTTCCCGCCACTGAAAGTGTTCCGGAAGGAAGGTAACCAATCACAACGGAGTGGGGTTTGCAGGAGGGGGGGGAGGGGAGCGGAGATGGCCGAAGCACAGGCGGAGGGAGCCGAAGCACACACACTCAAGTGTTGGCAGGATGTGCTGGATCGCCAAAATAAGAGAAAGAGCTTCCCGAAAATCTACATAGTTTTTTGTGATGTGATTCGTGTCAGGTTGCTCTATAGCAGTGTAAAACAAGAAATTAAGACCAGAAAAGTAGCATAATAGGTCCTCTTTAACAAGTTGAAGCATGTGCCAGCCATCAGGGTTGGGTCAGTCAACGCTTTGAATGTTCACTCTGAGTTGAGTGCGTGCATTAAAGCCATCGTCAATGGATCACTGATAACATGATTCACCATGACAGTAGAAAATAAGGCTCAATCCTCCCGCATCTCCACCCCAACCACTGGAGTTAGAAATATTATTGAATGCACAACATCTTACAGAGACGAATTAACAGTAATATTATCTCAGAACACTGATCTAATCATTCAGATGATGGGGCAAACATTTTTTCTCAAGAGAATCATTATTATTATTATTATTATTATTATTATTATTATTATTATTATTATTATTATTATATAATATTATTATTATTTTGATATGGGAAGCAATATTAAATTATAGTATTATATTTGCTATGTAAAATATTAGGCAAGCGGTTCTTAAGTATTGTGCAGTAAACAATACTGTTGCTCCTTTTAAGTGGGGAGTGAAAGACTTTAACGTCAGATAAATTAGGCAACAGTTTTCATTGAATAGCCTGATTGAACTTTACACAAACGCGCTGTGATGCGCTGTGATGCCCAGATACTTGAAGTCGAGGACTTCAAGTATCTGGGCTCATGGGTCAACTCAACCGAGCAGGAGGGCATGGAGGGCCCTGAACGGAATGACCTGTGTTTGGAACTCTAACCTCCCCCGTCAAATCAAACTCAGCTTCTTCTATGCAATGGTAGAGTCTGTACTCTTCTACGGCAGCGAATGCTGGTCCCTGAAGCCAACCTTGCAGAAGTCTCTAGACGGGTGCTACACCAGGATGCTGCGTGCAGTACTTAACATCAGCAAGAGTACTCATGTTACCAACAGTATCCTGTATGAAGGAATACCAAGGGTTAGCGAGAAAGTAGCTTCTAGAAGAATGAGACTGGCGGGACACTGCCAAAGACACCGAGAGCTGCCAGCCAGCAAATTGGTACTATGGGAACCAAATCATGGTCATCGGTACCAATGAACTGGCCAGATGTATGGAGAATCGGGATGACTGGAAGCAACGATGGAGGGCTCGTCTGAGGACGACCTAGAGAGAGCTACTGAAATTGATCACATGCGATGATGAATACAGGTCCACTCGCACTAGTGCGACAGCTTGCTAACGAGCAGATGCTGCTGTGAGAGACCGAGGAGCGCTGCACAACACTGCTTAGAGGGCTCTACATTAACACTCAAATGCGGGTTAATGTAGTCTTAGGCAAGTAAGTTATTGAGTCCACCCTCCACTTTGGCTGGTGAAAGATGTGTGCTCGGGATCTGTGCTTGTGCGGCGATTCTAGCCTCTAATAAACGTCACTAACGGTAATAACCGGAAGGAGGTGGCTCTTAACATTAATACAGTTTAAGTTTGCGCGTGTGCAAAAAGAACATTTCCTGTGCGCCTTCACATTAAAAGCATGTCACTAGCCAAACGTGAGTTTACATTTATTTTGAAGCCGGTAAGAACAGGAAGTTAACGCTTCACAGCCCTGCAGTGCTCTAGCTTGAAAATCAACTCCTTCTGCTGCAGAGAAAAGTCAACAGTAGTCTATTTAAACAAAGTTTGAAATAAGCCACTGAAGAACTACTCCCAACACATTCACAACAACCTATTTAATGTATCCTAAATGGTACCAATGTAAACTTATTTATTTAACAGGCTATGTTTAATGTTTTAAAATGAACAGAAGGACATTTTCTAAAAAAAAAAATATTATTATTAATATAATAATAATAATAATAATAATAATAATAATAATAATAATAATAATAATAATAATATGTGCAGTGGAGGAAATAAGTATTTGATCCTTCACTGATTTTGTAAGTTTGCCCACTTACAATGAAATGAGCGGTCTATAATTTTAATGCTAGGTTCATTTTAACAGTTATACACAGAATATCAAAAAGAAAATCCAGAAAATCACATTAAAAATAGATAGAAATTATTTTGCATTTCATTGAGTGAAATAAGTATTTGATCTCCTATCAAAACATTGCTTAGTACTTGGTGGATAAACCCTTGTTTGCAAGTACAGAGGTCAGGCGTGTCTTGTAGTTGATGACCAGGTTTCCAAACATCTCAGGAGGTTATTTGGACCACTCCTCTTTGCAGATCCTCTCCTAATCTTTAAGGTTTTGAGGCTGTCGCTTGAGCTTCAGTTCCCTCCACAGATCTATTGGATTAAGGTCCATAGACTGGCCATGCCACTCCATGACCTTAATGTGCTTCTTCTTGAGCCACTCCTTTGTTGCCTTTGTTGTATTTTTAGGGTCATTGACGTGCTGGAAGACCCATCCACGACCCATTTTTACGGGCCTGGCTGAGAGAAAGAGGTTGTCATCCAGTATTTCATGGTACATGGCCCCATCCATAGTTCCCTCGATGCTTCCTTAGAAGAGAAACACCCCAAAGTATAATGCTTCAACCTCCCTGTTTGACTGTGGGGATGGTGTTCTTGGGGTCATAGTCAGAATTCCTCTTCCTCCAAACATGGCGAGTCACTATGATACTTAAGAATTGATTTGGTTCTAATTTGACCACCACATCACTTTCTCCCAAGCATGTTCTGAGTCATTCAGGTGTTCATTGGCAAACTTCAGACGGTTCTGTACATGTTCCTTCTTGAGCAGGGGGACCTTTCAGACACAACATGATTTCAATCCATTACGGCATAGTGTGTTACCAATGCTTTTCTTGGTGACTGTGGTCCCAGCTGCCTTGGGATCATAAACAAGCTCCTCCCGTGTTGGGCTGATCCCTCACCTTTCTCATGATCATTGATACCCCACAAGGTGAGATCTTGCATGGAGCCCCAGACCAAGGGAGATTCATGGTCATTTTGTGTTTCTTTCATTTTCGAATAATCGCACCAACAGTTGTCTCCTTCTCACCCAGCTTCTCGCCAATGGTCTTGTAGTCTATTCCGGCCTTGTGCAGGTCTACAATCTTGTCCCTGATGTCCTTAGACAGCTCTTTGGTCTTGCCCGTGATGGAGATGTTGGAGTTTGATTTATTGACGCTGTGGACAGGTGTATTTTATACAGGTAACATGTTGAGACAGGTGTGTTTTATACAGGAAACTAGTTGAGATAAGGAATACCTTTTTAAAGCTTGAGGATTAATCTGTGGGAGCCAGAATTCTTTATGGTTGGTAGGGGATCAAATACTTATTTCACTCAATGAAATGTAAAATAATTTCTATCTTTTTTTTAATGTGATTTTCTGGATTTTCTTTTTGAAATTCTGTCTATCACAGTTCAAATAAACCTAGCATTAAAAATATAGACCGCTCATTTCATTGTAAGTGGGCAAACTTACAAAATCGGTGAGGGATCAAATACTTATTTCCTCCACTGTATATACGGAAAATATATAGATATAGATATTATTTTTATATTTTTATGGGGAGAAATAATACTGAATCAGCAAAAAATTGCAATTGGCAGGTTAGATTATGTTGTCTAAATTGCAATCAGTGTACCCCTAATAATTTTTCTACAATTATTACTGAACACACTAGATTATACTGTTCCTTAATATTACCATACATTACATACTGTGTGGAAATATGGGGAAACACGTACAAAACTGTTACC
This sequence comes from Hyperoplus lanceolatus, assembly GCA_026929865.2. NCBI lineage: Eukaryota > Metazoa > Chordata > Actinopteri > Uranoscopiformes > Ammodytidae > Hyperoplus > Hyperoplus lanceolatus. The sequence continues at coordinate 16,703,655 of CM049407.1, read as the reverse complement.
AACCCTATTTTTATTTTACAAAAGAGGGCAATCAGAATCATTAATAGAGCAGAATATCTTGAACCAACAAATACATGATTTATAAACTCAAACGCACTAAAATTTAGAGACTTAGTGGAGTTCAAAACAATGCAAATTATGTATAAAGTCAAAAACAGGATAGTTCCAGACTGTATCCAGAAGTTGTTTCAGATTAGACAGAGCAAGTATGAACTAAGGGGAATGTGCATGTTTGCCAAGATAAATATAAGAACAAATGTACAACAAAGATGTATATTGGTACAAGGAGTAAACATATGGAATGTCTTGGATGAAGAAATTAAAACGTGTGACACGGTACAAAGATTTTAAAAAATACTGAAAAAGAAGATGCTTAACAAATATAAAAGTGAGGCATGAATGGCACTGTGAATATGTATTGTGGATGTATTTTGTCTTGTGTCATAACTTTATAATTAAATAAGATCCTGAGGGACCAACAAAAACGAATAAATAAACATAATGTAAAAAGGGTAGGCGCAATAAGCTAAGGCAGTGCTTCTCAATTATTTTCTGTCATGCCCCCCCTAGGAGACTGAAATTTTTTCGCGACCCCCCTAAATTGAAATACTATTGAGAACCTGCTAATATTTATTTATGTATCTGTATAAGAGTTATATATGAGTTTGAGTTGCTAGCACCAGCATTCTGCACACAATCACCTTATTATTAAAATAGATTAATAAAATTTGCTGACATCTGCAACATCTTAAAACAATTTCCAAGTTTATTAACTCAATTTGTAACATTTAAACAAGACCGTTCAGTCTGTGTGAATCTCAAAACACAGAAACAAGAGCAAATAATTCACTGGGGTTTTCATTTAATTAATAACATTTTTAAACAGTAAACATTGGTCACTTGTCAGTCAGCTTCATCAGCTTATTCCCTTTCAAAAATATATATGACTTAAAAATAAACATTACTCTTTGTGTGCAACATTTGCAACAATATTTAATGTACAATTTGCATACTTTCCCTGAACATAACACAAGACATTAAAAAAGCCTTGAACCCTGAACTATTTGAAACTGGCAGCTACATCAGTTTGAGCTTTTTTAATATAACTAAATTCACCTTCACAATTATTTTGAACTTATTTCCCTATTTGTCTGTTTTATATGAACACATTCTGCTTATAATACACAAAAATACAATTTGCTCTGTATTTTAGTGGCTGCAGTGAGCCCTCTTTGCAGTGCACATCATTCCAAATCTGGGCTTCAAACTTGATACTGCTACTCTTAACTCTTGCTCAATGTTAAGCTGGGACCTGTACTTTGTCTTGAGTGCAGCAACAGTGGAAAAGCCCATCTCACACAGATAGGATGTGGCAAAGGGTAGTAAGATGTTGACAGCCTTCTGTCCAATGAGTGGATACTCCCTTTCTTTGTAAGATCTAAATTCTGTTACACTTCTGACCCTTGGTATAATGTTTATTTAAGAAAAAAAAAATATATAATAATAAAAAAAAAAAAAAAAAAAAAACACTAAGTCCCCCCTGCCGCTCGCGCCCCCCCCCCCCCACCATTTGAGAAGCACTGAGCTAAGGCTTCAGCCTACACCTTTTCGATCAATACTATTTATAAGAAATTAATATATAAATTACGATGACAACTTTGTGTTATTTTGTGTGTTTTTTTATTATTTTATTTTTTTAACTTATGTAAGTAATGTTGTGAATATGTTTTGATCGAAATAAACTGAAACAAACTATATAATATTAATTGACAATCTCAAATGAGACCAAGATGACTATTAGAGCGAAATGCAAGGGTTAAGGTTATGCAAGTTTCCGATCATACCTTGTGTGCTACCAAATTCATTTTTGTGCTACTGATTTTTTTTGCTTGCTAGCACCAGTGCTACCACCTAAAAAGATAAGCGTACAGGACTGGAGTGAAGGCATGAGTAGCAACAACGGTTTACTAACATGGATCCAGTGGCGGCTGGCCCATAGAGGGCGATAGGGCGCCGCCCTCCTTGACCCAAACCAGCAAAAAACTAAAATATAATAATGATAATAATAATGAACAAATTACAAAACAAATGTAAAAAATATATTTATTGTTACGACCCTGGGCCGTATGTTTCTAGTTCTGTTTTGTTCTGTGCTGTTTTCCTTTTGTTTTCGTCTGAGAGTGGTTTGTGGGAGTGAGACCTCTGTGCGTGCATGAACTTTTCTATACAGGTGCAGGTGCGAGTGATTGGCTCCATAAGTGGCGGAAGCTGATTGGCTCACTATCAGCCTCCGGGCATTCAAAGGCCGAGGCAGGTGGGAGAGAGATGGACAGGCCAACCCAGGTATTGAGGTAAGGGGTGGAGTATTAGGGCCGAGGAGATGTCCCTCCACAGTACAAGGGGAACAAGATTGTGTCTCGACATTTTCTGGATATCAATCATAGGCTCATACTATCTTTAGACATATACTATTAAAATGGAAGTTTCTCATTTCAAAACCACCTCAAGCGTATAGCCCAACGTTAACGCTTTCAGTTTGTTTTCGAGGCTAGATGCTACAGAACAGACACCCCCATCGATGCCTCTTCTTGATAGGTAATGACATTTGGGTATGGAATTCGGATTATATTTGTTGTTTTGTATGAAGTTTCATAGGAATGAATGGGGATTTTAATAGGTGTCATTTTTTATATGTATGGCTCCGCGGGATTCACTCAGCCGGTGGCATGATTGACAGCAGCAGCACCCGCTCGCGATTTCCCGAACCACTCTCATTATTCTTTGTCATGTATTTGTGTTGTGTCTGATTATGTTCCGTAGGGGTGAGTTGTCATTTAATTTCCAGAGTTTGTCTCATTTGTTTATTATATGTTAAGGTTAGGGTTTTGCTCGCTTTTTGTTTTGGGTTAGGTCTTTTTGGCAGTAACTCACCCTGAAGCTTTGGTTGTTTTCTTCCATGACTGTTCAGTTGAACGGATAACGACGAGGCTAACAGGATGCTCTTGCCGCTGCATGATGATTATGGACTGTATAATGGCTTTATATCCATGCTGATGGCAGCACAGACACCACATGGACAACTTCGGTTGTCACCCCTATGCATCATCTCTCAGAAAAGGTAAAACAAACATTAAACATCAATCTGCATATGGACTAGCCAGCGCCGTTCAACAGCTGATCCATAGATTGTTTACTCTGACAGCTGCTATCACCGTCCGGCATAAACCCGCCTACCAAGTGCTGTGTAAACAGTAGTAACCCAAACCAATGTGATGATTAGCACTGTTAATGTTGCACATACAGTGTCGTGCGAAAGTTTGTGAACCCCTTGAGCCTTTTGGAATTTTATTTATTTTAACCATTATTAACAAATTTTTTTCAATATCAGTATTTTTTATATGAAATAACAGATGTTTGTTTATCAATTCAACATTTTTTTTTTCCAGAAATCAGTTGTTAAAATAGATAAAACAAATTATTTGACAAATGTTGTATGTGCAAAAGTTTGTGAACCCTGAGCTGCATTGCTTAAATCGAGCAAGGTAAACACAATCAGGTGGGCCAAACTGATTGATGAAATAGACCAATGTAGTGAGAGATCTTTAGGGAAGAAATTGGGCGCCACTAGATAAAACAAAGATAAAACCAGGTCAGTTTAGGCTCACCAAACTGAACCCATACAGGTCAGACATGCTCAAAGGGGAAACAATCTCAGAGGATCTCAGGAATAGAGTTTTGATGTTGCACATTTGTCTGGGGACAGCTATACATTCGTATAAAAAAGTTTGAGCTCCATCGGCCCACCGTGAGGCAAATCATCTACAAATGGAGAGCTTTAAGAGTGACTTAACATCTGCCTAGAAGTGGACTTCCTTCAAAAATATCTTCAAGCACCACAAGAAAAGGGATTTTTCAGGTAATAGCCAACCCACACATTACATCTGGAGATTTGCAGACCATTTGCCATCACCATTCTTCACTTGGGAGAAGGTTCTGTTGGTGGTAGGCAGAGTTGCGTTTTTGCCCAAACATGGCGGTTTTGGTTATGACCAAACAGATCAATTTTGGACTTATCTGTCCACAGAATAAGACTTCAGGTATCTCCAGATGCTCTCTGGCAAAGCTGTGACAATCAGTTTTGTTCTTTTTTGAGAGCAGAGGCTTCTTCAGCAACCCTCCCTTGAAAGCCATGGTGACTGAGTTTTCTTCTTATTGTGGAACCATGCACATCTGTCCCAGATGTTGCAAGAGAGATCTGGAAATCACTAGATGTAATGTGTGGGTTGGCTTTTAACTAAAAAAATACTTTTCTTCTGGCGCTTGAAGATATTTTTGAAGGAAGTCCACTTCTAGGCAGATGTTCAGTCACTCTTAAAGCTCTCCATTTGTAGATTTGCCTCACGGTGGACCGATGGAGCTCAAACTTTTTTTGAATTAATTTATAGCTGTCCCCAGACAAATGTGCAGCATCACAACTCTATTCCTGAGATCTTCTGAGATTTTTTACCCTTTTAGCATGTCTGACCTGTATGGGTTCAGTTCGGTGGGCCTAAACTGACCTGGTTTTATCCGTGTTTTATCTAGTGGCGCCCAATTTCTTCCATAAAGACCTGTCCTTACATTGGTCTATTTCATCAATCAATTTGGCCCACCTGATTGTGTTTACCGTGCTCGATTTAAGCAATGCAGCTTAGGGTTCACAAACTTTTGCACATACAACATTTGTCAAATAATTTGTTTTATCTATTTTAACAATTGATGTCTGGAAAAGAAAAATGTTGAATTGATAAACAAACATCTGTTATTTCATATAAAAAATACTGGTATTGAAAAAAATGAATTAATAATGGTTAACATAAATAAAATTCCAAAAGGCTCAAGGGGTTCACAAACTTTCGCACGACACTGTATGCTATGCCAGCATCCATTTTTTTAATCAGAACAAATCTGCGCCTAAAATAAAATGTTATCAGATTAAGTAGTGCTTCTAAAATGGTGGGGGGGGGGGAGGGGAGGGGGCCTGAGTTGTCGGGGGGGGGGCGCGGGGCGGCTGCCTTGATTTCCAACTGACCAAAAACATAATAGGGGAGAGTGGCCTGAATTGTGCATTTCGGAAGTTGTGCCACACCTTGTTTGTAGAAAACCGTGGAAGAAATTGGAAATGTGACCACATATTTAAGAAGAGCCATCCATTTGACTCATCCTGTAAAGAAGGGAGACACAAGGAATAAGATATAAGCACAGTTAAGCTCAAAAAACTGTGTTTTGCCTTTCAAAGTAAAATTTCCATGATCAAGGTTTTTTGATTATTGTGTCTGAACAATTATAGACAAGTTTGAAAACATTTGACACATGTTTTAGTGCTTTGGTATGCTACATTTTGAGTCTATACAGTTAGCACAATGTCAGCCCTAAATTGCTGCATCATGCTTATTATCCAAATTTCTGGGATTGTGGTGATTTGTGCCAAAGGGCCTGGGTGAGTTATAAGTAAGTAAAATGTATTTATAAAAGCACATTTATGACATTTTGCACTGTCCAAAGTGCTGTACATAGTGCATTCAGTAGGTAAACAATGAAGGTAAAATAACAATAACCAAAATAAAAGACGTAAAGCCCATACATCCACATAAACACAGATAGTAGTGCAGAGGTAAGATAGTTAATGGGGAGGAAACACCAGGGTGTACATATGGGTTTTGAGCCTTGATTTAAAGGCAGAAATGTAGGGGAATCACATTTGTCAGGTGGCAGTTGGTTCCACAAGCACGGAGCAACTAGTGCAAAGTACATTTCTGAGAGTTGTGCCAGTGGCATGGCTGTATACGCTGGTCACCAAAAGAAAGTGATTGTCTACAGTAGCTCATAAGAGAGTGACATCTCAATTCCACTTAACGACACCACTGATGAGAGTTCAGATGGCCAGAAAGATGATGATGGTGACTTTGTCATTGTGAGCTTTGCAGGTAAAACCATTAGATCTGCTAGGCCTTGTTTAAGAAAATTGTCCTTCAATCTTTGTCAACCATTTACTTTAAATACACCTTAAATAAGTGATTGTCTAATGGATTTGTCTTGCATTACAGTTTATGAGATATATATCAATGGCACAATTCACCCCATGGTATTCTCTCCAACCGCACAACGTACACCACACCGGGGGCAAGTTGTGCATCAAGACAACTTTTTTTCTGAAAGCTATATTTCTTCAACAGTTTATTCCAGATCCAAAGTTTTTTTATTGCCAGGGATGCACACCATCCTGAAATATATGTACATTTTTGAGTTGGAGACTTTACTGTCAAGGCCTTACTTTAAAGTCACTTTGAGTGAAAAGTTGCACAACTTAGGCCACTCTCCCCTACATTTATTATTGTTATTATTATTATTATTATTATTATTATTTTTATTTTTTTATTTTATTTTTTTGCTAGCAAGCGCGATGTGTCCTTGTGCATGGTCATTTCCGCGCGAAAGGCCGTGATTTGCAGTAAATAAATGTCCACATGTGTCTCCAAGTGTCTCTGTAGGCTATTTTAAAAGAAATCAAGCATGTAGACTAATAATAACATTAATGAATTATTGGTTATCGCATCACAGAAGGCTTATTGGCCTATAATAATAGTTTAAAAATGTTTTGAATGAAATGCAAACCTCAGTGAATCATTTGCTGTTGTTTCTCTGTCCTGAGATTCACACAGACTGACCAGTCTTGTTTAAATGTTACAAATTGAGCTAATAAACTGAACTTTGAATGTTTTTGCTGCAGAAGTTATCTCAGCTAATTTGTGTTATCTAATTTGATAACAAGGTGATTGTATGCAGAATGCTCGTGCCAGAAACTCATACAGTGGTTTTGTACAGATAAATAAATAAATATTAGCAGGTTCTCAATAGTATTTCAATTTAGGGAGGGCGTGAAAAAATTTCTGTCCCCTAGGGGGGGCATGACAGAAAATAATTGAGAACCACTGGATTAAGTCAATCAGATTATTCTGATTAATTGTAGAGCAGGTCTCTTCACTTTTAAAGGTAGCCTATCTGAGGAGCACACTGGTAGATGACAATTTATCTGTGATGGCCACAGTGGGATAATGCAATCATTTTAGAGCTAAAATAATTTTATTCAAGAAACTAACTTGATGTCCAAAAATACTGTACAATATGTACCATGCTTGTCTAATGTTGCCATATAGTGGTTATGCCAGATGAACAGGAAAAACAAACTTGTAAAATTGTTTATATTTTGCTTCTAGGGGATGCAATGAGGTCAGGTGACTAAACACCTTATTTGTCTGCAAATATGTGTTATTTAACAGAAATGTAGCACAAGGAAAAGTTAAAGCAGTGCTCTGTTGATTTGATTTTGTGTAACGTTTTGGTACAATATTTTGCTTTATATTTTTCTTTGTCGAAATGTATTGACTTCAGGTTAATACTGAGGATACATTTGTTATGCAAAGATTTGTATATTAGCAGGAATATTGCATAATTGATCACATGGATATGAAAGCTGTGTTATCTTTATGTGACAATCCAATACAAATATTTTACTCACTAAAATTAGTGAAAAATCTTGGTAAAATATCGTGATATCAATATTCACCAAAATAATGGTGATAATCATTTTGGCCATAATCGTGCAGCCCTAGTTCCTATAATGAAAAACAAGCTTTACTGAAGCACCATTTTGCATATTGCAAGCATTCCTTGAGCAGGAATTCTAAATCAGTAAGGGTGAGGTTGTGGAAGACAAACAAAAAAGATTTAGACAGATTCAGAAACATGTCCACCATAGTGCTCAGTTCTGACTTCCTTCTGCATGACTAGACATTGGTTTAGCTGATGCACATTGTTTTGCAAGAGTGAAGCCAGAAAACTCTGCAACTATCACCCAAAGTATCGAATAGCTATGACAAGTGTGCAGAAGGTAAGAGAGAAAGCCAACACATTAACTAACTCAACATTAATGCAAACATAAGTTGAGGATAATAAATTGCATTAATATTTTTTTTTTAAGTTTTAAATACAAAGCTGCTGTTTGTTTTGTATAGATATGGAGAGGCGGCACACAGGCAGTGAATGCTCTTTTACTTTGTCTTTAGCCAGTTAATACATTTGTTTGTTTATGTGACTTACGTCTTTTGTAGTTGCTTCTGTGCCAATCGTTATTCCTCTCACTCTCACTCTCGCTGACACATACACACACAGCTGTCTATGAAATCCCTGGAGACCAATTTGCTCCTGCAGCTGGCATACTGTAGGTGGTACAGGCCATGGGGCATTTACCCATTTACCAAAGTAATGAGGCTTACTACTATTCATGGATCTCTTACTCCTCCGCTTAAAAAAAACTGAATGCTCTCCCACTTCCTCCCACACACTGTTTAAGAAAGTTTGTGTTGACTTTGGCTCAATCTTAGTTGAATAATTCCTGTCACCAATTCAAACTGAGCTGAACTGCAATTTAGCACTCTTTAATGGACAACTAACAAAACAGGCCCATAGAAAAGAGGCAGAACAAATATATACGTTACAAGAAGCAACAAGGTGTGCCAAAGAAGATTTGCAAGCCACATACATGAGCTGGGTCAGCACAGAGGAAAAACAGTGTTACCTAAAAGATTGCAGTCATTTCGAAATGTTGAACCTGAATCCATTTCTTCTCTAACATTTCCTGCCAGGATATACTTTTCCCTTGACAGTAAACAGAAATCCTGTTATGTTGGGACTAATAAAAATCAACAACAATAGTTTGTTTCCATTTCAGAGAAGCCTCCTCCTATTGGAACTATTTATAAGCCCTTGACATAATATAAGTGGAGGTATCCACAATGTAGTAGTGACGGCAAACAGATATTGGCCGCGTTTCCCAGATTCGATCGTTCTAGGGACCAAAGAAGGGTCGAAAGAAGGGTTCGCCTAAGAAGGAGCGCTAAGATACGGGTGTTTCCCAGATGGCTTCTTAAGTGGCATCTTTGGAGAACGCGTAAGATGAAGCGAAAGGAGCTCTTTAGTTGGAGCTGTCCACCGCGGTGGTGCTGAAACTGAATAAATCGATGCCAGGCGAATCGATCACCCACCTCTTTATCAGCGCATAAGTCACACACAGCGCCCCGTGGTCTCCCCCACACAGGTGGAATTAGGCTACGCATGTATCGTGTGTGTGGGGGGGGTGTGTGGGTGCGGGTGTGTGTGGCAACAAGTGTATCAAAGTAGTAATCAAGCCCATTAGCGCATATATACCCCGTGGATATAGGCACACACGTGATGTGAGAATGGAAGAAAGCGGCAGCAAAAGTAACAAGCGGGCACCGTCGTTTACCACGGAGGAGATTGGCGTCTTAGTGGACGAGGTCTGGCAGCACCGTGGAGTTTTATTCGGGGGAACAAGGGGCAAAAAGAACATCACGGTGAAGAACCGTGTTAGGCAGGCCATAGCCGAAAAGATGTCCCCCTCCAGCCCATGTGGCCTGCGTGACTGGCGTGCTGTGAGGAAGAAGTGGCAGGAGTTCCAGAACCAAACAAAAAGGAAGAGTGAGAAGGTTTCAACTAATCATGCAATCGTCCCTTTTAGCCTGTCATCTTGGTCTCAGTTGAAATGCTCAATAGATGTCATACCTAGTGTGTGCCCAGTAATAATTGTAGAAAAATTAATAGGGGGCACTGATTGTAATAGACAAAATAATCTAACCTGTCTGCCAATTGCAATTTTTTGCGATTCAAAAATTTCTCCCCATAAAATTAATATCTATATATTTTTTGTATATACATATCATTATTATATTCATAATAATAAACATTTTTGGTAAATGTCCTTCTGTATAGTTAAAACCTATAACTTTAAAACATATAGCCTATGAATAAGGTAAGTATAATATGTATGTATAATAAGTATACATATTGGTACAATTTAGGATAGGCCTAAGTTAAATAGGTTGTTGTGAATGTGTTGGGAGTAGTTCTTCAGTGGCTTATCAGTTACTTCAAACTTCAAACTTTGTTCAAATAGACTCACTGTTGTTGACTGCTCTCTGAAGCTGAAGCAGTTGATTTTTAAGGTGTGAAGTGTTTTTAATATGAAACATGCTTTTAATGTGAAGGCGCACAGGAAATGTTCTGTTTGCACACGCACTAACTTAACTGCATACCGTCTCCTTCCGGTTACTGTTGGTGCATTAGACGCTAGAGTCGCCGCACAAGCACAGGTCCCGAGCACACATCTTTCACCAGCCAAAGTGGAGGGTGGACTCAATAACTTCCTTGCCTAAGACTACATTTACCCGAATTTGGAAAGTGTTAATGTAGAGCCCTCTAAGCAGTGTTGAGCACTGTGTCTCAAACAGACAGCATCTGCTCATTAGCACTCGTGCGAGTGTACTTGTATTCATCATCGCACGTGATCAATTTCAGTAGCAAATGCGATCAAAACTGTCGCACTGTACAGCCCTGCATGTATTGTGTGGATCATTTTGCATTGAAATGAGGTTGTCAAATCTAGCAACAAAAAGTCCCAGGCAATTTGTAATTTATCTAAGCGTAGGTTAATGACGTGTGCGTATTGTGCGCCTATCTGTGTTCACAATTTTATATTATTAATTTGCTTAATATTTTAACCAAATTTTACATCCACAAATCAAAATTATTAAAGAAGAAAAGAAGCCATTTTTAACTGGCTGGCTATGTCATGCAATAGGCAAAAAAATATATATTTTCTTTTTTTCTGAAGGTAAGCTTTAGGACATGTTCGCTAGCCAAGAAGATGTTGTTCTCCTGTATCCGTGACTTTATAAATAAAGTTGGAAAAATGCACTAGGCCTATTTGCTACCGGTGTGTAACTTACCTTAACACCGCATGTAAACGACTACTTACCCAAAACACTTGTTATGCACATTTGTTGTAGGCTCAGTAAATAACAATAGGCCAACTTCCCATGGAAATAATTCTAGATATTAACACAATTTACCACATCTAGTAAAGCCAACTAGGCTAGGCCTACTTACAAAACCGAAAAATCCTGGGTTTTGCATAAAAAATAACTATACAAGAATACATAAATATAGAAAATATAGGTTAAAGTGAACACCTCCATTGGTCATTCTATTGAAAAAGGCCAATGCATTTCCAATTTTCTGAATTTATGTTGAGCATGATTTTGCATTCTAACTGTGTACTGAAATAGCTTCTAGGCTATAACTATAGGCCTATTTATAATTTGTATAATCATATGCAAGGGGTTTTCTAACTTTCATGTAGCCTGAAATTCCAGACCCTGATATCTTGAACGATAGAGGGTCTGGCCACGATCAATAGTAATTTCCAATTCAAGGGGCGGCTCCTACTCGTGTATTTCAAATGCCACTGCACGCAGTTGGATAGCACTATAACCAATCAGAGCGATGCACAAGGTGACGTAAGCCCCGTTCGTTTAGCGAACAGCTGTTAAACTGTTAAATTAAACGTTTGCCGTTGTCGGTCGGCAAAACAGAACATTCCACTTACTTGCTAATGAAAGATTTGAGTGCCGTCTTCCAAATCGGTAAGGGTCGAGGCCAAAGCAGTCTCAAACTCACACAACATATCCGCAGCCATCTTTGATGTTTACTATCACGGCTTCGACGTCGCATGCACGTCACTGTCGTCATCCGGTTACGTCCTCCCCAGAGTACCATATAAAGGGCTCTGGCGCGCCCATATTAGATAGAACCAATTGAAACGTGAGCCCAGATTTCTGGTCTTCTTGATAAAGCTTCAACGGAGCGTGTCCAGACCAACAGGCAGGGCCGGATCTAGGCATAGGCATTCTAGGCACGTGCCTAGGGCCCATTTCCACAAGGGAGCCCAGTGAGAAGGAAAAAAACAATTTATTTTTTATTTTTTTAGTACGGTATGTGTTTGATATTAACATCATATTATGCAAATGTAAGTTATCATACAGAAAAAGGAATACAATTTTTTGGTCTGGATAGTTAATAGCCTATTAATTTAATCAGTTCATCCGAGGTTAAATTATCACTCGGTATTGAGTTTATTTAAAAAAATTGGAAATTGGGTTGCCCTCAGTTGCCCATGCACTGTGTATACTGTAGTCCATAGCCTATTTCAGCCTCATCTGTGGAAAAAAAAGATAGCTGGACAACAGAGTTCTTCTGCTTCGTTCCTCTCACTGCATTTAAATGCATTCATAATATTAAAGAGAAATATGTCCCGTAAAAGAAAAAAAGCACTATCCCAGAGGACACTGAATTATATTTTTTATTTAATTTATATATTATATTTTTTCTATATTAATATTTTTATGGAAAATCCATGTCTTTCTTCGATAGCTTTTATTTCTACTTCATTCGAGCCAGTATCTCCAAATTATTTGTTCACACAAAATTCCTCAGATTTAGCCTCTTAATTTCCCTCTCAAAGTGCACCAAATTCATGCATTTCACTTTAAAAAGGTAAAAAAAAATCTCCCGGGGGGCATACCCCTGGACACCCCTAGGAGAGTCAGGATCTTGGCTGGCTACTATTTTCACTAAGCTGGACATTGGAGGCACTAGGGATGAACTGGGTGTGTGAATGACATTTAACAATATCATTTGGCCACGATAACATTGGAGAGGGCCGGGGGCCCTAATCAAATTCGGCTTAGGGCCCCATGAAGGCTTGGGCCGGCTCTGCTCCCCGGTTATTATTTTAGTCGTCAAACCAGAGTTTTTCTGTGCGGCGTCTCAGACCGGCGATGTCTCACTGTGAATATCGCCGTTACCCACCACAGAGTTCCACGCCAGGTTTCACCAGGTGAATCGCTGCTTCGCTCACGCAAGGCTTTTGTGTTAGATCAGGCTTGCACGAGCGTTTTAACTTTATGCTGAATATAGCATTGCACGGCACTGTTTTTCATCCAGTTGTTAAAATTGCTCCCACACTGGACTCTGCTCGCACTTTACAGAAATGCTCCTGCAGTGAGCTCACGAACAGACGTGAACTCGCACACTCGGTTACATTTCTCTTTACTCCCGTTTACAAACGCGCAACTCTTAAACAAATGAATGAGCATAATACTCTTGTGGCAGTTCAAATGTATGTAGTTTTTTCACCAAATCGTGAAGTATCCGTTTGGAGGGGGCCCAAAAAAATGCGTTATCCCTAGTGTAATCTTTCTTCTTAATCCGGGCCTGCCAACAGGCGCAGCAAATTTAATTTGCCAGCGCCTAGTGGCAGGTCTGGGAATGCCAGGCTAATTTTCATGCACTCCACAGACCCAAACTCCTGTCCGAGGCAATCCGTCGGCATGATTACAAATCTGACCAGCATTGAAGGTAAAAGTGTATAAGTGGGGTTCTTAACAAAGTATATTGGAGTTTATGTGCGGGCTATGCTTACAAAAAAGGGAAAATACAGAAGATGAAAGTGTGTTAAGTGGTAGGCGCTCACTTAATAAAACCAATGACAGCAGGAAGTGCCAGCTCTCATTAACCAAACCTCATCCAGTCTCCAAGCATGACAGTTAGGACGTAACCCGTAGTCACTTCATCCATACCACCAGGGGCGTTGCACCAAATTCTGGGCCCCTATACAGGAAGTCCTGATGGACCCTCTGAGAGGCGGTCTTACAATACAAACATGTAAAAACTATGTTTGTCTATAGTCCAAAACGTATGAGTGACTGGTCCCTCTCCGAGCCAGATAACAACACAATGTTTCTATTGACGAATGACCAAATCATTACGCGTACTTGAACACAACCCCTGGTCTAAGACTCTTAATAACCATGCACACACACCGTGTTTCTCACAGGAAATTGGGAGACTGTGTTGGGGACGCTGGACCTTCTAGGGTGGTCCGGGGGAATGCTCCCCCGGAAGATTTTTTTTATAATGTTAAAGTAAAATTCATCAATGTGGTGCACTTTGAGAAGAAAATTAAGGCTAAATCAACTGTTTCCTATTTAGTAATATTTTCTGGAATAATTTATAGATATTGTATATTTATTTTCCTAAATAAAAAATGTCGGGACCTTCAAAGATCAGGGGCTTATATTGAGCCTGTAAAAAAAAAAATTATTATTTATTTTTTTTTGGTGCAGCCCCCTTCTGCCTTGGGCCCCCCAAGCCTGTCCGCAGTCCGACGGCCCTGGACGTAACTGACCATCGTCAGATGCTCATAATTGCCGAGTAGAAGTTGAATGCGTCATGGTACAATTCAATGCAGCCTCTGAATGGGCGCATAGGCTACTGGAGCACTGTCAGACAGTAATATGTGTAAAACACATAGTCACTGTAGCAGTAACGTTCAGTTATAGTTGGCGACTTTTTTTTTTTTAATGAACTGGCGACTTGATCAGAGTGTAGCGCGGCCAGATGACAGCTAACGTAGGCTCCAGCCTGCGCCCCGTCAAAGGTAATGTTATGAATGAAAAAGTAGTAGGCTAATTGTTTCAGCCTCTCTCTGTAGTTTTACTCTCACCATTCTTAGAAAAAAAGTTTTTGATCCCCTGCTCTCCCCTGACCTCCTTCTCAACTATTTTCTGGTGCGAGCTTTTTTGGGGGCATCCTCGCCTGCTGGAATTCGCTCGCGCTCACTTAATTCCAATGAGGAAGAACGAACCGCGAGGTGGACCAAACCATTTTTTAAGAAGGGGCCAAGGAGGTTATTGAAATTATAAAAATTAGAATATCGTATGACTTGTGGCTTTGTTTTAATTTGGAATCATTCGTATGATTATATATTAGTTACATAATAATTTTGTCATAGATTCTACTGGGGGCTGTGTGGGCCCTAACTGGCTGTGGGCCCTTATAATCGTCATAACCTTTACCCCCTATACGACGGCCCTGCATACCACAACAGATAGTTACATCAGATCCACTTGCAAGTTATCATCTGTAGTCTACCCTACCTCTGTTCATGTTGCAAAAACTGCCTGGATGATAAATTTAAACAGTATAAATGTCACTCCACAAAGCAAAGTTCAAGTGTCAGCTGGGGGACTCAAATTTTTTTTCTTCTTCTTTTTGGTCTTACAATCCAAATCGTTTTTTGGGCTATATCTTTCTTTCTAGGGGGCATTGTGCCTGTGCATAATGCTTGTTAGCCATAAATACATTTTATGCTTTTCTGTCATGTTTATATCACTCTGATTGACTGATTACACATTTACGTGAGTTTACCATAACGTATTGGATTACACATTTAGGGAAGCCATCAGTGTTCACATGTCACTGACACCTCTTTATTGTACGTCAAGCAAAGTTATGTTCTCAATGTTTGTTGACACCATGACAGTGTTTGTCCCCACATTGTGACATGCTTCCTCCATCATCATGTTGTATTAGATTGTTTGTTCGTGCCACAGTGTCTTTTTCCCTTTAATTTAAACCTAACCTTTGAAGCCTCCTGAAACATGACATTTCTTGTTTGGGTAAACTTGGTTACATTTGATCAAAGCAATGTACTGTACATCAAATCTGTTAATGTTTTGTTTTCATAAGAGCAGGGGCACACAGGGCTGGTGTGAAAAGTGAAGGCACACAGGTACCATTTACCTACCCATTCTGAAATTGCATTCGCCACCTATAAGATTAATTGATTTGAATATTACAATAACGCTGCTTAATGCACTGCTTTATATCAGATTTATTAAGGTGGATACCCCAGAGAGAGAAGGAAGAGATGAGATCAAACATGAGAGAGTAAAGACCATACGATTGATTTCAGATTCAGAGTCTTTCTTTGGTTTGGTGGATGGGGCGACTGTATTTTGATGGTAAACTACAGTATTACCAACCACCAACTAAATTCAAAACACAAGCTTCGAATCAGCTGTAAAACAACTGAAGTGTATTTTATCAAAGTCAAACACACGACACTACTACGACACTAAATGACAACTATATATATATATATTTCTTTTATTTTTTCATTAGCAATGTTTGTTAACATGACTTAATTGGCAGATAGTTTATGAGCAGCCAAGAACCCTAACAGCAACTACAAGGGAATATGTTCACTTTTTTAATATATTTTTTACATCATTTAAGTAGTTTAACAGAGGGAAAAAAACATAACTTTATACAACATTGTGCACAATTTTGCACAAAAACGGGACAATTCAAATTCAAAAGTCACCTCTTCTTATACTGGATCTTTTTTATTCGCTCTCCTCACACTCCCTCTCACTTCGTCCGCTCCTCTCCGGCTCTCACGCTGCCTGTGGCCCAGCAGCAGCAGTAACAGTAACTTGTATTGCCACAAACAGAGAGCAGGCAGGAGAAACCCACCATGACAGGCACATAACAATGCTGCAACACCACACTAATTGGCCCGGGGCTTACAGGGAGAGAGTGGGATTGAACAGCCTGGTATTTTGGGATGTGAGAGCAGATGGAGGGGTAAGGTGGCTGAGGGGTTGAAGATGCGTGAGGCGGAGGCAAGAAGTGTCACTTTTCATTATGGATGAGTTGTGAGATAAGTTGAGTCAGGACATGTTTTTTTTGTCAGGGTCGAGATAACAGTGTGTTTATGTGTGTGTGCGTGGGCGTGTGCGCGTGTGTGTGTGTGTGTGTGTGTGTCTTTTTCTGTGTGTGTCTTTGTGTCTGTGTGTGTGTGAGAGAGAGAGTGTATAATAATGGGAATTAATTGAAGTAAGTTAACACAATTTAGTACTGCAAGTTTTCATTTACAGATCTTTCCTATGTGTCTTCATGTCAAAGCCTGGCTTGGATGTTTCGTTCCGATTTTTACCTGGGAATTTATACTCTAAAAAATACATCATGCCACTACTCACTCTCTATATACCTGCTTCACATAATTTCCTCCAACTTTCTTGTCGCTCCTGTTAGCTGTTAAGATCACAAACTGCACCATTAATCAAAGGCTAAAGGGAAAGCTGACCTTTTTTGACTTAAAGCGGTCGACTCAGCAGGTCAGAAATAGAGTTGTATCAGAAATTGACGTTTAATCACCAGCTGCAGCGTAGCACAATAACAAACAAGAGCTGGGACTTGTGTCGCCTGTCCCAAGAAGGAAAGTACCTCAGCGTACAGGAACTTGTGCCAATTGACTACTCGGTCTGAAAAAGCAGCTTCTTGGTCTTCACAAATCTCATTCACCGATAAGCCTTTTATGTATTGCTCTATACTCAGGCCGGCTCTGTTGTGCTAGCCCACTGGGACTCCACATGTGAGTTTGTTCGGCGTGTAGGGTGTGTGAAGACATGACAGTGGGCACTCTGTGTTTTGAGGCAGAAAGAAACTGACAAATACAATACTTGCATTAGGGTTTGTCTAGTAATGATGTAACAGCAATGTTGCTTCCTACTTCTCCTTATCTCCAGAGATACTAAAAAAACCTGTTGTTGATGCTGTCTGAAGAAGAGCAACCAGCCAGATCCAAACACGCTGCAAGCTGAGAAGCTGTTATTCCAAACCCTCTTTTTACTGAGTGCACAGAGCAGCAGAGCAAAAAATATAATTGATTATTTTTTTTACATTTTCTTTTGTTCCTGTTGACCAGTTTTTCCACGGCTTTGCATTTGCATTGTGAAAGGGAAAGGGCCTTTGCATTTGCACACGTTTTCGGATAGGTACAGTACCTTCAGGCTTGTCACATTTTATTTATAAGTTGGCTTCGTATATGCATCTCATATTCACGTTTTCTTATTCTGTCTTTGAAAAACTATGAATTGAGAATTCAATTTAAGGCTAAATTTGGCTAATTTCAAAACACATAAAAATACACATCACACAAGCTAATACACACGTTCACATTTATATTACAGGCAGATTTATCATGAGTAAAATGGACCTGTGCAAACTGAGTAGGGACTTAGAAACAGTAATGGAATTCTAATGGACTCCAACATGATTATAATTATTACGTATATTTTTTTATTTTTTTAAATGATGCCTAATGCATGTAAGCGTTGTGCACTTACTGAGAAGAAAGGACAAAGCTGCCTTTACAATTTTCCATTAAAACATACAACTGTACTGTACATGCCCTTATGCCAGCTCCAAGCCTTTCATTTGACTTTTTTATTTTTTCTAGAAATGCCTTTACATCTGTCAAGATGTCTCTACCAAGACAAACAGTGGATTGAGACAGAAGCCTCTATTTTCTTCTTGGGAAATAAGGTTTTATGACTCTGTCAAAATCGTAAAGGTCAAAAATAGTCATTTTCATCTGTCTTTTCTCACTCAGCATGCCTCCTGAAGTCACGCATGCATTGGTGGCAAACTGTAAAATTAGCTTAACACACCTACTAAGGTAAAGTAAATAGAAAATTCTTGTACTATTTTGAGTTTTGCATGTCTCTTTTTAAAGGTAACACTCTGAAGTTGTTTTCCATCTGGTCATAACTGATTTAATAATGTGTTTTGGCCTAAATGTTTTCCTACTGGAACGACTTGCCTATAACTTTGTCAACATAACAAGACCGTTTTCAAAGAGTGGATTACTATGAGGATTCATATGTGAGGTTCCTCAGTTTTGAGTCCTTGATGGTACCTGGTTGTGTCTTAAAATGGTTTACATCAATTGAATCACAGGAATCCTATCTCTGCAAAGATATGTTGCATGAGTACCCACTTAAACATAGCAATTCTTTGCATGGGGTTAAAGTAGAACATTCATCAATGTGGGGATGGCCTTGCTTTTCTACAAAGTAGAAGTCAGTGGTTGGCTCTGATTATCTTTTACTGCACAGCCCCTTTTGATTTTGTAAATAATATAAAGATATGTTAGTAGAAAACTGTGTTATCCTACACGGCAATGTTGTTAATTCCTGTTCATTCCGTAGATCTACACTTGTTTAAGTATCTTAAACGCCATCAATATCCGTCAAGTGTTGAGAGCAAACAGAGAGAAGAGTAGATTGGAGAGAAGGTTTTTTCTGAGCTAGCAGCATCCGTTTTTGCCTTTAGACGTCTTCCGAGATCCCTTTTGGAAGTTTAAGCCAATCAATTACCTGTCAGATAGAAAGCCCTTTCACTCTTTGGCCTGTCTATCTGCTACGGTTCAACTCAACTCAATCCAGCTCTTTCCTTGTTTCTGGCCTTTCTCTCAAACTCGTTTTATTACCTTGACTTTATTGAGTGGGCCTGCCAGCTCAAAGAAACATTGTCCCCTCTTACACTGTTCAGACTCTTAATAAAAGAAGGGTCATGGTGTCAGAGATGCTCAGCAAATTGGCTGCTAGAAAAAACCCTCCCATTATAGAGTATGAACTTACTCCTGTAAAAAACAAACCTACACTCTGCCTCTCTCAAGTGGGCCCCTTCCTACCGACATTTGCCGCACTGCTGGCATTTCATTCTGTGGACTGACGACATTTCACTTTAAAATTGATTGGCTAATCTTCAAAATGACTGGCAGTGTTTGCTTTAAACCAAAAAGCTGTAAATAGAAGTTAATTTTAAGAGAAATGTCAAAACTAAATTGTGGTTTTAATAACCATGTAAACCTTTGCAGATTTTCAGTTACCTGGAAAGGTATGTAGATTAACCTACATTGTTAAAATGAGTTTTGATTGCTGCATAGGTTCTAGTTTTGTAAGTTCAGCATAATATTCATTCAAGCAGGTTTAAGTATATCATGTGTTATTTAATTTATAATAATTCACAGAATTATTCAATGGTTCAAAATAGTTGGCCATGTTCAACATAAAGCCATAATCTGTGACATGCTCATGAAGAGTGAACTGTTGATAATGAGATCTAATGAAAACCGCAAACGTTGTTGTTCTAGTCAAGGGTGATGGACACAGTTGATCATTTTTGACAGCCAATTTTGATTTATGCCGTGATTTTTTTTCCTCTTCAGTCCATCTCAAGTCATCTTGCAATCTGAACCAACAAGCTAAAGGCCCAAGAGAGGTTTACCCTCGGGAGCAGAAACTCCCCTCACCTTAGGCAATCATCAGCTGCCAATCATCCATCACTCAGAGCTTGTCAGGACACGCTGATGGCATCACATCATTTAGATGATTGATGACCAGGTGGATCAAAAAAAAATAAAAAGAATAGTAGTCTTACTATCTATTTCTATAACATGGCCAGGAAAACTACTAACAAGCCAACGATAATGACATAAAGAGTGTTAATTTTCCTTTGATCGGACAGGAATATTGTCGTAATAACACACCAAGCAGAGCAGACGTAAGGTGAACAGTGTTGGGAGAAGGATCGTAATGCATTACTGTAATGCATTACGTTTTGCTGTAACGCGGTAATGTAAGGCATTACAGCAAAAAAAAATGGTAATATGTAACGCGGTACATAGCTCAGAAACGCGCGTTACAATGCATTTTAAACCCGAAATTGACTGGTTTGTTGTTTTTATACAAATTGGCCAACACCGCGAGTTTCGCAGAGGAGAAAAAACCACGCTAATGTTACTGCTAGAGAAGAAAACTCGATTTGCTGCTACAATTGATTCCAAAGATGCGCTAGCCTACTGGCTTCCGTCTCACTGCCCAAGTTATTGAAAACTTTTGTGGTGTTTGGAGACTCTGACGTGAAAGCACGTATCACTCTGTGCTCAACGAGCAGCAGGTGCTGCCGCGAGCCCCTCCCCGTCTAAGAGGACTCGGAGGCGGTCTGTCTCGGAGCAGCCCCTCGGAGAGAGTCCCTGCCTGCTGTCAGAGCAGAGAGGTGACACACCTCCGCGTCCAGGCTGCAAATGAATCGCGCTGTTGTTAGGTGCGAAATCGGAGATAGTGTGCCACGAAGCTATTTATGCTGAAGCGGTATTGCTGGATTTAGGAGTTATTTAGAGATATGACAAGCAAAAAGTTGACGAGTAGGGAGTTGGTGTTCACTCTTTCTACGGCCCCGGTCACGGTGCGTCCATGCGCAGCAGTGGTGCAGCCATGCGACGCAGCATTATATATATATTAATATTATCATATTATAATGATAATAATGATGATAATAGTATTAATGCAGAATAGAAGAAAAAAGGAAACAAAAATGGTGGTGGGTAAAAAAAATCATAAACGCCTACTGTTTATATGAGTTTTGTGGTGTAGTTCTAGTTCTAGTTTACAACTGTTGGCTTACAACAAAGTGGACATCATTACAAATGGATGGAGGGGTGAATCTGATTAAATAAGTTCAACTCTCTTTCAAAATATCAGGTATTTCATGGAAATTACATAATAGCCTACAACATGGCCGCCACCATATGACGTCATAATATGCTAATTAGATGGGAAAATTTACTATTCTCAATATTTGTCTCATTTACACTTTGTCTCTATCTCAAACCACTTTCAATCCAGAGCCTTCTGAAATTTAAGTGTCAAAATCTAGTATTTTTAAAAATAAAACCCGGCGCCTAAAGGGTTTGCTTTGATGCAAATTATGAAATCTTAACATAACGGCGGCAATGATGGTGCGTAAAGGACAGCGCAGTTGGCAAGCTCTCCTCAGCACTAAAAGTGCTGCAGCAAAAAAGTCACAATAAGAGTTGATCGCTTTGTCGATTCATGCCTCTGAAACACACGTCGACTCCCAACATAATGAGTGGATGCTTTGAATTAGCAAAGGAGATATATTAAGGCTACTATTGTTATTATAAAATGTCACGCAAGAGAGACGATAAACAAACATAATGGGCTGTTATCATTTAGATTAGATGGCAAGATGATAAGGCAGATTCTTTGGAACAACTAAAAAAGGCAAAAGTTGATGATGATGTGAACAACTTGTTTGTGCTTTTAAGTCGCCAGAACGCAAGAAACAAATCTTTGAGGCTCAATTTACTTTTTCAATCTACAGTAGTAGGCTCTAGCTCTATTGATATTAATATAGGCTAAATAAATACCTAAAGATACAGTATTTCTATTATAAAATGTATTGCACCATGAGCCATAACTGTGACCATTATATTATATAGCATAGGCCTACTTGTGTTAGCCTTAAGCCTAGCTCAGTCATTATGCCATACCATGTCACCTCCTGCTGTGTAATGAGCTGCATTGAACACAAGAAGATCTATTGAGAACACCAAATCCATATTTCATGTTATTTTGGTGAAAGTAATGCAAAAGTAATGTAAAAGTAGTGTAATGCCTTACAATTCAAAGACAGTAATATTGTAATGTAACTAACTACTTTGAAATGCCAGTAATAAGTAATAAATACCGCATTACGCTTTTGAAGTAACTTGCCCAACACTGGTTGTGAACGTCACTGGTTTATTCATAATATGCTGATTGACATGTGAACTTGATTATTCCCAAAACAGCTGCACGGAAACCCCTTATTTGGATTTTGGATTATTGTCTTAAAGCAGCTACGAGTAACATTTAAATATCTTTAAAACAGCCATGTTTCCTCTGATAGAGTTCATCAGTGCAAAGAAATACGTTTTTATATAGTTTTTATTACTGCATTTGGTCTGGTCGCACACCCAGTCCGATTTTCGGTTCGCGCATGCAGGTATAATATATGCGTGCGAATATATATCCAATCTTTTTTAAATAACAGACACTTTAACATTGACTTAATACATGGTAGAGCCGTGTTGTTTATGTCTGTATACTCCGTTTGCAACGATGCCTTGTATAACCGACTTCCGCTGAAAGTTTCAACACGGGGAAAGCTGAGCGGTTGGGAAAAATCTGTGCGTGTTCACGTGGGCGGCAACCGCTTCCTGGTCAAACCGCCGCTGCTGTACCGCCTCCCATGCTGCCTCCCCTCAGCCGCCCTTCCCTCATTGAAATGAATGGAGGCGGCGTGTTGCCGCGCGGCGGTGGGAAAGGGCCTTTATTTGTCGTCATAATGACTGATAACGGGGCTGAACCATCAAAGAAAAAAAAGAGAATGCAATGAAGAAAAGCTAAAAGGGAGAGTGATATACGGGCGGGATGAGGACGTTGCCAAGCAACGTGCACACAATTTCACGGGAGCAAACTAGACTGCAGTGTTTACTCCTAAATGAATGAGCGGTACTAACACAAAGTTTACTTTGCTTCACCGTCATCAGATTACCATTACTCATCTGAAATAGTCATTATTTACAACAACAGAAACACATTACCTCATCGTGATCCATACTAACTCCCGTCTCTCGTTCATTCGCTTTCTGTGAGGACACGGAGTCTTTCGGCTCCGTGAAAGTGGTTAGGTGACACTGCATAAACTCATTGCAATCAGGTGTGTGTGGCACTGAGCTGGCGTTAGTCGATGCGGTGTCACTGGTCACTCTCACGGAGCCAAAAAGAGTCTGTGCCCTCACACTTTCAACACACGGACATGCACTATATTGCGCCCTAACCATTTGACACTCGCACGCCCGGCACAAGCTAGAAAACAGCTTTACGACAGCGGGCGTCGTAAAAATACTACCACTTTTGTCCAAAGGGGCCGCCAACAGACAAAGTTACTCGTAGTGGCTTTAACCGAATATAGTCATTAATCAGAATATGCTGTGCATGTAAACGTTGTCACAGCTATCTATTTAATTAGACATGGGCTTATCGGTCCTTTTATCATTGAAGTCAGGTGGTGGAAGGATGAGAACAAATATGGTGTTCAACGAAGAAAATATGCTGAGGGGTTTTGATTGTAATCAACAAACAAAGCAGAAAGACAGTCAACAAAGGTTTGAGCCCAACCCTCTTTTTATTATGAACAACTCTTGTCGACCTGTATTTGACCTTCGATGTGCTCCCACATTTTGCCTATTGCTCTCGGTAACTGGGAGTAAGCTTGTTGTGCATCTGAAATAAATACAATAATATTCAATAGTCAAAGCAACCCAATCCAGTATAATCTAAAGTGGTTGTGTGACAACGAACAGAAAGATACAGCACCTGTAGTCCCAATGAATGGACTTTGTCTGTTAAATTGCAAAAAAAGAAATTTATGCAAATTAGATTTGCAAGGACAGTATATTTTTGTTATAATTTTCAATTCTGTTCAAATAATTCATAAGTCACCCCGAATTAGGGAGACTAATGGTGATGTAATTATGAAGTTAACGAAACCAGATTTCAAATTTGATAAATTGGAGCTAAGTGAAGTTAAATTAAGTTTTAATGAATTCTAAACTCAATGTTTATCTTGAGCTCAATGAAGGATAACATGCATTAAGCACTTTCAGAAAGGATGCTTTGGTGAAGCAGGAAATGAAAGATAGTACCTGACTCATTTTGAACATACTTAATTTACTGGATTACCCAAAACAGACATTCAATGGGAAACCAAAAACAAATTTCCAGTGAGGTGGACAATAAAGTAATACATCTTTATTTTAATCATTACAATTGCTGTAGCTCAGACTTTAGGAGTCATTGTCGTAGATTGACATCAGCGTAGGCTAATAGGAACACATACTATGTGGTGTAGACAGTTTTTCATCACCAACTTAAATGAGAGAATTAGTGGCAAACAGAGTTGACGATACAAAACAAACCTTGATGCAAAGTCTGATGCCCAGTGGCTTTGCAGTGGCATGGTTATGTTGATACTTCAGATTAATGTCTTGTAATTTCTAAAACATGTGTTCGCTTATCATGCACTAATGGCCGCCTCACTTTACACGTGACATACATTTATGAAAAACTGTTGATAATTTCTGCATAAAAACACCTAATAGGGGAGAGTGGCCTAAGTTGTGCATTTTGGAAGTTGTTCCGCCCCTTGTTTCTAGAAAACCGTGGAAGAAATTGGACATGTGACCACATATTTAAGAAGAGCCATCCATTCGACTCATCCTGTAAAGAAGGAAGACACAAGGAATAGAATATAAGCACATTTAAGCTCAAAAAACTGTGTTTTGCCTTTCAAAGTAAAATTTCCATGATCAAGGTTTTTTGATTATTGTGTCTGAACAATTATAGACAAGTTTGAAAACATTTGACACATGTTTTAGTGCTTTGGTATGCTACATTTTGAGTCTATACAGTTAGCACGATGTCAGCCCTAAACTGCTGCATCATGCTTATTATCCGAAATTCTGGGGATGGGGTGATTTGTGCCAAAGGGCCGGGGTGAGTTATAAGTAAGTAAGTAAGTAAAATGTATTTATAAAAGCACATTTATGACAGTTTGCACTGCCCAAAGTGCTGTACATAGTGCATTCAGTAGGTAAACAATGAAGGTAAAATAACAATAACCAAAATAAAAGACGTAAAGCCCATACATCCACATAAACACAGATAGTAGTGCAGAGGTAAGATAGTTAATGGGGAGGAAACACCAGGGTGTACATATGGGTTTTGAGCCTTGATTTAAAGGCAGAAATGTTGGGGAATCACATTTGTCAGGTGGCAGTTGGTTCCACAAGCACGGAGCAACTAGTGCAAAGTACATTTCTGAGAGTTGTGCCAGTGGCATGGCTGTATATGCTGGTCACCAAAAGAAAGTGATTGTCTACAGTAGCTCAGAAGAGAGTGACATCTCAATTCCACTTAACGACACCACTGATGAGAGTTCAGATGGCCAGAAAGATGATGATGGTGACTTTGTCATTGTGAGCTTTGCAGGTAAAACCATTACATCTGCTAGGCCTTGTTTAAGAAAATTGTCCTTCAATCTTTGTCAACTATTTACTTTAAATAAACCTTAAATAAGTAATTGTCTAATGGATTTGTCTTGCATTACAGTTTATGAGATATATAGCAATGGCACAATTCACCCCTCTCCAACCGCACAACTTACACCACACCGGGGGCAAGTTGTGCATCAAGAAAACTTTTTTTCCGAAAGCTATATTTCTTCAACAGTTTATTCCAGATCCAAAGTTTTTATTGCCAGGGATGCACAACACCCTGAAATTTTTAATTTTTCATTTTTCATTTAACTTTTATTTATCCTCGAGAGACCAATTGAGGGGTGACCCTCATTTTCAATGGTGTCGAGTTCAAACAAATTCCAAGGAAAAACAACAATGCATACACAATATTCAATGCAAATACATCAAATACACAACAACAGGTGAAGAGAAGAAAAAAAAAGAAAAAAGCAAAAAAACAATTGAAACATTTACACAGTGGTGAAGAGTGGCAGCAATTAAAATGAAATTAAATGGGTGAAAGTACAATATAGACTAATTAAAACAGTTACAGGTAGAGTTTGGCAGATTTAAGATAGTTTGTTTAAATTGATTAAAGGATATGAAGGTATTTAGTTTAATTTGTTGCTGTAAGTTGTTCCAGGAGTCGGAGGCACTGAAGCTAAAAGCTGTCTTTCCCAGCTCAGACCGGTCTTGTGGGACATAAAGCATGAGCATGTCAGTGGAGTGAAATATATGTACATATTTGAGTTGGAGACTTTACTGTCAAGGCCTTACTTTAAAGTCACTTTGAGTGAAAAGTTGCACAACTTAGGCCACTCTACCCCATATGGGGCGCTCCGGTGGCATAGTGGATAGAGCGCGTACCATATTGGCTCCTGCTTTTGTTGCAGTGGTCGCGGGTTCGAGTCCGACCTGTGGACCTTTACTGCAGGTCATCCCCCCTCTATATCTGTCTCCCCGTTTCAACTCTGTACTATCTAATGAAGCTTGAAAATGCCCACAAAATAATCTTAGAAAAAATAATAATAATAATAATAATAATATATTACATAAACACAAACACACATATCCCTATTAAAGGTGAGTCTTAAGCCAGGCACGCTCCCTCATCGATCCATGCAATATGCCTGAGAGCACATTGACCGTGGAAGCCCACTGGGACTGCAGTGTCAATATAAACCAACAGGGGCAATGATTGATTGATCCCCTGCCTGCAACCTTACTCTCCTCTCTGCCGCCTCATCATGCCCTCCTTTCATGCCCTGCCTTCCCTCTCCCTACAGCCTCTGCAGGCATGTTCAGATCTAGTTGTGCAAACGTAACCAAATTGGATCAGGATCCAGTAGACATGGATTGCAATTTACACCTGGTGTTAGAATTCATCTCAGACCATGTCCACACTACGCCAGCTAAATCAGAAATCTGAAAACACATATTTTTCACTTGCCTTGCCTCCACACTAAGCCAGCGCTTTCCACATCCAAAATTGATCTGGAAACCAATGGAAAGGTTAGGGGTTGTTTCCACTGCAACGTTTTCAGCATAATACACAAAATGATTTTTTTTACATTTTCACCGTTAGTTTACACAACAACAGTATTTGGGGGGCTGAAAACAAAAACTTTTGAAACCAGGTTCCAGAGTGAAATCTTTTGGATATTCAACTCCAGCGTCACCGTGTAAACTATAGCAAAGCCTGTCCCTGTGGAAACACTGACATCACTGCTCCTCTTCACACATGCATATTACATTACAGTAAGAAGCCAACATAAATGTTGTTAAGCGTATACAATTCACTGTCGACTAAACTCAGAAGTTTTTAAAAACGTAAAGGAAAATGTTCTGTTTTTAGCGAAAACCGTTCGAGGTGTGGAGTTCCAATGACTGATGTGCGGTTCTCTCCTGGGGATTTATTATTTCACCAATCTATTTCATCTCATTGGGGGGAGAAAGTGCACATCTTTTAAGATTTAAGAATCATGGGTTAATGGTGGACTCCCATCTGGACCCTTTATCAGGGAACATATTTTAATGAGCCAAACACAGAAAAGGGAGAGAACGGAAGCGAGGTCAGCTTTAAACACAGTGATTAGCAGTTCAAAGAGAACAAGCGGGGTTTCATCTACCTCTCCTCCTCTCGGCCGTTTCCACCCCCCTCACACCCAGCTCCTCTCATCTTCAAAGGACCTGGGTGGAGGGTGAGGGATGGCCTCTCCTGGGTCAGCCCTCGGGGAGCATTGATGACAGGTGGATGGAAGGCTGGAGGGCAGCTTTGTTGCCTGCTTGGGCTCTCCCCTCGCTGGGCAGTGATTAAATCAAGGCCCTGGTGTGAGGCCTTCTGCCGGGGCAGCACTGGGCTTCCATCCGTGGTGGGCTTGGATGTGTCCCTGAGAGAAAATAGATGATAAAAAAGTGTCTGTTATGTGTTTGTTTTTTCGGAATTCATTATAGGTTCCCTTTTATTTTTTTTGTTTTCTCCATGCCTTTTGTGAAATACATCAGTCATCAGACGACGTGCCGAGAACCTCAAGTTGTTTATAGTTAACCTGCTGGATATCAAACATAAGATCGGGTTGGTTGTCGATGCTCTTCGCTGATATGCCTCACATAACCCTTGGACTTCAAGAACAAAAGGCCCTCTGCAAAGGTGACAGGAATCACAAAAAGGTAATCTCAAGTCATAGTGTGAGAGCCCTTTGATTACTATTATTTGGTTGCATACAAAAAAGCACAAACACAAGCGTCCTGTGACAGTGAAACAGATGTTATGTGATGTTTAGTGATGGAATGTTGATGTAAAACCATCTTGTAAAAACTTGAATGTATGAGACATCATCTAATAGCGTGTTGATGTCCATTCTTAAAATTTGATTATTATGTTAGTGAAAAAGGAAATTGAAAGCTTTTAGACTTTTATTGCAGTAATTTATATATGCTTCGATATTGTAAGGAACACTTGACCGGAAAATGGAGCAGGTTTATGAGAATGGACCATAGATTGTAGTATTGAATATAGTTAATTATGTGAAAAGGTCAGACTTATGAGTAAGTGTGTTTATTTTAAGAATAGTGGGAAATTGGCTGTATCAGAAATTAGATTTTGTTTTATACATATTTTCACGTAGACATACGGTTGCTCTTTCACTGCCCCGGCGGAGCTGCCCTGTTTGTCTTTGTCTTGTCTGAGGATTTTATCAATATATGTGCTGTGTAATGAAACAATGCTATTGTGTGTGTTGAGTCTTTGTCTTACGATGTTCCATTTTGTTTTGTTTACAGTGTTTCTTACGGACCTCAGACAGAAAAGCTGCTTCAATGCATGAGCTAATGACGATCCTACAGGATCGATCAGGTGAAGAAGTCCGTCCCTCCACAGCCATTATTGAAGTACCTATGAGCAATCTCCATCTTGTTCTAGTGGAGCTGCTCGGTGGCAAACAGCGGAATGCGGTTGCCCTTGGCAACTCCCTGGTGGAAATCAATCCATATAACTGTGTGAATAAGCCACAGTATGGGTCTGAAAAATAGCATGCATGCTCAGCAAATGACCCCGGTATGAATAAAGATTCAAAAAGTGAAACGCTGAGAAGAAAGAATAGAACGTTTAAACACTTTAAAGACTGTAACTCCCTCCTGCCGAGCACAGGCGAGTGATTGCTGTGCTGTGGGGTCCTGATCTTGTCAGCTTGACACAAAGAAGGGAGAATGCATTCAGGGAGACTTTTTCTTTTCTTATGCAATTACTCTGAAAATCAAGAAAAAAACAGCTTTTTTCTATACATGTAAACTTTTTAGCCATATTCTTACTGCCTTCCTCCTGCAGAGGTGCGGTGAGTGATTTCTGTGCTCCAGGTCCTTTCCTGATGGGGTGACAGAAAGAAGGGGGGGTATGCATTCAGGGATAGTCATCATTTATCCCCATGTAATTACTCTGTAATCAAGGTGCTGAAATGTCTGTATGGAAGAGAAAAGCCCCTGAAGGACTGTCTTAAACATACACGGCCCAGGAAATGAAGAGACGGAGAGAGGAGAGTCGAATCAGAGATAAGAGAAGCAAAACGGAGAGATGTGAGAGGATAAAAGTCGATGCAAGGTCAAGCTGTTTTAAAAGAGCTGGTCTAATGAGCAGTCAGATTCCATGATTCATTTGCAGACGTTGATGAAAAAGAGAATGCTATAACAAAAGAATGTCAGCACTAGTGTGCATTGCGTGAGCTCAACCGAAGTCAAATAGTTATTTCAAACCACATGGAAATGGACCAAATTATGACTTTTGCTTGTTTCAGTGTTTCATAGACTGTCACTCACAGGACAATGGACTAAATGAAATTTAAATGTATTGTCCATTATCATTAAAGCACACCATAGTTTGTATTGAGTGCTCCTTATTATGGCAGACGTTGAGCGGGAACATCTGATGCTGTATATACAATGACACACTTTAGTTTATACCCAAATGTTGTTGAAATCCTTTCTGAATTAGGCTTCTCTTTCATCTTCTAAACACGCACATTGAAAATTCTCTCATTTCATTTATTTCCCGCAGTAATTCTCTCAAACAAGAGTCTTCTTCTCGCTCCCTCCCTCTGCCAGATGAGAAGTTTAGTTAACACATCCGGCGCTAATCTCAGGACCATTATGAGCAATGCCGGGGATGAAAGAATATAGTAAGGGAGTGAATAAAAAGCTAGTTTTTTCTCCACTTCGCAGTCCGCCGACAAGTGGGCTTCTGAGGATGTTTGAATAGATCATTAAGGAGGAAAAAACAAATCCAGAATTCTCTCTCTTCTCCTCTCCTCTCTTTTCCAAAGAAAGCTGTTTGTGAGTGGACACACCTCTCAGCGCACAAACACACACATGTCCTTCTAATTCAATATGACACACATACAAGCACACACACGCCCTTATAAGTCATATGCACTCAAGTGTGTGTATGTGACTGTGACAAAAAATTAATATTTTAGCGTTGAGCCGCAGGTGTGAGCCGCCGCCATTTCTTGAGTCCTCCTTGAGAACATCATTTATTTACCAGTTTGGGGCTTCAAAGTGGATTTAAATATCATAATTTCCATCTCTGTGTTCTCTTTAATCAGATAAATCATTTCCTCCCCCTTGCTCAAATTTAGTCTCCATGTCTGCTTTGCTCATGGGTGCTGTAACGGGGGAAGTTTCTCAATGCAGTATCTGAAAGCATGTTGCTTCATCCCTTGGAGTTACACTTTAGGCTTTGCTAGATTTCATAAAAGGTGGAGTCAGCAATTCTGGAGAACAAGTGAATATCTCCTCACGATTCGCTACCTGTCCGTACTCTGAGAGAATGCAGTGTTAATACACAGCATAGGCTTTGTAAATTGGCATGTAAATAAAGGGTATTTAAACAAAGGGGGCCCACCATAGCTAGAAGCGACATGCCCATTTACAGAGCCCAGGCTGTGTATTAACACTTGTTTGTTCTTTTATCAGCACACACACACGGACAGGTAGCGGATCATGAGGAGATATATTCACTGATTTTGAAAAGATGTGATTTTGACTACAAGCGCTCTCCAGGATTGCAGACTCCACCTTTAAATGGTCAATGTGAGTCCACTGCCTACGGGGGCGAGGAAAAAAGAGGGACCATGTGGACCAAGCTATTACACATTTCACTGTGAGACTGGTGGGTTGCCCATATAGTGATTGTGGGCTTTGATGTTACTTTGAGTGATATACAGTATGAGAGAGGAGGTGAAGGAGGCTGGTTGCAGGAGAGAAAAGGTGATGTTGCTGACAAAGTAGTTTGAGACAACTTTCTTCTTCATACTTTTTCTTTTCCACATACACTCCCAAAACTCGGCACACAAAAAACAACTGCCTCGCTTAGAAGACGGCAAGAATGTAAACTGTGAAAAGGGGAGGTTGGCAGCCGAAGGGGTAGGGGATTTTTAAAAAGAACAAAACCGTGTGATGTCAATTCTTATTCTGGTGCACGAAAGAGACAGTCGGAGGTCACTGCCGTATTCACAATGCCGAAGACAAACACATCCCAGCACGACAGTCAACTCAGATCGTCGCTGCACACAGTGAGCTGTTCTATGTGCATCCAGAGAAGGAGGAGGAAGGGAAATAAGCAGAAAGGCTCACAACCACAACACACACACACACACACACACACACACACTCAAATGGTCCATCTCACACACGCACAGAAAAAAACTCATTAACCAGTATAAGCGAATGGATGGTACTATTTATTGGTCAAAACACCTTTTCCCCCCTCCTGTCTATAAATGGAATGAATTGAATTGATTTCGACTTTGTGATTGATAGTGAGAACGGCCGGTGTAGCCTGGCAAATTGTTATTCCACCTCAGATGGAGGAGGAATAACAATGGACTGTGCAATAGCACAGGGCATACAGAAAGTCTTAACAGAAACGACCTCAGTGATATATTATATCATCATTATACTTATCTATAACAGGGGATCGGAATATGATTCCCTGTTAGAGATAAGTATAATTAGTTATCCACAGTTAGTCGTCTTCTTCTTCTTTTTATTTTATTTTACAGCTTTGGTACATGTGCTTCTATCACTACATTAATCATGCGTATTCAAAGGACTGTATTACCTGAGAGCACTGGGACAGATGAAGAGCTTCTTCCAAAATTTGATTTCTGTCTTTGGAGAAGATTGACTCCCTCTATTACAGAAACATGATTGCGTTCACAGAAGCACGCAGGCCCGTGTGTTTTTTTATGATTCATATATGGCTGGCTTTAATGGATGAAATCTTTCTTTTAAAAATGTTATTAAATTTGTCTGAACTAATATACAGAGCCTTGTGCTAATAGAAGTCCTCAGTAAGAGGTTGCAAGGTGTAGATCCTCTTGTTCTTGCAGTACAGCACCTCTTTTTAAAATTCTCCTTCAATCTTCATTACCTCTTGACAAGAACACTGTCTATTTAATAAGCCTGGTTGTTCAACCCTGATGTTTGTTCCATTCATGCAAATGAAACCTCCACTTCCATAACTTTATGCACATCCCCCCCACACACACACACAGCAACAACCAATAAACAATGATATACGTATAATACAAATTAAATTGCTTTTTCTTATACAAATAATCACCTGCAATGGTCACATGGCGACAGCTTCCCCTTAGCGTGCGGGGAGTGATTTGATGAGCCTTATGAACCTCTGAGTAGCAGTATTGATGTCATCTATATTCCTGCTGGCTTATTTCAGATACATTCACTTGATCAGGAAATGTCATTGTATTTCATTAGCATTTATACTTGAGTGAACTATGAGCGTATATTGGCCACAAATAAGACAGTTTGGCGTTTGAAAGGGGCTACAGTGCCCCCAAGTGGCTTCTTTAGATTAATCTAGGTCCCTGCTTGGTTGAAGCACCACAGAACAACAATCAATCCAAGTATATTTCTTATAAGAGCAGAGCCATTCCACATCTGTCTTTCGATTCTGGTTTCAACTGATGATCTAACTGTTGCTGATCAACCAGCACAAGTACAATTGGTTTCTGAAGAAAGAAATGGCAGCCACTGCTATTGTCAATTTTTAAAGAGGTAAAACCGAAATGCTACCATAAATGGGAAGATATTTATCTCCAGTCAACGTTTTAATGGGAAAGGGTCATCTTGATGTTAATTAATCACAGCATATCACTCCGGCTTCCTCCGTGGTGACACTTTAATTTCAGCAGTTATTATCTCTGCCAACGGCATACACTACCCTGTGTCAAGTAATGGCTCTGTTATGACCCTCGCTCACTGCGGCTCACATGTCTGACATTCAATAAAGGAGCTGGACATTGTCGAAGGCCCAGACAATGCATATTATCTGTTCCTAGGAGAGACATATGCTCTACTCACCTTTTCCCTTGTCCATAATGAGTTGAACATGCCATGGAACATGCAGTGGCAATCAGGTGCAAATCAAGAGGCATATGAATTGGTATCTTTCATCTTCTCCAGACTATTTGTAAAAAAGAAAAAGAAAAAAGAAATAAAAGAGCTGGCAGGTAGGTGGGTGAAAGCGAAATAACCAAAAGATAATGAAGTAGAATTTTAGTTGACGAAAGACTTAACTGGTCAAATCACATAGACCTGGTTTGCAAAAGGTCCACGAAGATGATGGGCATATTAAGGAAAGTTTGTCCTCTAATTCATCCTTCTGCTCATTTAACTTTATACTATAGCTTTTTGTTTCCTTACTTGAAGTACTGTAGTCTGGTCTTGGCAGCTTCATATCCCAACCATCTCAAACAATTATGTATTATTCAGAAGCGATTTTTAAGATTCATCTCACATTCAAACAGATATGCTCCATCAGCAACACTTTTTATACATTTTTATATTTTTCCAATTCACAAATTGAATATCTATCACATATGTTTATTCATTCACAAGTTTATTTACAGAAACCAAGATCTCCCGGAAAGCTTTCAGACTTTGTTTATTTATTCATGTAACGTACATTCACATCGCACTAGACAGAGCAACAATAACAACTTATCTTTACCCTTTTCCCGCACATCACATCATCAATTTAGTATATGTTATAGAGGCCCGGCTTTATGGAATGTTTTACCTCCCCTTTTAAGATCCATATCATCCCACTCACTCTTCAAAAAGCATCTTAAAAAACATCTTAAATTTTTATGAATCTTCTAATCACCTCCTGTCCTCTCCATTGCCTCACATTATTATTTTTTTTCTTCACATTTTTTCATTATCTTTGACATGTATTTATCACATTTGTATCTATCTATCTATCTATCTATCTATCTATCTATCTATCTATCTATCTATCTATCTATCTATCTATCTATCTATCTATCTATCTATCTATCTATCCATCCATCCATCCATCCATCCATCCATCCATCCATCTAAGATATATACATTTGGCAGACCAACCACAGAAGACTGTAAACAGGTCAATAATAATTTCCCTGTTGTAATCTCTTGCAAATCACCAATTAACACCATTACCACTTATGTAATGCTTTCTATAAAATACAAAAGTTGCTTAAACTGTGCAATTCTCTAAACGTGTGTGTCAAAGGTTTATTTTGACTTAAATAACGTAGCACATTTGTAGCCTATTTAATATAGGCCTAGTAGTAGGCGTACGCCTATAAATCAAACAACAATAAACCCTATAGGGGTAATTATTGTAGCCTACTGAAATCAGGCTATGTGTATGCTTATCTGAAAATAGACATACAATGTCTGTCTGATTTCAGTTACAAAAAGTAGTTTAAAACACGAATGTTACACCCTACCTTGTGCTTTTGTTTTGCATTTCTGTATTTATCCATTATTGCGCGTTGATTACTGATGTGCATGTACTAGTTTTGACCAGTGGAGGGCAGCAATGTGCCGGGGATGCTACACGTAGCTTATTTTAAACACAAAGAAGAAGAAACAATCTTTGACAGAAAATGGTTGACTGGAAGTGTGGGGACAATTTCCTTTGGCTCCACGAACAGTTGTAAGGTGTCCTACGTTTGAGCATGCTTTTGTGCATTTAGCCGAGAGACATCATGTTTAAAAAGGCGAAACGTGTTAACCTTCGACGGAGGAATGAGTCCGACGAGGACGAACAAGAGGAGGGTCGGCAGCCGTCGCTCGCGCCGACATCGTTTGGGCCTGTCGTTGAAGAAATCCCGTTTATGGAGACTTCATCCAATTTCAATGTTACCACAGCACCTAGCACCACGGACAGCTATCACAGCAACGGATATCAGGCTAAATTTAACGTTCTTAGAGCTATCAAGAAGGAAAAGAAATGCAAAGAAATAGTTACGGCTACGGTGCCTGGACCGACGAAAGCCAGCTTACTGAGTTTCGACGAAGAAGAAGGTAATGCGGTGCACTGTTGCTACATTAGCTAGCCGGTTAA
This sequence comes from Hyperoplus lanceolatus, assembly GCA_026929865.2. Classification (NCBI taxonomy): domain Eukaryota; kingdom Metazoa; phylum Chordata; class Actinopteri; order Uranoscopiformes; family Ammodytidae; genus Hyperoplus; species Hyperoplus lanceolatus. The sequence continues at coordinate 16,668,223 of CM049407.1, read as the reverse complement.
TGTTAGCTGAGGAAAACGTGTTGTCGTTACCCTTTATGTTTCTGCTTAGGGTACGGAAATGTTCATTCTAATTGCATCTTCCATCATAGACAAGTGTATTCATTAAGTAGGACACATTCCCATTAAGTGGGACATATTCCTGTGACCACTAATTTAACATTGATGTGCATGCATGGTTAACTTGACTCACCGCTCACTTTCTCGCATGACTTGTTTGTAAACAGAAGGATCCGAGGTGTTCAGAGTGAAGAAATCCAATCATAGCAAGAAGATTGTCAAACAGCTAAAGAAGGAGTACAAGGAGGATTTGGAGAAGACTGGATGTGTCAAGCAGGAAATTAAATCAGGTACAGCACTATTAAATATTCCCTTCCTTTCATGTTGCTTCCCGAGACTGTCCTGTAACACGAATCATTATGATTCACTCTATAATATGATAAAAAATTAATACATTGATTGTCGGACAAATAAGTTATTTTTTGTAATCTATCATTCTCTTTATCTATCACATGTTGTCTGTCACCACTGATGGAATTTCGTCTTTGAGACTTGAGTGCAAAAACAGATATAATGCCAATGTTCAGTGTTGTGATGAGATGGGCTGACATCTTTTTTGTAGATGTTATTATGATCCAACTGGACTTTGTAGCGTCGACCAGGTGGCAGTAACTGAAAGGATTGATGGGGTGGGATGATCCTGTGGGCTAAAGTGTAAATGCAGTGGAATTATGCCAGATGTGTTTTTTTCTGTCTTGGCTCATTTTTTTTTCCTTCACTTGTTCACATTTTCGTAGATGCACCAGCACCTCCAGCTGTGGTTGCCATCAAAGAGGAAGTGACTAGCCGAGCCGGTAGTGACCAGGGGGAGGAAGCAATGGAGGTGGACAGCGGCGGTGAGCAGCAGGAGGTAGAGGCACGGATTCAAGGCAGCCAGACGCCTGCTCAGGTCTCCAGGAGCAACAACAACACTGCAACAACGTTCAACACGCTTTCCTCGCTCAGCAGCCTCAGACCAGGTATTGATATACACACACACTCAGATTGAAATGTTTGTTCAATGTTCTATTGAACAGGCACAACCAGTCTTAACACTCATATTGTTAATTAATTGGGCCGGTGTTGTTGATTTTGCTCGGGTACATTTTAAGAGCGTTATATAACAAGACATGAAACCCCCTTGGAGGTGCATTAATTTCTTTGTGTACATCTGTTTTGGTATTTCTACACACAATTACACCAGTACTTAGGCCAAGACCTGTTTTTTGTTTCCTTTTTTTAGGAGAGATTCCTGATGCGGCATTCATTCATGCTGCCAGAAAGCGCCGGCAACTGGCTAGAGATCTGGGGGGTGAACCCCCACTGGTAGAGACAGAGGCTCCCAAGAAAGGTCTGGGAGGAGAAGACCAAGACGCCAGCGACGACGAAGACGAGGATGAGAAGAGGATCCGATTTAGCGGCGTCAAGAACTTAAGCCAGAGACAGAAGATAGCCGAGGAGATAGGTACGGTTGGAAAATGTTGCACTGACAAGTTTATTGATTCAACAGCATTACTGTTTTCACTCATGTTGTCTCTAAGACATGAACATCCATTTATCCCATGTGCAGGTATCGAGGGCAGTGATGACGAAGCACTAGATACAGCAGGTCAGGACGAGGAGGTGAGCCGTTGGGAGCAGGAGCAGATTAGGAAAGGAATCAGCATACCCCAGGTAAGCTGCACTAAATTTCCTGACAATGGAGCATTTATTTTGGGGGGTGGGGGGGATTTCATTCAAGTGCAACTGTTTATGATTATATGATTTTTTTTTTTTGGATTCAAATCATCACATTATTCCAGTCAAATAGTTTTGATAAATTGAGTGAATAATCATTTGTCGAGCAATAATGTCAAATATTTGGTTTACCCAAAAGTGAAGATTCTGCCGGACCATTTTGTAAATGTGTTTTGGAGTATTAAATGTAGTAGTAAATCCATAATGTGTTTTGCCTTGTCTGTAATACCTAGGTCCAAAGCATCCAGCCAGAGGACAACACAGTCTACTACCAGAACAGCTACGAGACCCAGCCCTATGGTTCTTCCTACAGCATGCCGTTCACCTACAGCACTGTGGCACCCCAGACTGGCAAGCCAACTGGCCAATCAGACAACGGCTCTGTTCACTACGGGGGCGCTATTAGTGATCTAACCCCGGTATCCATTGATCTGGTAAAGAAACGCCTGCAGGATAGGTAGGTTCCGTGCTAGACTGCAGCAATGTCTAATATCAGTCTTCAGCTCAGCTGCTGCCATTTCTGTGTGCTGTGGTCTTGAAGACCCAGCAAAGCAGCCCACAGAGCTAAGGGCCAGAGAGGGAATGTGAACGTCTGAGGGGGGGAGTCCCCCTATTAACAGTTGCTGTTTATTTGAGCTCGTCTCCCATTGATCAGTTTTCATGATGCGTCTGTGTTTCTTCATGTGGTTCACTCTGAAGCAATTTTCTGCTTTTGTATATGTCAGTACTTTCAATTAATCAAGTTTTGTTGGCCCATAAACCCCATCTTAAGTTTCCCTACTGTCTTTCCCTGTATGTGATGTGTCTGTAGGCTCCGGCAAATGCACGCAGGCCACAACTCAAACGCCAAGCGCTACAAACAGATCGAAGAAGACCTGGCTGCCTCTGAGAGCACCATACAGCAGCTGGAGGGCTCATCCAGTGACAATGCAGATCAATATAAATTCTTGCAAGAGATGCGAGGGTATGTTGGAGACTTGCTTGAGTGTTTCAGTGAAAAGGTAAGGGAGAATTTATCTGCTGTCTGATTAGCTGTTTTCTGTTCTGTGTCTGTGTGATCTCTGGATTTTATAGGGCTAGAGTCTAATACAAATTCTGTAGTGTGAAACATACATTTAGAGTAACAGTTGTTCTGATTTTGAATACATTTTTCGATACTATTATTAAAGCTAGTTCAGATTTTTACCAAGCCAATGTGACTGCAAATAAGTCAATTGTGTGAACTCCATCAGCTTTCCCAGTTCTTTCACAACTACTCTCCCATTAAGTTAGAAATACCACTATGATCTATTAACTCAGCGACATACTTGTGCAAATAGTTTTTGTGTAAAAAGAAAATGCTCTCACTTCATCACGAATAAGATTGTTTAGCGTTTTCCACTACCTTAACATATTTCATTTAGACTGTTCATTAGTCATACTAACAATGATTAAACAAAGATATTGTAAGATAATTTGGGACTGCACGAACCAAATACAGTGCTGTTTCTAAGCATATACACAAACTTCAGTTTTAACAAAGAGCATGAGCCTAATTTGATGAACATAATAATATGTCTTGACAAATCATTTTCTACATCTATAGCTACTGACTAAGTGCATGTCGAAACAGAATAATTCAGTGTTGCTCCTGCAGCAGCAGAGAAGTGGACCACAGAGAGAAGCAGTCTGCCAGCCAACATGTGTTTCCTCATCCTCACTAACGTCTGTTTTAACCCTGTTAGGTATTTACCTCAGTGCACAGAGCATAGTGATGGAAAAAGGGGACACAAACCAACTATTATCAGCATTATTTTACATGGAGTCATTTTTTTTTATTACAGCGTAAACATCAAAACTGGAACATTCTATCGTCAATGTTGGGTAAAAAAAAAACCTTAACCTCCAATTTTCGTTATTTTAATGCCTTCACAGGGCACTATACTGTCTTTTAACCTGGTTTGTCGATACTTTCAGCCACCTTTTTAAACCATTGGCTAGAATGTAAATACCAGAGTGCTCAAGCTTTCCATCATGGGAAATATGACACTTTTTCACCCAACACTAGTGATATCTTGGTTCCGGTGTTGTGTGTTTATTTCGTCATGCTCCTCTTGTCCCTCCAGCAAGACATCCCTTGTGACTCGGACCCAGCGCTTTTGTTTTGGGTCAGAGGTCACAAAAGACATCATATCTTTCAGGTGCCTGCTGTTCTGGAGCTGGAGGCTGCCATGCACCAGTTACTAAGGCAACGGTCCTCACGACTTGTCCAGAGAAGACAGGATGATATTAAAGATGAATCGTCGGAGTTTGCAAGCCTTTCAAGTCAGTCCATCTTGAAGGTTTTTATGATTTCTTTGAACAGCCTCGTTAGTTCTGTGTGTGGGTACGGGTGTGGCTGTGTGGTGTGCTGTTCACATTCTTGTTTCCCCACTACCCCCTGTTATGTGTTCCTTTCCTTGGTGCTATTTAAGGTTGAATGAGGTGCGTGTTTGACTGAATGAGTATGTACCTACATGGCAAATGTTTAAGTGGAGGAGCTGTTTGGGCTACTCTTTGAGGGCTGAGGCTCACAGTAGGCTGGGTAGTTGCCTGGCTCAAGTGTTGAGTCACTGAGTAAACATAAAAAACTTGTCATCCGTCACTTTCACTGTTTGAAACATGTAGGAAGTTGCAGCACGGTAAGTGAATAGAAAACAAATGATACAAAATACTTTGTAACAAATGTGTTATTGGTGATGGTACATTCTCATAGAATAGGATGTGTTAGCTCAGTCTTCTAACTTGTTTCATAAGTTTAAAAGCAGCTCTTACGACTATTATTTGCCCATCTCACCTACTATATTTCCAAGCATTTTGGATTATTCTTAATTGTAGTACAACAATTTGTGCTGAAAATAAGAATGAGGTTATGGGTTGTCTCAGCTTTTCACTACTGGTTCTAATATGGATCCTGTCTCTTGCAGGTAAAGCTGTCATGGCTCCTAATCTCGACTCCTTTGGTCGTGATCGCACCACATACCAAGAGCTCGGTCGTCAGAGGAGGATAGCAGAAAGAGAAGCACGACGGTATGAAGGTCACACAAACCTATAGAAGTGTCGTCACAATACCAAATTTTGACCTTAGCCCCTTTTACACAGAGATTGTGGCATATTGACGGAACGACGGTACGCCAATAAGCTGGCTTTGCTTGGTTCTGTGTTATTTACACAGAACCTATAAGCAGCGTCAGGTGTACATTTAGCGCAGAGCCGGTCAGCTGCATGTACACAACACTGGCTGGTGAATTGAGAGCAGAAGTGCTGGGGCTTGCAGTTAGAGGGCCGTCTTTGCTGTCCCCGTGATGTGCCGGTTGATCTCGCCCTTGCACAGTCCAACATCACCGGGACTGTTAACCAAACTGACAAAATCAATTCGCTCACTTACAAGCTTCACCTGTGTTTGTGTGTGTTTGTGACAGGTTGGCTGTGAGCGAGTCTCTATGTGATACACACACACACACACACATACATAGTGTTATACTTTATTCAAGTTCCTAATATGTTTGTCATGCTATGTATTTATGATAGGGTAGGCCTGACATTGCTTCGATAGGGATGAATGCAAAGGTGCATTTCCCCGTACAAAAGATGGTAGAAGTAAACCGTTGATGGTAAATTGAAATACCAAATGGTTTTTAACTCAATGACATGCCTCTGGGATGCGTTGGCATCAATTTTGTGATACATTTCCATCCTGAAGATAAATACTCCATTATCCGTGTAGGCTGTGTTTTAGATCTTATCCTTAGAGCGCAAAATGCACAAACCTTGCTTCTGATTCTATCTTACTTTGCTTCAATCAATCAAAAAGAAATTCAGCCCTGATTTTATTTTCTAAAGCATTGGTTCACCATGAATGACATCTGAAGTACTGACATCAAAGGAGTTATTAAAATGCCGCGTAGGTTACAGTTTATCACAGTGTCTGACCTTAGTTCAAATTGTCTGTCTTTTGTGCTTGTCTGTGTGCAGAACTCGGCGGCGACAAGCTAGAGAGCAGAATGGAAAGAGGGCTGAGCACAGAGAAGGCTTATCATCTGATGACGAGGAGACGTCTACGGACATCACCAGCTTTGACATGGAGATGGGTACGTCATTATGTTGCTGCACAAATGAAAGTGTTGACCTTAACGAGAGGAATCGGCCAACTTGTTAATAACACAGGCATATATCACATAAGGCATTCTGTTGTTGCTCTTGCTTAACTAAGGTATTTCTCTCCCCATCTAGATCGGATCATCAGGGAATGCAAAAAAGTATTTGAGGACGCGGTGGAGGACTTTCATTCTCTTGATTGCATCAAATCCCATTTTGAAGTGTGGAGGAGAAACTATGCCGACTGCTACAGAGAGGCTTACATAGGCCTCTGTCTGCCCAAACTCTTTAACCCTTTAGTCCGTCTGCAGTTGATTACATGGAATCCTCTCCAGGTAAGGCACATAGCTGTGTTTTCTAGTGTAACATTTCTCGGTTTGAAATAGGAGGGAAAGATTTTGAAATCCATGTGTCTTGTTTTCCCCTGTCCAGGCCCAGTGTGCAAATTTTGAGTACATGCTCTGGTTTGAGTCGCTGTTGTTTTATGGCTTCGAGGAGCACAGCACTCTGCAGAGAGGAGATGGGGATATCATTTTGCTTCCTGCTATTGTGGAGAAGGTCATCCTCTCCAAACTGACAGGTAGAGAAAGCTCCAAAACAGCTGCATCAAGCATACTAACATTTATTTCGCATAACAATGTAGGCAAGTGAAAAATATGTCCTGTGTGTGTGTGTGTGTGTGTGTGTGTGTGTGTGTGTGTGTGTGTCTCAGTGTTCGCAGAGCAAGTGTGGGACCCACTGTCAAGCAGTCAGACAGCCTGTTTGGTTGGCTTCGTTCACAGACTGATGAAAGGTTACCCTACTGTGCTGCATGGGGAGAACCGATACACACAGGTACTTGTCCACTCTCTTAATATCTACAACAATATAATACATTTATACTAACCACGTGCTTTATAATTATTCAATTAATTATTTCCTTTTTTTTAATCTTATTAGGAGCTTTTGAAAAATATTGTCCTAAGGACCAGGCGGACTCTGGATGAAGATGTCTTCCTTCCACTCTACCCCAAAAAGTATATTATACAGTTGTTAACATTTGAAGCAGTCCACTTCATATTTTATTTTTTAAACTATAACCAATTAATTTTTTTTTTCTTTTTTCCAGTGTGTTGGACAATAGGAACAGCGGTCCCTACTTATTCTACCAGAGACAGTTCTGGTCCTGTCTGAAGGTATGTGCCAAAGTCGAGCATACACTGATGTTCAAATGAAGGTCCTGAATTATTATTGTTGGTCACACGTCATATTGAAAAGGAGATGATTTGCGTGATTTGAAACGTTTATACTTGACAAATTGCACAATGGCAAAAAGTAGAGGAGACTGTCGTTGGGGATTTACCTTCTTCACATGATTGGCTCTTCCCGTCGAGCCCTGCTGCTCCATGAATTTAGAGGAACCACTACAGTGTGTGTTTGTGTCCTAGATATAGTTTGTGTGCTAAACACTGATGATACTATTTACGTCTATGGTAGCTAATGCTGCTACTCGGATATTGACATCATAAACAGTTTTTTTGCTGTTTTGGTCTGCATGAGCACTGTCTAACTCTGTAGTACCCCCTGTGCACAGTTGCTGGGCAACATCCTGCAGTGGGAAGGCATCCTATCCAGTTCCTGCTTGAGAGACCTGGCTTTGGACAGCACTCTGAATAGATACATCCTCTCTGCACTGCAGACCACAGACACTGGGGATGACAATCTTCAAAAGTGCCAGAAGGTATTTCACATTAATGCTTCCCATGTAAATAGTCCCAATACATATTCAGATTAAGTGACCTAATGAATTATTGTTGCATAAATATTAATAGCAGTATTGTTTGTCAAGACGTTTGTTGATATTTTGGCATCGACCAGTCAGGAACCGGTATCAATATAGTATCGGTTCTCGATACTCATCCCTAGTAATATGAGAGCAAGTCATTGGAAAGGGATATTTAAAAACATGAGGTATTCTCATGCTGGTAAATTTAGACAGAGAGCTAGATCATTTAAAAGTAGAGGAATTATGTTTCAAGTAGTTAACAGCAGTCTCATTTATATTCAGAGGCAGTGCTTTCTGGTATTTTCAAGACATGCACCTTATCAAGAAGAATAGTGCAACTGAATGTGTATAAGTGTCCTCTTAATAGGCTCTCTGGTTTGGTCTGAAAGAGACAAGATTGTGATTTATAATAAAGTCTCAATTTTCCCCAGCCTCGAACTGCATATACACACACCTATTGAAAGGTTTAGAATCCATTTTATTTCAAGCAGTGAAAACTTGCACCTCTCCTGACTTGTCTTGTGCCATGGTAATGTGACTGACTGTTTTCCACATTTTCTCAGTGCTAGTGTTAAACCCCCTCCTCTTTCTGTTTCCTAACACCTACAGGTGGTGGAGTGTTTGCCAGTGCAGTGGTTCTCTGGGCTGAAGGGCCAGAAGACGTTGCCTCAGTTGGAGCCGTTCTGTCGATTCGTCACCCACCTCGCCATCGCAGCGCACCGCAGCAGTGTCAGTGGGTCTGATGTGGAGCGCCGCACTTCAAAGTAAGAGGTTTTTTTGCTAGGCTCCAAATTGGGTAGTGGTTGACACTAACGCTTGCCCGCTTGCCCGGGGCAAGTGAAAATAATGTTCGGGCAAGTTGATATTGCTTTTTGGTTGCCCGACCGGGCAAGTGGATTTTAGATGAGTTGTCAGTAGTCTAAGCTATTTATTCATGTGTTAGAGTCCGCAAAACAATTTTTTCCCCGCTAACTCACACAAAATAGATCGGCTATATTTACTATTGAGCAGCTGCGCGCGGCAGCCAGCAGCATCACGCTCTCTCGCTCGCTCCAGTAGGTCACATGATGTAATTTTAAATATCGAGTACAGTCGGGTCATCTTCAACTAATTAGGCCTACTTTGGCGAATTATTCCATCAGTGGTCTGCATCATAGACTGTAAAAGTGTTGTACCTTCGACTGTCTTGAAGAAACTCCTTCAACCCGCTTCAACTCTGTCTCCAAAAAAAAAAAAAAAATCCGTCCGCTGAGTCGCTGCCGCTGCAGACAGGCTCGGCACCGTCTCATCATTCATTCAAAGCAGCGGTGATCAACAAACGCAAACGAGAGACTGTGTAGCAAGTCCCGCAGTTAAAAAATGTGATAGTTTTTAAATCCATATTAAAATCTGCAGGATAAGAACTAGTTGGCTTTAAAAAAAAATCGCAAACGGTTCAAATGTGATGTGTTCAGGTCGTCTCAGTAAAATGATTATTAGGCACAGGTCAATAAAATGACATCATGATGTGTTCAAATGTAACATCAAGAAAAAAAGAAATTTAAGTTTTTCGTGAGAAGCTTGAATAATACAGTTTGGGTGAAAAACTTGTTTCCCCAGCAATATAACATTATTAATAGGCCTAAATATGGAATTATGACCTGTTTAAAGTCCTATCCTTAGCTCTTCTAATCTTATAAGCAATTAAAGCAATAATACCAGTTCTCTTTTAACAAAATAAGAGAAAAGTATCAATAAAGATTTGGATTGTGGAGTCTTTATAATGGTATCAATATGAATAGAAATGAATGATCCCCCTCCCTACTTACAGTATAACTGGGCAATAGCTTTAACATGGTGGACTTTAATCATTTTATGGCAGACTATCACTTTTTCGCACAATTTGAACGTTTTTAAATAAGTAAAATAAGTTAAATTTTTCTGAACACTTTAGTGTGGAAGCTTACCTTCAGCTTGACTCTGAGCTAGACTGAGTTTTCTGAGACCCCCAAAACCAGGCCTGGTGCATGGCGAAAAGAGGCCCTTTTACGATGCTGCAGCAGGACCAAGCGCTTGGTGTAGTGTGATGTCATGATATCTAGGCTTATATGAATTGTTGTTGGTTGTATGTGGTCAGGATGAGACTAGTAAGCTGTGTTTGCATTTAAGAGATACGGTTCACTGAAATGTATAATTTAATTAGCCTATATATATCATTGTTTAACAGTTTTTTTTGGGCAAGTGAACACAACATTCGGACAAGTAAAACATTACCTGTACTTGCCCTATGGGCAAGTGCTTTTGAAACCTTAGTGTCAACCCCCGGGGAACCTTGAATTCAGTTTATAGCTCCATCTGCTGGTATATAATTGAAGGGGCTTTAAGAAGGATGAAGGGGAACATTGCACTGCCAATGTTGTTTTGTAAAGTTTCACAATAACAATTTACTTCCAGTTCTCAGATGACTCAGTACCATTGAAGCTATATTGTGATGTAAGGTTTGTCCATACTGCTTTCTAATACAACCTATATCTGCCAACAGGGACCAAGTCAAAGAGGTTTTGAAGATGTTGGGCCACATGCACGCCCTGGACCACATTGTCACCGTGGCAGCTGCGCATGGCATTAAAGACATTAAGCTACTTTTGGAAGCCAAGTAGTAGAAGATGGCAGCATGGCAACAGATACTTCTCACTCATCTTTTGCTTCAGCACATATGAAGCCATGAAATCACAAAGTCAGACTCCTGGAAAAGGCATGCATTAATAAACTTCAACCGTTTGTTACCCTAACTGACAAAGAGAGGGTAAAAAGATCATTTGGTGTAAATAGTGTGAATATTGTATAGAAATGTGTGCTCTCTCACTTGTCAACACAATAGTGATGCTGATATGAGGCCTTGCATTGTCAGCTCAAGAAGAACACCTCATGCTGGCAGTGTTTTAAATGCATAATTTATTAAGAGTAAACATTGTCGGATTAGATTACTGCCATCGGTTTGGAAAATGTCTTCTCTTTAAATTGAAACTATATTCAGCCTGGCTTTCTGTGTAAACTGCTTCACCACCTTTATTCGTCTCACATACTTTTATTTCTTTCTGTCATTTAACATTGGCAAAGACTGACAACCAACTTGTCTATAAGTTCTCTGTTGGACAGTTGGAACGCGTTTCTTTGAACCCCGACTACAGTACTCCTCTGTCACCTATGGACTGTGCCGATGACCCTACCAGAGCTGAGAGCTTTGTATTAAGATTTTTGTTTTAGAATTTTATTTGCCTGTGAATAAAATATAAATTTGAAAGATTGCTGTCTAGTTGCTATTGAGGGAAAACTGTGGTCCCAGAGCTATATATACATACTCTGTCCATGAAGAGTCAATCAATTCAATGTAAGAAATATTTTTTTATTTTTTTTGTATTTAGACTTAGAGAATCACCATCAATGACTTGACAGCATTTTCCTGGATACATTTTACTTTTGGCCAGATAAGTGAGCTGCTGTGCCTTTGCTTTGTGTACGTTTTCAAACATTTTTGATATCCCGTTTCATTATCAAACATCCTTTACAAAACTGTTTATGTGAAAACACAATCATGAATCGGTTGTTTATTTTAGCCAGTTGGTCACTAATGCAGCCGAGACGCATGGCTATTACATAACTGGTGGTCGGGTAATGGTAATGAGCAGGCGGGGCTGCTTGTTTGCCTCTGTATCCCCTCCTCCGTCCGAACGCGTTAAACATAGCAACAACACGAAACTTTAAAATCCGTCTTACCAAAGAGAGAACTATAATTCTGCTGTTCGCCGTGATTCGACGCAGTTGGTTTGTTAATTTTTAGAATTTATTTTCTTGTTCCTTTTTTTTTGTTTTGTTTTTTTTACCTCAAGGAAATTGTTCCTATTCTCGGATCACTGATTCATGCGCTTCCGCAGAGTATATAAGGTAAAACACTACTCATTGTCGCATGCTTCGCAGCCACATGCATGCAAAACTTTCTGCAATGTGTAATTAATAACTGTTGTAGTTATCGCTGGATGAGCTTTAGTGTAAACGCACCAGCTGGAGCGCTAGAGAAACTCATTCCGTGCGTAAAGTTGAATGGATGCGCGAATGCTTCTATTCGAAAGCACCCATGCTGTTAGCCACATGCTTTCAGACCCCATTTTAACTGCTGCACATTGGGTTCTCGTTTCCTGCGACGCTATTCATGCAGTTTGCACCCCAGGAGTTGGGGTGATCACATATATCTGCCATTGAAATTGCGTTGGATGAAACGACGGCCTTGAAATATGAGATTCCGGTAATTGGTTTTAAGTCCGGTTTTGACTGCAGGAGCTGCAGTTGAGCATGCCCAACGAGAGCTGCTGATCATAGGTGATCTGAGAAAGTGTTGTAATGGTGCTGGGATGTGGAAAGATTTATTCAGGCCAATGATCCATTTAAGCAAGAGTTCCCCCCTTCAGGGTTACTGTACATTATTTGTAGGCCTATAGCCTACTGTATGACAGATTAACGGTGTAGTTTGCAACAATTAAACATTTAACAGACAATGTTTCACAGGTTAACTTAAATACGATGCAATAACTACAGCTATTATACTGTATTATTTTGAAGTGTGCTAAGTGTTGTTAAAATGACTTTGCATCACAGATCAGATAATACAGATTTGAGTCCCAGTGCATGTGTAATACACTTTGTTACTTTCCTGATCAAATAAATGTTATCAAACATTTCATTCCCATACAGCCAACAAGAAGATTGTAGTGTTATAATTAAGGCCACATAGTTGACCGGTTTGATTGATTGTTTGATTGATTGAAGGTATGAGTCAACCTGTCTCTGCAAAGTTTGGCATTTGACCAAGCAGTTTAAAAATAGTGACTATACCCTTAGACAGTGTTGTGTAAAAGTTGAACACTCTTGAATTGCCTTTGGCTTACTATACTATACTCCAAATTGAACCATATTACAAAATGACTTGGTATCAAGATTTGACCTTTAGGATCTCTGCAGCTACAGTTGCACCAGTGGCAGACATTCTAACTTTAGCTGCTCTGAAAGTGGGTCACTTGTTGACTGCAGGGCTGTATGTAGCCTATACCAACCTACCCAAGGGTTTGCTTGGAAGCTTTCCCGGTTCAGATTCTGGAGAGGGCTTGAGCATACTAGAGCTTTCTTTTTCCTTTCGGCTGCATCATCAGGCTTAAGGATTGAGTCAGCAATTCTGGAGAATGCTTGTTGATGATATCACTTTTTGTCAAAATCAGTGAATATCTCCTTACAATACGCTACTGTCCCTACTTTGATGTATCCAGTTTTAATCCAGCCAGCCTCTGTAAACTGATATGTAAAGTAAGGGTATGTAAACAAAGGGCCACGGTACCCAGCAACATGCCTGTTTACAGAGCCTAGGCTGTGACTTCACACTGGATCTATTTCAGTCCGCACACAGTACTGACAGGTAGAGGATTGTTTAGGAGATATTCACTGATTTTGACAACAAACATTCACCAGAATTACTGACTACACCTTTTAATGTTTGGTTGCCCGCGTGTTTAGTAATGCCAGAATAAACTTGTATTTATTGCATTCCTTAAACAGTGTGTGGCTTTTGTTTACACTCACAGTTCAGGTGGTGTTTTCTTAGAGTGCAAAAATGCCAGCAAGTGTAGCTGAAGTAAACAGATTGCAGTGTCTGCAAAACCTGGATCAGGAGCTTACTACGATGTTGGGTAATAGCAATACACACACAATGTGTTTTCTTTCTTACGGAAGTGATTAGTCGCTGGAATTGAAACAGATTGAGAATGAACTTTGTATTTAATGGGCAGTGATGCTCCAAGCCAACTTTTTAATTGTCAAACGCACAACAGGCTTACACTGTGGTGTATGAACCGTACATACACTATGTCAGAATACAACATTTGTGCAAAAATGTGATATGTGGCAATACACAATTCTACATCTGTCTGCAGTCATATTTTCTCAGGGAAATCTTTTTTTTCAATAGTAAGTACTTTTTTAACAATAAAAAACTAATCAAGTTACAGAAATATTATGATCCAGAATGTTTTGAAGATTCTGATCTTTAGCAATCACTGACCAACAATATCCACCCAAATTGTTAACAGGTATCAGTAAAAGTTTCTTACTTGCAAACACTTACAGTACAGTATTATTTGTCCAAGGAGGTGGCGCCTGGCTTTGATTTTCCTGATAGACTGAGTGACAGACATGCCAGAAAATACCCACGCATGATGAGTTCAAGGTGACCCAGTGGGGAGTGTGTTATGCGGTCACCATCACGGTCGGTCAAACAGCAACACAGCGCTTTGTTTACATGTTGGGGATCAATAGATAAACTCTGCCTTGATCAGCCGGTTGATTTTGGCCTCGGCAAGACATTAATGCCAACATAACAGCTTATCAGATATATTTAATGTTGACAGATGGCTCATTGGGTAATCGTGCATTTTTAATACATGGATGTATCTACATGTAATAATTTAGGCTTATGTGTATGCTGTCAGTTACATGTCAGGAAGATATGCTCAAGAGAAATAAAATGTCTGCGGCGTCAGGAATAATTTGACTGAGTGTTTGTTAAAGGTCCATTAGAGACTTACTGGGGAACTCCTTTGAGCGAAATCTCTATATGTTGTATGTTACCTACGACTTTTTTTAGAGACAGACTTAATCGATTTCTGTCAAATAAGTCCAGTCATTTGAGTAATTCAAGTATTGACAAGGACTCCCGGTATAAATGTCAAGCACTGTCATGCACTTATGTCATGTCTACTTTCATTGGCCCCAAAGGATCACACCCCTCTTCATCTATTCCCTCCAGCTGGCAGGCACGCACCACCTCTGCTTTCTTCACATCACACCTGCCAAATCCTCTTTAAACTCACAGCAGGTCATGTCCGTGTGAGCCAACACTAAAACAAGAAGGGCCATGCTTTTTAGAGCCTGAAGGCTCTTGTAACATTGATCCCTGCACATTCGAATGTTGTTCTTGCATGCATTGATTACACCAATGCAGAGGCCTGCTGCCACCAGTCAATGCCACTTGTTAGAGCTGAATGAAAAATAAGCTGCTACTCTCTGTAGATAAACAGTAGGTTGCGTCCACCCACCTGCAACTCTGAGATTACAATTAAAACAGACTTTACATTTGTCCAGAGATATTACCGGAACAATACATTTACAGAGGTTTTCACGGTCAGCCAACTACTGTTGCATTTCGTCCATGCTTGTGCGTGCGTGTGTGCGCTTCTTGGAATAGCCAAGCCATGTGATTCCTCCAGAATCTATTTCAGAACGCCGGCAGTTAAACGTTGTGCACTCTTCACAGCAGCCTGAAGAATAGTTAACAAGTACGTTTTTTAATCCCCCCCAATCTGTCATCGTTCCTGGTTCCTCAAAGCTTTCCTCTCGGATCAACAGGAGAAGTGCATCTATAGTTGGTTTCAAGTAAGTACTCCATGTGTTTTCCAATTTCGCTTAGAAGGAACAGGTTACTGCCACTTTGACATTGATCCGCTGCATTGACATTGAATGCAAAATTGAATGCGTGTGTATGTACTTCATTAGGACTCCTCTTTTAAACACATGTTTGACACGAATTGTCAGATTTCCTCCTGTTGAAGGTGCCATAATTCGGTCTGATGAATTGTATTGACGTATTTGACTCAGTGTGGGGTCATGTGGTTCATTTAGGCTACCTTCGTCTGTGTTTACGTGCATGCATGTGTGTGTGTGTCAGTTGGGTTCCTGCAATAGTGTATGCTTACTTTTGGATGTTTGAATAATATTTGAACTCTTAGCCTTTTATTACTTAAACTCCCGGGTATCTGAATATGAATATAATGTCTTACTGCTACTGGTTTGGACCCGCCAACTAATCGATTATTTGTTATATTATTGCATTGTTTTCATATATAATTGAATTGGAAATGGCTGTAGGTTTGCACATCCAAAGCATGCAGTTACATTTACTGAATGTTTAAATGCAATGCATAATTGATCGTGGTCCTTTTGAATTTTTATTTATGAGATACTTTATTTAGGTATTATCTTCATCCTCGATACATTTGTCAACTACGTTCATGATAAATTGATTGGTCTATAAAAAGTCAGAATTAGGTGAAGCAAATTCTTCAAATGCTTTGTTTTGTCCAACCAACATTCCAAAATCCTAAAATATGCTTCTGGTGGAGTATGTGGAGGGGTGGCTTGGGTTTGCCGACTGGTTTGGCTGTCCAAGGCTGAAGGAGCCAGTAGGAACCATTCACCATCCTGTGCAGTCCCATCTGTAAGAGATTCTACCTCCTGGAGTGGCTTGCTAGAGGGGCAGTCAGTCACATGATCCAATTTTCTTTTAAGTAATACACAATGAACATGTTTTACCTGATGTAGGTCAGTTACAGGGGCAATGGAGTACACTGGTCCTTGTCCTGATGGGGCCTTCAACACCTTGTGCACTACAGAGCTCCAGATGTCCTGAATCTTGTGGCGACCTCTTAGCCCGACATTTCTAAGGAAGACCAGCTCTCCTTCTTGTAAGGATGGATCCCGCACATGTTGATCATGGAGCTTCTTGCGCTGCTCAGCCACAGTCGCGAGATTCTTGGTGGCACCCTCAAATGCATGGCACAGCCGGGTCTGGTGTTCAACAATCCAATCATGGGCACTGCCAGCTACAGGTTCCTGCACTCTGCCCAAAAGAAAATCAACAGGTAACTGGGGGTCTTGCCCAAACATCAGAAAAAATGGGGACTCACCAGTGGACTGATGTGCTGTTGTGTTATATGAGAATTTCACTTGCGGGAGTTAGCAGGACCAATCCCTCTTTTTGGTAACAGGCAGGGTGCGTAGGAGTTTGTAGAGGGTGCGATTGAAACA
This sequence comes from Hyperoplus lanceolatus, assembly GCA_026929865.2. NCBI lineage: Eukaryota > Metazoa > Chordata > Actinopteri > Uranoscopiformes > Ammodytidae > Hyperoplus > Hyperoplus lanceolatus. The sequence continues at coordinate 16,651,683 of CM049407.1, read as the reverse complement.
TTCACATTGGCCATTGCCAGCTGGGTGGTAGGGAGTGGTGTGACTTTTGTCTATACCACATACATACCACAGAGCTGTTGGATGAGTTGGCTCTCAAAGTTTCTGCCTTGGTCCAAATGAATACGCCCTGGTACCCCAAACTTATAGAACCACTAATTCACCAACACCTGTGCCACTGTGGTAGCCCTTTGGTCATGGGTTGGGACTGCTTGAGTGTACTTGGAAAAGACATCCATCATGACAAGGACATTCTCCATCCCATTCCTGGATGGCTTCAATGTTGTGAAGTCAACAGCGAGTATCTGATTTGGGCGAGAAGCAAGTAAATGTACCATGTATGTACGAGTAGCAGGATGAGTATCTTTGGCTACCTGACATCGTTCACAGTCCAGACACCATTGCTTAATGTCCTGGTGCATCCCTGGCCAATAGCACCGCTGCCGTACCAAGTCAGTTGTCCGTTCAACGCCTTGATGCCCATGCTCCTGATGCAGCTGTTGAAGGACCTTGTTCTTGAGCGACATGGGGAGCACCAATTGAAGGAGATCCCCCGCTTTGGGGTGGCAGACTGTGCGGTGCAATACTCCATCTTTTTCCATCATTCGATCCCATTGTCTGACTAGCCCAAGCACTTCCTTTGAGGTCTGGTGCCGTTCAGCTGCATCTGGGCCCCTCTTCCGGGTCCAAAACCTCAGGAATTCCTTGATGGCAGGGTCGGCTTCCTGTAAGATACACAAATCAGATGGGGAGTGAGAGGGGAAAACAGTGATGGTGGCCTGGGTAGCCCTGGTTGTCTGATCAGGTTTAAAGAACTGCTTCAGTGTTTCTGGGACATGACTACCAGAGGCTACAAGTTCAGAGTCAGCCACCAGGCGATGCAAGGGTGCTGCCAACTTGGCAAACCCATCGATGAAGCGTCTGTAGTTGCTTGCAAAACCTAAAAAGGAACGCAACTCTGACACTTGGTTAGGTCGCTGCCACTTTGAAACAACATCTATTTTGCCAGGGTCAGTAGACACACCATCCTTTGATATGATGTGCCCCAAGTAGCTCACCTCTGGTTTGAAAAAGCAGCACTTTTCCCACTTGGCCTTGAGACCTTCTTGCTGTAGGCGGCCCAGTACAGACTCCAAGCGCTCGACATGCTCCGTTACTGTTGAGGAGAAAACAACAACATCATCCAGGTAAAGCAACAATGACTGACAGTGCTGATCTCCAAAGATCCTCTCCATTAACCTCTGGAAGGTACTTGGGGCGTTGCACAACCCAAAGGGCATCCTGTTCCACTCAAACAGCCCAAAGGGTGTGCAGAATGCGGTCTTCATTTTGTCCTTTTAAGTGACTGGTACTTGGTTGTACCCAGCAGTAAGGTCCAGGGTGGAGAACCAGCAGGCTCCTGACAGAGAGTCAAGGGACTCTTCAATGTGGGGCAAGGGAAAGGCATCCTTGCGGGTCTTACTGTTTAGGAGCCGGTAGTCCACACACAAGCGGAGGCTGCCATCCTTCTTCTTGACCAGCACGATGGGGGAAGCAAAGGGGCTACTACTTTCTCTAATAACCTGTGCCTCAAGGAGCTGGTGGATGTGGGCCTTGGCTGCTTCATACTCTGAAGGGCGGATGCGCCAAAATCTTTGACGTACGGTACCTCATCCTCTAAAGGAATGTCATGAGAAAGGAGGTTAGTGCAACCTATATCTCCCTCGTTTGCAGAAAATACGTCATTGTACTTGTGCAATAAGGTTCTGACCTGACATTGCTCCTGCTCTGATAGAGCTGTTAGATCAACTGCAGCAATCTTATCCTGCACTTCATTAGTCACTGTCTGGGAGGAAACTGTGGCTGCTAATTCCCTCTCCTCAAGCCCTGCAGGTAAACTCACGAGATGGGCATCACTTAGGGTGCCTAGGACAGTACTGGGGTAGAGTAAAACATCCTGAATCCCTACATTGACAATGGGGATGTAAACAGTACCTCTACTCACACGGACCAGTGCTGGGGAGGCTAGTAGCCGTGAAGGCAGGCCATTACTCAGGGGCTCGAATAAGGCATCATTTGCTAAATGTTGGGAACAGGTGGCGGCAAAATTTTCAAGGTACCCCCGGGGACTCTGCATACCCTCCCTCCCTTTACTTTTACACGACCTGAGCAGTCCGGAGGGGTAGTAGCCTGAATTTGGTGACACTGCTGGAGGGCGCGCTGAATTGGGGGGGAGCCTGCAACACAGAAGGTAGGTTAAAAAGAGCAGGGCCATGCCGCACAAACAACTCCAAGTAGCATTCCTTAATTATGTTCATTCCCAGCACACCAGGAACTGTAGCTGTACTGTGTGGGGGATCCTTTACCACTAAAACCCCCCGCTTAACGATTTCCTTGCCACAAAGCTGCACATCTAACTCAAGGTATCCTATGTAAGGTATGGCTATCCCATTAGCAGCAGTAAGCCTTAACCAGTTACAGGAATGGAGTTTTCTGAGCCCCAGGGTTCAAAATGCTTTACAAAGAAACTCTTGGTTATGGTGGACACCATTGACCGTGTATCAACCAGGCATGGAACCTCCACCCCACCCATATTTATGATAATATTAGGGCAAGCTGAAACCAAATTTCCCGGATCATGAACTTGAGACTTGGAGCACGTAGAGCCCCCACCTGAACCTTGGCTCAACAGTTCAGGGGGTGAAAGTTTCCCTGGTTTGGTGGACAGCACTCATCCCTAGAGCTGGATTGTACTGCTGTGGTAGCTAGCTTGGATGGCGCAGCTGCATGGCCACCATTACACTCCCTAACAAAATGACCAAGCTGTTGGCACCTCCTACAGATAAGGTTCTTCTTATCATACTGGGGTCTAGGGGCATAAGTGATGGCTGCAAGACTTCTGGTAAGCTGGTTTAACTGCTCTTGCTGAGACTTAAAGAGGACCTATGATGCTTTTTGACTTTTATGACCTATAAACGTTGTTATGATGATTCATAGTCATGCTTAACCATACTAAATTATCAAATAATGACTTACATGCATTTCGACATATTCCCTACTGATCGTCTGGGGTGTCTGTGCAGAGCACTAAACACTATTCTAGCCAGTCGAGAAGTCACGTCTTCAAAGCGGTCTACCCTTTCATAATTTGTGACGTCGCATAAAACTTTGTGACGTCTCCACGCGGATGTTTCCATGTATGGTAATGCTGTCACTTCCCTGTCCGCGTCTGCCTCGCGCCCTTATAGGTCCATGCTCGCGCTTCCCGCCACTGAAAGTGTTCCGGAAGGAAGGTAACCAATCACAACGGAGTGGGGTTTGCAGGAGGGGGGGGGAGGGGAGCGGAGATGGCCGAAGCACAGGCGGAGGGAGCCGAAGCACACACACTCAAGTGTTGACAGGATGTGCTGGATCGCCAAAATAAGAGAAAGAGCTTCCCGAAAATCTACATAGTTTTTTGTGATGTGATTCGTGTCAGGTTGCTCTATAGCAGTGTAAAACAAGAAATTAAGACCAGAAAAGTAGCATAATAGGTCCTCTTTAAGGATTTCTTTTAACTCACCTAGCTCGGAGCTACCTGATGGGTTACCCATCCTGCTGTGGCTTGGATTGACTCCCTGGACAGTGTGCTGAAACCCAAAAGCAGAGGGGACAGAGTGACTTCTACCTCTCCCACCCCCTGGCATTCCCTCCTGTTCCCACCTAATGGCCTCACTGTGGACATCTATCAGGGTGGTAGCAGGGTGGCCCCGAACAAATTGTTTAAGCTCTCTGCGAAGAGTACAATCAGACACATGTTCCACAAATTGATCGCTGAGTAATACATCTTTGTTTTGTAGACCATTAGGGGCTTTCTTTACGACCTTCTCTATCAGACTCATTAGTGCATGTGAGAATTCTTGCAGGGTTTCTCCCTCTTGTTGCTTCCTAGAAAAGAAATCTTCCTGCAGAGACACATATGATCTAGTGCACCCATAATGTTCCAGAAGTATAGCTAGGACCTTGTCTGGATCTTCCTTTTCTGTCTGAGATCTGTACTTAATTTCTTCTCTTTCAGGTGATCATAAAGGAAAATTGCTTTCTCAACTGATGACAAACGCCTAGAGCGTGTACACGCCTGAAGCTCTTCAACCCACTCAACAATATTGAGGCCTGTTCTACCCCTAAACATGGGGCACTTTCTGTCTCTGGGTACAAAAATCAGTCTCTCGTTTACTGGGTTCCTTAGGGCAGAGGCACTCGATGCCGCACTGGGCCCCGGCTGGTTGCCTTCTCGTTCCTCACGCATCTGTCGATTCTCAGCTTAAAGCTGCGTTATCAAGTCTTTTAGCTGGGAGAGTTCCTCCTCCATGATGGAAGAGAGAAGAGGTTATCAGGGTACAATTCACGGATCCTTCGAGGACCTGCTGCTGTTTTGCCCACACAACAAAGCTTATACAATCAAATAAATTAACCAACTGGGGTACCAAAAAAATAAAATTTTAAACTACACGTCTCTGTCTTTACAGCTGCCGACAACGCCAGAATGTAGCGAGCGGGGCAATAAAGGGGGAAGAATTGGGGGGAGGGAGTACTGACAACGCCACCAGGGGAATTACACCCCTGGAAATAGAGTAAAGATAAGGGATGTAACTTTTGTGTTGAATAATATTAAAAATGCTGATAAGGCAAACAGATTCGTTAAACTGACAGAGAGAAGGGAATTCAAAATAAACCAAAGCTTTATTTTGATGGAAAACAGATAGAATGTGCAATAACTGGAACTACTAAGGATAAAAAGGGATTAGTGTGTGAAAATGAATAAACAAGATAACTAAAGAGAAAATATTCTTTATTACAAAATTACTAAAACTCATTTATATAGAACGTCTAAAACTCACAATATCTAAAATAGCAGTCCCAAACTTAAACAAAACCAAACAGACTAAAGCTGAGGCCAACTGCTGAGAGGCAAACTACGCCGAGGAGTGCTTAGGGGTGCTACCACTCACCACAAGTGCCTCACATCAATATTCACTACACACTAAAACTGGTGAAAAACGTGTTATATCCCTGTGCTTTAACTGGCATAAAAGTGACGGGACCTCACCAGGGGTGCCTAGCCTCCTTACAGTTTGGCACCCAGCTCCAGCCTAAAGCAAAATAACTATTAAAAAATCAATCAAAAACAACAATTAACCCCCAGTTGGTTCAATAAACACTCCAAAAGAAAGACAAACAACTAAATACTAAACTAAGGCAAAACAGCAGCAAGTGAACCTACAACATGGAGGAAAATAAAGTTAACTTCGGCTCACTATGCTGCATACTCAAATCAATTAGTGTGGCCTACAAACTACTCACCACCACGGGTTTGGGGGTAAGCATGAAATTCACTCGGTCACAGGGGGGCTATCCTAAAGCTAAAAGAAACAATATCAAATTAATGGACGCTTGTTTAAAATTACGTTCAGTACATCTTCTAAAAACAGATACTCACATGGTCACCAGCCACAGCAGAGACAACACCATACTGGCACAACACACCTGCTTTATATATGGGACTTGATTAGGGGACTGGGCCATTTGCAGGCTGTGTTCAAGAACACTAGGTTCAACACTGATTAGAAATGCTTCTACATTGCTACACATGCAAACAATAGTGACCTCTACAACACCTAATAACAGCTGCAAGATTGTATTGTAAATTGTGCTTTGTCATGGTGGACAGTTTGGTGCAAGAAGGAACTCAGTCGTTTCTTGTTTGAAGTACTTAGTCCAGCATGGCACATCTTCTCAATACGGAGGAGCTCATATTTAAAAAAATGTAGAGTAGTAAACCACATTGTAAAACCTGTGGTTTTGCATTCAGCATATCTCTGTTTTTGTAATACATTCTAATGGCTAGTTGTGTGGCTGAAAATGTGGTTAAAGCTTTCATGGGGACACAATGTTTATATACAAAATATATATTTTTCATATGTAGTCCAATAGGCCAGTCTGGAACATTGTATGCTACCTGAGCCAGCATCTTTTCTGGAAATCTATAAAAAGGCTACAAGGTCGTCACCTTAGCTTACCCTCAGACAGAAAGTTTCCATGAGGTGTGACATGACTGTGGCATGGGCCAAACAACCTTTTCTTGTTTTGTGTCTTCATGTCAGTTGGTTCTGGACAGGGGCTATTATCTTGGTCACGGTGTTATGCTGCTGCGTGTCACTCACTCACTCAGTTCCCGGTCCACCCTTCTGAGGGACATACCACTGGACAATAGCCAGATGCGTCAAAACATAACTTAGATCGCTGCAGGACATTGTTTATACCCCTTCCGTTCTTTTTTCCCCTTTTCCATTCCTCCATCTTTGTCCTGTTCCAAATATCAAGTATTGCCTCTCAGTGTGTGAGCTCAGCACTGGAGAATGTGCATGAGATGTTGGACAGACTGTTGACCCGGGGAATCTCCTCAATGACTGCTTTGGAAAGATTTCTTACAGCTGCATTCGGCCTCCCAAGCCTAGAGAATTTTTCAAACTGGGTTGGCTGCCCATTCCTTCAAATCTTTATTCAAGTATTTTTTTATATAGGCATGAATCACCAGATATTTTGTTTTTCTTTGTACTCAATCTGTTTACTCAGAATATAATGGTGGGTTGGTCTTGTCTGCACTGTATGTCCCAAGCAGGGGTAAATCATAGTCTTGTATAGGTTTATTTTTCCCATGCTATGTGTAGGCGTAACACAATGTGATGAGCCTCGGGGGCTCGTTTAAAGTAAGTGTTTCTGTGTCATGATGAGTTATGTTTTCTTTGTGTTAAACTGTCTGTTCCAGGGGCCCTGCCTACTCTTGTGAGTTGTGCTGCGTTACGTAACATATGTCAGGAACGTATCCAGCAATAAGATGGATTATCCATAGGCCCTCAGTTTTTGGCCAGCAATCACACAATGTGGATTTGGGTTGCGTTATGCAACACACTCAGAAAACTGTTCTACTTACAACAAGTTTGTCAGGCAAATGTGAACAATAAACCACGTTGCGACCAGTGTTTGAGTTTTTTTTTTGTCCGTTCCAATGTGGTCTGCAAGTGGTGCAGACTTGATGTGTTGATACAGCTTAGTACAGGCTACTTTTGGTGTGTATTATTGTTAAAAAATAATACTGAATCATTTTGTTAATTTACTTCAGAGACATTTGTATTTGTTAACCTACAATTTTACATTCCAGGTTATAAGCCAATCACCTTACAATGTGAACCATTTTAATCAATGACTACAACAGAAGAGTTCTCGATTTAGGCACTTGAGTAAATATTAGTGTATGGCATTTTATATAACTATCCCATACTTTTCTTCTCTTTCTCCCATTAGGGTGTGTGTGACATCTCCCCTGTGACCTTTGCAAGCCTTGGTCATCCTTCTCTCCCCCGCCCCCCCTCCCCTCCCCTCCCTGAGGCCAGACGGTCATCCATGGCACTGGGGAAGCTTCTGGGTTTCGGGAAGCAGTTGCTGAGGGTGAAGGTGGTGGACTGTAACACAGAGGACTCCCGTCTGTCCCGATGCCTCAACACTTTCGACTTGGTGGCCCTGGGTGTGGGCAGCACACTGGGCGCCGGCGTCTACGTGCTAGCTGGTGCCGTTGCCCGAGAAAATTCAGGCAAGTTTCACATTCGGCCGCAAAAACAAATTTTATACGTTTTCTTGTGCGACAAATCCTAAAGCCTCTAATACAATATCCATTTACCCCCTCCGCCCCATAGGTCCTGCCATTGTGCTGTCTTTCCTGATAGCAGCAATGGCCTCTGTGTTGGCTGGTCTTTGCTATGCTGAGTTTGGAGCCCGAGTTCCCAAGACAGGCTCAGCTTATCTTTACTCCTATGTGACTGTGGGGGAACTCTGGGCCTTCATCACCGGATGGAACCTCATCCTCTCCTATATCATCGGTAAATATGCTATTGAGAAAAATGGAGGGAAACATCAACAGAACCAAACAGCTTGTTGACAAAACTGAAAATACACCACAACATCTAACTCAATTGGTCATTCTTCTCATCTCAGGTACCTCCAGTGTGGCCCGTGCATGGAGCGCCACCTTCGACGAGTTGGTGGGGAAGCGCATTGAACTGTTCTGCAGAGAGTACATGCCCATGAAGGCCCCGGGGGTTTTGGCAGAGTACCCTGACATTTTTGCCGTTTTCATCATAATCATCCTCACAGGTAAAGACAGCTTGTTTCATTATCACTGTCTCTTACCTCTCTTGCCTGGTCTGGTCTTATTGATTTAGTTCCACAAAGATTGTACTTTATCTTTATCTCACCCTTGAACCTTTAAGATCTGTACCAGTTTACATTGCTGCATTGGCACATACAGTATTGAAAAACAACCAATGTTAAATATGTCGTCCAAAAGTTTGTCCCTTTACTTCCAATTTCACTTTTCACCAACAAGGTTTAGTTTGATGTTTTTCCTTTCTTTGTCTTCTCCATTTCATAAGGTCTGCTGGCTTTTGGGGTGAAAGAGTCAGCGATGGTGAACAAAGTGTTTACATGCATCAATGTCCTGGTTTTGTTGTTCATGGTGGTCTCAGGCCTGGTCAAAGGTACTCTGAAGAACTGGCAGATAGACCCTGAAGAGATCCTACAGGCCAATTATACCAGTACCTCAAACCAGAAGTAAGAATGCATATGTACACATTTGCTTCTCACACATATCGTAGAGATTCTGTGAAACATCCAATGTTATATTTGATACCTTTATTCAGGCTTAAAAGGTTTAATTTCTTGCGGTTCCACTAGCCTCTCCAAACATGTATTGGTAACACTTCATAATAGGGTTACATTAATCAACAGTCAGTTATAAGCATTCACTAAGCATTAACTAACTGTAAAGTGTTCAATATATCGCAATATGCATTTATTGTATTGCAATGTATCATGATATATCATATTGTGGGCCATGTGTCGTGATGCGTATCGTATTGTGAACTCCTTGCCAATACATAGTCCCATGAACTACACATCAACTTACCATTAATAGCTGTTGAGTTGTTGTTGTAACTGTTCATTAATGTACCCTTATTGTAAAGTGTTACCACTGTATTGAAACTGCTTTGATTTTAATTTTGAACTAAACCCTCAAGTCCCCTAAATCAACAATTTCATTCAATATAGGTTATTTTGTGTGGATTTTAATGATTATTTTCTCCCCTGCTCAGTGTGACAGACATCCTGCCAACCAAAGAGATGCTAGGACAGGGCGGCTTCATGCCATTTGGTTTTACTGGCGTCCTGTCGGGAGCTGCTACCTGCTTTTATGCCTTTGTCGGATTCGACTGCATCGCCACCACAGGTCAGTGCTAGACTAATCAAAGGAAACCACACACTCTGACTCTGCTCTCTCTTCTTGTTCCACTTCTCCTATCCCTTCCTCTGCCTTATGGGTAGATTTCAGTTTTGGGGTGGGGGCTGGTAGGTGTAACTAAATCTAAAGTTGGAAGCATTTCAACCCTAGGCTTGACTAAACATCGAGGAGTGTTACATAAGCGGGGCAGATGCAGTTTTGTGCGGTTGGACTTATTTTGCTCTTGGCAGAATGCCAAGCACTGTGATACAGGCTAGGGGCGTAAATAACGTTGTGAGGTATGGGGAGATTTTGCCCTAGTTTGTCTACCCTGTGCAGATCTACACCTACAAAATGGGTGTTTGTCTTTGCACATGTAGTCCTGTCTAATCGATTCAAGGCCCTTGGGTTGTAAAGAGAAGAGTCTACAAGTGTTTTCCATAGTCGCCTACACTCAGGGCCCTGGCATTTTCCCACCCCTCTTTTTCCTGATTTCTTATTGGTTAGCACACATTTCACCCGAAATTATTGTTGAAGTTTGGCTTGTAGGGACATGCCTGTTACACACACTCTCAGTCAGCCCAAAGCCCTTATGTTCACCTGTCATGAATTGATGTGTAGGGTTAGGATTGGATCCATACAGTACTATACACACTCCTTCATTGCAATGTGATTCCACTTCAGAACAAGTGAGTGTTCGCCTGAAGGAGCTCTGTTGCATAATCAACTGCAGCTGAATGGCTGGGTGTTTCGGTCTCCTGGGTGCCCAGGGAAAATAAGCTCCTTGTTCAATTTGTTGCAAAAAAAACACGCAAAATGGTCTTTAAATACATGTGTTTGCCTAGTTTTCCATATTTACTGGAATTCTGCCATCATGATCACGAGAACTTGAGCTTCTAAACTATGTTAAAGTTACCTGCTTGAATGCAGTAGTGCAATCAGCAGACTGCAGTCAAATTGAAAATGTAAAGATTTGTGTTTGTGCCACACGGCCAGTTGTGATTGAGCAGCTGATAATGCATATAGTGGTAATGGGGGAAATTTTGTCTTGAAACTCCAATAGGCAAGCACCCTTTTTTTTCTAAAAATCAATTGCAAGCCCAGAAACAACTGGTCATGCAATAAATAAGTAAAGTTGTACTGTTTTCCCTCTTTAACCATGTCTGTTCACCCTCTACACCCTAGGTGAAGAGGTGAAAAACCCCCAGAGAGCCATCCCCATCGGCATTGTATCCTCGCTGCTCATCTGCTTCGTAGCGTACTTTGGTGTTTCTGCGGCCCTCACCCTCATGATGCCATACTACCTGCTGGACAACAACAGCCCTCTGCCTATGGCTTTTAAATATGTGGGCTGGGGAGGAGCCAAATATGCTGTAGCTGTAGGCTCTCTCTGTGCTCTGTCTACAAGGTAAGGAGTCACACACATCTAGTTTTAAATGCATGATCATGCACTCTCTTTCAGATTACCATGCAGATGCAGACACATTGAGACATGATGCGTGTGTGTGTGTGTGTGTGTGTGTGGTGTGTGTGTGTGTGTGTGTTGTGTGCGTGCATGTGTGTATGTGACTATGTGAGGTTATATTTAAACTGGCATGGCATTTGATCCCTTAACTAAAAATAAGGGCACTGTTAAAAATATTTTGATTTATAGTACCATTAGTTAATGCTTGTGATGATATAACAGCAACCCATGTCCCCAAAGGCCACCACTAGCTGCATTTTTGATAAATTCAATAATGATTTTTTTATTGATTTTATAATTTTGGTATTATTTTATATACATGGTTTATTTTCAAATAATGTGAACATCTATTGCTTTAGTATAATAGATCACTATGAATTATTACATTATTTTTATTTAAAAATGTGTGCATAGTACATATGGTAAGGTTTATGTGTAAGGCCAGATGTTGGCCGATGTTTTAAAGTTGGAATCACCTGTTTTTTTGATCATCAAAAATCATTTTGGCCTCCAAACCAGAATAATTAAATTCTTAAAACATCCATTTAGTCAATGTCTTTGCAGTGTCCAATGACAAGGCAGAATACTGTTGTAACAATATCTGCCCCAGATAGCCCTTGCTTTTTGAATTGGTTTTCCAGCTCATAAAAGTTACCCTTGATTATTTTTGAACCACAACGGTATAACTGGGCTGTACATATTGACTGTACCCAATCAAGCTTTCGTGGCAGGAGATTCCAAACTTTTGAATAGTAGTGTGTGATTTGAAGTTAAACATGTTTCTGTATGCCACTATTATTCTTACTGTATATGATATGCACACTGTATAGCGTATTATGTTGTGAGAATGTACTCTATGAGGTAATATTGTGTGTGCAAGCTGGAGTTTCTGTTCGTATACATGTTTGATGGCATTGTTGTAGGTGTAAGTGTGGATACTATATATCCTGGTCTTGCCCCCTCCCCCTGATAGCCTGCTGGGTGCTATGTTTCCTATGCCCCGTGTGATCTGGGCTATGGCCGACGATGGGCTGCTTTTCAAGTTCATGGCCGAGATCAGCCCCCGTTCAAAAACCCCGCTAACAGCAACCCTCACCTCTGGCATTGTGGCAGGTGAGACACTAACACGCATGTTTCCACAGCACCCTTGTTCACTGAAGCCCACTTTTCATGTGGTTGGGCTGTGCTGTGCCAGTTTGCAAATGCACTGGCCTGCTTATTGCAGATTTATATTTGTAACTGTGTTCAGACGAAAATCTACCAGAAATCAGCCCTTCATCATGAAAAGGCCATCACTTATTGTGTCTAATGCTGTCTTACATGGCCAGGTCTCTTTATAGTTTGGTGAAGCAGTCCATGTTCTACTTCTAACATGAGTCAGTGGCTGGACTTTTGTCTTTCGATGAGGTTAGGGACACTTACACTTGGTGGTTAAAGAAGGAATATAAATACCAAACAAAACCGCATGGCGAAGTAACCACAGTTTCTTTACATTAGAATAAAGAGTAACAGCATGTGGAGGAGCATCATATTTCTACTTACGGAGCATTCTTGTTCATCATACCCCTGCTGCTCTACAATGCAGCCAGTCTGGTATCCCTTTACATGGTCTCCTTTCCCAAATCCTCAACTCCTATTTTTCCTACCATCTCCTATCTTTTCTTCCTCGTCTCCTTTCACTAATTCGTCAAACTTTTCACCTACTGACCTTTCAATACCTCTTCTCCCCTTGTTCTTCTACCCCACACCTTCAATTATCATCTCAATCTGATGTCTTCCTCCCCATCCCACCCCAGTCTGTTGGGTTCCATGTTCCCCCTACCTCGAATCATCTTTGCCATGGCTAGGGATGGTCTGCTCTTCTCCTACCTGGCCCGCATCAGCGAGAGGAAATCCCCCATAAGTTCCACTATAACCGCTGGGGTTATGTCTGGTAAGCTGAATATGATGTAAAAGAGTAGGAAGAATAAGGAAACAATGGACCTCTAGTTTAAGGAGAGGAAAGGAAAGTTGGAATTTAGATGGCCCAGGCCATAGAGTGAGGAGTAAGAAGTTATTAGATTATGTGAAAGTTGATTTCCAGTATATTGAGATCATGTGGAAAAAGAGTACAACCTGCATGATCAGCTTTGGCCTCACTGTCAGCAGTCATTATTGGATGCTACTTAGGGGGAGCCAATAGCAACAAATGTATGCAAATGTTTTAATTTGTTTCTATGGTAAATATATATGTGAAAAAAGACTACAGCCATGCAGGAAGCTCTATCAGGCAGTATTAAACAGCAATGCCTTAATCTAAATGCTAATGTTACCATGATAGAATCGTCACAATTACAATCTTAACTGGCTACTTTTTTTTAGCAGATGTGTGTGTAAGCTAGGTTGTGAAGCGAAATAAAAATTACCTTCTGCATTTTAACCCAATACTTGTTTATGGACAAACTGGGGACCACAGACATCACGGTGCTTTCTTTGGCTTTACACCGACAAAGGTTCTCCGGTTCAAACAAATAGGCTTATCTTCATGATTCTCTCTTTCGCTCCTTTCTCTCCTTGCTCTTGAAGCTATCATGGCATTTCTTTTCGAACTCAAGGACCTGGTGGACCTAATGTCGATAGGGACGCTGCTGGCCTACACATTGGTGGCTGCCTGTGTCCTGGTGCTCAGGTCAGTGTGGGGACTTCAGAAAATACCGTTTAACCAGGGACAGCAGGGAAATGTGGTCCCGCTTGAGGCTTCACAGTGACATCACGGTCCTCCTGCTTTTGTTTGTGTCAGGTACCAGCCCGATCTGCCCAGTGGTGTATATCAGATGGCCAGTACCCAGGAGGAGGCGGATCAGAGCGACCGCATCAGTGTTCCCAGTATGGGGGATATGCTGCCTGGCATGGAGGAGAGGTTCAGCTTCAGGACCCTCCTGTTCCCAGACAACACTGAGCCATCCACACTGTCTGGCTTCAACGTCAACATATGTGCTTCCCTCTTGGGTAGGTGATCACACCTGGCCTACTTTAATACAGTGGATAGGAGTACAAAAACATAGGAGTATAAAAACATACAATCAAAAGAGTAATAGTTGATGTTGTAGGGGGTTCAGGTAAAAGCAATAGACAAAATACTTTTTGTTATTGCTTTATTTACTTTACTGAGTCATGTGTGTTTAAAATTCCTTGGCAATTGAGTTTCACAAGCATTGATATAAACACTAACTTAAATGAAATAAAAAACTGTACTTCTGCAGGAGTGTTGATCCTGGTGTTCAGCATACTGGCGGTGCAGCCAACCATCGCCGTGTGGAACATCATAGCCCTCAGTGTCATCTTTATCACGTGTATCCTCATCACCTTTATCGTGTGGAGACAGCCCGAGAGCAAGACCAAACTTTCCTTCAAGGTTCGATAACGGAAACTCACTCTGTGTAGGACCGTTCGGATTAAATCATTTTTTGTTTTGGGATCTTATTCTGTGTCGTAACACAAGCCACCTGTGTTTCCTTTCTTTGATATTTGACCCTTTAGGTCCCACTGCTTCCGTTCCTTCCAGTGATCAGCATGTTTGTCAATGTTTACCTGATGATGCAGCTGGACAGAGGCACTTGGGTACGATTTGCTATCTGGATGGCTATAGGTAGGTAGTTTCCATTTCTACCATCATAATTGGATCAAAATATAGTTGCTTTTCCCCCACCTCGTACACTTTTCTGCCGATAGTCATAGATGAATAACACTTAAAATCTAAAACTTTGCTTGTTTTAGTAGTTTGAAGTAGTCGGTCGGCCTTATGTTGTGTCCTGCTGTACCTTTTTCAGGTTTTGCGATATACTTCTGCTATGGCATTCATCACAGCACTGAGGCTGCCACGGCCCGCTCGTCTCCAGAGACAGAGATGAACGGCTTCAAACGCATCCAAGAAACGGAGGAGGCCCCGGAGAAGGAGTCCTTCTTGCTCTACGGGATGGATGCCAGAGAAGAGGACGATGGAGATTTGTAGGAAGCATTAAGGACATTGCTGCGCACATTTCAACCTGCCCTGCCTCCACTCTGGCTGTGTAAGAGCATTTTTGACAAGAGAACAACCCAGCCCCACCCCCCGTCACTGGCTGTACTCCCGTTTTGGGGAAAGTAATGATCAATAACTTTTGACCTAACGTTCACAAACTGACTTTCCTCCTTCACTGCTGGGTAGAATCAAAATGGATTTCGGAAGCCGTAATGGACATGTTCTGTGATTTCAGTGTTTTGTAATAATCTTTTTCTGCTTGGCCTTGAGCTTAAACTGCTCTCTATCGCTTGGCTGTGTTGAGGGGTGGAGGGCTCCTTTTGGTGACAAAAAAAGAGAAAAGAAAAACATCAGTGTGTCAACGTTTCAGGGCGGTTCAGAGATATTTTTCTTCATGTTGGGTCGTAGTTTATTCTTCAGAGTGTCTGGGTTACACGGCTGGCTGTTGCACTTTGTGCACATGTGGTTTTGTCTTGGTGCCAGAAAGTTCAACAGTTATTCAGTTTTTTTCTTTCTCTCTGTTACAACCTAGGAACTACTGTATATATCTACACAATACGGAAACATCAGATAACACAGTATTAAATATGACTTGGTACCACTAGCGACTCACCAACTCTACTCGTACTGTAACTGTGTTGAAATGCTATACTCCCAACAGTCCTCTCTGACCACTGAGGGCTTGCACAATCCACTGCAGTAAACATCCCTTGTCAATGATATAATTACCCTTGTTCTCTAGCCGAAAAGGGTGATCGGGCCAATGGCTGCACGGTTAAGTGGGCCAGCAGGGAGCTGTAGCTTGCCTTTTTCACGAGTCCAATTTAAAGTCCATTCATACCACCTGAGGTGCCAGGCTTTTATTTGCAAAAAGGGAAGCCTGGTGTGCTGCTGTGGTGATACAGTATGGTTTTAATGCAAGTGTGTCTTGAAAAGCAGTCCTGAACAATCATGAGCCATGGATGTGGTTGCAAATTATGAATGCAGAAGCTGCTGTAACAAAACATAAAAAGCATGTCCTGTTGAACAGATACTTGACTTTAGATCTTCTTGACAATAATATTGACAGTTGTTAAACTACACTCTCTCATTTGGGATATTTAATACTATTGGTAAATATATGAAATCTGTGAATCCCGACATATGTTGACCATCACATGTAGACATCGACAGTTCATGTCATGTAACATTGATGATAGTTATTTTCACAGTGCTGGTTGCTGTGTCTTTTTGCATCCGTAGCTAGTGTATGTAAAATTTTGTTTCTCTTTTAAAAATATAACAATTTTTTTTCTTAAAATGCTCAATCTGGATGTATTAAATACACATGTACATTTACACTTAAACATGATCATTTTCGGTGTTCTTCTCAGATTTTGAATCTGACTTCTTGAAAAGTTAGAGCCTATAATGAATTTGACGAGGTAGAATTGTGCCAAAGATGTACATTTATTTCCATACATCTTTTACTGTTGTCACTGACATATCTAATGCCTTTTAGATATGTGTACGCAACATACATTTGAGCATTGCACTACTGTAGCATTGTCTTACTAACAATGGACAATCATCCTATGACGAAAAGTCATTGAAGTCCAACCTGAGATGTAGGCAGTTCAGTTGGAGATTTGGGTGTTTCATGCTAGTAGCAGTTAATGTAGCCTCGAGTTAACCCACACGCCTCAAGCATAGATAAGCAGACGTCTACAGCTCACTTCATCGCTGGACGACGTAATTTTGTTTAAACAAAACACACTACAAAAAGTAGTGTTCAGGTGATTCTTTATTGATTCTTTAATTTATGAGATTTTTCACAGCTCCCTCTGGTGCCACAAAAAGGCTTTGGACTTTTTATGAAGTAGTACTCCCCAAAGACCTGTAAATAGACGTAAAGTCAAGTTATCATTTAGATGCAGACCTATGAATCATCACGTTCCCATTAGTTTGAAAATTTAGTTCATTATCTGTGGTTTTGGGAGTGTGTGTGTGTGTATATAAGATATTGTTTATATTTCTTGCAGTAAATTATTTGAAAATTGGAGAAAAAGGCTTAAATGGACGCTGCCCTGTTTTTGTCTAACATCGTGTTCCTCCTATTGTGTTTACATGACACAACTGAAAACGTGTCTCCTGCAGTTTGGCAAAATCCCTGCCTTCACCTTACTTTAACCATGACTGCTTTCTTGACAACAAGAAAAGATGTGTTTAAAAAAAGGTGGTATTGGCATGATTGTGGCAGAAACAATCATTTGGGGGCGTAATGGAGTCCCTGCAATGCAGCCTTTCATTGCAAAATGTGAATATTAATCTGTGGCATCACGTTACTATTCCAAGTATCACTTTTATCAACCATATGACTGACTTTTCCAGGGGCCTTGGTCATTTGTGTACCCGACAGGTTAATATGCCATACTGAATTGTTACACTAAGCAATAGTAATAATACCTTAATTCAGCAAAATTTTCTCTTTTGATCATTCTAGAATTGTAACGCCAAAACAGACCACCACTTCTCATCAATTTAACCTATTGTGTTTTGTCTTCTCGTCTCCTTGTGAATTTCTTTGGTAGTAATTATTTGTTGTTTCTTATTGTTATTTGCTGCCTTTCTCCTTTGATGCTTCTTTGAAACCATACTGACCATAGCGGTCCCTTCACATAATGTGTGTCACATTATTAGGTTTTTAATGTTTCAAATGCATCACCAGTAGTTGATGACAGGCTGCTGTTATATTGCTGTGATTAAATCATTTCCTCAGACTTTTTTCTTTTTATAGGCACATTAATTTTTGCTTTATAGCTTACCATTTGTCTGGTGAGTGGCTTAAAACTATATATAAATGTTCAGAAAACACAAACAAATCTTCTGTATATTTGAGTCCGTCACTCATCACCATTGGTTTCCTCACTCAACTTTGACGCACTGAAGCATTACTTCAAGCAAATAAAAAAATAATTAAATACATGAGCCATGTCGGCACAGTTGGCAAGTAAAATGTGCATTGTGTCAAGTACAAAAGCTCATTATTGGCCTTCCAAAATAAAGGTCTATTTAGTTGCTCTTTGTGGAGCTTTCAACCGTATCACACAGCCTTCTCCAGCAGGAGTGCCAACATGCACTAGGTAGCGAGTAAAGTTTCATATATTGTTGACTGCAGAGCTATCTTCTTGACAACTGAACCTAGTGTTTTAGTTGTAGGCCCAATAATTTACTAATGCCACTAAATACGACTCCAGAAAAAGCCAAGAAGTTGACTTATAGTTAAACAAAAGTGCTATGGTGTTGTTATATTCAGGTATGCTTTACCCCATATAGCATGTAGAAGTAGTTAAATTGATTCCAGGTCTCTGTTCATATGCCAATCTGTCCTACATATGACTGATGAACATCAACAACAAAAGAAGGCAGATATAGCCTGTTTTAACATTGAAAGTCACTGTGTTTGGGAACTGAAATGTCTTTACGTTGGCGCTATCTGCTGGTAGTGTTCGGACCGACCCGACCCAGCCAGGGAAAGCTACTGAGAATGAGGGGCTGAAAGCAACTAATGCATTCCTTCCTCTTTTTTTTGTTTAGAATTTTTTTCCGCTCAAACACACTGAAATCCGCACACAAACACCCACACAATGTACCACCAGTGTCAACGTGCACGCTAAATAGTATAGGCATTCAACTCCTATACTAGGCTATCATTTAAGGATGCAGTTAGTGACTGTGCTTTGCGTTTTTCTTTTTGCCCTTCTGTTAAAGTATAGGTTTCGTGTGGCCTAACAGTTCTGTAAAACTTTTTCAAATCCATTTTCTGCGTTTGTGTATGGCGATAGCCACCGACTGATTTTATGGCGCGCGCACATTGAATTCGCACATGATCCAGCAGAGAGCGCAAATGTGTGCAGAGAGAGAGAGAGAAAAGATGCCGTGCGCCTGAGCATAAGGGATGCTCTGCCAGGTGTCTGCTGCTGCTGCTGCATCAGCACCACCGCTCTCATCCTCCCTCCTTCCCTCCTGTCCGCAGCATCTTTCTCCTAGCACTGTTTCTTGCCAGCCGGAGAGAGAGAGCGAGAGAGAGAGACAGAGAGAGAGAGAGAGAGGAAAGACACGCTTGTGCTATGTTTTGCAACTCCCGCATTTGACCGACAATCTGACTAGAATCCTCACCAGAGAGACCTGGAGGTAAGTCGCACAACTGAAAACATCCTGCGGGGTAGGCTGATTTTTTTATTTTTTTGTGCTGCGAAGCTTCGGAGACATGGATTGACGAGTGTCTTGGTGCTGACTCGGTTTATTTAGCTCAAAATTCTCAGCTAAAATATGGACCAGGTTGTTTTGTTTTTCGATGCAGTGTGAGGGAATTTGTGAAATTTCACAACAACAACAACACAATTCTCAAAAAGGATGATAATAAAGATAAATGGAACTTTACCCGTATATCGTAGCCTAGACTGTATACTGCAAGTGGAGCAGCAGAGCTATGGGTTGTGGGGCGAGTGAGGTCAGACAGGGAAGAGCAGGTTGGTGTGATTGATGGAGCAGGTCAAGTCTCTGTGGGTGATGCTAATGATCAGACATAGATTTTCCAGGCTTTAGACCTGTCCACAGCTATGATCCACTGTACTGAGACTGGTGGATAAAGAAGACACTCTGAAAAACAATTTGCATCAATGTAGGCTACTGTATATCCGGTTCTTGTACAATGTCTCCTGTGATCTCTGTAAAATCCAGATTTTGTACATAATAAAGTCTGGCATCAACTAGAATAAAGGAGAAAAAAGCCCAATCTTGGACAGTTTTGTCTGTTGATATTGTTTCATGGTGCCACAGTGCTGTAATGCTGCTGACTCAGACTTTAGCCATTGGATTGTGTGCCTCCCAGAGGAGTGGGAGCAGTATAGCTCAATATGAAGTTGGAGTAAAGAGGCTTTTGTTCAGAGACTAGTCAATCCTTCAAGGAAAAATTTTGCTCAATTTACCACATGTAGCCCAGCAGTTTCATTTTGCCAAAAACACTTCCATTCAAATTTCTGCTCCTTTTTCGCAGTAGAGGCATGAGTGAGACTGCACACAACTATCTCTTACTCTTATACTTTACTATCTTCTCACTGCTTCACAAAGCCGGATGGAGCCTTATCAAACGCTTTGGTTACTTTTGCAGCAATTTGCTTACT
The DNA here is from genome assembly GCA_026929865.2 of Hyperoplus lanceolatus. NCBI lineage: Eukaryota > Metazoa > Chordata > Actinopteri > Uranoscopiformes > Ammodytidae > Hyperoplus > Hyperoplus lanceolatus. Next base: position 16,631,764 of record CM049407.1, on the reverse strand, counting down.
TTGAGGGAGGAGAGGAGTGGAAGAACAGGAAGGGATGGATCAAATACAAGTTGAATTATTTCACAGCTGTCTCTTTTTTTGATTAATCAGTGTCTGAGGCTCATGTCATACCTTGAAGGAGTTTTCCTGTTTTTGTCATGGTCACATATTTTTTATTTGATTTTTTTGCTTGACTGAGATATTTCAAGCTTTGTTTCTGTGTACAGGTTCACACTGTTTAGTGTTTGGCTGCTCTGGACCAAACATGTGGTCTATAGAATCAATCTCTCTTGAGATATTATGCATGGAAATATGTGTGGGAAGTGTGTTTTTTGTTGTTGTTGCGTTTATTGGAAATGTCTGCTGCTGGCTGCTGACATTATCGATTCAAAAATATCAGAGACTCCTCACAGTCTATGGATCCTTGAGTCCATTTTGCTAAACCCCCTAGACCCAATCCCTTCCGGCCATGGTCATGTGGAGGTTGGCGTGTGTGGCCTTGGCTTGTAACTGTACGCTGTCTCTGTACTGTTCCTGCCGTCCCAGATGCAGACCAAATGTTTGATTGATTCATTACATTTGACCTCTGCAATGCCTGAACGGCGATCAATTTCAGAAGATCTCTGTGCCCGGAAAAGCACTCGCAGCAGTGTGTGTGTAGGTGTGTGTGTGTGTGTGTGTGTGTGTGTGTGTGTGTGTGTGTATGTTAGTGTGTATGTGTGTTTGAGTGCTCAGGGCTCAGGTGCTTGTGTTTCTGCAGGTAAGACAGTTTGTCACAAAGCCCATGAGTGTTTGTAGTGCACCGGTGCAACCTTCAAGGTCATTGTATAGGACAGAACAGAGGAGAAGGAGGGGGAGGGAGGGAGGGAGGGAGGGAGGAAGGGAGCAAACACACAGTATAAGTGCAGTGCAAGAGAAAGGGGGTGTCAGTGTGTCATTTAAACATGTATTGCTCCTTTTTTTCTTTTGTTCAGGCAAAAGTGTTGTACTCACAGTGGTTTGGTTTGGCAGTCATTTCACTATCCTGTGTTGTGATCCCTCAAGGAGGCTTTTCTTTTTGCTCTGTATGAGGATGTGTGTGTGTGTGCATGTTTGTGTGTGTGTATGTGTGTGTGTGTGTGTGTGTGTGTGTGTGTGTGTGTGTGTGTGTGTGTGTGTGTGTGTGTGTGTGTGTGTGTGTGTGTGTGTGTGTGTGTGTGTGTGTGTGTGTGGGTCTGTCTGGGACTTCAGTGTGAATGAAGTGTCAACACACATGCAAGCACACTTTCACAAATCCACGCTGTCTTTGTCTGGAAGGTGGCAATGAGCTTTGTTGTGGCTCCTCCCCTGCAGTCACAGGCAGGACATCAGAGGGTGAACAGAGAGGTACGCCTCCGCTGATGACACACACACACACACTTCACACACACACACACACACACACACACACATACAAATACACATCCACGTACACACTTCCCTGTCCTTTAGGGAGTTAACAGGAAAGATCCTTTTCACGTGTGTGCATGAATGTGTGTGCAGTCATTCCCTGAATGTGTCCAATCATTTTAAGAGATGATTGAGGGAGATGTATTGTTTGTTATTGTTCACCAAGCCATTCCAATTATATCAGTCAGCAAGTGACAGCATTTATTAGGTAAAAAAATACCACTCCATGAAAGATCTTTAAAGCGTGGAAGTGTGAGCAGTGGCGATTTTGTTTGATGGAACAGAACTGCGAGAGCTAAATACGTGACTGTATACAGCCACAGAAAGTGAATACACATCATTATTTTTTTATGAAACTTGACCACGCTGTACACGTCTAAAGCATTATTTTTGAGCTTTCTCCACATTCCCAAAAATAAACATGTCCGACAGAACAGCAGCACATGAGCAGAATGCCTTCATAGTTTCCCAAAGGAGTTCTTTGCCATGTCCTGTACTCTCTCACTGTCCTTTGTCCAACGTGTAAAAATTGTAACACTCACTCACACATTCACACACACACACACACACACACAAACACACAGCCATTTCAAACCATTACCATTTTTATTTAATTTTTTTACATGATCAACGGCCCCAAATACCCTCAGCCAGCTCTGTTCTCTGCTCACCTCTCACCGCTCAATTCCAAGTTGTCCCTTCCCCCATACCCCTGGGGTTTGCCACTTGCATATCACCCCGTGCAATGTATACACACACTCACACATTTCAATACTGATTTAAAAAATCCCCCACGTCCCCATTCTGCTCTCTGCAGCATCATTTGTTTGTGTTATCATATTCTCCTAAAATAAACACAAGAGTGACTCAGCCTGTCTAAGTTGCACTCAGCTTTTCTTTGTCTGTGCCGTCTCACCTTGCCAGCTTTATGTCTGACTGTGTGTGTGTCTGTGTGTGTGTCATGTGTTTGTATAAGCGTGAGCCAACTTCCTTACGGCCAACTTCCTTACGGCCCCGTGGAGGATTCTGCTATCATTGAATTCATTATCTTGCTACCACTTTGCATTTGAAGAGAACTCCTCTCCTCTCCTCTTTGTCCCCTTGTACAGTTTCTCCTAGCAGCCATGCAAGAGTTAATATTTCTCTCTGCGACAGGAGCGAGGGGTAGTGTGGGTGGAGGGGCTTCACAAATAACAATGCGGTGCAACCAGCGTGGACAGACACCCCCATTTTCCTCCTCTCCTCCATGCCAGCCCTGGATCTATGTTATTCTTTGTTTTGACTGCAGGGCTTTCGTAGTCAATAAAACCCATGTCTAGTTTCTTCCATCTCCTCCTCCTTCTTATTCTCTCCTTCAGACTGTTAGCAGTCCGTTTTATTTCTGATCAGACTAATCCAAGCTCCTCTTTGTTTTTTCTTCTCCTCCAAATTTCTCTCATTCCCATTGTCGTTCTTCTTTTAATTTCCTGCACATTTGTCACTTCACTTCATCCATCTAAACCACAATCTCTCCTCGCAGACTGCACAGCACAGCAAAAACAGACAGGGAAGCAGGGAAGCACCACCATGTCTGATTTAGTGGAGATCCATTCCCTGTACTTGCCAAAAGCAACGCTGGAAAAATAAGGAGATGGTACATAATTAGAATTTTTTTTTTATGTGTGTGACAGACCTCATTTTGCAAGCCACTTTTTCTCCCGATGAGAAAATTTCTATTTGTTTCTGCTCCTGCTGCAGCGACTGTAACTGCCTGAGTCTCTGTTGGTGGTAGCCTACTCATGACGAAGTATGTGTAACTTTGTGTTCACATGTGTATGCCTTGCTTGCGCACGTTCAGAAAGTGACACTTTCAATGTACGTTGTGTACGTGTGATCATCTGTTTCCTATTTATTTATTTTTTTGCAGTTTATCTCGTCAGCTCTACTACTAACAAAGAGACGAGTCTTGTGTGTGGTGATGTGTTGAAGGATGGATGTGAGGAACATGTGCCTCCAGTTTTTTCATTCCACTTCATCCAATAGCCTAAATTGCATCATCGGCATATAGTGATTTTCTGGTTGGTTTCCTACCAGGTAGCAAACACCAAAGCAAAATAGAATGAATAAATCAGCTTTTATTGCAGTAATCTGATTTACCTGTTCTCCTCATTGAGTTAGGTGTGACCACTCATCCTGACCTAAGATCCTGCAGAAATCCTGTTACAGTTCCCCAATGCCATGTAGAATGACTCCCCCTGGGGGTACTACCAAAAGTGTGAGTGTGTGGGAGTGGAGTGGGAGAGAGAGAGAGAGAGAGAGAGAGAGAGAGAGAGAGAGAGAGAGAGAGAGAAGGGGGATTATTTGGGCAGAAGTAGTCTGCTGATGTGCCGTCTACCAGGACCAAAATGGGATTGATCACTTCGCCCTGTCCTCATAAACTCTGTATTGTTAAGGTGGAAGAGGGAATGGCGGGGAGGAAGAGATAGAGACAGACTTGAAAAGATTTTTATTTTTATGTTAGAACGGGCTGAAAAAGCAGGGATTCTCTCAAGGGACTGAAGGTTAATTGAATACTGTTCTGAGAAGATTTGCTGTGCTGCAGTCGAGGAAGGAAAGATTGTTGATAAGCTCTGTTATTGTTCCTACATCTTTAGAGAAAGTGCAGAGCAGCAATCAAGCAACTGGATGATACTATTTTGGGATATTTAGCAGGTCTGCTTCACTGTTCTCCCAGTGATGGTAATCCCATTTGTTGTGCGTAGTGAGCTGTTGATTGGTTCACACATACAAGCTCTCAGGCACAGCGCAATGACACGTCGCATCTCCACGGGGTGTCCATTTGTGTCTCCTGCGAGATTGGAGTGTTTAGCTCATTTCAGTGCTATTTCTGTCTGTGTTGTTTTATTGACAGAGATGGGAGGAGAAGAAATGGATGACTAAAGCTTAGCTTTTTTCCAAATAGACATTCCCTCTAAGCCTTAACCTATCAGATGGTTGTTTGTGCATATGATACAAGAAGAGAGGGAAACTTTTACTAAAGAAAAATGGACAAGAAGAGCATGATTGTTTCTGTGTGCACAACATAAGCAAGTTTATTTTTCGAGTGCGCAAGAGCCTCAAATGTATCAGTGTATAGATGTTCACAAGTTCACACTTTCACTCGCATTCACACATCTCTAACACAATCTGGCCTCAGGAAAAGTGTACAAGGACATGCAAGGATGATGTCATTAGTTAATTACATGCATACACAGACACAGCACATGTACTGTGTTAGAAAGGAGCGAAGTGTCATCTTTAAGGATAACTGCTACACTGCCTTTAAATGTAAAAACCCTGCACTAAATCTAATTATGTCATGCGCTAACACTAACAGGAGTCATAAATTATGATTACGCCCCTCCCCCTCCTCCCCCCCCCATCTCTTTTACCTCTCTCTCAGTGTGCCGGAATTCACATGTGTGTGTGTGTGTGTGTGTGTGTGTGTGTGTGTGTGTGTGTGTGTGTGCGTGCGTGCGTGCGTGCGTGCGTGCGTGCGTGCGTGTGTGTGTGTGTGTGTGTGTGTGTGTGTGTGTCATTGGTGTTCCCCTGGGAGCTATAAAACCTGCTCTCTTTTGGGGGAGGAGAAGGATAAAGCAAAGTGCCAAAGACAAATGGCTCTTGTAACAGCCACATGTGCTGCTGGACCGACAACAAAGACGTTGAGACAAAAGTGAGCCTGCACATGTACTGTAGATGTGTGTGTCTTTGCAGGTGAGTGTGTCCGTGCGTGACACAATGAGCTCATAGGCACACACGGTTTTTGTGTTGTCACATGTGTATGGATTCCATTCGGGTAGAAATGAGTTATGATTTAGATAATTAGATATTTTTTTTGTAAAAAAGCAAGAGCCTCCCCAGCATTATGATTATATTCTTTAAATCCTTCTCTTCACTTAGAGAAAAAAAGTTTTTATTTGTGGCAAATCAAATCAGCTTTATTTGTATAGCCCAATATCACAAATAGACATTTGTCTCAGTGGGCTTCACATTCCGTACAGTATGACACCCTCTGCCCTTAGACCCTTAACTCGGCTGAGAAAAACTCCCACTAAAAAACCCTTTAAAGGGATTTAAAAAATTGAGAAATCTCAAGGAGAGTGACAGAGGAAGGGATCCCTCTCCCAGGACGGACTTCATGCAATAGATGTCACATGTACAGAAAATCACAAAGGAATACAATCATTGACACAATGTTTACATAATATAATAATAATAATAATAATAATAATAATAATAATAATAATAATAATAATAATAATAATAATAATAATAAAAACAATAATAATAATAAAAACAATAATAATAATAATAATAATAATAATAATAATAATAATAATAATAATAATAATAATAATAATAATAAAGTAAAATATGAATAGTGACTAGTGTGGATGCAGGAGGACTTCAGATCTACACCGTCTGGTCTCCACCACCTGGAAACCTGGAAGAGGACAGACAGACAACAAACAAACGTGGCAACTATAACACCATTGTGAATATTGCAGCAAACGGCCAATTTAGAAATTGAAACTACCTCCCCTACAGCAACACAAAAAAAAACTCCATCTCTAAACCCCTCTCCTCTACTCATTTTGCAGAGAGAAACAAGGATAGGGCAGTCCATTTACTGTCTACTTCTTAGATTTTGGGCTTAAGATACACTATCTGCAGAACAGAAATGTAGAAAAAGGGAAATATACACATTTTATCAATGGGAGCAATGTAGCACTCATTAGCTTTATATACTGTATATATGGTGTAGATATTCCAATAATTACTTCCCTCTGCTATCTTCAGCTTTTATCCGTATGTCACTTCAGAAACAGGGCTCTGAAGCTCAAATCATGTATTCCCTTCCACCAGCCTAATTAGAAAGCTGTAGCTCTCCTGCGACAGCGCTCCTCCTCTCTGTATCCATCTGCATGTCTCATCCTCTCTCCCACCTCATGTCTGCCAGTCATTCTTTCACCCACACAGACCAGCCAACATTCACAGAGGAGGAAAAAGGGAGGGTGAGGAAGTGTTCCTCTTCTCTCATTAAACTACACTCTAAATTGTATTTATCCTTTTCTCCATTTCCAGTGAGTCCCTCATCCTGTCTCATATTCTCAGCTTGTCATTTCCCACCCTCTGAGGGAAAGCTTTGTCTAGTTAAATGCAGCACTTGAGGTTAGGAGCGCGGTGAAAAACCATCAATTCCAGTCCTTTACTGAATTTGATCACTGCTGAGATATGGACTCTTATTCTGCCCCAAGCTCTTTTTTTCTATCTCCCATCCATATCCACTTGCAGGAATAGGATTACTCCTAGATGGGTAGCATGTACCTGGTAGAAAAGAAAATAGCAGTCACTCAGGTATTCTAGCACTGTGTGTATATTTAGTGTGTTATTTCTCACTGCTGTGCATGGGTGTGAGTTCACATAAGAAAGTGTGGCCCGGCATAATGTATGCATGAGCTGTGAGTCTAAAAGGCATAAAGCTGACCTTCAGAGCAGCCCCTTCTCCTTCTAGCGCTGACCTTTTCCCCTGACGGAAGACACAGGGGTCATGATGCGTATTCTCCAATTCCCAGGGATACGGCATTGCCTTGACAACAGAAGCAGGACCGTTCAATTTTCTTCTTTGGTTTTTGCATCCTAATGTTTTTTTCCCCAAAGGCGTTTCCCCAACTAGTTACCTCAACTATTGGTTCTCATAGCATCAGCAGAAACAAAGCCTATACCTTCATCAAATATTCCAGCCCAGATCACCTCAACATGCATATATATGCAGGAATAATAAAAATCACTTAATCCTACCTGGTATGCTCTGAATACCATCAAAAACTATATATTGTATCACTAACTATTTTGATCTCACCATATCATCATCAGGTACATTTATCTTATTTCTCATTGTGTATAATTGGTAATACAAAAGTTGCATTTTTACTGTTAACATTATTTCCTCTGCTCAAAGAGCAAGTTGAAACATGTTATCCACATTTATAATTGCATAATGAATTTTCTAGTCAAGAGAAACATCATTCCAGTCCAGCTTCATCCATTCAGTCCCATGCGGTCCTCTTTACTTTTAGCACATAAGTATGTATGTCACCGACATAAAGCAGGGCGACATCTGGGGGGACCTGTAAAAAGTTTTTTTTTCCTCAAACACGTGGCCCCTGCAGCATCCCAAGATACATCTACTTTCTGATAGTTTTTTTTTAAAATCATAACAACAGGTGTCGTTTATTTACTGTCAAAAGTGTTTTTTTTTTCTCTGTCTGATCATGTTTAGTGTTTTGCCAGATTAGTTTTGTTTGCCCGTCTGGCTGTGAGGGGATGTGCAGCTTATTCTGGTTCAGCCATTGTGACCAAGCTTAGCGCGCCACTCAGCCTCCCAGGACTGCTGTCATCAGCAAAACCTTCAGTGCTTCATCAGTGCCATAATTGATCTGCCACCATGTCCTCTCGGAGACCCCTCTCAGTCTCTAAAACAATGTGCTGTCGTCTCTTGCTCTCCCGGTCTCTTGCTTCTCCATCCCTGTCTTGAATTTTCTGCACACATTTCAGTGTGTGTGTGTGTTTTATAATTAGATAATCATTTGATTGTGTGCACCAGCTAAGGGTAAATATTAGCTTTGTAAACAGATGCAGAGTGCAGAAGACAATTGTGGATTTACTTACATACACACCAGAATGCACCTAATCAGAATGAACTTCGGAATCTATTCACATATTCAGTGGGAGGATTCAAAGACAAATATTTGACCTCATAATGACCATCTTAGTCTGAATATACAATAGTCACTGCCTAAAGAGACATACGACTTGATGAAACTTTTATCTGACAGGTTTGATAGAATATGACTCAAATATATCCAAGCTGTGTGCATAATGTAGGAAAAACAAGGCTGGGCTTTCACGGACAAGCAAACAACAGATATTGTGAGATAAGTACTGAGAAAATATATTCAGTGGCTTCTGCTTCAAGGCAGAAGGATCAATTCCTCATAGAGCTCTTGCATAATTATGGAGAGCCTAAAATGTAAAGAAAGAGAAATGTAAATGATTTCCTGAGAGAGCAAAAAACATAGCAGTCCTTTTGTGTTGCCAGAGTCACTAGTTTTCTTGGGAGTGTTTTTTTGTCTAAACTGTCCTGCCGCCATCCTGCACCGACATAGTGTAACCAAAGCTCTCAGACGTTTGCCCTCCCCGCCATCTGCCCACTTATTAACTGTACATGTCAGCACATACCGTCTGTTACATTGAAATGATGTCTCCTCAAAGCGACACAGCCATTTGTATCTCAGGTTTTCAGTGCGTCCTACTGAATTTCACTTTTAAATGAAGCAGAATGTGCTGTTGTGGTGTAGCATCGAATCAGGGCGCATTGGCTTAATCAGCCATATGGCGTGTTATGGATGACATGTTGAGAGAAGAGTGTTTTAACCCTCCTGTAGTCATCAGACGCTGGTGTTTTTTGCTCCTCGACTTTTACGATGCCCACATATGATTTTCATGTTTTTCAAGCATGCACTTACCCATGTAAAGTCTCTGGTAGCTTGTGTTGTATATTCTATAAAATCAAAAATGGTTTGAACGTGCATTGGACGTTCCCCCTCCACTCAATGTCTCTTGAGGATAAAACTAAAAACACCTCGCCTGTCTTCGTTAGGCATCCCGAGGGTGATTCCTTCACTAACATGAAAACAGGCTTATTATTTTGTTCTATGGTGAGCATCCATCATCAATTGATAATTGCATTCCTATTATTAGCATTGTACTGCTCTTTCTTGATAACTGCAAGAAATGCCTTTAAAATAAAAACAAGGTAGTTCCAAGACTTTCCCTTCCTGTAAATCCTCCTGTGTATTTTTGTTACATGGGCAGCCAGTTCTGTTTTGTTTCAAAGACCATCCAATTATATGTGTTGCAAAAAGTAATGTCCCAATATGGCTGCAAGTCAGGAACATGTGTTGCCCTTTCTGACAGTTTCCTTTGTTGTTGTTTGTTGCAGATTGAACAGACCATCTCCCAGAAGATCCATCAAAAACAGCTTTTTTAGCTCACATCAAATGCAAGTGGTTAGCTGAAGTGAAAAATATTTCCTGAGATGACATTTTGTCCTGACATTTTGAACAATCAACTGAAGGGCCATCATCTCACAGACCCTCAGTAGGACAGACGTGCTGGCAAGAAACATTTGAAGGTCCACAGATGGCCTTGGTATCCTGAAGGAGTCTTTGATTGCGCCAAAAGAATCAGTCCAACATGAGCGTTCCAACTAGCTTCCAGGGACTGAGGGTCAATGTTGATAGAGGGGAAAAGATAGGAAACAAAACAAATATCCAGTTCCCCCAATCTGGGGATGATAATGCCAATCAATTATCTACAATAGGTGATCAAGTGGAAAGAGGACTGATAGAGGAAACAGGGTATAGCACAAGCTCTATCCCTCCTTTGGTCTCTCAGAGGGACTCCCCCAACAAGTTATTGATCTGGGGCTCTGAGCAGCGATGCATGGAGCCAGAGTATAGAGAGATTGAGCTTCTGGAGTGTCAGGAGATACATACATTCTTGGGAAACAGGGATCATGAGGAGAATGAGGGTGATGAAGACGATGGGGGAAGCATGAGAGATGGAAAAGACGAAGGTCCTATGTCCATATCCTCTTGCTCAACTGCCAGCTCTGCCTCGATCAAAGTGAGGAGAAATGACAATGACAGCAACAAAACGGAGAGCAGAATACAGAGAGGAATACAGAAAAGGATGACCTGTCACAGCACTGAAGAGCTTGACACGTACGAGACAAACTCAAAAGAGAAAAGGGACACCAGGTCAGGAAGTGCGGGAGACCGGGAGAGACGGAGAGGAGGCCTGAAGGAGTCCAAGTCGGAGACCAATGTGTTCGTCTCCAGTCTGTCTGCCGTTTCCTTCAGTGGGAGCCTGTCAAGTGCGTTGGATAGTAGTGGAGAGGCACAACTGTCACTCAACTCCAGGACTAACCCTTATCCCAATACAAACAACACTACCTCAGTCCAGACCAGAAGACAGGCATGCCCTGTAGATGCCAACCAGACCTCACCACCATCGCATCCTCAGGAGAAACATGGCCGTCCTCAATACTTCAGCCAGGATCAAAGACAGGAGGAGGGAGGAAGTTATCATAGATATGGATTGTCTTGTGACGGGGGGCTCGGCCAAAGGAGGAAGGCCGGATTTGAGGACAGGGTAGTGCCACCACGACGGCAACAGCTGGTCAGACCCCTCTGTCAGACGGAGATGGGGAGATCTAGAAGCTTAGCACAGCCCACCACTCATCATCAACCCGAGACAGAGCAACGCTCTTCCCCAAAAAACTCTCCGGTCTCACACACTAATGAGTCAAACAGAAAGTTTACCAGATCGTCTTTACGTGAACCATCAGATTTTTCATCCCTGTACATCCCATCTGGAAACTCGCAGCCCAGGCAGTCCAGCCAGACAGCAGCCCAGAGGGAGGCTCCAATGGTGGAAAAACAGCCAGCTACAAATGCATGGCATAAGTCAAGTCCTCCCAATCCTTCCACCATGGAGAAGAGACCCCAGACTCAACTCACATACAGAAGGCATTGCTCCAGTCCCAACAGAACAGCGGTTGATTCCAGGTCTTCTACCCCTCCCCATTCCCCTCTCAGGACGCCCCAGGGTTCACCGCGCAGGCAACCCTCCACGTACCTCGTTTCCAGGAATATCTCTGGAGTGGTTAGACACATCCCGTCGGGATGCGACTCTGCTGTGACAACATCAGCTCAGGGCTATGGCAACAGTTGCTTGAGAGCACCAGTTTCAACCAATATAAGCACAAGTGGAATCCCAAAAGCGCCTCTTAACAACCAGCAGAGCTCTAACCACAACTCTGTTTCCAAAGAGAGCTCCCCATCGCCCAAACTTAAACCGAAAGGAGTTCGACCCAAAATCATCACCTCTGTCCGAAAGAATCCTCAGTTTAAACCCCAGGCTTCCGACGGCCCTTATCAGGTGTCCTCTCTTCCATCCAGACCCACAGCATACACACACAGCCAAACGCCCACCTCTTTCAGAGAAGCCTCTAGAGACCCCTCCAAGTCTGATGCAGAAGGCAGGGGAGCCCCAGTGCTCAGTGCCTCCAATTTGCTTTATGACAAGTACCGTCAGGATATGCAGAAAAACATCTTCCAATCAGGAATGCTGACCAGGAGTATCAGGCCCCCCGGACACACACACACTGTCCCCCCTGCACACACACACAGCTACACAGCCCCCCCAAAACTGGCCAGCAAAGCAGACAACTTCTATGGGGTGCCATCTGAGGTGAGTAATACGTGCAGGCTTCACTACATCTGATTATAAGATTATTATTATAAATTAATATTGTAAGAGGATTAGAGGAATGAAGCTTGCATTCTGAATTATATTGTAATATATACACTATATATCATATCAAAGGCTTTTCTATTATGATGAGATCCAGTGTAATCCACTGTCAAAGCACATTTACAAAAACCACAAAGAAAGAACAGACATAGGGTTTTATTATGATGACTCCTATATCAATTAGCCAGATATAATTACTTTATGATAAACAGTATCTTATATAAACTCAGTAGAAAAAACAAACCTCTTTGGTTATATGTTTGATGACTTCGCATGTCAGTATTGCTAGCTGCTGTCCATAATTTAATTGCCACAGTGAACCATGTATAATTGATCACAGCTTTTCTGCATTTTAATTCCCACTCTTACGAGTGCTAGCTGCTCATTATCGCTTTAAAATCATCCCATATTGATTCTGATTAAATAGCTTGATTTGGCATTCATATTCATACTGTACAGCATCAAGCATCAGCATGTGGAAATCAATTCTTAATGCATTTTGAAGTACAAAGCCCACAGGGACAATATGATTCTGGCAGGCTTTATGTGTCACTGCATGTACTGTATGTCAGCATTTTGTCCTGCTTACAGGGTAATACTGTTGAGAGACACTACTGAATTATGTTAAACAGGTCCAATTTGATGTAAGTGAATTCTTATTAGATACTATATGGTGTATTTTGCCAACCCGGTATCACGCCAAGGCGTGAGATCCACACGCATGGACCGGCGGCTCTATTACACGCCTTGCCTGACCAGGGCGTGTGAGTTACACGCGCACCTCCCACCATCTAAATGAACGGAGGAATAGTCTAAATGAACGGAGGAATAGCAACAACAGGGGCCGACATGTTCTCCCAGGAATAGCACGACATGTTCTCCCAGCATTTCAATACTATCTAGCTGCAGCCCCCTGGGTGGTTAGGGTTAGGGCAAGGGGACAGGGAGAGGTTAGAATATAGATAAAACATTGACGGAAAACCGTGGCCGCCATCTTGACAACGGGAGGTGCGCGACCGTGGCGGCCATCTTGACAACGGGAGGTGCGCGACCGTGGCGGCCATCTTGACAACGGGAGGTGCGCGTGTAACTCACACGCCCTGGTCAGGCAAGGCGTGTAATAGAGCCGCCGGTGCCTCGGCGTGAGATCGGGTTGATTTTGCATATAATCAGCCAAAGCATATTATAAATATTTGGCTTTTCACACATAGGGGAGAACGGGGTTATATGTCACAGGGGTTGGTTGTCACATTCGTTATATCTCGGCACCAAAAGGCGTTGTCTGTGAAGTGTTGGTATTGAAATATCCTGAATTGGGATCAGAGGTCACCTACATAGTTATCATTGGAGTTAGACAGCTGAATTTGAGGTGGGAGGACTGTTTGTGTTTGTCATGTCAAAAAAATATTTAGCTCCTCAGTATTTTTCTTCTAGGCTTTTACACAATGGGTTTATCACAAAACACTTGTTACCCTTAAAATGTGTGAAGTGTAAGCTATAGTTGAGATGGTTGTTAGCTAGCAAACTATTTGTTGGATGGTTCCAAGCCTTGATGATAGCAAGAAATTCCAGTTGGGGTTGGTCGTCACATTTGTTGGGGTTATTGATTGTCACATGTTATCCAAAGGCTGCAGCTAGGAAAGGAACCCAAGAGTGAAATAATATTTCAAGCTGTTTCCTCACTGACACCCTAGAGAAGGAAAGAATAGAGCAAGAAAGGGCAGCTAGCATACAAAAGAAAAAAAAGGGTGACAACATTTTTTTTTTGTTCTTTGTGTTACATAATCTTAATATGGCTTTCCTGTTCGTTTATTCCTTGCTCAGATGCATTAAGTTTTGTAGGCCTTTTTCTAAACTTGAAAATGCAATTCATAATTAATAATAGATGAAGGTAAAAACAATAGAAGGTAAAAACAAATCCAGGAGACAATTATCTGATAGCATTCATAAGTTATTAATTTCATAACTTTGATCTATAGATGGGAAGATCGTCCAGTCTTAAAGGCAGTAGTGCTGAGGACGCACTGCAGGCCCGGACAGCCACGCAGGCCGGAGGGAGCGGCAGTCTGCTGCGTTCCGGCAGAGGTCTGCGTCTGGGCCTCGGAGCCGTCACCAGAACGACCACTGCTTCAGCAAAGGGCAGGGCTTCTGCTCAAGGTCAAAGGTCAATGCTTGTCTTCAGCCAGCCAGTCCAACCTGTCAGCCCAGCGACCAATCAGAAAAGCCAAGATAACACAGGTAATACCATACTATACGTGCATCGCCTCACCTCATTATCATGTCTCGAACAGAAAAACAATTGGAATGTCAGATGGAGCCGGCCTACGGTACACATCAGATTTTAATTTTAGCAGACCAAAATTTCACATCGTAGATTTCACAGGAGATACCTTCTCTTTCTTCTCCCCCTGCAGCAACAAGCAGTGGTGGGACTGTTTCCCCCTTAAATTGGCATTAGATGAAGGCAGCTCATTAAAATTGCGTTCTCTGAGATTAATTTGGGTTGATCTGATTGGAAGGGGGATTTAAGAGTACTCTGAGGGGACTCTTTCTGCTCCAGAAGGCTGCCATCTCCAAAACAAAATAAATAAATAAAAAGCATGCTGGCACTTTCTCTCTTCAACAAAGCCAACATTTCCTATCCAGGTGATTCAGATACCACCCCATTCACAAGTCAAGATTTACATTACAGCCGGCCTGTCAGACTGGAATGTTGAAGTATAAAATGTGCTCATCGCCTCACTATGCCATTTATCACCTCCATGCATATTTTATGTGCTCTCTCCCTGAGTGCGATAACCTTGACACGCAGTAAAATGAATGCACATGGCATACATTTCAAGTCAAGTCACTTTTATTTAAGTAACCCAATATCATAAAAAACGGTTTTGCCTCATGGGGCTTATGTACGTACAATCACAGATATACACACTACAAAACGACTGGGGGTGACTGTGGCTCAGTTGGGAGAGCGGGTCGGCCAATGATCAAAGGGTTGGAGGTTCAATCCCCGCCCTGCCACCTGTGTTATAGTTGTTGTGTCCTTGGGCAAGACACTTCACCCACCTTGCCTTGTGTGAATGTCGATAGGTAGCCTGCTATCGGTGTATGAATGTGTGTGTGAGTGGTAACGTGTAAATGGGAACAGGTCTCCCTTGCAAAAAAGTCTTCGGACTCAATGGGATTTACCTGTATAAATAAAGGTTAAAAAAAAAAAAAAAAAAAAGAAGCACACACAGAATTGATCAGCATTGTGTTATCACGTGGGACATGGTTTCATTATCATAATCCCTATGAATACATGTAGTATGTTGTGTCGGTGCTGCTCTGCCCACTGGCAACTACAGGCTTTGAAGTGCAAAGTAATAAACACTTAAGTAACATCAATGTCTTCCAGTTTGATTCATCCTTATCCCTGCTTCACCCTGCCCTAAACATACAGTACATTGCCTGGATGAACACCAGCAAAAATATATATTACATATACTGTACGTAGCAAAAGCATTGGTCAGCATGTTGTGTATCATTGCCAGTGCATGTATGTCTAGGCTATTATGTAAGTGAATCCATCTCCCTTGGGATATCTGTTTATCCTATTCCTCTTCATCACTGTTAATTACTACTTGTAAGGCTTTTGTGAAGGGACATCTCTTCAAACATTATAGTAACTATTGTTGAAAAGTCAAAGTACTCCGGCGACTCACATGATTACTGTGCAGGGTGTAAAAATCTGGGTTGTTATGATAGAGGATCATCCACTTAAAGGACAGGCTGTTTTTTGTTGAAGCTATACTGTTAACGTCTGCTCATTGAGGCTCTCGTCCTCCCTTCTAAGCAGCAATGAAGCGCTGTGCTTTGCTCAAGTAGTTCTGCAGAGATTGCGAGGCACTCGAGTATCACATTTTATAACACGCAATTTGACGCTTGGTGGGGAAAATCCATACAGGTTGTCGCAAGTTACCTTGGGCTGCAATTAAAATGGGCTGGTCATTAAGGTGCTCATCCGATGCCGACCGTCCCCATCGACTTCCCTGAGCCCAATCTACATACTGCAATTTATCTCAACTTCTTGGGATGTGCATTCTTTCAGTGAAAGCCAATGGATGTTTTAAGATTAATTTCATTGGGATTTATTAGAGAAATGCAAGGTAGTGTTTCAGACCTGCTGGAAAAACCAAAGTGGTTTTATTCAAATCTTCGGGTTTTTATGATTTATGATGCATTTTTCAAATTCACACTTCCACACATTTTAGTCCTGGGAGAGCTACTTTATCCAATAGAGTGTATTTTGCAGGTGTGAGCTGTGGAATAAGAAAGTGACAAATGGAAGCTGAAGAACGATACCGATACAAAGTCATGGAAGGGCTGAAATAATACAATCGACCAGAATAAAGTGAACCAAAGATTGAGAGAAGGACGGAATCAAATTCTTATCAATAATTTGATTTTGATGAATAATGTGTGTTTTCATTTACCAGGAGCCCTGGTCCGTCATATCTAGGCTAAATAAGATGTTTGTCAGGCTCACTTCTCGACCTTGTTGCTCAGAGGGAATTAATGGGGGGAGGAGGGAGGGGGGAGGAGAGAAATGAGGACATTTATCTTTAATGATCCTGACCTTCTCACTCAAGAAGAGCGGGCTCCAATCGAATAAACAGACCAAATTGCATATGGGAAGATATTGAGGAAGGTGGAAAAGGGGCGATTGAAGAGTGAGCAGTGGCACTGGTGAGGCTGGAGGGGGAATAACACTGGTGACATTTCCCATTCTTTCTGTCCCACTTTGTTCCTCTCTACCAACAGAGCTTGTGTTCTCCCTCACAGAGATTTTCTGTCTCTCTTGTATGTGATGTGGTGGTTCCCCCTCGGCTGTAGCATGAGCACATAGCTTTGCCAAATAGGGAGGAAAGAAGGGCTGCCTACTTTATCTCCTCAGCCAGCAGGGTATAATGCTCTTCTTCTGCCCAGGATCTAAAACCTTGTACTGCAGGCTGTGGTAGCCAAAATGGGACTTCTTTTCCAAGGCCTGTGGATTCTACCCACTGCCCCACTGTGTGAGTGTGTTTGTGTGTGTGTGTGTGTGTGTGTGTGTGTGTGTGTGTGTGTGTGTGTGTGTGTGTGTGTGTGTGTGTGTGTGTGTGTGTGTGTGTGTGTGTGTGCGTGCGTGCGTGCGTGTGTGTGTGTCCAGCCTTGGTTGTTCATGCTTGCACATTTCATCTGTCTTGCTGTTGTAAACCATAGATAACCAAGTGGGAGGATTTCTCCCCATTGCTGACTGACAATAGCTGCCACTATGGAGCTGTGATTGCTTTTTTTATCCCCCCTGTCTCCCTTTAATTCCCTATTTTCTATATTATGTGTTTCTTTCGTCTCTCTTCTAATCCACCTTTCATTTAAGCTTTCTTTGCTGGTGTTCAATCCAGAAAGCAGGGTGGCACAGAGCCACGGCTTGTATGCGGCTTCAGGTAACTGCAGTGAGAATCACTGTAATACCTAACGAGGAATGTAATGAAGTGTAAACACAGGCAAACACAGTGTACGTATTGGAAATATATATCGGCTATGTCCTAAATTGTGGGTGTCATATCGAATGTCATTACAGCTTTGGCTTTGGCAGAAACTGCTGGCCGCTTTCCCGGGCCTGCAAGCACAGCCTAAGCCAAAAGCAGCTGTTAGCAGGTTGTTGTGTAAATAGTTTTTTAAATTATATTTGCTTGCGGAAGCAGTCTGAGCCATAACACAGAAAACGTCCTAGTGCCCACTGAAAGCTTAGTCAACACAGAATGATGAATGATTCATTGGGGAAATCAATATCACATTTATGCACAATCACCTGCATTCTGATGGCATGTGATTGTTGGTTAGTGATTTAACTGTAGTCACTCAAACACACACACACATGCACACGCACACACACGACACACACACACACACACACACACACACACACACACACACACACACACACACACACACACACACACACACACAATTACATGTCCCTCTTGAACAATTTTTCTCTTTTTTCACAGTTTTGTAAAATAACAGCCAGTCAAATAATAAACAACCAAGTTTCTCTTCATTTTGTGCTCACCTTACAGATGACCAGGTTTTCACCCAACATGTTCCTGCTCCAGCCACAGGCATGGCTACAGCAGTCCAGCCCCAGCCCCAGCCCCAGTGTGCGGCCTCCAGGTCTGTCCTTCCCAAAGCCAGCCAGTCTGGCCTGCGCGCCCCAGGCTTCAGCTCCAGCCGTCAGCCCGCCGGTCATCTGGCAGCCTTCGGCTTCGTCAGGAGCTCCAGTGTGTCCTCCGTCTCCTCGGCCCAGTCCGCTGACAGCACACAGAGTGACCGTGACTGCAGGACAGCGGCTCACCGTGAGTCCACTCAACACAAATACACTGCAACCATTTGTGAGATTTGATTCCTATTCTGTTTTTAATTTACCAACCCCCCCCCCCCCCCCCCGTTCCCAGCATGTGCTTGTTTTTCTTGTCTGAACTTTTTTATTTTATACAATGCACTGGTATAGGTATGTTAATCTCAATGGTACCTCCACAAACACCTACTTTATCTCTGCATCATGATGAGTATTAAAACCACACTGTCTTGATTTCCGTCTTCTATGTATTCCCCTCATAATTATAGTTTGCATAAACAGCCCCCTCCCACGTTCATTATGTTACAGTTTGCTTTCTCTTCCTGAGCTCCGCCCCACTCACAATTTATTCTTCAAAGCCTCAGGTCAATAACAATGGTAGAGCTACAGTTTTGCAAAGCACATTTTTCTATACAGCATGAGGACATGACTTATGAGATACTATGTCTGACTATAGACATTGTTAGTTAAGTTGTTAGTAGTTGGGCATAATGAATGGACTAGTGTCATTGATTGTTCAATCATTCACTTGTTTGTGTTTGCATATTCAGGGAACACGATTGTGCCAAATAGGGGCACCAATATGATGATTCATATTATTTATTAATTGTATAATTTATATAATATTATATATATGTCTTTTTCTCTAATGATTTTTGCAATTCATGAGTAAATTGTGATGACATGCTGCAAAGTTGGTGTAATTGAACAGCTTACAGTCACTTTTCTATCTTTAATGTTTGTTAAAAAAAATGAACAGAGGATATCATTCCCCAGACTCATCGGTAATGATAATAAAGGTTTGCGCTGCAGATTCAGTCTGCATTAGCAGAGATTGTAGGATTTTTTGTTAAATTTTTCCCACTCATGGAGAACTAGAGTCTGACTTGCAGTTGTGATTTCAGAGCTGCTGGTGGGTTAGTTGGCTGGATTTGTGGTAGCTGCATGTGTTTTTAATGTGACCTACATAGGGGGAAGCTTGTTCTTCTTCTCCCAGTTACAGTTGACGTAAGCACCTCCACTCTCACGCACGTTAGGCCCCCCTCCTGTTATGTCATCCCTCCTTCCCTTTGCTCCCCCCCTTTTGTACTCATACTTATTTCATTCCTCTTGTTTCAAGGGGGGGGACTCCCTTGGGTCTCCAGATCTCCATGATTTTTTTGTATCCCATTCTTTTGTTGTTGGCATGAAGCTTGTCATATAGGCTTCATACAGCCCCATAACTATTTATATTGATCAATATATGTTCCATGTTTGAGTAAATACATTATAGGAGGAAGGCGTTAATCAATGGGTAGAGCTCTAATTGCGTTGTAAGTATTGACCAAGTGTGCTGGCATTTGTGTGTTTGCAATAAAGCTGAAGATTATCAGTGGATATCTTGATAAGCAGAAACATTCATTTGATAAGGTGCCTTACATCAAGGCTCAAGTTTTTAAAGTAAATTTGTGAAATGACAATCGACAGTCTAACACCAGTCAATAGCAGAGCAGTAATGAGCAGAAATACTATGTTGCCATGGCACTTGGGTCCTTGTCTGTCATCAACTGACTCTCACAGATACAGACTTTTATTTTTCTATTTCTGTTTGGTGCAATCCAACAGATACATATACATATACAGTGACCTAATATCTTGCTTGTTATGACATTGTCTGTCTAAGCAGCTGCCATTATCAATGTGCAGATTTCCCACCTACAGATCAGAACTAATGAATTTGCACTGCTTTTATAAATATAGCCACCAGAGAAACACATACACACACACACACACACACACACACACACACACACACACACACACACACACACACACACACACACAAACACACACGCTCCATACTACAAAGCGAATGAACACCTGCCAGCTGAACACAAACGACCAAAAGTTTTTAAAGTAGTGCCTGCAGCGGAATGTTCCTCTTCCTGTTGCTGCTCAGAGCACGGTGAGACTGAAAAGGAATCAAAGGTGAAAGACATGGCAAAAGATTAAAGGCTTTTGATGTTCATTTTCATGTGGTTGTGTGTGTGTGAGAGAGAGAGAGAGGGAGCAAGGGAGAGAGACACACAACCACAGTGAGAGAGGCATGAAGCAAGAGCAGGAGCATTTTAACTCTCCGCTCTATTTGAACCTTCCAGACTAAGATGAGCTCGACCGTAGAGGCCGCCCCGTCTGCCCCAGTGTGTGACCACCTGTGTTGCGCTTCAACCATAGGTTGTCTGATGGCTTTTTTTGTCTAACTTTTCTCTCAGGAATTGGGGAAAATATATCTATATATTTTTTAGATTCAAACTATGCATTTCCCACTTCTGGACGTGCTACAGCCATCCTACATTTGACGATGTGTTAAACTATGTGTATGAAACTGGCCAGATATATATACATTACTATATATATAATGTTTGGTTGCAGCAACGAAAAAGAAAAAACCTCAGACTTTTCTTTTTCTTTCTTTTTCGTTTGTTTTTTGTCTTTGGGGGGGACTTAGA
Organism: Hyperoplus lanceolatus; assembly: GCA_026929865.2. Taxonomy (NCBI): domain Eukaryota; kingdom Metazoa; phylum Chordata; class Actinopteri; order Uranoscopiformes; family Ammodytidae; genus Hyperoplus; species Hyperoplus lanceolatus. The sequence goes on along the minus strand of CM049407.1, from coordinate 16,611,088 downwards.
AAAGCTGAAAGTTCAAAGTAAAGCCCTTCCCTGATTTGAATTTCAAATATTATCAATTACATCCCAAAATAATTGAATTTTGGAAACTATTATCTAGCTACCGAAGTCGCTCGTATGTGAAATATTGGGGCATGTTTCTGAGTCACTGCACAAACCCATTTGTAGAAGTTAAGTCGAGTGGTAAACAAGCTTATAGGTTTACTCATTTCCAGAGGCTCTCTGTTCAATCTACATTTTTATTCTTGCATGCTGCGTGCACATAGGTGAGTGTGTGGAAGTGTGCCTGCGGTGATCGTTTTTGCGATGCCAGATTTAATTTCTCCTCTAACACTCAGGGATCTACCCTCTCTGACTCAGATCAAAGACGGGCAGATTGACAGGTGAGTTCACACACACACATCCTTCCATCAAGGATGTTGGTGGATCCGCAGCAAACTCAGTACCTCCATTATAGAGATAAGAAAGGCTAGCCTCAGTTTTCATCGTTTCTACCCATTGATCTGAAAGCAAAGCGGACTCCATTAGGGCTCTGGGTGATACGGATAGGAGAGATCATTAATGAATAGTAAGCGATCAGAGGGAAAGGATTGCTGCGCTTCAGCAAAGTGGGTTAGTGTAATTGTCGCAGGAGTGTGAACTCCCAACTGTCGTAGCTCGTCAACCTGCCATGATCAATGCGTATAATGTGTGTGCATGGGCAATTCTGCCTGTGGAAAGGAGGGTGGTGTGGCAGAGGAAAAGGAATACTTGGCAGCTTGGGGGATTATGCAATCATGTATACAGGCATATTTAGGTCATAATCACAACATTAACGCTTTCACACAGAAAACATATTTTTTCACTTACTCCCCGTAAGCCGTGCACTTAGTCATGGTTTTACTTTTCATGTTTTGAGAAAGCATGCTCTGAGATTTGTGCCATGCACTCCAATAGCATTTCATTTAATGTGATTTTGTTAAGAATTTACATTAAAATAATTTAAGCAAAATCGGTTGAATGAGAAAGTAGTTCCAAGCAAAGTGGTTAAAGCTCCTGTAGATTTTCAATGCTGTGAACACAACAAACATAACTCCATTCAAAGGCACTGTATTGACATGGGGGTTGGCATTTTAGGGATGTGTTCTGTAACTTGGGTGGGCTTACACTAATATTGCGGGTTTATTTTATAGCTAGCCTTTCGAGATATACCGTAAATTATTTGGAGTGAACTGGAAACGATTTCTTACACACACTCCCACTATACGTTAACCAAGGTGACTTTGAACTATGCTCTATTTATATATAAGTATGCATGCAAGTACATGTGCTTGTCTAGAATCTGGGGGGGGGGGGGGTATTATATAGCTTACTCTATATGACATTGATTAGCCATTGTGTGTGTGTGTGTGTGTGTGTGTGTGTGTGTGTGTGTGTGTGTGTGTGTGTGTGTGTGTGTGTGTGTGTGTCTGTGTGTGTGTGTGTGCATGTGCATTAGACTAACAAACCTGAGAGATAGGTTGTTAATTCCACTATGATTGACAGACTCCATTACAAAGCAGAACGGATGCATGCTGATGAAGCCTGTGCCTCTGAGCCACCGCCGACTCACTGACGGAAACTCAATAGCCAAAGCAAACTTTGTATTATGAGAGCCTTATCACCTCTATCCCTCTTGTGGTAATGAAATGATAGTGTGTGGAATCGAATGAACCAAAGAGAAAACTGAGCAGCCGTCAGCTAGATAAAAGCAATTCAATGAACAGGCAGGGCAGAGAGGAAGAGCGGAAGGAGAGAGAAGCAATGGAGGGATTGGCGCATGGGGAGGAGAGTGGATGCCATACCCCAGATGCCATGGCTCAGATCTGGTCTGTGACTCATGCTAGCACCCCGTGAACAGATGGTTTCTTTTGGTGCATGTGCACACGCAGATATATTCACAATTTGCGTATGCACACACACAGCACATATCCATACACAAACAAAAAACACACACACACACACACACACACAGTAGTGGAGCAGCAAATTAGATGGGCCAATTAGATATGGCTGCCATTCTGAGGCTGAGGAGAGAAAAACCAACATGGCAGAGGCTTTAGTGAAGCTGCAGAGCTGTGGCAGTGACGCCCAGGCTCAATGGGCTTGTTCATTAACTGATAAACTCCCAGCGTATTCCATCCAGCTCCATGTTAATCACAGTTTATGAGCTTAACTGATGATCCCGACTGACAAAAACATCGGGAATGCGAAGACAGGAGCAATCGAAATCAGATATACAATGTAAATCTGCTGTTAAGCCCAAAACAAAAGCATACAGAACATAGTGTCCTCCTAGGTGTTGTGTTGTGTACATATCATGTTAATGGGAATCATTCTAAAGATTAATAGGATATGTCCAGCAAAATAAACTATATCTGTGATTCTGCATTGTGCCTGAAAAGAGCCTTGGTCAACTAATTTATATCACATAATTAACACAACAGCATCTCCCGCTGTGCAACCCTCATTTCTGTCTGCATTGCCAATGAATTGCTTTTAGTTCCACAGTATGTGTAGGCTTTTCCGCCCTAGCCTCTGCCTATTCTATTTCTAGTGCAAACAAAAAAGAAAAAAGAAAAGAAATGTAGGCATCCTGTGGACATCACATAATCTCACACAATTTAAATTTATTTGCCCCTATGCTTCAGTTTAATGCTCTGTTGTGTCTTGCAAAGCAGGCAAATAATATATATTTAAATAATGTATACTCTTTCACAATAGAATTGAGTAAGAGAGCTTTAATAATAAAGCTGTGCAAAGGATTTTCGAATAGAATGAGGCAAAATGACTATTAGCTATATAAGCCATTTTGTCAATGTATGACTCTATTTGGAGAATGTATGTGGTGCCTTATCTTGTATTAGCTATTTAATGTTTCCTTTTGCTTGAATAGTAGCTCACTGTCAGCTACACGTGTTGCGGTATTGGTTATGAATAATAGCTTTGTTTTGTTTTATGTTTTATTTTTTTGTTTTGTTTTATGCTCTTTCCAGTGTTTGTCTTTCATCCATTTTTTTTAGACTTCAAGCAGTAGGCTACATGGAACTGGATTGTAACTCAAAAACTCAAAAATGCCAAATGTACAACTTTAACACTTGCACCACCTACAGGAATACATGTTACACCTACAGTTTTTTGTTTTTTATACCTGCCCTAATATAAAAATATTTAAATACAATTCAGTATGGCTGTAAAACAGCAAACGGAAGGTTCTTGTAAATTTTAGTTTTTCTTATCTAAACATTAATTGTCTAGGTTTTTATTGTGTTTCTTGGTGTAAGGCCAACAAGTGATAGTGCACTGATTTTGCCAAAGCATCACCTCTATCCGTCTTCTCTTTGGGTGGTAATGAAATAATTAGTGATGTTGTGCTGATTTCCCTACAGTTACTTTCACACTGTCAGCAAGGGCTATGGTTGTCTGAAAATCTAAAAGGCACGCACATTTTTTTGCTGGAGAGACTCTGGTGGAAAACAACATGCCATTTACCTATATTCCATTACATCTTGATAGCAGCAGACCTAGGTATAGTTGCCTCAGTTAGTCATTTCACACAGATTTTGACCACACACTAATTAAAAGGCACAGTAATAAGAGTTTCCATGTACCATACAGTCACCATCATCCGTAAATTCCTTGGCTGCCCTCTTGTTCTATTCCATAACTTCAAAGAATTATAAGTTCCTCATTCTTTCCAGATCTGGCTTAACCCTTTTCTTACTCTGATTTTTTTTAGGCTACACTTACAACGCCATTTGACCAGTTTCCGCTATCACCAAGGTCTTCCCTTTTAATCTTACCATAACAGCAGAATTACATGACATATCCATCTGGTTGGAATGAACCTTTAATCTGGTGACATCTGAGTCCTGACAGATGATATGACAGGAGGCCAGTTGATGCTGCTGTCAGCTCCACTGTTACCGATCTAATCTATCTCACAGTCTGTAGAACCAGGTATTTTGTCTCGGCAGTGCAATTACTTTGTGCCTTATCTATGCAGCGTTAACCTTGCTGTTCACACACAGAGCTGAGGATGCACAGTTGCACACAACTCACCAACCAGTGAATCTTATTCACTTGCCACATGCATGCTGTTGTCAGTTAAAGCTCAACATTCAACCGAAGTATAATAAATCATATCAAGTTTGAGAAAAATGTGGTTTAAGGATGCATTTTGACGAATGATCTAGCAAATTAATCTAAATCCAATATTTGAAGCTCCAATATCTTAATTTAAAGAAACCGGGGCGGATGAAGCAGTTTATTTCAATTTTGGTTGATTATTTCCAGCAAATATTGTCTTAAGAGAATAAAAGCATTATTTAACATCATGTTAAGCAACATATTTCAGACATATTTCCGTATTCACTGTGAGAGAATATAAAAGATCAGAGGAATGGTTAATAACAGGGTGACAACAAGTGCCTCATACTTTGTGACTGATGGATGAAGAGTGACACACTATAGCGGCTTCAAACAACTGACAGGACGCACCGATTAATAAGCATGGCAAATTTGTAAGCTCTGATGAATACAAACTTCAAGTTTAATTACACACAATATCTTCTGTATTTAAGAGTGCTGAGTAAAACTGCCGTGAGGACATGTAGTCTAATTAAACAGGCACACCTCCGGTTAGACTTCTAATCAAGTGTATGATCACTGCCTTTCTCTAAAAAACTGGAAATTTCTCTTGGATTCAGTTGTTACTGTGGTTCACACCTCAGTTTTAATTTTGTAGTTGCGTCCACACACAATTATAATATGGAAGAAATATAAAGCATTCATTAAAATGACCTGAGAAACGTCACAAAACACACAATATATGTAAAGGCAGCCAAAATTGTGTCAGTCCAAATAGCAAGTAACCTACAATTTAGGATTAGTTGTTGATAATTTGTTTGTTTGTTTCCGTATGACTAGCTTATAAAATATGATGCATTTTTATATCGAATATACTATCCAGTACATCTACATGAAATAAAATTTGCTCCACCTTGGCCAGCTACACATTTAAAATGCTAGTAATTGCACATATAACAATTATAAAATAAAATGATGTACAAAATATTATCACTCTTTTGTGAAGTTTATGAGCACATCTTACTACACTGTATTCAACTTAGAAATGCCTTTTGAACATTGATGAAATAAATTAATTCCTCGTCTCTTAACGTCAAACCAAGCGCATCAGCTATCCCTTAAAATCCCAATGAATCATTTGGCGCTTTTCCACCGCACATGTAGCTCGACTCGACTCAACTCGACTCGACTCAACTTGGTTTGGTAGCAGCACGGGTCGTTTTCCACCGCAAATAGTACCTGCTGAACGTGGGCGGGGTCGTCGTAAGGGGCTGAAAGTCTACTCCGGAGCAAAGTAGCAAAGCAGAAATTACGAGCAGTTGTTGCACTATTAACTGAACCAACCGCCAAAAACACGGATGAAAAATGTTTAAGAAATACCCCCCTTGTAACTGTTTGCTAAAAGAAGTAGAAGAATATTGCTACGGGCCATTAAAAGGGATGGTTGTTGTCCCGATGTGTGACTCTGCCACACAGTCAGCTGTAGGGATGCGTCATGTACATCCCTATGCACGTAAACACGGGCATGATAAAGTTGACTGTTTAGTGCTTGTTTCAGGATACGTGTTTTCAAATGCAAGCCGTGTCTCAGCCTGAATATTTTATTGAGGTAATCAGTTTAGTCCGAGGCTTGTAATGTAATCGCTCGCTATCATGTCTGTCCCAGCTGGCTACTATTTAGCCTAGCTGCTAGCTGCCCTACATGTCTCCTCTCGTATGTAAGTAACTTCCCCTACAACCAACACTGGGTGAGCTTAGCGAATATATGGAAAATAAATTCGGATCTGTGATGCAAATCAAATGAAAGAGAGCCAGAGAAGGCTGCACGCGGCGTAAATACACTCAAAAGTCCCGGAGACTTGGGGAGAATAAACAACAGAATGAAGCCGGTAGTCTCTGGCCACTGATTGGCCAGACAATAGTCTCTGGCCAATCAGTGGCCGGCCGTCTGCCGACGTCACCTTTTAGCATCGGCTCAGCTCGCTTGGACCCTAGAGCGAGGCGATACCAAAAAAGCAGCCGCTACGTGGTACCAGGTACCATGAAATTGCGGTGGAAAAGCCAAAAATGCGAGTCGAGTAGAGTCGAGTCGAGCTGATACCATGCGGTGGAAAAGCGCCAATTGTGTGCCAGATGCTGTATCTTTCTTTAGCATACAGTGCAACCTAGGATCTATGTTTTTGAAGCATCAGAGCTATTTCCTTGGCATGTCAGCACTGCCAGCTGTTGTGCACCTGCAGTGTGTGCTGCGTGTGCTTCGATCAGTGTGGACAGACTGCACCGTGATCACTTCCTTCAGGACAACAGGGGAATTTATTTTGAAGATTTTAAATGTGCTGACAAGAGCTGACAAGCACAGAGCGCTTGACGCTATAGTGAAGAAAAAAAATAACACCACCAAGTTTGGATATCCATCAAATTAAGACTCGCCCAAGCGACGTGCACCTACTTTTTTCCGTATTTTCCGTATACACCAAGGGGTTAACTCTCAGAATGCACATGGATTCAGTTTATCTTGTTACCCCAAAATCTGTATCCTCTTCAGTCTGTGTATATAGGGCTGAGATATGAGCTAGCATTATTCTTCTGGCATTCATTTGCTATGAGGTGCAAACTGTTCCAATAAAATGGCTCCCGTCTGAACAGGAAAAACCTGCTGTCTTTTGTTCTTTTTGTTTCTACTTCTTCTTGGTCCCTTTTTTAATATCTTATGGATCTTCCATCCATCAACATAATAACCCCAGCTTGCCACCGGCTCCGTCGCAGCACCATTCTTTCATTCCCTCTCATCGCTCCTTTGTTTGCTTCATCCTGATCTCATATGCTTCCTCCTCCTCCACCTCACACTGTGATATCCATCTTCGACTGGCATTTTGCCCATCAGTGATGCATATCAGCTGCCTCTCACCGTTAATGGATTTTGTCCCATTTTTCTCTCTTTCTCTAAGCCCCTGAAATCCATTCTCCTTTGTATCATTCACAACATACCCCGACTTAGTGTCTCTGACTATACCCAACGTCACCATTAACTCCTCATCCCTCTGCCTTGATACCTGAAAATGTGTCCCCACATGCCTGACCTATGACTAATGAGCACACTCCTCATTCATATCCACAAGACAATTGATCGGTGGCAACAGCTGAAAATTCACCATGCAGAAGATTGTCTTTCACCTGAAGCAAAATAATTTAATAGTCTGTTATTTACAAACACATTTTTTTAAATGTTATTTTCAATTTGGAAGTCCTGTTGACATCAGTGATTGCAGAGCTCAGGAATGACAGCTCTGTCCAAGATCAGATCTGGCCAGGACACACTGCCCATGCCCTTGAGCGGTTAATGAGGAGAAAATACTGTAAATAGCCTCGCTAATCAGCTCCTGGGATGACTGAATGATGCTTTTGGGAGTGTAGAATGCATCACCAGGCAGTAGGGCAGAACGGGGTAAGTAGGCACACTTTTTACCCTACTGAGAATTGCTCATCACCTAAACATCTTTCGATAGTCATTCCTACATTACATTGAAGCTTAAAATGTTGGCTTGAAATGTGTACCCCTCACTTTTTCTATCTTATTGTAATAAAGAAGAAATTAATCATCAAAGACACCCTTACACATTGTGACAATCAACCCCATCAAGGGGTCGGTTTGTCACAATGTTATCTTAATGGGAATAATCTTGAAAAGAAGGAAGTAGAACTAAATTTGAAAATGCAATTGCATTGTCAAGTTGACAAATAGGCCTACGTAACTTACTGTAGCCTTGGCAGCTTGTCTAGTTTGGGATGCACTGGGTTGTTTTGATTTTGTTGCCCTTTTTCCTTTGCATGCTAGCTGCCTTTTCCTGCTCTATTCTTTCCTTCTCTGGGGTGTCAGTGAGGATACAGCTTGACAATTTATTTCGTTAATGGGTTCCTTTTCTGGCTGTAGCATTTGGATAACTTGTGACAACCAACCCCCCCAAAAATGTGACGACCAACCCCAACTTGAATTTCTTGCTAGCATCAAGGCCAACAACCATCTGACAACTAATTAGCTTGCTAACCACAATCTAAACTATAGTTTACCCTTCACACTTTTTATGGGTAACAAGTGTTTTGTTATAAACCCATTCTGTAAAAGCCTAGAAGAAAAATACTGAGGAGCTAAATATTTTCAATTTGACATGAAAAACACAAACAGTCCTCTCACCTCAAATCCAGCAGTCTAATTCCAAGGAAGACTATGTAGGTGACCTCTTATCCCAATTCTGGATATTTAAATACCAAAATTTCAGCGCCTTCTGGTTCCGAGATATAACGATTGTGGCAACCAACCCGTGTGACAAATTACCCCGTTCTCCCCTACATGATGAGCTAGCAATGTTAGCAAAACAATGCACTTAAATCATATATAGATAGAGGCCTCCTCATGTGTACTATAAAAATGTCTTATTGTTCATGTTTTACCAGTCAAGTGTAGGCAAATTAAAAAAAAAAACACACACACACTTTTTTACATTGCAACCATATTGGTTCTTCAGAGAAACATAATTTGACACAGGTTAAGTTACAAACAAGCATTGGCAATAATACCCCCACCCCAAACAACATTTGGAAATTGTTGAATTTATTTCCAGGTGCCAAAAAAAGTATTTTCAGAATCTATCATGGAGTATTCCATGTTTGCATACAGAATACAGTATTGTACTGTTTTACACATGGCTCAAATAGGGGAGAACGGGGTAATTTGTCACATGGGTTGGATGTCACATTCGTTATATCTCGCCACCAGAGCACGCTAGCTCTGAAATGTTGATATAAAAAAGGTCCAGAATTGGGATCAGAGGTCACATACATAGACTTCCTTGGAGTTAGACTGCTGCATTTCTGGTGAGAGGATGTTTTGTGTTTTTCATGTCAAATTCAAAATATTTTGCTTCTCAGTATTTTTCTTCTAGGCTTTTACACAATGGGTTTATAACAAAACACTTGTTACCCTCAGAAAGTGTGAAGGGTAAACTATAGTTTAGATTGTGGTTAGCAAGCTAATTAGTTGTCAGGTGGTTGTTGGCCTTGATGCTAGCAAGAAATTCAAGTTGGGGTTGGTCGTCAAATTTTTTGGGGGGTTGGTTGTCACATGTTATCTCAAGGCTGCAGCCAGAAAAGGAACCCAATAACGAAAGAAATTGTCAAGCTGTATCCGTACTGACACCCCAGAGAAGGAAAGAATAGAGCAGGAAAAGGCAGCTAGCAAGCAAAAGAAAAAAGGGCAACAAAATCAAAACAACCCAGTGCATCCCAAACTAGACCAGCTGCCAAGGCTACAGAACGTTATGTAGGCCTATTTGTCAACTTGACAATGCAATTAAACATTCAAATTTGGTTCTGCCTCCTTGCCTTCTTTTTAAGATTTTTCCCATTAAGATAACATTGTGACAAACAACCCCATAGTGTGTGACAACCGACCCCTTGATGGGGTTGGTTGTCACAATGTGTCAGAGTGTCTTTGATGGTAAATTACTTCTTCATTACAATAAGTTGGAAAAAAAGAGAGACACACATTTCTAGCCAACACCTTAAGCCTCAATTTAATGTAGGAATGGCTATTGACAGATGTTTTGGTGATGAGCAATTCTCACTAGAGTAAAAAGTGTGCCTACTTACCCCGTTCTCCCCTACTGGCACTGACCAAACACAAATCGGTTTTGTAATATGATCACAAATCACAGCAAGTGTCTTGTTATCTTTGCAACATGGTTGGGTGCACTGTGCACAGTAGGTTGCTATGTTGCTGCCAAGCTAATGACCAAGCACTATCATATTTGCTCCAACCTGAAATTTCTGGCTGATCGCAATATATAACTCGGATCGTTTCATCATCATTGCCTCAGGCACATGTCATTACACTTTTTTTTCAAAGTAGCTGTCATCAAAACCTTCCTGTGGCTTGTCCATTGATCGCATGATTGATGGTTTGATACCTGGCGGCCTTGTCCACATGTTGAAGTGTCCCTGTATTTGTCAATATTGCTGTACAGAAAAGGCTGAAAATGTTATGTTACTTTGACAGCAATCGAAGTAATGCTTCCCCATCCTTGCTACTGCATTCATTCACAGTGGTACAACTTGAAGCAAATGTGAAAATGAAACAGAACCTCCTGAATCCTGATACATGTATGAAAAATACATTCTATATGTATGCCAATATGCTCATTGGTCCCTAATGGCAGGCAATATATCTAGTCAGTATTTTAAGCAATGTTATTAGCTGAAAATAATAGATTGTACAATAACATGAAGACCGTATAATTGCTTGTGTGTGTGTGTGTGTGTGTGTGTGTGTGTGTGTGTGTGTGTGTGTGTGTGTGTGTGTGTGTGTGTGTGTGTGTGTGTGTGTGTGTGTGTGTGTGTGTGTGTGTGTGTGTGTGTGTGTGTGTGTGTGTGTGTGTGTGTGTGTGTGTCCATACCCCGGGAGGTGGAATAAAATCAAAGAAACAATTCATACCAATGGCAAAGCTCTGAATATATGAGGCTCCATGCAGTTCACTGTTTCTAATCCTGAGCCGTAGAGTGATTTGGCAAAAACACAAGACAATACAGACCGAAGAAAAACTTGTATATTATATTATTTTCCTAAATGTGTGGCTCATGCACCATGTCAAGGCTTCTTACAGGAGGCTTGACATTACAATTGTTTACCTCCTGGCGTTTGCGTGAAGAGCAGGCAATCTGTTGAGTCATTATTGATCGGGGATGAGGAGATGAGCGGCATTAAGCAGTGTGTAAACTGTCCTGCTAGTCATTTGATAGATTACAGCTGCACTGTGGGCTGGGACGAGTGATGAACAGTGCTCTCATGAGTGTGAGTGCGCATTGTGTTTTTACTGTGTATGTACGTGCTCATGTGGAAGCATCAAAGTGCCCCTGTGTAAACATGTGTGGAGGTGTCCTCCTCCAGATTAACTAAAAGATGATTGAGTCCAGCAGCGGCAGCAAGACCTCAGGGTTACAAACCATTTCTCAGTCCAGTGAATTTAGACATTTAGACATTACCCATCACTGTAAGATTGCACAAAAAACAATATGTGATTACAGATAGGAGGAAGAGAATGCAATGGAGATACAACTAATCAGACGTTAATCAATATTCTGTGTATTCCAGGTCTGAGTGTGAGCGAAGAGCCTCCCCCTCACAGAGTGACCACCAGCCCTTCGTGGACAGATCACCAGAGAGGGCCACCATGTCGCAGCAACAACCTCCAGCCGCCCTCGACCCCGGCCCTGCCCCGCCGCTACCTGCCTGCTCAGCCAAGAAGCTCCCCTGGAGGTATTTTTTTTGTCTAAATCAAACAGCTTAAAATACCCATTTAGCTATTTAAGATATGGGGAAGTACACACAAAGATCACACATTCAAGGTGCAGTGTGTAAAGGGAATTGATGTTTTTCCGAACAGACTAATAACGAATAATGAGGTTACTATAGAATGAATGACTAAATTCAAATTCACCTCATCCCTTGTTATTGTGTAAAGACTTGAGGCAGTGGTGGATGATGATTCCATCTTTAGTAACATGTACTTGAAGGACACTGTAGTTTCTGTAAAATTCTCCAAACATCTAGTGGTGAAAGTTCTAGATTGAAACACTCAATCTCTAGAGATTGAGTGTTTCAATCTAGAACTTTCACCACTAGATGTTGGGGGTTAACTGTTCTACTGTAGTTAACGGTGCCAATAAGGTCTGAACAGAATATCGCAAAAATGATCCCAAAGCACTTTTAAGACAGCAAAACTACTGTCGACAACATTGTTGTTTTGTTTCCAACGGGTATTTTTCCTCCCTCAGCCAAGTCTGTGTGTTACGAATGCAGACAGTGTCATGGCTGTGAGAAGATTTCTCCCATCCCAATATTTCTGTAGGCCTGAGCTGATTTTAAATGTGCTGTAAATTATTGATGAAGGAATACCTGAGGAGTCCACTGTCAGCCTGCAAGACATGCACAGACACCAGTTTTGTCTGTGCCACTTGTTCAGTTTGTCTGGCTATCTCAATACAGTACAGACCCATTGGTTTTGTCAATCAACAGGAACCTCTACCCTGCTGAAAACAGACAGCAAACCTTCTGTGCAGAGAGCCCACAAGAAGCTTTCACCTGATACTCTCTCACACACATGCACAGACTTGTGGGCCTAATCCTCAAGCTTATTTTCAATGGCAGGATCCATGATCCATATATTATGAAGATGTGGCCTCAATGGTTAAGAGATAAGTCAACAATAACTTCAGCTTAGGCCCTGAAAACAAACTGCTTCTTACTACTAGCAATGGGGTCTTCCAATAACATTGTCTACTTCTCTTTCTGCTGGTTGGTCATTTGGTCAATCTGTCTTTTAACTAATCAGGTGATCTCTTGAAGCTGAAGTCAGTGTGTGACCATGAGGTTGATGTTTGAGGTTTTATTTTGGTGACATACTGTATGCCTTCAGAAGTATTGATTCAAGTCCTAGCAGATTTTGTGAATGAATTAGCCTCAGCGATTAAGAGTTTAGTACGATACTGAACATTTTATCAGCGTCAAAATAATAGCATTGTCGTTGTGAGCATGTTAGCATTTAGCTCAAAGCAATGCGGTTCCTTTACAGCCTCACAAAGCCACCGCTGTGGCTGTATACTCACATCTGTACTAATTTGAATTTGAGAAAGGGTTCATTTTAAAGTAGCTTTTACTCTGAAACTTCACATACAAGTTCAAGACAGCACTGCCGTTGCGGTTTAGTAACAGCAGCATATTGGCTTGGCACATACACTCACGCACACCATACAAACACACAAGCAAGCACAGACACACACACACACACACACACACACACACACACACACACACACACACACACACACACACACACACACACACACACACACATGCACACTGTCTCTGCAGGCCTGACATATCTTTTCAGGGTTTTGGGGTTGGGGGATTTGTTCAGGATCTTTCCCATTTCAGATCTAATTAGTTTCGTTTCAAGGCCTCCCTCCTTTTCTTCACCATAGATTCCCTCCTTACATCAAATCTACTGCTTTTTCTCAACACATTTCACACTCTTTTTACATAATTTACTCCTACACACTGCAACTCTGCGACAGAGTTTCCGACTGTCTTGGCTGTAAGTGTGTAATGTCACTGTCTGATAGCGGGGAGGTGATGGGCACACCCCCCCCCCCCCCCCGGTGAGCTCTGCTTCTCTTTGACCCTGAGTCCCCTGGGACATGGTTATGCGACAAACTACTGAGATGAAAGCAAGAGGGTGCAGAGAGATTGAAAAAAAATGTATTTGAGCGGGGAGAAAGCAGCAAAGAAATTGAAAAGGGGAACAAGGGGAGAGAGCAAGGAGTGTACAGGGAAAGATGTTTGGTTTGCTGCTTGTCTTAGCTTGACATAAGGATTTTTTTTTTTTTACATTTTACCGCTGAGTTTACTTTGTCATCCAAGATTAAGATGTCTTTGAGTGTTTTTTTCTGATTAATTTAAGCCAAATAACAGAGGTTGTTTGTTTCCCTGTTGATTGGCAGTGGGCAGGAAGGAGTTCCAGCGAAGTTCAGAGATCACACGTTCTCTGCCGTCCTCCCCGAAGAGGCTAGCAGTGGTTCCTCCCAAACCTCAGACCCCGGGTGAGTCTTTTACCTCGTTAACAAAACACAGCACACATACATAAGGTGACTGACAGATGTCTTTATCCACCTCTACCCAATGAAATAAACATGAAAAATATGATGGTATTTAAGGCCTTTTTTCACTGTGGAGATTTTGAGTTGTCAAAGTTACTATACACATTAAGGGTGCAGTGTCTGTAGTGTCTTTACTAAGCCAGGAGTTGTACCCATGACAAAGCCATGAAGAACAACTATATAATTAAAATATAAAAATTGCATTCTTTGCACTGATGGTCTTGTTTGCTTTGACATGTAATTTTTTTTTCATCAGAGGAAAAATTAGACTGTTTCATAAATATTAAAAAGTTCCTCATAGCACCTTTAATGACGACTCCGTTTTATTAAATTGTCCAAGTACGCAGCACTTACTAACATAATGAGTTGCACCTTTGTTTGACAAGTCGAAGGTTAATCTATTAGGTCCAGTCTTCTTCTTATTTGACTGGCTTTTTTCCTGATCCACTCCTATTTTCAGGCCTACCTGAATCGCCTTAACAAACCTTAAAAAAATAGCCCTTATATTTATGACCTCGCCCACACAGCCAGAAGCTACTTGCTTACATTTCAAATATCAGTTGTTGGCTGTTCACAGCTTCAAAAGGGGAATTCATGATGCTTAGCACTGTCTGTTACGCCGTGATTCGATCTAATGCAGTCTGGAGTCTGGACCTCCCTTACTCTCGCCTCTGCAGCGGTAAAATCATTTTCTAACCATCTTTCCTGGCAGAGCTGACACGCTTCTCCTCCGGCTACACTTCTCCCATCACTCACTCCACTGTTTTCACTTAGGCAGTGCTGTGACCATTCTTCACCACATCTGCATGCTGCCTTGACACTCATATACATGCCATATAAATTCATTTAGTATTCACTCAACTCTTCCTAACCTTTCAGGTAGAACCTGTGTGTTAGTGTGTGTGTGTGTGTGTGTGTGTGTGTGTGTGTGTGTGTGTGTGTGTGTGTGTGTGTGTGTGTGTGTGTGTGTGTGTGTGTGTGTGTGTGAATAATGCCTAAGAGATGTGTGTGCGCCTGCTAAAGAGGAAGACATTAACATAAGACTTCTAGCTGTTTTCAAAGACGGGAAATCCTATTGTGCCTTCAAGGCAAAGACACTGATGGAAATGTAGTTTGGAAACATTTGCTGATATTTGCAGTTTTGCACATTTTAAGAAGCAAAGCCTAAATTATTATGCCCTGAAAATCCATTATGCCTCTTTTTTTCCAATCTTTTGATGCTTAGTTCATTCATTCGTCTATGTAAGGCTTTATTTGCATGTATGTATGTGTTTGGTTTATTCCCTTTAGCTCGTCACTTCTTTCCAAATAGGCCTAAAACATCCAATGTATTAGAATCATTCAGCCGCTCCAGGTACCGTCACTCTCTCCCTCCCTCCCTTCCCACTGAATTCTTTGTCTCTACACTCTCTTCTGTGGTTTTCCCCGCTGCCCACAGCACTCTACATTCATACTATGCCCCCACCTCCCTCTAAGCAATCTTTCACTCATTACCTGGGATCCTGCACCCCAAGCCAAGCCCTGCGTTGTCATGGAAACCCCTCGTCATGCTTCAGTAGGCCTGAGTTATATGGTTGAGGCAGGTGTTGTGTGGGGCTGCAGTGATTTTTTTTCATCAGTGTGTGTGTGTGCGTGCGTGCGTGCGTACGTGCGTGCGTGCGTGCGTGCGTGTGTGCGTGTGTGTGTGTGTAGACATTCAAGCTTGTGTGTTTGAGCCTGTGTGAACATACAGAGGGCACATTTTGAAATAATTCTGTCCGTCCGAGTACTGCTGTGTTTTTGATGCTGTGTATCTCCAGTGGCAAGAATATGTTCACGCCACATGACAAGGTGACTCAAACAGAGGTTAATCGAATTGCCTGTACGTTAACTGCAGCTTAACCCCCCCACATGTCTGGCCTTAAAATTACCTCCATCACAAATGTGTCAAACCTTTACCTAAATGTGCCTCATGTTTAAACACAAACACAATGCAAATTCACTAATACCGGTATACTGTAACAGCTTATTCACGTTATTGCTTGCTGCAGCTCAATCATTTCTTGATAACGATCACATTCATCATGAGACGAGGTGGTCCATCATTTGGAAAACCAGAGTGGGAATTACCAGGAGGCTTCCTCTGTATCAAAGATTCAATTAACTTACCATCATTTATCACGTGAACACGCTCGTTAGCGATAGGTCAGGACCAATTTCCTCTGATTTAATACTCATCAGTTCCATTATTGGGGGAAGATTTGTCCAAGTTCGATTGAAGATTTGTCACATGACTTATTAATGCAATATGACAGATATCATAGTGTATAGGCTATATCATTTACATTTTTCCATATCACATCCTATATATTTTTCAAAGAATTAAGAAAAAGAAAGTGCACGCTCTATTTTAACTTGATGTTCATTTCTATGTTTGATCTCCCCTTTTTTTGTGATCAATTGTTTTTATTGTTTTCTTTTTATAATATCTGCTAGGGAGAGCAAGACAGTGTACAAAAGGCACAGTATACAGTACATTACAGTGAGTTCAGAGTCCGTTACCAGCCACCAGCCAATGCCGGGGGAATTTATGCAAGTAATTTAAAAAACAGTTTAATGTATATACTGTATAGCCAACCCTGGACCCGGGGATGTCACCTATCGAGATGTTAAAGCAAAATTGAAAACTATGTATATACTGTAAATATTTTTTTAGGACTGATGGAGATATAAAGGCAATACTAAGCTTTTTGCTTCAGCCTAGGCATTTCAGTCGCTATTTGTTGTTGAATGTGTATAATATATAATAGTATAATATATGTTTTTTTTGATGGTTGTTTTTAAATAACTGAATAAAAAACTACTACTACTACTACTACCTATATGATCATGGTATACATATTCACTCTCCCCGCCATGTTTCCTTTCCCCGGCTGCACAGTTCAGTCTGGGCCGCGGCCGGCAGCAGCGGTGCGAGGGTTGGCCCCCTCTGGGTCCCCTCGCCGCGTGGCCCCTCTGAAGCAGGAGCAGCAGGAGAGCCTACAGAGAGAGAAGGAGGAGGCTCAACAGAAAGAGCGAGCGAGGCAAGCAGAGGAAAGAGAGAAAGAGGAGCAGAGGGAGGAGGTAAGTCATGGTTGAGCAGGAGAAAAATAAATCCACTTTTCGACACCACTTGGAGTTTCGCGCTCTCTTCTAATTCTGTTTCATTTTTTGGTTGCTCAGGTCCAGAGGCTGCAGGGACGCTGTGAGCAGCAGCAGAGACAGCTGACTGCTCTGAGACATGAACTGAGGAAGACCTCCCTGGGCCTGGAAGCTTTTATCATCACCACTCAGCATTACTGCCTCAAGGTATACCATCCTGAACATGGCGGACAGTACACATCATTATCATCGTCATCATGTTTATTTCACACACCTCTGAGTAACAGGAGATACACGGAAGGTTAAGTCATGATGCCGCGTAGATATACACAACATGACCTCAACCTTTCTCAACCAAGTAGGGGAGGCTGTGGCTAAGCAAGTAGAGCAGTCGTCCACAGATTGCAGGGTCGCTGGTTTGATCCCCCTTCCTCCTGCCACATGTAGAAGTGTCCGTGTGTGTGTGTGTGTGTGTGTGTGTGTGTGTGTGTGTGTGTGTGTGTGTGTGTGTGTGTGTGTGTGTGTGTGTGTGTGTGTGTGTGTGTGTGTGTGTGTGTGTGTGTGTGTGAATTAGGCAAAACAATGTAAAGCTCTTTGGGTTTGAGAAATTCAGTAAAAAGCACTATATATAAGTGGACTCAATTTACCATTTACCCAGAGCCATGGATTGTAGAAAACACGTGCTCGCTCACACACACACACACACACACACACACACACACACACACACTCACGTGAACTCAAGAACACATACAGTATTTAACACCGTGAGCAAGATGGTTTGCCACTGTGGGAAGGGTCCTTTAGAGTTCAGCGTGTCACTGAGGTAGTTTCATCTGGCTCTCTCTCTCTCTCTCTCTCTCTCTCTCTCTCTCTCTCTCTCTCTCTCTCTCTGTGTCTAATAGAATGATACAGCCTCTGAAGTGCTATAACCGTAATACCACCGACTGTCTGGGGACTGTCTGACTTCTTTATGGTCACTGTCTGAGTACTGCAATCACTGGTTCTCTGTGAAGCTATAAGAAACAGAAAAAGCTCTAGTGTGGTTCTAGTTCAGTAGGTTTGAGCTCCCCCTGCTGTTATTATACACACACAACAGCTACAGTATGACAGGTGGACAAAGAACGCTGTTAACAGTGGATATTTCTAATTCTCTTCGATATTGGTGAGATCTAAAGTAGCGTTCTTTCTGAGCAGCTCACACAGGCTTAATTCAGTTCAATGAGCAGGCCATGACCGTTTCTTTACAAAATGTCTCCAAATAGGCCTACCATAGTCCCTTTCTTATCTTTTCTTTTTTCTTTTCAAGGCTCAAGAATGATTTGTTTTTGTGACAGATGTGGTAGTTAAACAGTAAGTCATTAGCTAAATAATTAACACAGGTTTCTCCTTTCCAACCGGCATTTTTATCCTCTGTTTTTATCTCTCTAAATACTTATCCAAAACTCTGGTGAATGACCAAGAAACTGCATGTCATGACATTGTTGTCGATGTGAGCAAGTTAACATTCTGACGCTTGCATTGAGCTGTGTAAGCCGCTAGCATGGCTGTCTTGTTACATCATCCTAGATCTCATAATGCTGTTTTATTTCCAATTTTCAGAATACAGCTGCAGAGGAAAATGGAAGGAAGTTGTCATTTGAAGTGCAAAAGATCAGAGAGGAAATGGGTGAGTGAGAACCAACATTTGAACAAAACAAATTTCACTACTCATCATTCAAATCAATCAAGTAACAGATGGTAAATACAGTATCACTGTAGAACTATTTACTATAGTCACACCAGGAGAAGCACAGGTGTTATAAATAACGTTAACGAGGGCTCCGACCTCTTCATTTGTCCCAATATGTCAGCATGTGTATTCCCAGAGCCCGGCAACAATAAGAAATGATTAGACTGCTGCTTACACACCTGTAATTGTCCTGCTATGACAAGTCACAGTCTATGACAAATCAAAGGCCTGTTGTGCACCCTTTTTCTAGCTTGAATGAGTCAAAATCTGCCCTCAGTTATAAATGTAAAGTCATAAATGGACAATTAAAATTTGGGAAGTATATCACACTCTCTGAATAAGGATCTATTCATAACATACACTCTGTTTATGTGTGTAGCATCCAACTCGGCACGCTGGGAGATACTCCAGCGCGACAAGACGGCGCTGGAGGTGGCTTTTGAGCGGGAGCTGCAGGAGCTGCAGGTGCAGCAGGAGGCGGAGCTGGCTGCTGTGGAGGAGGGGCTTAGGAGCTGTCACTCAACAGAGATGGAACACCTGAGGGCCGAGCATCGCTGTGAGATGGAAGAGCTGAGGACACAGCAACAGGAACAGGTGAGGGGGCGGGGGGGGCACAGTACATTTTGTAGTATATATTTTTGTCTAAATGTTAGCTTTACTTGGTGTATGATATTGCACATGTAATCTGAATCAATCAATTAAGCACTTGGCTTTGTGTGTGTGTGTGTGTGTGTGTGTGTGTGTGTGTGTGTGTGTGTGTGTGTGTGTGTGTGTGTGTGTGTGTGTGTGTGTGTGTGTGTGTGTGTGTGTGTGTGTGTGTGTGTGTGTGTGTGTGTGTGTGTGTGTGTGTGTGTGTGTGTGTGGGTGGGTGTTAGGTGGAGGAGATGACAGTTAATCACCGGGCAGCCACTCAGGAACTCAGAGACATGCATTACATCACCATGGCAACGCTGCATGAGGAGCACGCCCGTACCATGAGAGGTACTATTTAAGACCTTGTTTAAAAAAAAGACATAATGACACCAGCATTGCTATTAACAACATCAACTCTTTCAACATCAACATCTGTTTCTTTTATTGTTCTTCTGAATGTGTGTGTGTGTGTGTGTGTGTGTGTGTGTGTGTGTGTGTGTGTATGTGTGTGTGTGTGTGTGTGTGTGTGTGTGTGTGTGTGTGTCTGTGTGACTCTGTCTGTATGTGTTTGCAGACTTGAGGAAAGCTCATGAACAACAGAAAATGCTTCTAGAGGAGGATTTTGAGAAACTCAGGCTCTCTTTACAGGTAGGATTCCATAGAGAAACTTGCTTAATTATTAATAAAAAAAATGTGGTTGATGCACACTCATTTGTTTTTTTTGTGTGTATCCGTTTTCAGGATCAAGTGGACACCCTCACATTCCAAAACCAGGGTCTGAGGGACAAAGCTAAGCGCTTTGAGGAGGCATTGAGGAGAAGTACAGACGAACAGATAGTTGTGAGTATACCTACTGTATAAATAAATACACAGAGCACACACGTCACTAGAAGTATTGTAGACATCCAAATTGATTCATAACAAACAGTGAATTGAACTTTCAAGCCTGGCAGTGTACCTGCTATCTTTCTAGATCCCATTCATTCTCCATCTTTCTCTTGTTATTTTTTTTGTGTGAATGTGAATGTGTGTTGCTCACAGGATGCTTTAGCTCCATATCAGCACATTGAGCAAGATCTGAAGAGCTTGAAGGAGGTTGTGGAAATGAAGAACCAGCAGATACACCAGCAAGAAATGAAGATCTCCGATCTGGAGAAAGTGGTAGGCTCAAATAATCTATGTCTCTACCACTGCTACACAAACAAACACACGCACATTCAAACTGGTCTCCATGGACGCAATGGTGTGTCAGTATATGTCTGGTGAATGAAATATTTGCGTTGCATTCTACTTTTTGAGCAGGCCCAAAAGAATGTGTTCCTTGAGGAGAGGGTCCAGGTTTTGCAACAGCAGAATGAAGACATGAAGGCTCGTATTCAAATGAACCTATCCCTGTCCCGGTAAGAATCCGGCCCATGGTCGTTCTCTGCATGTCATTCCCATCTCTTCCCCATTTCACCCTTTGTCTCTTCAAACTATCTAATGAAAGCATCAAAATGCCAAAAAAGTATGTTAAAAAAAAGTGTTCATTTTGCTGTCTCTTTTCCCTTTTTTCAGGCAACTGTCAGAGGAGAACGCCAACCTGCAGGAGTCCGTGGAGAAGGAGAACACTGAGAAGAAGCGTCTGAGTCGGAACAACGACGAGCTGCTGTGGCGTCTGCAGACCAGCCCCCTAATGTCCCCGGCCTCCTCCCCTCTGCATCGCTCCTTCTCCACCTCCCCTGCCCCCTCCTCTCCTCTCCTCTACTCCTCCTCTTCGCCCACGAGGCTCATGGGATGCGACTCCCCCACTCACTGCTACGGCTGTCCCCAGCAGGCCCAGTACTCCTCCTCTCCGTCCCACAGAGACTCTGCAGCCAATAGGAATCTCTCGTCCCCGGGACCGGCCACACCCACTCACAGGGCAGCAACAAATAATCAGAATTACTCCCCCGGCCCAGCCACGCCCACTCACAGAGCAGCGACGAATCAGAATTACACCCCAACCGGCCCGGCAACGCCCACGCACAGAGTGTCAGCCAATCGCTGTTAGCCCGTCTCCTTGTCTCAGCTCTTCGCCGATATAAGCGCACATCACTCTCTCTCTCTCTCTCTCTCTCTCTCTCTCTCTCTCTCTCTCTCTCTCTCTCTATCTCTATCTCTTCATCTTCTTAGCCGACACTCTAATTTCCTCCTCCCTTTTTCTTGAATGTGAATGATCTTTAAAGTACATATTGGAGAAAAACAAGGTGCTGCAGTCTCCGGCGCCCAGAGGACAAAACTGGACAAACAGTGCAAAGTCAAAGCACTGAGGTTACAGGGTCTTGAACTTCCCAGGCCTCTACAGCTGGTGTCCATCAACACAGATAATTATTGTAATGAATGCAGAGGACCTCAGCTCTGTACTTCCTCGCCCAATCCCAATTTGTCTTGAAATGTAGATTGTATATACTGTATGCTAGTGGCACAGATAGTGTGGACATGTAGTGAAACCACCCTGCATGGGTAGCCATGGGTCCCGCACAGACAGTAGCAGTGCAGATGTCAAAAGTAGCACACTCCTGCAAACCAACTCACAATACTCTGATGTGTTAAAAACACAGCCATGTTATTGATCAAATAAGATATAAATCTCTCACTTTGGGATGAGTTTTTAACAGTCAATTCAGTTTTTTCATCTGAAAAAAAAAATCCCTTACAAAGCGCCTTATTAACCCTCCTGCCGTCTCACCAGCAGAGAAAAAAAACTAAATTTTAAATTTTTCGTGAAGGACTTTTGGATTAAGAATTTGGTTTGTGCATCTAAGCGTATCACATTTCTCAGCCTCTTTCAAGGTGTATTTAACGATTTTGTAATTACTTCGAATGCTGGTAGTTTTTACTCGTGAGGGAAAACCCCTCCCTGGATCCCCAGCCATTTTACCCGCAAAATATAGAGGAGATTTAAAACCTCGCCAGGTCTTCCTACAGCATCTCACCACATGAGCAACTCTTCTCTTTTTTCGGGATCCCTCAGGTCAATTTGCAAAAAAAACTACGCCATTTTGTATTTTTACCTCAGCGGGAATGTGCAGCCTGTCGTGTCTGTATCTCAACAGCAGCAGCAACAACAACAACAATAACAACAATAACAACAGGAACACACACACATCTACCAGGGAGCTCAAAGACAGAGGGGAGAAACCCAATATAGGAATCTCTGTTTAAAATGTTGTCGTGGATTCCTTTCAAACACAATGTTTGTATCTAATTTATTTGTTACATGTATTTCTGCTACTTAGGCAAGCATGTACTGTGAAAGTCTTCCAGTCTTAGTGTGGAACTTTATTATTGCTGTGATTACTGTTTATTTATTATGCTCAAGGCGTGGAGGATATGAATGGTGTTTCGAAACTTTTTGAATATGTATCGCCTACGGGACACAAGTGGAATACGTGATGAACCCCAGGAAGAAAGGGGACACGCGAGAGATGTTTTGACTTGCTGTCAACACACATACATAGGTGGTGTTCAGGGGACTGTTGTATAATATGATATGGGTCTATAAGCTACGTAGGTTATTATATTGTTCAGGGAATTCTTTTCTCAATTTAGACTAAAGATACTTAACTTTTTTTTGTATAGCACTCCCGAGATAATTTTCCACTTATGAAAAAGAGAGAGAGAGACCAACCTTTGGTATATAACAAATGAGGAATATTTTATAGTATGTCAGTATGTCATAAATGCTTCCTGCACTGTACTGTACTCTTCTCACTAACTTACCCCTCAGGGTCCTGATCTTTCACCTGGCCTTGAACAAGATAACATCGAAAACTACAGTGTGACAATGCAAAATATACCTGCATTTAACACACATGAAAACCTAGCAAGGCCAGTGATAAGGGATGAGGGTAAGTCTTTGTTGGCAGTTACAGCTAATGGGAGCAAGGGTTAGGGTTAATACTGTTAAGTAGATGCATGATGAGGGGGGTAGAGGACCGCCACAGGGCCTGGAAATTCTTTGCAGTGCTCCTGGTCACTTTTTTCCAGAATGAAGTTACAAGGTTGAATAAAATATATCATTTTGCCAGCATGTAAAGGGAGACATTTCTGGGTTGCCAGTTTTTGTCAGTAACAGACTTTTTAAGTAGACTTTTAATGGCGAAACCAGCACTTTTGATGGTCGTGATTTTTATTTTTTATTATTCTTTAATGGGTTCTTTTGTATAACACGTGCACAGGGTTAAATGCTCTTAAACAAAAAAGAATGTCAAGTACAGCATAGGAATTTGAGAAATGTATATCTTATCCTATCTTGGTTTCTACCTACACTGAGACTTTTGAGAATGTCTTTGCAAAATGATCAATTGTAAGAATATACTAGTCAGATAGTCACTGTGTTTTTAAATGGTTAGTGCTACAGTTCACCTATATGTAATTTAATGATTATTCAGGGTCCTCCTAAAGGTCACTTTAGGTTACAAAAAATACAGTATACAAGGATGCAACACAACTAAAAAACTATTGTTTACAAATGACAGCAGGAAGTTGCTCAATTTCATCTTAAATGAGTATTTCACCCCTGAATGGACTATGATTTCAAAACAATGAACTGGTATTGTAATGACCCTTCAATGTGTCCTGTGGACATCGGTGTCTCACTATGCGCTGAATGTCCAAAATGTAATGACTGCATTTTATAGAAGTCATTCATGTGACTTTGTTGAGTTTAGAAGACCTTTCGTCTAACCATTATGTAGCAGCAATTTAATATGTAGCACTTGGTTGAGCCTCTCCAAAAGGATCATGGCTCATTTATCTATTTCATTAGGGATGGAAACTCCCATGTCGATGTTGAAATGCTGTTGTAGCAAATGTTCCCCATGGCTTGTCAACTTTCAACACTACAATTTGAATGTGTGGCAGAAAGCTATTCAATTACCCCCATGGATTTGGTCCAGGGACAAAAAGTTAATTGAACTTGATCCTTCTGGCACTGATTGTATGTTTGAATGTAAATACATTTACAACATGAGTTTGTGTCTTAGTGCACCGCAAAAGGTAATAGAAGCATGTTTTTTCTGTCGTTTGCTGTTTTCTCGCTTGCTCTCCCTTTTCTTTTCCTCTTTCACCTCACCGAATCTGTGATGGTCCAAATGTAACTGTAGCGTAGGAGGCGCAGAGGACAAGGAATGAGGTAGTTCAAAATGTACTGTATACATGCTATGTCAATGCTTTCAGTTGTACCTTTTTGGGGAGAACGCAGTATTAAAATAAAATTAAGAAAAGTCACAGGATGTCCATGTTTGTTGAGTCTGTGCACAAGTATGTTTAACTTCTACTTGTATTCTAGAAAAAAGTGCAGGTCCCTGTAAACAAAGTACTGATACGCTCAGGATGGGTTTTGATCATGGCATCTACCTACGTAGACACAGACACGAGAGGAGTCAAGACAGGGAGCGCTTTGAATTACTGAGAAAAATAACTTTATATTTGTTGTATCACAGTATTACATACATTATATATTGCTATTATATAATATAGCATCATGAATAAGGCTGTCCACAACATATACCAGTTTCATAAGACATTATGAAACGTCATCAAAGACATGCTGACTACTAATTTAATCAAAATCACGGCCTGATCCCAGCTTGACTGTATTAAACCATAAAGGTGTTTCTATGACAGCTCTGTAGAAATGTCCGCAATTGAGCAATACAATTATCATGCATCGAAACAGATGTTTTCAAAAGTAGACACGGAATTGTACCCAGATCGCATTTGATTTGTGTTTTATTTAATGGCGCCTGGGGGTTTCAATGAAGGATCACTTCCGCATAAAGGGAGTCAACATATCCATGGGCAGGGGGAAGATAATGGTGGAGTTCTTCTCTGACGCGATGGTGCTGAGAGTCTGCAGGTAGCGAAGCTGCAGGCCTGACGGGGACTCAGCGATCACCAGGGACGCCTCCTTCAGGGCGCGGGATGCATTCATCTCACCTTCTGCTGCAATCACCTACACATAGATACGGAACAAGAGCGATTAGGATAGCACACAATAAGTAGCCTCACAGTAAACACTAGGGGTGTCACAATATACATCGTTATATTTTTGATATATTAGTTATTTTGGCGAAAGATCGAAATGTATCGATGCAAAGCCCTAGCATCAATGAATTTTGCCGAACTCAATATAGGTTATTTTTCCTGTAAATATCTGGAAGAGCTCAGATAA
The DNA here is from genome assembly GCA_026929865.2 of Hyperoplus lanceolatus. Classification (NCBI taxonomy): domain Eukaryota; kingdom Metazoa; phylum Chordata; class Actinopteri; order Uranoscopiformes; family Ammodytidae; genus Hyperoplus; species Hyperoplus lanceolatus. The sequence continues at coordinate 16,585,592 of CM049407.1, read as the reverse complement.
AAAATGGTAAAATCATATGTTAGTTAATTTTTGAAAGATGATATAATTGTAACAGGTTGTGTTAAATGATATCGGCTCATATTGATCCCCTGAATGTAATTAAATCGTAGTAGTATCGGGCACAATTTGTGATATGGCCGAATATTTTGTCGCTGTCCAATTAATCACTTTAATATCATATTGTGATGAAACCGGCGATTTACACCCACAATAAACACCTAGAAAAGTTCACTTTTCTCTCCCGCTCAAAAACTGTTTAATACCGAATGTGTCACACAGTATGCATGTATAAGGCCTACATGGCATACTGCATGGCATACTGTGTTGCGTTGAATGTCCTGACCTTGGCTCTGGCCTCTCGTGAAGCCTCAGCTTCGGCAGCCATGGCTCTCTGCAGCTGATGTGGCAGCTTCACGTCTTTAATCTCCACACGCTCCACCTTGATGCCCCAGTTGTCTGTTGCCTCATCCAGCGAGCTCTGGAAAAGACAGCAAGAAGTAAAATACATTAGTCACACAGAATGTGGTCAACACAGTGCAATTCAAGAAAAATAGTAAGATTGGTTATTCCATAGGCCTACCATCCGGGTTGGAGAGAAACATAATTTGATTCCTCTGTATGTCTGGCATAGGTATATTGCAGAAATTGAAAATAAAATTGACTTGACTTGACTTGAAGCTGTCCATTGGAGATGAAAGATTCAATAGATTTTTTTTTTAATATTATTTTATTTATGTTCTGTACCTGCATGCTGTGAGCGATGCCCTCGCGGTCAGACAAGAGCTCAGCCAAGTTCTTAGTCCCCAGGACATTTCTGAGGGTGGTTTGAGCCAGCAGGCGGGTGGAGAAGTCAGCGTTAGACACGTTGGCCACGGAGGCGATGGGGTCGTTGACCCGGAAGTACACTACTCCATCCACGGAAACCGTAACTGAGTCCTTGGTCAGGATCTATAGAGCAGAAATAGATGACAGTTTGAACTGAAATCCCTTTAGAATGCTGCCCAGACAGTTTGCTGTTGTTTCTTGTATAAGCCTCACCTCTTGTGGTGGGATGTCAAATGAAACTGTTCGCAGATCCACTTTAACAAAGGAATCAGTGCATGGCAAAATAAAGAAAATTCCTGTGGACAAATAGGTAAAAAGCATGACTTTTAGTTTAAACGTAATTACAAAACAAAAATACAATACTTCTACTGTGTTTATTTGTTCGGAAGTGGAAATTGTCTGTGTTTGTACCTGGTCCTTTGGCCTTCCTGTCTGTAATGCGGCCAAGTCTGAAGATGACAGCGCGCTCATACTCCTGAACGATCTGCAATACACAGACAGGAAAACCACAGCACAGGCTTAACTCAAGTTAAAGTTTGCACAAGGGGAAGTGGCGGCTTTTGCTCTTCAAAGCCACTATGTTGATTTATCAAGTTCACACACCTTCAGACAAAACCAGATGGTGATGGGGAAGAGGAGCGTTGTCAGGAGGCCAGACAGTATGACTAACAACCAGCCAATACATCCCAAATCCCCAGTGCGTTCAGCTAGAGAGAGGCAGGGAAAGACAACAGAGTGTTTGTTTAGACATGTTTGAAATCTTCACTGCAAATATGAAATATATAGAAGCAGGCATTATTATTGGAGAAAACTAATTAAAGACGTGAACTGGTATGAATCAAGAACAAACATGATGTGAACCACATAGGCCATGAAGATGGGAAGAACAACCATCATCTCTTGGTCAAATAAAAGCTGTGCATGAACAATGGTCATTCATATTGTTCTCTGAACCACATTAGGTTTGCATTCAGAGCAACTCACAGCTAACACACAGAGTGCTGCCACGCAGACACACAGAGCAAACAATTAAGCGTTTACTCTTGTAACGTGATCTCGGGACTAGGGCTTTAGTAATACACAAACGTCATTAAGTGGGGTGGGCAGAATCTGCTTGTCATACTGAGTCATATTTTCCATCACAAATAAGACTTTGATTAAGTGTTAATTTCCAATGATCTCTGCCACAAAGCAAATCAGAGTGTTTCCCAAAATGTCTAACATTTAATTTATTATTTTACGTGTGTCTGCATGGTGTGAGCATAGAGTGTAATATAGCAATTGTAATAATACTTCAAATGAAAATCCCAATGTATTTATGACATACTTTCTCTTATTTAAAAAAAATAGCAGCAGCAAACTGCTAAGTGTTTACTCTTGTAACATGATCTCTGGACTACGGCTTTTAGTATTACAAAAACGTCATTAAGGGGGATGGGCAGAATGTGCTTGTCATACTGAATCATATTTTTCATCACAAATAGCTATATATCCTTCCCAACAGTGCATGTTTTACAATAAATCCCATTTCCCCTCTGACGCCTTCATGGTCACTGTGTTAACCTCATGAGGCACAAAGGGACACTATGCAACATTTGAATGAAACAATTAATTAAATGTGTCACACAAAAATAATCCCTCTCAATGATCACTTCTGCCCCACTTGAAGGTGTGGCGGTGTTTTTGTCTGCACATCCCCCCTTGGCTGTATTTTAAATAGTAACATATGTTGGTTTTATTTTGTAAACACAAGCGCTGATTCTAACCCAAAAGGCCTCACATTCCTGGCTTTTGCACCACTATGTAAACACTTCTCCTTTCTCCGATTACCATAAAAGCACCATCTTTCTAGGTCAAACCACAGGAAAAGTGGTTTCCTGTTTTTGAACTGAAGTAAACTTCACAACACTGTGCAATATAGCCCCTTGCAAATCCACTTCCACGGATTTACTTACTATTTATGGATTGCTTTGATTTACAAACATAGGGTACACTGAGCCATATCTATATTATACCGGTGTTTCTTCTCAGTAATATTCTCAGATACCTGATGGAAAGAGGATGCATGTAACGGATATATACGGGACTGTTTGAGGCACACAACCCTGTCTAACAGATCTGTCATAACAAAGACCTGGAAAAACGCTTATGCTGATAAAAATCCTCAAATATGAAAACAAGCTCTTATCATCAACTGAAATTAGGGTTAGGGTTATTTATCACACACCAGCCAGACCACGTTCCTCGTTCACCTGACTTCACAGAGAACAAATGAAGGGAGATATGGTCACAGTCAAATGCTTATGAGACTCTTTATCTCAGTGACATGTGATTTCTGTCTCCATGACGACTGAGTTCTACTTTGCCCTGGTCCGCTGTGGCTGCTTTCCACCTGCACAGGTGACGAGCACCTACATATACATAACACAACACTGCTCACATGACCGGCAATGTAATGACAATGTAAATAGTGAAAACAGGAGACAAGAGTAAACAACACTGAAGAGTAAATAAGACTGTTGTCTACCATGTCTGCTCTTACTAATATTTAACTTTATTTTTCTTCTCTAACACACAACCAGTTATATAACACTAAAGCTCAAAGGAAAAATACAAAATCATAAAAAAGGGTTTATCTTACATATTAAATCATCTTGGCTTATTCCTCTTCTCTTCTGGCTCTCCATTTGGTTCTCCATTTCCATGTGCTGGATGATGAGTGTGAGAGGGGAAGTGAGTGTTGAGAGAGTCTGTCGAGAAATATCTAATCGGGGGGAGTAACCCAGCCTTTTAAAGCTGTAACACTGCAATAAAATGCTATTTAGACAAGTAGGTGTGGCTGAGTTGATCATCAGCAAAAGTGCATTTAGATGTAACCAGATAATCTCAGTGGAGAAATATTCTATTATTAATGTAAATGTATCTTAAATCATTGGAAACACTGGTATTGGAAAGAATTATAGGCTACAGGATATTACAATTAAAACATATTTATAATGTAGCTTGCTGCATTCACAAGCAACTGCCATTAGGAGATTAATGAACCTTGCATGTCAAGGACCCAACAATAAAATAAATATCACTGAGGATTTTTCCAAAAAATTATGTGAGCGGTTATGCCTCTACTTCCTTACTTTCACTTCCCTACTTTGAAAGGAGCATTTGCAAAGCTTGACTTTTCTTTATAAGCTCATTTGACTCAATATACTGTAAATAGTGTCTTTATTTGAATAAATATAACTACATTATTTCTGTATATCGTGATTATCAATGTTTTATGGTAAGTACCGGTATGTAAAATGTAGTTACATCACAAGATTTTTTTTAAGACTATAGAAATGCAATGTCAATCAAATGTTAATCCATCAAAAAGTGTGGATGAGTGTGGATGGTCAAAGAATAATTATAAAGGAAATATTGCAAAAATGGAAATTTCTCCAGCTAATCTCAGAAGTCTCATGACAAATTGTCACATGAATCACATGAATGTGTGTTGCTCAATATCATATTTGTGATAAGCACCAGGCTCTAAGTTGGCTGTAAAGTAGGCTGTTAAACTGTTGATAATACTAAGGGTTGGACAAAACCTTTACTATTTACCTTTTCTTTGCTGAGACAATTGCTGTTCTACTAAGGCATGTCCTTGAGGATGTCTCGATATTAAAGTTCCTTTCCATGTGGCGTTTCCATTACTTTGTCTACCTCCAGTTGTTTATATTTTAGGGGCTTTCCTGATAGCCTCTGCATTGCACAGAAAAGAGATACAACAGCAGCTACAGCAACCAGCAGTTTACTGACAAAAACAAGAGAAACAGGTGCACATACAAGAAATAAGAGAACCAACACAGTGTACCAAACAATGTGTCTGTTACTCTCAAACAATAAAGTAACCGTCCCTGCGTGTACTGAGGTGTACAGTGAATGAAGTTAAAATTACAGTTTTCACTATGTTGCAAAGCATCACTTGAAAGATACAAACAATGTTTCATCTCAAGTCCTCATATCACTCAACGAATGCTCTCGTAGTTGTTCTCAGCAACAATTGCATACAGTACGTCTGGTCAAATAGTGTAATGACAGCACTAGCAGGGCGACATCTTTCAAAATAACTTTGTAAACAAACAAAGTGTCAGCTGTGGACTGTGGGTGCTAACTGAGAATAACGCAAATGACAGTTTCTGTGTACAACACTCCGACCCTTGACACAGCACAAGGACTGAAAATATTACACTTAAAAATTAAACTCATTGTCTACGAAATTTTTTTTTAAAATCATCACAATACAATATTCAATTCAGGATAATCCATGGGTTTCATAAACATGTCCTCTTCTCTGTGACTGGATGTGTCATACTACATGAGGATACTGTCAAGTAATTACATGTGATACCATGTACATGTTTTCAATCTTTCTATATTTCATTATTCATTAATTAATGTTGATAAACTTGATTAAAAACAGCCAAGTCCAGCTAACATTAAAAAAAACAGTCACAGTCTACTTGTAAAACCTAACAACTGATATTTACAATGTGTTCACTATGAATGATAGAAGTCGTTTGCCACCCAACCCCAATACATCATTTGAAATCATTTCATGATAGTGTTCCTTGTAGTAGCAAGTCGTTCCAACTGTAAGCTACACATCATTATAACTCTCCATGTGTCCAGCAGCGCTCTTCAGGGTTCAAGGCCAACACAAGAAAACATGTTAACTGCTGAGGGGTATAGGTCAGGGTGTCGGTATGCAAGTGTACTCAGTGTTTGAAAGTGTATACGATGGAGGTTTCACTGCCATCCCAACTGGGGGTGCAGGCCTGGCTGAAGGGGGAAGGGATTCCCTGGGCCAGGAGGGTAGTTGGTGTAGCTGTTGGGCTGTGGATTGAAGCCCTCCAAGCCAGAGCCAGAATGAGCCTGGAACAAGACAAAAGAGAGGCAGTGGTTTTTGTAATAGTTAATTTTTATTTGTATCAAAGGTCACTTTGTGGGGTGGAGAGACTTGTTTGTTAAGTTTGTGTTTATGTGTGTGTGTGTGTGTGTGTGTCTAACCTGCATTAGCGCAGACTGCATGGCTTGGTGTTGGAGGCCGCCTAGAGCAGCGGGGGAGGCCGACGCAGAGAAGCCTGGTACACCAGGGAAGGAGAGCAGGCTGGGGAACCCGCTGCTCCCTGGAGGCTGGAGTCCACTGCTCAACCTGCAACACAGAGAATAATTACCATCAGACAACAGGCAAGCTTGTTTTAATTAGATTATATTAAACCACATCGTCATGCACTCCTCATGTTTATTCTAATAGAAAATGACTTTGATCAAGTGTTAATATCCAATGATCTCTGCCAAAAAGCAAATCAGAGCATTTCCCAAAACGTCTAAAATGTAATTTATTATTTTACGTGTGTCTGCATGGTGTGAGCATAGAGTGTAATTTAGCAATTGTTGTAATTATATTTCAAATTAATATTCAAATGCATTTATGACATACTTTCTCTTAAATCAAAAAATAGCAGCAGACAAAATTTAACTTTAAAAAGTGGTGTATGCTTGGATATGTCATTTATCTTACGTGTACACACATGTTTCATATTTTCCACTACCACATGTATAAAAGAGAGTGTAACTTTTTTGCTCATTTTATAGCTCTATAGCTCACAAGGACGTCACCTGCATCTTGAGTTGCATGAGCTGTCAACAGAAGGTCAGGTCAGTGTTTGCAAACTTTTTCCATTGAGATAACATAATAAGTATATGGCGGACAAAAACAACTTAGTAGGTTTGGCAAGGAACTCGTGACACTACTGAGTATAAGAGCAAGTAGACTTTGCCCTGTGGGAGTCCAGTGTTTCCACTCAGCACATAAAAGCCAAAGTGGAAAATCGATGGACATGATTTATGATGCCACTTCACAGGAAGTGGAAAATCTTTGTCAATTAACAAAAGAGCCAATTCTAGCCACTAATTACTGTGGTTCCTACTAATGCAGTTTATACCGCTGTATAAAATACTGTTTATACAGGACTGCTGCAAGAGCAAGCACAACTGGCATACACTCAAATTACAATGACTACATTCAAATTCTGTTGCTGCAATGGCCTTTTCATGTTGATTTAAAAATACAAGGAAATCAATACAAAATCATTGGGTTTGATTTAGATTATCCATATGACGTGGCTTTTGTATATGCAGCATTAGAAATGTTCAACGCTCACGTACCCAGGCTGGAAGTTGGAGCTGAAAGCCGACGCAAAGCCAGGTAAAACCGGTGATGATGATGGAACTCCAGCCGCGGCTGCTGCTGCGGCGGCGGCTGCTGAATGAAGAGGTGCCACTGATGCCACTGAAGACGGAGTGGCTCCTGCCAGTCCCATGAATGAAGATAACACAGGGCTCCCAGCCCCATGCCCGTGCCCTCCTGAGACCCCCAATCCTGGGAAGGCAGCGTGGCTAGGGCCAGGCGGTAGGCCTGGGAACATAGAGGGGGCTGACGTGAGGCCCAGACCAAAAGGGGAGCCTCCACCGGGCCCCATGTTGTGAGTCAGGCCTGAGTAGATTTGTGGATGGTTGGAAAGGTTGCTAGCGGACATAGATGAAGGGATGGTGGAAGGAGGGAGAGAGGAGAAGTGGGACAGGCCAGGGTAATGAGAGGGGGCCGGGCTGGAGGACAGAGCTTGGAAGCCAGCGAGACCAACAGGACTAGAGAGAGAGACTTGAGGAGAACCTGAGGGATGTGACAGACCGAAGGAACGTGCAAGGGCAGCCTGTGCAGAACCTGGTGCCACCAGAGAGCTAAGAGACGGTGTGCCACAGCGAGAGGTGCCCTTGAAAGCAGAGTGCACAGGGCTGTTACTGCCACTGTTGCTTCCCCCAGTGTGTCTGTTCAGGACTCCAGCCGCCGCCATGGCAGCCTGAACCTGTGCATGAGAATGAGAATGAGCCTGGGAGGGTTTGGGACTAGGTCCCGGGGTGGAACAGCTCGGAATACCTGGATTGGATGATCCGGGAGTGAGCGGTGGGGGTCCGGAGGGGGTGTAACAGCGGATCACTGACCCAGAGGGGTTACCTGCTTGAGGGTGTGAGCCATGGTGGGTGAGAGCCGACTGGTGGTGCTCCGAATAAACCCTCTGCTGAGTGGAGCCCATGGTGTTGCTCTGAGAGTAGGGGTCTGGGCCGCCGCGGGAGGTAGAGGGAGTTCCTGGTCTGGAGATGGCGTGGAAGGGGGAAGGGGAGAAGCCCCCGCTACCGGGGACAGGAGTTCCACAAGGAGTGCCTGAAGGGGTGTGGGCTTTAATGACGGAAGAGGGTGTAGGCGTAGTATGGCCACCGGGGGTCTGCGGACCGGCTTTGATTACAGATGGGGACGGAGCAGGGGAGGGAGAAGGGGCATTGGGGTTGTGAGAGGGCACCATGCCGGGGAACACTGGTGTGATAGGGGTGGTGGGAGTGGGCTGGGCAGGAGAAGCCTGGGGATGGACAGGGGTAGAAGGCGTAGACCCATGAGGAATGAGGAGGGGCCCACTGTTGACTCCAGGTGTGGTGTTATGCGGATTGCCTGGTTTGGCGTAACCTGGAGGCAGAAAAAGACAAGAGTATGAGAAAAAAGGCATATAAAAGGAAGAATACTATAACCTGAAATCAACTAAGATTTGTATTCAAATGATAAACATAAAGTACTATCACATTGTGCATCAAACTGGTAAAAATGTTAAAGTTTTTTTTTATTCTGATTGGTAGTGTTATGACATGTGTTGACAAAAAAATTAAATTCACAGACAGAATAGGTTAAAACCAACAAACTACTGTAGAAGAAGCAATTCAGATATCTACAAAAAATATATATTTAAAAAAAATGAAAAGAGAGATGCAGCAAGGATGAATAGCCAGAGAGCATCACTTATTGCAACGTATTACATGGAGACAGTTTCAAGAATTGGAATATGTCTTGTTTTTACCGTTGGGGAAAATATACCTCATTTAGTCTTAATAACCTCAAATTGACTTTTCATCACTGCTTTGGTCGAATTTGTCAATTTCATGGAACTTGAGACATGGTTTTTATGCATATAACCACATATCTCCCCAAAGGCCCTAAAAGATCTATTTCAACTCTGAAAAATTACGAGATGCAGAAAAAAAAAAGAAAAAAAAAGAAAAACATGTAATCCCAAGCAATGTATGTTAAATGCCAGCACGCAGAATGATTCCAGAAAGAATAACATAAATAAATGACATTAGTTTGAAGCATGTGACATTCCAGGCAACCAGAGATCAGTTCTCACAATTCAGCAAAACATATTTCTACGCTGACTGACCAGAAAAGAGAAGTGACAGCACGGTTTTTCTGCAATATAATACAGCCTGGCAAAATCAAATAAAAACATTATTTTATATATATTATAAACTAGTATTGTTTGTTGAAACGGTGATGTTAGACTGTATAATACTATATTATATTTTTGTATTATAATGGCATTTTTCATTTTGTTGACTTTTGAAAGATTGGTTATACTGTATCAAATTGAACACTTGATATAATGCACTCTAATACAACAACTGCCCCTTTGAAAATGATCACAGATTTGAATCTGCTGTAAATCTCTCCAACAGTTCTAAATTAAAGGAATCCAAAACACCGCTGTTGCATTAGGGAGGGGAGGAGGGGGCGTATTTTTCTGGTCACTCAGTGTACTCAGAAGTAAGATGAACATCCTTCACCGGATAAAGGCATTAGGCTCGAGAAGCACAGGTAAGCAGCAGCATACCAGGTAGTTAGGCAGCAAGCTCCAAGGAGGTTTCTATTGGCTGTCACACACGCACATACACTCGCGCACATACACTCAAATCATACCTGCTACTTTGTGGGATGAGGTGTAGGGGGGAGGGGGCACGCTGGCAGTTATAACCCCTCCCACAGAAACAAGGCCTGCGTTGTTGTACGCACCTAAGTAGCAGTTGCAAATATTAACAGTGTCCACTGCTCATTCGTACGTACACTACACACACGTTAGAATGACACACGATACACACCACAACACTGACTAACCCTCAACAAATCAAATACTTGCCTAATTGTACATTTAACCACACAAAGCAGCATTATTATTTCCACTATTGTCTGAGAGCATTCCCTCTCTGATATATGTAACATCATCATGGAAAAGTTGTCATGTGTTGGATTACTGTACAGGGCAGGGAAAGGTACTGTACGGATAAGTGTGTGTATGTGGATTGGTTCTTACTTGGTGCTATGGTGGCGTGGGGTCGGCAGGGTGGTATAGGGTAGGGCACCGGTCGATGAGGGTTGTAGGTTGACGGAAACTTAAAAAAAGGAAAAGACATAAAACACTAAGTTTTCAAAAGGTGGCATGAGGTCACTGGCACATTGTTGTGTTGAGTGAAACTCAAAAAGACAACTTGGAAGGTAAAAACCTTTGCTCTGAACAGTCATTTGAATGCCAACAACTGCATTCCATGTAGCAGTTGCTGCAAATGTGTTTGCTTTTACAATATTCAAAATTGATTATACTAAAAAAAGTAGTCAGTTGAAAAAAAAACATAATATTTTTTTTTTTAATAAAGTATGATTTGAACAATTAAGCCAAGTATATTTCATGACCTCATCATTCATCAGAACATTTGCATTGTATAGGAATAGCTTTCATGTAAATGTACAAGGGACGTGTTACCTTACTTAGATAATGGTTTCTGTAGCTTTACATTATTCATTATTCTGCCTATGCCCTATAGTCTTATCTCTAGTCCAGTTGGCCTTATCTCCCTGGTCTATCATGTGTAATATAATTAAGTCATGTGAGGCCTCGTCACTCAAGTCATGAGAGGCATCACAATCATTAAAATCTTGCACTTACGGGTTTGAACGGTCCGGTAATACGAGAGGCAATTCCTTTCCCCTCCATATTGTTAGAGGTGTCCTCTTTCTTCTCGCCTTCTTTCTTGACGGGAGGGATTCCCTGTGATCATCAACAAACATATTTTTGCATCCCAATGAATGAATGAAACAAATACACCTAAGGTCTGAAACCACAGACCAAAGACATACTAGACATCTGCTTCTTTATTCCTGTTGTTAGTTGGTGGTGGCTTGCTTGTGGTAAGTAAGCCCATGTACAATTCTTTAGCTCTGGAATGGGAAAGCTCCGTGAAGATCTCTGCATATACTTACAGGGAACGTGCCACTGACCAGACTGGGCCTCCCTTTAGGATATGGATTTCCTGGTATTATACCACAGGAGGAGATCATGGCTACAGGAGCCTTGCAGCCAACCTTACACACCTAGTGAAACAAGAGGAGTATGATGTTAGATATTGTGGGTGAGTGTGTTTGCGTGTGTGTATAGAACATGTTAAAGATATTATAATTGTTAGGGATCTCTCAAATATAATGCCTTAACACATACACACCACTATTTTTAAAAGTTTAAGTAAATGAATGAACCTGATTAAAATTTATTTGTTTTTTTGATTTGCATAATTTGCTTGTCCCTGTACATCTACATCTCACTGTTCCCTGGGACTTCCTTGTTATAGAACACATATGACACCATAAGGTTGAATTTGTAAAGGTGAACGTACTTGCTCCAATATCCTGCGAGCTCGCTTCTTCTCAGACAAGTGTATGCGAAACAGATCCTCGACTGGACGATAATTTTGAGCATCTGAAATGTTCCTGTAAAGGAACAGAAGAAACAAGATTTAACGAGTGAACTTTTAAGTTTTCACAACTGACTGAGCCAAGCAGGCTGATATTACAACATAACATGTTTCAAAGTCTGCTCACGGTGCTTAAATACATATTTGAAGTATACTTACAAAGCTATCAACTCCAAGACGACCAGTCTGTCCTTTGAGAAAGTGAAGCAGTTCAGGATATTTGCAACTTTGGTTGTAGGGATGGCAACCATTTTCTAAAAGGCAACAGAAGAAGAAACAGATTGCAACTCTTTAAGACGTTCAAATAAAAGAGAGAAGTGTCAATTCATTATAATAAACACATTGTATACAGTTTCATTAATATTGGCTTTGAACTTTTGTATACAAACACATTTTAGATAAAAATTTTTAGCTATACATTCAAACACATTTTAAATAATAAATTGATAAACATTTACCAATGGAAAAAACATAAAATGTTGTTTTCTCTATCACTTAAAACACCTGTGACTCACATGCTGAAGAGCTTTCACTGCTTTGATCTGTGGCTCTGCCCATGAGAAGTACTTGAGTATCTCCGTCACCTGCAGATGTTCAAGACAGTTTCACACCGTAAAATAAAAGTAGAGCTGCAATCCCAGTATGACAATATTATGAAAGACATTTAAACGTTAGACAACCAACTGCATTGACAAAAAGAAATTTATTTCTACACCATGAGTTTTCCTCTGTTTAGTGGTTACAATCCCTTTATTTTGCATCATACTGGTTAATACCATTACTTTAATATCTGTTTATAGTGACACTTGTTCATATATGTAAATATACACATCTGTTTATACCATCAGTTAATATCGTCCCCCATTGCAGTACTGTATACTGTATTTTATCTTTATGTCCAAGATTCTCGTGTGTTCTTCTTTCTTATTTAATTGTCTGATGCAAAGGACTGCGCTTTCACTTGTTGTGCATATTATGATAAATACAATAACTTAAAAGCTGAAGTCGAACACGCACAATCTGTGAAGGGTTTTACGACTTCCTGGGAGTGCTGTGTTCATAGTTTGGTAAACCAGACAGAACGTGGTGGACCTGCGGAGTTTCTCTCACTGAGAGGTAAACAGTGCATGACGGTGCTGCTGTTCAGACGGTTACCTGTTCACTGGAGAAATATCCATGCACCTGCTCTATGGCTTTGATCCGCTGATCGGTCAGGACGCACTGAAACACAGCATGAACAATTGAGTTGAGACAATTTCACATCATAAATCAAACAGACAATTTGAGATCGAAAACTACTCTTTACCTTTCTTATCTCATCCAAGACGATATCAAATGATTTCTTATCCATGTTTGAAGATCCAAAATGAACGTTAGCCTTTTTGTCAATTAACAATTATTACACTGCGCACTTGTTAAATGCACTTTGTTACAATACAACCAGTAAAGTATTGTAATCCCAAATGTACTCGGATGACATTAGGTCGAAATACTATGTTACCGATTGAACCTTAACGATTTATTTCACAGTGCTTCGAATGCATGACTTAAAACAATGGATATTAGCAGATAAATGAGTAGCTCTGTAATAAAGCTGCATGATCTTTACAGTCCTTGCCCGCGACACAACTTTCCGCCCATGAACAATGACTTCCAAACAACAGAAGCTATCTCTGCAGCGCATAAACCTGTCTGCACCAGATCTGTCCGCAGCTAACAACAAGCTAGCCCGCTGCAGCTATACATAAGTCCGAGCACGGCTCAGCGGAAATACACCAGAAGTGCGAGTGAGAAATTATCGCTTCAGTTCGTTCAAACTTAGTTAAAACACAGTACTGGTTGTAACTGCTATGGAGGCCGTAAAAATGAAACATTCATTTAAAAACGAATCAATGAATCAACAAAACGCGCTAGCACAGTTAGCAGCCCTGCTAGCTTCTTCTGACAGCTGGCGCTAGAAACGTCAACACCGTAAAGGACCCCTCTGATGCAGCCTGTCAGGAAAGAAAGGGTAGCAAATTAGGCAAATCTATATAAAAAAATGTATACATAGTTAATTTGGTTTCATAAGTTGTATCAGTATAAAGAGTTGACTGACGGTAAATATAATTTTTTATTAAATCTACTATTTTTAAAGTTCAATTTAAATGTTATTTTCCTAGCAGTGTCAGGCGGGTTTTGGACAGCGCACAGGAAGTAAACATGACAGGGTTTTACAGTCTCGGCAACGGAGAGTAATACGGAGTAGTTTTAGTTGTAATAGTAAATAAATAAAGACAAAATGGACCGCTTTTCGTGGTCAAATGGTCTCTTAGAAATAGACGAAACTTTAGTGATCCAGCAGCGAGGTGTCAGGCTGTATGACGGGGATGATAAGGTACGGTTTGCTGATTACTAACAATACGGCCTGACCAAACAACAACAGCAACAGCTAAAACTTTAGACGTTGCAATGTTAATAAGAAATAGTATTGTATAACGCAGTAATAATGATGGTGCACATAAATAACCAAAGGGATATAGTTAGTGTTTCCGGTGGTTGAATGTGTGGTGTAGATTGAAGGCGATTATAACACGTAAAGTGACACTGAAAGTTTAATGAGCAAAGAGTAACGTCATGTATTTCCCTGTCATTGCTCGCTAGGCAAAGCTGGATGTTGGAATTGTCTTATTGAGCACGCATCGGCTGATCTGGAGAGACGTTAAAAATCATGTAAGACGGCTATAAACTGGACAAACTGCACTGTTTGTGTGAGGACTTGTGCAATTGCTCTCAGATTTGTGTTTTTACATGTTGTGTGCTTTATTTCTGTTTCGATAGGAATGCTGCATAGCCATGCCCCTGTCACAGATCGTCTTCTTTGAGGAGCAGGCAGGAGGGATAGGAAAAAGGTGAACGGGTTCTAGGATCGAAGTATTACATAAAACATGTGCAAACTTCAGTGATTTGTGTTTCTTTACCTCAATGAATAATTTGACCAAAGTTGTTAAAATCAAAATCCACCTGAAATCGTTTCCTAGAGATTATGAACGCATCTCGTATCTTCATCATTGCCTTGAGTGTTTTTTTTGTCTGCAGAATTGGAATCTGGTTTATTGCAAAGCGCTTTCACCCATACAAGGATTTACTGTGTCTTGGTAGTGAATTGTACGCAAAAAGGACACAAGTAAAGGCTTTTCAAAGAAAATAAGTACAACATTTACTATAACATACATTGGCTTGCGAAAGTATTCACACCCCTTGAGATTGTGTCACGTTACAACCAAACACGTACATTTATTTTATTGGGATTTTATGTGATGGACCAACACACAGTGGCGCATAATTTTGAAGTGGAATGAAAATGAAACATGTTTTTTTTTTATGAATAAAAATCTGAAAAATGTGGCGTGCATAAGTACTGAGTCAATGCTTTGTAGAACTACCTATCACTGCAATTACAGCTGCAGGTCTTTTGGGGTATGTCTCTACCAGCTTTGCACATCATATGTGGAAATACTTGAAATCCAATCTGATGCCAAATCTGAACCTTGAGCTATTTCTCAAAGACGAATGGGCAAAAATGTCAGTCTGCAGATGTGCAAAGGTGGTAGAGACATACCTCAATAGACTTGCAGCTGTAATTGCAGCGATAGGTGGTTCTACAAAGCACTGACTCAGGGGGCTGAATACTTATGCACTCCAAACTTTTCAGTTTTTTATTTATGAAAAAAAAATTGAAAACCACATATCTTTTTCATTCCACTTCACAATTGTGTTGGTCTATCACATAAAATCCCAATAAAATAAATGTACGTGTGTGGTTGTTAGGTGACAAAATGTAGAAGGTTTCAATACTTTTTCAAGCCACTGTATTACAGTATGAAAAGAGAATATGTGCTATTATCTATTGAAACAAAGAGCTGCACAACTGTGTAGGAGTGAGCGTGATCAGAAATGTGCACATAACCACAGTTTGCAGACAGACAGGATGAGGATGTGTCAATGTAACAATGTAACACATTGGCAATTGTCAAACCACTATTTCCCAAAACAGGAATGAACTTTCACAGTTGATTACAACAATAACTGCCATATACTAGAGGAACATGGTACATCAATTAACCACTTAACCACGGTGTTTCTCCTGTAGTGCAAAAATAGTGATCCACCTTCACCCATCACTTGCCAACAAGGAGCTGGGTCCCTACCAACAGAGCAAGTACCCCTTCATCAAGCTGTCCTTCAAAGAGCATGGGCAGATTGAGGTTGTTCCACTCATACATGTAGCTATTTTCCTTATTTTTTTTTTTAAAGATTTGCGTGCTTATTTTACACCATATAAAGAGCCCTCTTCAGAGAGACCCTGCATTTATTTTTATTTTTTGTACCATAAAAGTGATATGGTGTTGGTGGTTTGTTTGCAGTTTCACAGGCGGCTAACAGAGGAAATGACTCAGAAGAGATGGGAGAAGGCGCCCGTTTCACAACCCATCGCCACAGGGTCAGGCACTCAGGTAATTTACTTTCCACACCAGATGTCTGTGTCTGCATTAGCAAAACATATTCAGCTGGTCATTCAGCTGGTTATGGGCGCTGTGTACTGGAACGACACTCCTACCAATTCAAGTGGTTTTCCACAGGATGGCAGTGTTGTCACCATATTCTTGGGCTTGAAAGTCAAAATTGCTTCTGCTCATTATTTTTTATGGCTTTTGGAGAAAAAAAAAGCAGTATGCATGTTGTTAATCTCTTACTCCTCTCCCCATTCACTGCTTTATGAGATTAAGTAAAGCATCCAGTGCGACTTAACTTATCACTGAATTTAATTTATGAATTTATACAGCAGTTGGCCACTATTTGTTCTCTCCTCTACTGTTTTTTTCCTTTCTTTCTTCCAGACCTGTAACCAACTTTGAAATTCATTCTGGTGTCTGTTTTTCTTTCCTTCGTGGTGGTGTAGGCAGGAAGGACTCGTGCAGTGGGGATTGTTGGCATCGAGAGGAAGATAGAGGAGAGGAGGAAAGAAACAGACAAAAACATTTCTGAGGTACTGTAAAATGGAAAGAAGGGATATACTGATAAGTGTGTCTGAATGGGAGATATGGAGGGGTCGCTCTACAGAGCTACTCCATCATATCATGCCATCAGCTTCTTCCAAGCTAGCTAAGTATTTAGCAATAATCTGAAGAAAATGAATGAGACCGTATTGTACATTCAGAGTTTACTTAGTTTCTATGAATGTTTTGAACTTTCTACCATAAAAACTTTACTATTGGATTTGTTTCAAGTCGCTGTGACAAACATTAAGGAACCATTAAGTTATTTGTTAATGCAACCGCTGTTGAACATGCTGTATAATTCTTTAGTATGAAATCCATTACAAGACACATTTATCTTAATGAAAGGTATGCTATTGCAACAAATGGGAGGTTTAGGGCTAGGATGAAGGTTTCATGTTACCTGGCAGAGGGGTAGGGATGCTGTGGAAAGACATTTAAATGTGACGTGAAGTATTTTGGGTGAATTTGATTGTGAAAATGTGTTAGCGCTATTACTCAATTAGTCTCTCCTTTTTTCCAGGCCTTTGAGGATCTCAGCAAGCTGATGGTGAAGGTAAACATGCTTTTCTTTTGACGTGTAATACTTCCCTGAAGGAAAATTAATGATTTTCAATTTTTTATTGACGGTTATAGTGTATGATTTTTCAATTATCCTAAACATGTATCAAACCTGTGTTAATCCCATCTAATGCTGTTCTTACTAACAGGCCAAAGAGATGGTGGAGCTGTCCAGATCTATAGCCAACAAGATCAAAGACAAGCAGGGGGACATTACGGAAGATGAGGTAAGAACCATAGATAGTATAAAAAAAGTAAGTACTTAACCGGCATGATCAGACTCAGGTACATGGGGCAGTTGACGTGGTTTCCATTCACTGCATATTCTACAAGTTTTAAAAGCCTCCCAAGTAATACTGTCAAGTCTTGCGGGACCATTATAAAACCTTCCTCGGCCATCATAAACACAACTTGCACATACATCATCATCATATGAAAGTAACAATTGTGTTATTGCATGATGCTGCTTTACAATGCAATTTGGTTTTCTTGTACTTTTGTTTTTCTTTCTTTTTTTCATTAACAGTTATCTTCTGCTTTCTAGACAATCCGGTTTAAGTCCTACCTGCTGAGTATGGGTATTGCGGACCCTGTTACTAGGGAAACGCATGGATCAGGTACACATTACCATATGCAGCTGGCCAAGCAACTGGGAGACATGCTGCAGGCCCCACTAGAGGTTGGTGTGAATCTCTCTATGTCATCAGATTTTACATATGCGACATGCTAAAATCATCCTCTTACTCTTTTTTTTTACCTACCCTGCTCTCTCAGGAGCGTGGGGGCATGATGGCTCTCACCGAGGTGTACTGTCTCGTCAACCGTGCCCGAGGGATGGAGGTAATGCTCACCTGACAGCACACATGAAACAACTGAAGGATTGTATGTGTGCATGTTCATTCTATCTGAATGTATACATGTTTTGTTTTGTGTATTGAGCCTGTACAGCACTTTGGTCAGCTGAGGTTGTTTTAAATGTACTTTCTATAAATACAGTTTGACTTGACATGACTGGAATCAATAATATGACACAAATTTGCTGTCCATACAATCATACTGAACACAAAAATAGTCCCATAACTGAGGCTCACATTCCCCTCCTCCCCCCTCCTTTCCACAGCTTTTATCTCCAGAAGATTTGGTCAACGCGTGCAAGATGTTTCAGTCGTTGAAGCTCCCGTTGAGGTGACTTTGAGCATTTGTTTGTCTTTATATTGTTTTGTATGACGTCTCTGTGCTCGCCCACATACATTCCTTTGTGTGTTTGTTAGGCCCAGGCTATGTGTTTATTAAAGGAACGTACGGTAGGGTTGGCGCCTGCTTCGCAACAGGCCGGGCTCTTCCTGCCTCGGCTTCCTGTTGTTGGAAGTGCTATCCAGCCCTACACGGCTGTCACTTCCTGTTACTTCCCAGGGTTTTTCAAAAAGAAACGCTGGGCCTGTTTCCCCTACCAAAACGGTCTGAGTGGCCCCCATACTGCTTGCTGTTCTTTAGCTTTAGCTCCCTATCTGTCTTGTCCTCTCTGTAGGCTGCGTGTGTTTGACAGCGGTGTGATGGTGGTCCAGCTGCAGTCTCACAGCGAGGAGGAAATGATAGCCTCAGCACTGGACAATGTAAGCTTTTCCTGTTACAGACACTCTGCCCACAGACACTCCTGACAGGGTTCAGACTATTCAAACCCGAATGCTATCTTGGTTGTATTCTTTTGGGAAAAAAATATATCTAGAGATAAGTAACAACAAATTTTTTCTCTTATTCTCCACATGTCTTCATCTTCCTCTCCTGCAGGTGACAGACAAAGGCTCTTTGACAGCAGAGGAGTTTGCAAAGCTCTTGGGTCTGTCTGTTCTTCTGACTAAAGAGCGGTGAGTTAGCTTTTGACTTGTCTGTTTGTCTACACAATGCAGTTGTAACGATGAGAATGATTAACAATCTAATCTAATTGTATTGTTCTCTGTTCCTTTCTCATCTCCAGGTTGTTGCTGGCTGAGAAGGTGGGACACCTGTGTAGAGACGACTCTGTTGAGGGTCTGAGATTCTACCCAAATCTCTTTTGACCTCTTTCGCAGTCATTATTGTTAAAATAGAAGAAAAAAACAAGTTGACTTGAGCAGCAGATATACTGCTTTACCTTCGAGCATTGCAATGTACCTACCCAGTCTGGTCAGGATAATGTAATGGTTTGGGATTATTTTACTGGAATATCTCTGCAAATATAATGCTATTTTCTATCTGTGTCTAGCTAGACTATGTCTTTAGAGTTTATCAAGAAGATACCTCTTTCAACAACCTGCAAACATTGCACTTACAAGCAAAGTGTTCCTAGAAAGGATGTGCTTGGTGCAGAGAGTGTGTGTGCAGTGACAAATGGGAAAATTGGAATATAAAGTGTGTACATTTATTTTTGCACAACTCTACTTTTTGAATTTTATTGATGATGACGCACAGCTCATACCTTTGAACAAGAAACGTGTTGACTGTTGAGAAAAGGCCATAGCCCCTGATAAACCAAAAAAAGTACATTTATGTTTAATGGTTAAGGGATAAGGCTTGTCATGCCTTACCTGTCCAAATGTCCAGGTTTCAAAGAAAAGAGTATAAACCTCCCCTTACTTAATCTTTCATTTTTGGTTTGGTCTCTCAGTCTTGTCCATCGAAACACAATTCTTATCCCTTCTCCAGTCAAACTGTATTTTAATGTGTGAGCCTTTGTCTAGGTTGCGTTCAAGGAAAAGACAGAGATAAAGTAAAACTCCTGATCTACTGTCAGTTTTCTTCACAGATTGTAAAAATTAAGGGCACTTTGCATTAATGTAGCCGCCAAGTATCACAAATAAAAAATAAAAAAAATTGCCTCAAGGGGCTTTAAAATCTGTACAGCACACTACATCCTCTGTCCTTGGACCTTTAATTGGAATAACGAAAAACTCCCTTACAGCAAAAATAGTGATGAATGTGTGATTTATGAGTATTTTGCAAGTCTAAGCTTCATGTCTAGACTTCATGTCTTGTTGATAGGAGTGTAAGGCCTAGATTTTTTTTTTTTAATCCCTGTGTGTCCCTGTATTGCTTCTAACATGCAGACTAGAAACAGTTGTTTGTTTCCATTGTGAGCCGGGCCAGGCCCAGCAGTATTCGGTGTTTCATCTCCAGAGGAGCTTCCTGTTTTCTGCCGTCTCTCTCTGGAGGGGGGGGGAAAGATGAAGGCCTGCAGAGCTCTACAGTTGATTAGATTACCCTGCCATGTGGTTCACTTATTGATAATAGATTATCTCAGTTAATTCAAGATGTCCTCAGTGCTGGACTGAGCCGAGGTCTGATCATAACAATTAGGGATTCATGTGAGACATTGAACTTTTTGTGAACATTTTGGTCTACAAAATAGGTCCTGTTCGTGCACATGCTGAGATGGGCTGATTTACTCAGTGAATATGTCCTGAATTGATATGTCTGTTCAAATCTCTAAGTGACTTAAAGAGGAATAACTTGTGTGTCATCTTGTGGTATGAACAGTGAAAGCATTGATTAAAATGTGTTTTGTTCTTGCCTTGCCTGCTGAGACAAATAAGATACACAATGAAAGTTTGTATGAGTATCAATATATTTTGTTAAAGTAATATTTGATTGCCACTTGAAGGAGTGAATAATAGACGGATCGTTTGAATCTCGCATAGTCCATGAAGCCACTTTCTTTAGGCACAGTGTTGATGAGACGTTTAATGTCCCAGGGTTCATAACTGTAACAATAACAATATTTCCAATAATTCCCTTTGCACAATATCATACAATGCTTAAACAGCCATACCAGGAAAGTGTGTTTAATATGGGCTTTAGTTTTCCATTATGTCCTTTTTTATTTTATTTTACATAGCCTAGTGTATTTCCTTAGGCTACTTAATTATCAATATGATTTTTTCTTTATTTTTTTGTCTTTGGAAAAGTAGCCTATTGCTTTGTTTACCACAGCACGTTGTCAGCCTGAAAAATTTGTCGAGTAGCACGTAATATTCACTACGCCTTGCTGTTGACCGTCAAGTGACAGTGAGCGGATCACTCTCACGCGCTCTGACCAGCGGCGCGCGCCCCATGCTTGTCCCGCTGACTGCACTCGGAGGGACCGTTATTCCAGACGCTGTGTTTGGCAAGAAGTGAAGAGGAATAATGATTTGCTGAGTCAAAGAGATATGTGAGTACAGCAGCTTTAATTTCCGACCATGATTAAGCAAAATAATAAATCTTATCACCACTTACAAGATGAATCTTTAGGTCTAACAACTATGGTAGGATAGCCTATTTGCAGTAAAAACTAAAATAAATAAAAATTAATTATATTCCGGAGTTTGTAAAGACTCAAAGTCAGGAGCGATAAATAATGTAGTCTGCCACTTAAGACTACGTTATGGGCGAAGACACTTTAGCGTTAAGTTAAGGGGGAAAACAATTGTTATAAGAGCCTACAGTAGGTTGGGAATTCACTCTGGGTTAAACCCAGATGTATTCACCATTAAGAAACATAGGCCTATAGTGATAAACAATAAACATATGAACACTTTCTAATTCGGCCACAGTACGCTAGCCTATATAAAAAGTATTTATTTGAATACATGCAACTTTATGAGTCCATGGCTATACAAGCAGTCGCCAACAGGCCTACATAGCCTAATATGAATAGGAGTACTATAACTTGTATCTAATGTCCAAAGTTATGTGATTTTTTTCCGAGAAATTCTATCATGTAAGAGTGTAAAAAAACTGTGAAAACCTTTGCAAGCAACCATAACATCAAGGCTTTGGCTCCACAGTACCTCATAAACAATCGTTAGGGGCAAAGCCCTCCTGTAGCTACCATGCTCCTGTGCTGATTGAAATTCTTCATCCCCATTGTGAAGATGGAAGGAAGGGGAAGACGCCACTGTAAATCCAGAAACCTCATGGTCACAGCTTCATGCTCCAGCCTTCCTGTTTTTCATATACCTCAGACCAGTTCACCAATGCTGCTGCCTTCTTGTCATGTTTATTTGTTATATGTCTAATTTGTGATTTGCCTCTGATGTTGTAGAGGTTTGTTGGAAGAGGACGGTCATGTGGTGTAGGAGAAAACAGAGGCACAGACATCGGAATGCCACGGGCTGTCTCACTGCTGTCCTTCCTGCTGGCACTCATGGGATATGGTGAGTGTCGTCAAAAGTCTAAATAGAATATATCTTAAGTCTTAATATCAAATCTACATGTTCGGAAAAAAAGCTGGCAGGAGTGTTGCATTTTTAATTCCCCTGATCAGGTTAGCTTCAGTGTGCTGGACATGCCATATATTTTCTACAGCATGCCTTCATTCAAATGGTAGAGGAAAGGAAGTTGAGCTGAAGGAAAAAGCAGAGGAATGAAGGGTCAGCCTCTTCCTTTTCCCACACCCTCTTTTGCTCTGTGAGGATGTGAGGTTTTGCACAACAGGATTTACACACAACACAGCACAATAGCTCTTAAAATAATGTGCTTCTGTTCTGCAACCTTTTAGCTTTTCTCTCCTGGGTACTGGTATTGGTTTGCTCAGCAGTTAACTACTATTTGTTAGAATAAGTAGTATGTGTATGAAAAATGTAGATTACTACTACTTAGCCACCATCAATTATTTATGTTGATCTATAGTGTCTTTGCTTAAGTATGAGCTCATTATTTAGTTGTCCTGATCCAAGGCCATCATTTGGGCATTGTGTGGTCATTGAAATTGAGCTGGATGTCACTTAAACATTGGAAATATATCAGTAGGGCTATACATAATTTATTGTTGTATAGAAGTGGGATTTTTTTCTGTGTGTGTCGTGAAACATGATGCACATTTATATTGTCAAAGTGACACACCATTGCATTAAGTTCACATTTATAGACTTATAGATCCATTTGTTACATTGGCAGTTCCCATTGATGGACATGTTCAGATAAGGTTTGTGCAAAATGGATGAACCATGGTTTAATAGTTATTTCTCTTTGACCAATCTCATGTCATCCTTTCCTGCAGCCTTTGCAGGGCTCAGTATCTGGCCTTCCTTCCACGTTGCCCTGAGCAACTCCAGTGTATTTGTGGACTTCAGCACCAACTCCAACAGCGGCACCATCCTAAGCAGGAGCCTCTCTCTGGTCGACACAGAAACCAACACCACCCTTCTGACCAGGACACTGCCCAACAACCTATCAGCTGGTAGGCTGGAGTTTAACTGCTCTTGCTTCCTTTATGCAGGAACTTTTCGCTTCCTGCTGAGGCAGACCAGCGTCTCTGCCGTCTCTCCTGCAGCTAACCACACGGATGAAGATGCCACAAAGAGCACTGGTTGGTGGTGGAGTTCGGAACTGCAGGTGCAGTGGCCCACTTTTCATATTGCTGTTGAGAGGGCCAGCAACCACTCAGGATCTTTTCAGGCAAGACAACAAAAAACAAGATATGAAACTTTGCACAATTAGGTATTGTACTTTTATTTCTGTGATGCGGAACATCTTGTGTCTCTCCCCAGGTTGGGATATCCACCAATGAACACTTTCAGGCCTGCTCAGGCGGCATTGACTCTGCTCTCTTCCTGGAGGTCAGCTTCATGGAGTACAACCAGATAGGGCGAAACAGCATCGACAAGGTGCGAGCCCGCACCAGACACCCATTGAAACTCCTCCGTTCCCAGAGTTTTGAGCTTCCCTGTGCCTTCCCCTTTACAGAAAAAGACTTTATCCGAGTGGCTCTGCGGTCGCCTCACGCCACACAAGACGTGAAGAGCTCCGGACCGCTGTACCTGTCCCGCATCTTCTCCTACAAGCTGCTGGTGGAAAACAGCAATGCTTACAGGAGCGGCTGCGAAGGGACCATGACTGTTAAACTGATAACCCCACCTTGCGCTCACATCAATGGGAAAGTATTGCTGTATAAGGACGCAGGCGTTGGAAGCGGGGTCGCTGTCTCCTCTGGGAAGGGAGCAGCAGCTGGAACGACACTGGTAGGGTTTGGACCACAGCAACCCTCTTCTCCTCCGCTGGCCTTTAACTGGCTGACTCAGGGAGAGAATGAGACAGAGTTCAACTGTTCTGTGTTTTACCCGGGGAGGAATAAGTACTGCTTTCGTTTTGTCTTCAACTTCAGTCGCTCCCCCAGTCCTGCACAGACCTGCTTGGTGGTTCACAGGAGCGCAGGTGAGATGTACCATATGCTTGTCAATAAGCAGCATCAGTCGACAGGGTCTGAAGTTATGAGAAGCTACTGATTACTGAGTTTATGTTTTTCTTTATATTTCTGACCAACATAAACTAACGGAATCAACTATCAGTATTTTTTTTAATTTGAGTTAGTTTGTTGTCATGTCATTCCACATTTATACATAGCAATGTCCTGCTGAAAGTGAACGTTATGAAGAAAAATGACAGCATCATAGGCTTCACCAGACCCGTCGCCAGACCTCAGTCTTAAGGGGGGCATATGAAATGCATAGGGGGGCACAATTATAATTAGCCTACAGTATGTATATTTATAATAGTCCTATACTCTATTCGCGCAGCACGTAATCATCACGTTAAACTAACCAACAGCGGTAGCCTATAGCCTACAACACCAGTCCTCATAATTTAAAGCAATACATTACATAGAAGCAATGTTATGAATATCCATAAAACACTTGACTATTCAACATATTAGATGTAGCCTAACACCAGACGCATATCTCAAACATTGCATTTTAAAGCAGTCAACAAAGGGATATGCGTTGCCATTATACACACACACACACACACACACACACACACACACACACACACACACACACACACACACACACACACACACACACACAAACGGTAGCCTACTTTGAGTGGAGGCAGGGCTGTGCTCTCTCCAGTCCCTTCTATCAGTACAGCGGGAGGCGGCGTTTCTCCGAGCTCAACCTCCTCATCAATATCTTTCGGCCTCCGGGTTCAAAGCAGCCAGTGCGCCAATGAGCTCGCTACTGCGCTCTCCAAAACGCGCATCCATCTCTCCTTGCTCAGCATCAATAACACTGTAAAATACTCTTGAACTCAGTCTTTTCGTCTATGTCACTTTGTGACAGACCAACAAGTCCATAATTTCGGTTTGTAGTAGTCTGTTTTGCGGCTCGAAAAGTGACAACAGTTTGACGATGCGATTTGGCAGAGGAGACTGTTGGTGGGCTTTTCAACCATTACCGAGTATCGATTATGATGAACTATAAATGAAATAGTAAGCCGGCGAAAACTCATCCAGCTTCACTTTCAAAAATGCGCGGTAACTGTTGAGCGGCTACATTGACGTAGTTACGTAGCCTTACTTTCTATTCAGTAAGGCCGTGATAGGCTGTTGCAGTGTAGATAGACTCCCATCAATCAAACAAAATCACACCATTGTTTATTTATATTTTAAATGTTTTGATGATAAAGAATGCAACATTAGTATTTATCAACACAAAATTAGCTACTGAGATAGTATAAAATAAAAATTAAAGTATTTTTTTTTTTGAGAGATCTATGCCCCAAGTGGGGGGACACAAGCATTTCTGGGGGCGCGCCCGGCCCCCTAGGGCCCGCCCATAGCGACGGGTATGGGCTTCACAGTTATATGTCCAAAAGTTAGATCTGCAGTTTTGACCTGGCCTTCTTCTATTTTGAGGATAAAGCATAACCTGGCTGATATCATGTAATATGACATTTTGGAGCTTTCTTCTTAAGTTCAATGTGATAGGGTTGGTTTGGTTGTACCTTGCAGGCTTTTTATTCCCTTATCCGAGCAATTCACTGAAATTGTGTTTCCTGATAATATGCCACAGGATAACGTAGTTGGCTCTTGACCTATGAGCATTAAGGTTTCCCAGGAAATGAATAAGGTTCATAAATTTACAAATTGATCTGCAATTGAATCTTTTTTTGCTAATGTGTTTTCCTGCAGAGTTATGGGGCCCTTGGCAGCCGTGGAGTTTGTGCAGTGTTAGCTGTGGAGAGGGGGTGAGGGAAAGAGTTCGCGAGTGTTTGCTGCCCTTAGGTGTGGGAGGGATGCAGTGCACCGGCATGGTGAAGGAACAGTCCCTCTGCTCACTGGAAAACTGTGTCGGTCAGTCTTTTTACCCCCTGATTTAGCCCCTACATTCGTACTCACATCTTTTTCAGGACCATAAAATGAAACAGAATCCCAGATGCACTGTGGAGTATTCATCATCTACATATTAACACAATTGTCTCCCCTTCTTGCCTAGGGTTGCCTGCACCTTCTCCATCACTCCCCCCTGCACCTGTGGGACTTGCACCCCTAGGCGGTAACATGGTAATGGTGGCTGGTATCTCCCTGTGCCTCGCTGTGATCCTGGTGACCGTTGTGGTGACTGTGTGGAGAAAGCTTTGCCGGACCCCTCAGTGCAGCTCTGTCCGCAGAGGCTCAATGCATTCCCCTGGAGGACGCAAGCTATCCGACGAGGCCTCCATTTGTGGCCACAGCCTCCAAAGACCCAGCCTGTCTGACGGCCATGGCCCATCGGGAGGCACAGGTGTGGGTGTTGCTCAGAAAGACAGGCCTTACCTGGGAAGTCAGCCTCTCTCACATCCCCTGGTGATCCCTGTCTCACAAGACCCAAAAAGGTTGTCCCCCAGCGGTCAGAAGATGTTCCCACCAGCATTTGGGTATGTTTAAAACACATTGAACATTGTTGTTATTCTGTCAAACCCCAGTCTTAAAGGACACCTATTACGCAAAATGCACTTTTTTCAACCATTATATTGTTGACCCCACCAACCTCACTTAGCACTATGTCCACCTGTGATAAGCACACACCCAGATACCCCTGAATCTAACTGGCTGTGACATTCAAACTGGCACTTAGATTCAGGACCAATCAGAGCAGACTGGGCTTTTTTGGAAGGCAGGGCTTAAAGAGACAGGCTCTAAAACTGACCGTTTCAGACAGAGGCTGAGAAGACATTATAAAATGGCACTGTGAGAAATATAAAGGATTAACTACACCATGAAAACAGTTTCTAGCAGAAACCCTAATTACAATTTTGAACCTGAAAACGAGCATCATATGTGAACTTGAAAAATTCAAATTGTCTCGTCTTGTCTTGTCTAGGTACCGATTGGCTCAGCATCAGCTGAAAGAAATGAAGAAGAAGGGGTTAAAGGAGGCCACACAACTGTACCACGTATCTTCAAGCCCAGTCCAGGATACCTTGTTAGAGACGTCTGCTTCGCCCACCATCTCCCCCATCCCTACACCAACTGGATTCACTCATCCAGTGCTCCCTTTGGGCCTCCAGAACAACACAGGTCTAAACCATTTCCTTATCGCGGCCCCTCTTTCTGAGCAGACGTCTAAGGTCCCTTCTGACAGACTGAGTCCCAGAGCAGAGCTGGTCTCAGGTCCTCTTGGATCCGCTCATGCCAGTGGGGGCAGCTCAAAAAAGCGTGACCGCACCGCCGACTGGGTGGAGATGGTAGAGAGGAGTGGGTTAGCAGGACTTCGAGGAGGAGGACATGCCGGAATGGGAAACTCCTATCATAACAATCCAAATTTCCGCCGGACCTCAAGTTTTAATGACACCAAACCACAGCCTCTGTCCTCTGCACACTCCAGACAGTTCAGAGAAAGGAGCATGACCCAGGTCACCTATGCAGCTTTGTATATTAGATGTGTTTATCTAAATAGTTTAGTTCATATCTGTGTAGAGCTTTTTAAATTAACAAAGATTGTACGTTTATCCTCTTTCAGGTGGGATCTCGGACCCTTCCCGAAGGAAGTTGTTGGAACAAAGGAGGATGGGAGAGGCATCCTTACCGCTCTTACCCCATTCCAGAGCACGGGGCCCCAGAGTGGGCTCCATCATTATCCAGGCCTCAAAGGAATGACCAGCGGAAGCCCTGGATAGAGTCAGCTGCTGGTCCCCCTCAAACAAACACTGAACTCAAACACACAGGAACCAACAAAAAAAACAGCATTTCAGCATCACACGCGACAACAACACACGTTAAGGCTGAGCTCATGAGTGGCACTGGGGAAAGGCAAAATAGTGGAGAGAAAGGACGTGAAGGAGAGGGAGTGTCAGGGATCGGGGGTCCAGCCACAGGGCCGGCCAGCCTGAGTGTGGACCGTGCGGAGCAGAACTGGAACCGCCGTGGCCCATCGCCCATCCAGAGGAACATCCTGGCCCGCAAGTTAAAGGAGGCTCAGTCCTGCTCCGCGGTTAAGGGGCGCCAGCGCAGCTCCACCTTTAGCACGACGTCATCGGAGCAGAGGAAAAGCCGCTGCCGATCTTTGCCGATGTCTGGAGACTACAGTAGCAGTGGAGGAGGAGGCTCCCCCTACAGGCTGAGTGAGGCAGAGCAGAGGATGTTGGACTTAGACCTGTCCACAGCATATTATGTAGGGGAGGAGGGTTAAGATTATTACACCTGTTAGTAGAAGATGTACCACCGAGGAAGAACTGCTGTCGTAATTTTTACATTGATTGCTACATCTGTGACGTTGACTTATTATTATCAGAGACACACATATCAGTGAAGATTGTATTATATGTAAGAGATTTAGGGGGGAGGGTGGTTGCGAAGAAGAGATATTTAAATCTATATTTCAGATTTCAGACTTCTTTATTTAATTTTGTAATCGCATTTGTTACATTTTTTCACTGCATCTTAATTGAACATACTTCCGTCTTGTTCAGAGTATGACTTTGTTCTGAATGTCTTTTTTTTGTCAACTATTGGTGGAGTATTTGCCATAATAAGTTTTTCACTTAACATGGCCTTGTACCTATGGTAAGTCTGAATGCACTGTTAAACACTAGCCCTATCATTGAGAGTATGGTTGCGTTCCGAATCGCATACTCTTTCTTTTTTCTATTCTACATACTACATCCGACGATAAAAATAATCTAGTTAGGATGCAGTAGGCATACTATTGGGACATACTTTACTCTCTTATTTCATCATAACATTGCGCCTTGATCTTACCTCTTGCTTTTATATCCGTCGCATCCCTGTTTGTATTCATATGGAGGCTTCGTCGATGTGACGTCACTTCACTTGCGCACTGGATTGTGGGTCAGAATCGCCCAAATAGGATGCACTTTTCAACACTAACAATCTTGGCCGCATGAAGTAGGACATCCGGGTACTTCTAACCATCCTAAATCTGGCCACAAGAATCGGGACATCCTAAATCTTCTTTCTACATACTATATAGTAGAAAGTATGCGATTCGGAACGCAACCTGTAAAACACCACTAAAGACAGGTTTGTCTTACTCTACACTGCTGAATGTGATATTTTTCTCCCACTAAACAATAGAGTCGTGTAGAGTGAACCACTCTCAATGCAACGCAGTTTACTGTTCAGCGAGAGCTTGTATGTCTGACATTAGCAAACCATTTCCATGTACTTGTTTTGCAACAAGAGTGTGCATTGTGACAATTTATCAGAACAGCTAAATGAATTGCGACTTAGATGCTGATTGTTTTATTGTTTGATTAATATTGTACATGTTATAGAAAGCAATGCTTTCACTATCGGCCATTTGATAATAGTTTTGAATCATGAAGCAAAGGGAAACATTCTAATACAAAGGGTTCAAACATGTCATCAGTCTTTGACCTCATTCACAAGGGAATATTAAATTTCTCCTGCCCCGCTGCCTGTGACGTCCAAGAACACAAGTGGCCGCACCTTCATGGTGGTGTGTCTGAGAGAATACCAAAGGCCTTTCCAGGTCCCCCACACCACACCGTTGTCATACCGGCCCTTGTAGCTCCCTTTGCGGTAGAACTTCCCATTTAGGTTGGCTGCATGACACCTGTACATAAAGGGAAAGTACAACATTTCAAGGGAGTAATATTACACCAAAGAAAAACTGAAGAGATTAAATGTTCAACATCTATTTTCCCCATCTTCCGTCAGTCTGCCCCAGGGCAGCTGTGGCTACTATGGTAGTTTACCACCACCAGTATGACTGTGTGTGAATGAATGGAACCTGGAACCCTGTAAAGCGTCTTTGAGTGCCTTGAAAAGCGCGATATAAATCCAATCCATTATCTACAGTAGTGGTAATGCCTGTGTGCACGACCAATCAGACAGAAGGTAACAGAGTTGGACCAAAGGTAATACAGTATACACGTGGATCTATTTGAAAGGTCTCACCTGTTGAACCACCATCCTGCCTCGTTCTCCTGAGCACAGCTGCCCTGAAGGTACCGGTCATTGTCCTGCCAATGATCATCACCAATGTCAGTAATCTTAGTTATTGTCACCTTTTAAAAAGGTTATCTTATTTTTGTTTGAAAAAGGAAATAGATGCCTTACCTGATCTCTGGTGCTGAACTGCATGCCACTGACGGAAGCAGACCAGTGCTCCACCATCCCCCCACCTCCATTCAGAGCATCTCCAGCTTGTCCACTATACACCTCATATTGGAGACGATATTTGTCCTGAAATTGGCATTAGAGCAAGTATTGTTTGTTGGAGATCCAGTTACTTTTTAGACCAAGAAGAAAAAAACTGGTGATCTTACGGCCTCATCTGTGATCCTGAAGTTCTCATAAAATGCATGGCTTCTCTTTCCATCCCAGTCCATTAGATCTATCTTCACTATGTTATTACCTTCAGTGCAAAGAAATAAATGCAACAAAAATATGAGACCATTTTTAATTGAAAGATTCCTCATAAAAGCAAATGTGATACTGGATTTCTGGGATTTTAATCACTTCTGACCCTCTGAGAGTAGAGAATAAATGTGCTCATTCCCCAACCAAAATTCATCGTTCCACAGTTTGAAGTCACCAAAGCCGTCTCTGTAGTCCACCCAGTCTCTAAAATGAGAGTAATGCAGAAGTTTTATCTCAAGTTAAACCACTATGTAAGCACTTTGAACGCCTACATTGTAATATGATGCTGGGCTTTGCAAAGCGTATTTGAGGACCCATGTACTGTACTGTTCTATCCAAAAGCTCGCCCAAAACAGACAGGAGTGGAGATCCTTTGTTGCTGCCCTACATGCCACTAGGCATAAAGGGCAGTAAGTAAGTAAGTACTGTACTCAGGCTGCTACCTGTTGAAGTCAACTTTTCCATGCCGACGTTTCTGAAACACCGTCCATCCTCCTCCATCCTCCATGTCACAGTAGACCAAAAAAGGCTCCTGGTGGGATTTGGGCCTTATGCGGTAAAACCCGCTTGGTGGTCTCAGTCTGTCAAACAGCTCGGAACAGTCTAGGAAGATAGCACTGAGAATTACATTTGTTCCTCATAATATATTGACTTTATGTTGCATATTTAGGACCTATAAACAACATAAATGATGTGCAAAATGAATATTACAGTATCTCACAAACGTGAGTAGGGGAGAACGGGGTAATTTGTCACATGGGTTGGATGTCACATTCGTTATATCTCGCCACCAGAGTAGCTCTGAAATGTTGATATAAAAAAGGTCCAAAATTGGGATCAGAGGTCACATACATAGACTTCCTTGGAGGAAGACAGCTGCATTTCAGGTGAGAGGATGTTTTGTGTTTTTCATGTCAAATTCAAAATATTTTGCTTCTCAGTATTTTTCTTCTAGGCTTTTACACAATGGGTTTATAACAAAACACTTGTTACCCTCAGAAAGTGTGAAGGGTAAGCTATAGTTTAGATTGTTGTTAGCAAGCTAATTAGTTGTCAGATGGTTGTTGGCCTTGATGCTAGCAAGAAATTCAGGTTGGGGTTGGTCGTCAAATTTTTTGGGGGGTTGGTTGTCCAGTTTCCAAGGGAGAGAAAGGAACAAAAGAAAGAAATTGTCAAGCTGTATCCTCACTGACACCCCAGAGAAGGAAAGAATAGAGCAGGAAAAGGCAGCTAGCAAGCAAAAGAAAAAAGGGCAACAAAATCAAAACAACCCAGTGCATCCCAAACTAGACCAGCTGCCAAGGCTACAGTAAGTTATGTAGGCCTATTTGTCAACTTGACAATGCAATTAAACTTTCAAAGTTGGTTCTGCCTCATTGCCTTCTTTTTAAGATTTTTCCCATTAAGATAACATTGTGACAAACAACCCCATAGTGTGTGACAACCGACCCCTTGATGGGGTTGGTTGTCACAATGTGTCAGAGTGTCTTTGATGGTAAATTACTTCTTCATTACAATAAGTTGGAAAAAAAGAGAGACACACATTTCAAGCCAACACCTTAAGCTTCAATTTAATGTAGGAATGGCTATTGACAGATGTTTTGGTGATGAGCAATTCTCACTAGAGTAAAAAGTGTGCCTACTTACCCCGTTCTCCCCCCCCCTCCATTTCTTCAAAAGTTCTTATCTCCCATGGGACAACACGAAAACCGTTGATCATTTTAGTAGTCAGTGGAGGAAACAGTGAAATTCGCCCTCAAAAAGCCGCACCTAAGTCAAACTGTGGAACAAAAGTGAGGAAAATGTCAAATTGGGCAAAGTGTCAATATTTTGTGTTGCCATCATATTTTCAGCCGCTACCCTCTTGGGCATGTAGTTCATCAGAGATTCACAGGTTGACTGGAATCCTCTCAGTCATCATGACAACATCACAAAGTGGTGGATATTAGAGACTTATTATTTGAGGAAAGTGATAATAGGGTTTAGGTCTGGAGACATGTGACTTTATTTTTATGAGTGGTTTTGGAGGGTGTTTGGGGTATTGTTGGTTTCAGTTTGAAAGGGAGGTATTTTATATGAAGTACATGTTAGAATTCAATGAACTTGTAGATACCCAGTGCTGGCAGCACTCATGCAGCCCCAGACTATGACACTCCAACCACCATGCTTGACTAGTCAAGACACACTTGTCTTTGTACTCCTCACCTGGTTGCCGCCCCACAGTCTTAACACCATCTGAACCAAATAAACGTATTTTGGTCTCATCAGACCACTGGACATGGTAGCAGTAATCCATGTCCGTAGTCTGCTTGTCTTCAGCAAACTTTTTGTGGGGTTTCTTGTTCATCATCTTTAGAATAGGCTTTCTTCTGGGACAACAGCCATGCAGACCAGTATGATGCAGTGTGTGGTGTATGGTCTGATCACTGGCAGGCTGACCCCCCACCTTCAGCAATACTGGCAGCACCCATACGTCTATTTTCCAAAGCCAACCTCTGTGTATGACGCTGAGCACGTGCACTCAACCTTCGTAAACTGGGCCGCAGGGCAATATTGCAACATGACAACGACCCCAAACACACCTCCAAGACGACCAGTGGCTTGCTAAAAAAGCTGAGGGTAAAGGTTATGGCCTGGCCAAGCATGTCCCCAGACTTAAACCCTATTGAGCATCTTTGGGGCATCCTCAAACAGAAGGTGGAGGAGCGCAAGCTCTCTAATATCCACCAGCTCCGTGATGCTGTCATGAATGGGTGGAAGAGGGTTCCAGTTGCAACCTGTGAAGCTCTGGTGAACTACATGCCCAAGAGGGTTAAGGCAGTGCTGGAAAATAATGGTGGCCACACAAAATATTGACACTTTGGGCCCAATTTGGACATTTTTTCTTAGGGGTGTACTCACTTTTGTTCCCAGCAGTTTAGACATTAATGGTGTGTCGAGTTATTTTGAGGGGACAGTAAATTTACACTGTTATACAAGCTCTACACTGACTACTTTACATTGTATCAAAGTGTCATTTATTCAGTGTTGTCCCATGGAAAGATATAATGAAATATTTGAAGAAATGTGAGGGGTGTACTCACTTTTGTGAGATACTGTAAATTACTCCACAGTCTGTAGGGTCTACAGATTTCACATTCGAAACTGTAATTTAACAAAAACAGCCAGAACACTTAATAATATGTGGTGAGCTTTTCTTACCTTTGTCATGAACGATTAAGTTGCCTGCTGGGAGAAGTGGATTTGTCAGTGTCACATCGGAGTTGTCTAATGTCCCACTGCTGGTGTGGTTACCACCAGTGCCTGTGCCAGTTTCAGTATTAGGGACAGCAGGTTGCAATGGCCGGAAATATTTGTGCCTCTGCAAGTGCTCAACCTGCCAGGTTCCAATAAAGAGTTTATTCTCCAGGTTCCTTATGCTGCGCTTGAGAGCTGCAACCTCTGGCCCACAGGAGTTCAATGCCTTAAATGGGGAAAAGCAACTTCAATATTATTATTTATTTATTTTTAATAAACATGACATTTCTGCACTTGTTTTACTACTATAGGCTTTAATGTTTTTGAACCATATGTTTTCAATATAAACACGGAAAACCAATACAGACAAATATTTTAAAATCTTAAAGAAGGAAAGGCTACTTACTGAGGACAACTGTGTAGAAGAGACCATGGTTTGGCACACTAGAGCAAACAACAGCAACTCTGGAATGGTGTTTAGGAGGAAACGCTTTGTGGCAATGTTAGTCTGAAATTATAAAGACAATACATATAGGAAATAAGTTTGATGAATAGACAACTACTGATGAACTCAAACATTTATAAATCCTCCGCGCTGCAATCCTACCTTCATTTCACAACGTCTGCCTTTGTTTTTTCCAGGTTCAGTGTTCTTTTCCTCTTAGTATTATTTATAGGCTGGGCCAGTTCTGCATGGTCCACATTAAAGGGATCCAGACTCGCCTGACCTTGGCAAACACTGAACTCGAAACAGTTTGTTATTTTCCTCCTCTATCAAGCTTTCTAGTATTTGGAAAGGGCTGCTGATCCCAGACCTGCTAATGGCTTCATGGACAGAGGTATTCAGGAGGACTCCATTCCGTACATACCAGTTTAATATGTCCTTATTTTTTCTCCGAAAATTAAATATTCCGTGTGTGTTTTTGTTAGTGCGTGTGTGTGTGTGAATTATTTTCCATAAAATACTGATTTAAATTGTTATCATTGTGCCCTCAAAGAACATTAAACACATAAAGTAAAGGAAGTGATAATTAAGAGAAAGTAAATGTTATTTGAGCTAACACAATATAAACACTATATCAACACACGATTTGCTTATATTAAAGAATAGAGATAAGTCCTTCATGCAAAACAACCCAGTGTTTGCCCTTAGACAAGACTATGTCAAATAACAACATCAATGTACAAAGGGGATTGGTATTGACTTTTGCATGCTAAAAATGTCTTGAAATTGAACAGTATGTCCATCCAACATTCAAAAAGTCACAAAGGTACACGTTCAATTCACAATGAATGAACTGAAACAAAGCAGCACATTTTTCATTTTGAAAGATAATTCATAATATATGGCTCCCCCTTGTGTTGGTTAGTAGTAAAATAAAATAAAAATGTTTTGAAGTTGCATTTTTAAGGGCCCAGGATATATGTCTATGTAGCCTCAAGGCTATTTTTGGCTGTCGTAGCCTACTGATGTATTTTAATGTAGCCTATTTGTTGTTAAACACTTTTAAATGGTTTTATAAATGAACATTAGGTCTACGTTTTTACCAGTTTTTACTTACATGTGTCTTTTAAACATTACGCAGAACAATTGGCTATCATTTAGGCTACTACAAATTACACATTGTCATACCTTGCAGCTATGACTGGACTTTAAAAACCATGGACTAGGCTACTTCTGGTTGGGAATGCACGTTCAATTAAAACCAGATGTGACGGAGAGCAGGGAGATGTGACCAAGAGGAGGCAGCCTGCTGAACGATCTACTTTTTTAGAAGCTAAAACTAGTAAGCCTAGTTAAATAAATAAAAAACTGTAGGGCCTACAAGAAAGTAATGGCCAAGCTCGGTCAGTTGTGGTGTGAAAGTGGGCTGAGAGGAGGAAAGATGAACTAAAATGCATTTCCAGAATAAAATGCGTGTGAATGCTGGAGGCTGAAACTGGATAGCTGAAGGAGTATGCATTTTTGAAAAAGTTTGAAAATGTGAAATGAAAAAATTATGCTGAACAGGAGCTACAAAATAGTGCTATAAATGCAGAAATTTTAAGTGACTGCAAAAATATGTTTAAAATGCATTAAAGTAATTTTAACTGCAAAAATGTGCTGACAATGCATTGAGGTCCAGCATTCACACTAATAAAGCGAGTAGCGAGTAGAGAAAGAGAGAGAGAGAGAGAGAGAGAGAGAAGGCTGAGCGTTTTTCATTGCTGAGCTCCTCCAGGAAGTCCGAAACCGCTACGTTTGCAAAAAAAGATGAGAAATATTGGATGAACAGAAGAGGAGAAAAAAAATCACCCGGTTAACCTTTGAACCGTCTTCCTTTTGTCTTCACAAGAAGTCACAAGACAAACTCCAGTATAATTTTACGAATGACTGTCCAAACGGTAAGCAGGCGCTGCGAGTTTAGCTAGTTTCTTCTAATCATTTTGTTGTGTCTGAGCGGTTTAAAAAACACAACAGTCCAAGGAGAGGGAAGGGGAATTTAGGGGGGAAGGTGTTTGGACGAGCTAAGAAAAAGTTACTGTTTTTAGCTGTGTTATCAAGCTGGCTGAGTAGTCCACTTGGTCTCTGAGGTAATTATGAAACCTAGATGCTTTATTTTTCTCAAACAATTTGATATATATTTTGCTTTTAGTTTTGCACCAACGGCTAATCTGGTGGTTGCTATGTGATTAGGAGCAATGGTGATTGATACGAGTACAAAAAGTCTGACCTAAAGAGATAGTTTTTGTCTTACTTTTTTTTCCTTTATGCCTACTTTTTCAACACTGTATTTTCAAACTCAGGGACCACACGTTCAGAGCCAAGTCGGGAGGAACACAAACAAATCATGTCTACTGTCTATTTCGACCCGGGCTCGGATTCAGGTGTAAACGGGTAAGGAAGGGTCAGGGGGGTGCCTGGTTAATCTTCATTATGTCTGTGTGGGGTTTAATATTACTGCAGTGGAACCTGTAATGTCAGTTTGACCTGTTGCTTTTATATGTGAATGTGGTGCTATTTTTTTTTTTTTAGCAGGGCAGCGTGTCTTTACAGCCTGCTTTTTGTGCAGATATGTTGTTTATTTGATCTGTCTTTATGTCTAATTAGAAACATCGCAAAGATGGAGGATGCTAAAGTGGAGATTGATGACGGAAAGGATGAGAGTGCGCTTCCAGACACAATGTATTAGTAAGTTTACTCTTTTTTTTGTTTTGTACAGTGTGCTTTTCCCAAGCACGTTTACTGGATAGATAGCATAACTTCTGTTCCTTATTTGCAGCAATATCCGGAAGAAGATATCTCCTTTTGTTATGTCATTTGGATTTCGGTGAGTGCCCTTTTTTAAGGGGGCTTAATTTGGTATTCTGGTGAGATAATTGCTGTGCATCGTTTGAGTTCATGATGTCTTATTTCCTCCAGCATATTTGGAATGATACTGATCATAGTGGACTTTGTGCTGGTGATTGTGGACATGTCTCTACCAGCCAGGAGCAGAGGGGTCGGAGACGCACTGGAGGCCGTGTCTCTCACCATCTCCTTCTTCTTTCTGGCTGACGTTCTCTTGCGGGTCTATGTGGAAGGGTGAGTGAGAAAGCAAAGCCTTACACGCAGTTAATGTAGTGATGTGGCCATTTCTTTAGCTTCGGTCAACACTGCACAACTGCTTGATTAATAGTGACGCAAGGATTCTTAGAGTCCTGTATCAGCATAAATGGACTGTGATTAGCTGTTAAACAGGAAGTTCCGAAGAGGAAGCGGGACAGGATATGGAAAGGGATGTTTTGGGCTGGACATTGGGAAACATAATGACATGCCCTGCGTTCCATATCGTGAACTTTCTTTTTACTATACTAGGTCTATATTCATACTTCAGCTGTCCATAAAAAATACATAGTTTGCATGCAGTATGCATACAATTGGGACATCATTATACTTGTATTTTTTTTGCTGTATATCTGTTGCACTGTTGGGTGTTCTCATTCAGTTGAAGTGACGTCACTTAGGCTGTGCAGTGGTTTGTGGGTCAGAATTGCCAAAAAGCATGCTGGTTTACGCACTAAAAATTGCGACCAGATGGAGAAGGACATCCGGGCATTTTTTTACGGGATATTGCATTTGACATCATGTATTGGGACATCCAAAATCTTTTTCTACCATACTTAATAGCAGGGAAGTATGGGTATTGGAATGTACCCATGGAGTACTAGTGTAGTGTCACTCAATAAATGATCTCTCCTACAGTACTGTTAAGTTAAGAGTCAGGCACATACTGTTAGCTGCAAACCTTGAATGTATGTTTTTCTCTGCAGCATGTCAATCGTCTCATGATGTGTGCTTTACTCGTTTTTTTCTTCAGGTTCCGCATTTACTTCAGCTCCAAGCTGAACATAGTAGATGCCTGTGTTGTGGTAGTCACGCTGGTGGTCACCATGATCTACACCTTCAGCGACCTGTCAGGAGCCAGTCTCATCCCCAGGTACGGGCGGCATTCCCCCTGCATCGGACATTTAATATGACTAGAATTGACTCATTCAGTTGTGTCTCTGTATTGTTACAGGGAGGTTGGGACAATTTACACATCTGTCATTCACATTAGTCCATAGAGTAAGGTGATGTCACGTTATGACCAGATTAGCGCCACCTGACTGTAGGTCTAATCACCCGGGGTTATTGGAAACACCTGTGTGGGTGTGCTAGACCTTTGACTTGTCATGTATCCTCCTGTACAGTATAGTAATACTCCAAAAGCTGTATGAATATTTTAAATGGGAGCTTTGTTTACTGCATATGTGTTAACCCATTGATGACTATGGCAATCTAGGATGCATGTCCTTAATGCCTGAGGGTTTTCTGAAAAAATAGTACGAATTGTCAAGTCTACCAAAACCTTAATATCTAAGCCTGTGTAGCACATAGAAACATGAAATAAAATACATTTAAAAGTTAAGGTTCACAGGTTTTATTTGAACATGCTCCCTTAGCGCTTACAAACCAACAAATATTTCTAAAAATCGTCAAAATTAGATTAATTAGAAAATTATTAAATATTGTTAATAAATAGATGCAATGTGTTGTGTGATTTTCGTCAGTTGTCTATAGTAGACCTTGATTCTGCGCACCAAACGCCACTAACTGTTCCGTCGTCGACATAGCCGGCGTATTTTTATTATTATTTTGTTTTATTTTTTTATTTTTTATCTTTTTGATTGACGTGATTTTCGGAAAACCACACAACTTTTGGGTGGTCACGTGGTCTTAAAAAAATCAACAGAACCCACCTCTTGTGTATTTGAACCAATGACAGTGCATTCTATGCTGGGAATGCCATGAAAATTAGATAAAGTAATAATGCTGCGCGATGCAGCATCAGGCAGGAGAGCCAATGTGGCATCGCGCAGCAGCCGTCATCAATGGGTTAAAATGCTATGGCATCAGTGGATTAATATAATAATGACATTGGATTGTCTTTTTAATATTTTCATATCAAGCAGAACGAACATTTAATGAGTATTTAAATTAAGTTAAATCTCAGATAATTTATCAGCAATCTGAGCAGTGGACACCAAAGCACAATTTTCATTAATAAGCCATATGGAAAATATACTAATACTTAAAATACTGTTAAATTATTTATAATATTGAGCATACTATTATTAAAAGATTATATTCAGTAATATTGAATTCAACCATATTGCTTAACATAACGTTAGTGTTTGTTAAGTGATTCAAAGGGTTTTATATATTTTTCTCCTATATTCTTTATCAGAGTGGTGTCGTTCCTTCGTTTCCTGAGAATCATCATCCTGGTGAGGGTTTTCAGACTGGCAGCTCAGAGGAAAGAGCTGGAGAAGGTCACTAGGAGGATGGTAAGATCACCTTTGTATAGGAGCAATGGAAAACTATGAACAACTAAATGTAGTGAAGTTCACTGAAGTCTCCTGGAGGATTGCAAATGTGTAGCGTTGGCATAAAGAGATGCGTTACTTCGTCAGGTTTCTGAGAACAAGCGGCGTTATCAGAAGGACGGATTTGACCTTGACCTTACCTATGTCACAGGTACCTGTTACATAGAGTACACAAGGCATACAGACATGTCAGACAGTACACCTCAAATACACAACTTGACAATTACACCTTATTTTAATCATATTTGTTTGCATGTTTATCTACTTCTCTAGACCGTGTCATCGCCATGTCTTTCCCCTCCTCTGGGAAGCAGTCATTCTACAGGAACCCAATCAAGGTTAAAGTAGTGACACGCCCTGGGTATATATTGCACATTAAAATCCATCCCAACATGCACAGGTGCACCTCTACCACTCACTTTAGATGGTTTTGATCTAATTACAACACATTACAAACAAATCTTTATTCCCCATTGATACAAGGACCCAGAGAAGTACACACACACACAAGTGTTTTGACATATTTTTCCTCTCCCTCTGTGCAGGAAGTGGCGAGGTTCCTGGACACTAAACACGAAGGCCACTATAAAGTTTACAACCTGTGCAGTTAGGTGGCACCCCTTGCTTGTCACATGCTCTGTATTCACTTTTGTGTATAACTACAAAAACTAGGTCAATGTCATCTTTTGTTTCCAGGTGAGAAAGGCTACGATCCCCAGTTCTTCCACTACAAGGTAGAACGGGTGTTCATTGATGACCACAACGTCCCCTCCTTGGAGTGAGTAAAGCTTTTTGTAGTGGTGTAATTTTTGCTTTCACCTCTCACCTACAATATATCCTTTTGTTCTTATAGTAAAGTATACTACATAATAAAAATGCCGCCGGTTGACATTGAACAAACCAAAACAACTGTAAATGACGCTTGAATTTCCCTGTGTTGTGTCAATAAAGTCTCTTATCTTATTTTAGAGAGCATGCTCACCACATTTTCAAAGTTGTAATTAAGTGTAAAAATTCCTATCGAGCAGTAGTATGAACACATACTGTAGATGAGGGTAGGTTTATAGGATAATAGCTGTCACCACGGAGAGTCAATCAAAACACTGGAATACTGCTTTCTTGGTTTGTCCAATGTAATGGCAGTTTTATTTAGTTTGTAGGGTTTGAATTGTTGTGTGTGTGTGTGTGTGTGTGTGTGTGTGTGTGTGTGTGTGTGTGTGTGTGTGTGTGTGTGGTCTAC
Source organism: Hyperoplus lanceolatus (assembly GCA_026929865.2). Classification (NCBI taxonomy): domain Eukaryota; kingdom Metazoa; phylum Chordata; class Actinopteri; order Uranoscopiformes; family Ammodytidae; genus Hyperoplus; species Hyperoplus lanceolatus. The sequence goes on along the minus strand of CM049407.1, from coordinate 16,544,512 downwards.
AGAAACAAGGGAAACAAATAATCACGTCATAACCACATTCATAATAACCATACATTTCTATAATGCATGCACACTACAACTAGCATGACAGTCTAAGTAATTAACATAGGGAAAATTATTATACAAGTCAATACCAGGATATGCATTAATGCCAGTAGGCCTTCACATGGGATTAACATAGTTAACAGAAGATGCTAACATTCACCTAACAGCATAAATGCCCCGGTAAAATACTAGGGAGAAATAACTGACATCTAATACAATTGGCATTAAAGACGGTAAATGCGTGAGGCTCTAAAACGGGACATTACAACATTAAACAGTTGCTTAGATACTTAACAAAAACATACAAACAACTCAGGTTATCGTCACTTACAAATCTTCAATGACGCACACTTGTTATTGGCAGGGATGCCTTTACCTGTCACTAGGCCCTGGGGCTGAGAGGTTTCGTAAGCCCCCCCGGGCGGCGGTCTTACAATACAGATGCGTTAAAGCCATGTTTGTCTACACCACAATATCTCTATTGATGAAATACAAAATCACTTAAGGTAACATGTAAATAACCCCCTCCTGGTCTAATGACTTTTAATAACCAAACACACATGGTTGGTTACAGTGTCTTTCCAAGTTATTGAAGAGACAGCGGTGGGGTCCCAGGACCTTTTAGGGGGGTCCGGGGGCATGCCCCCCGGAAGAGAAATTTGAACCTCTTAAAGTAAAATGCATCAATCTGGTGCACTTTGAGAAGAAAACTAAGGCTAAATCAAGTGTGTCCTATGTGAGCTATTTTCTGGAATAATTTGAAGACACAGAAATACCAAAAAGCAGAAACAAGAATATACACGTTTAAAAAATCCAGTCATTCAGCATTCCAATTCTTTTTTTAAATAATCCCTTATCCCAAAGCTACTTCTCTCTTTGAACTCTTCGTTTTGTTTTTAATGGCTCAACTCAATATAGGCCCTTGATCTGCGTTGCCCCGAACAATGATAGGCCCCTTGATCTTCATAGGCCAAAAATAATGTGATTTTTTTTTTTTTTTCCTTTTTCTTTACTGGTTCATGATAGGCCCCTGTTCTCCGTACGCCCGCCACCCCAATGAAGATTAGGGGCCTATCATGAGCCAGTCAATAATTTATTGTTTTAAATGACAATGTTCGGGGCCTTCTTAGATCAGGGGCCTATATTGAGACTGTAAAAAAAGGCCCTGGGGCTTCAGCCCAGGTAAGCCAGTGCATAAAGGCGGCCCTGCTTATTGGGGGAAAAACTCCAAACTCCGTCCGCAAACACAATCACTCTGCCGCCTTTCCTTCTCTCCCTTTCTCTCTCTCCTCCTCACCAGTTTGCGGCTCCGCTCCTAATCAATAAGCGCGCGCATGAGCATGCACCGAGCGCATGATCGGCTCATGCCAGTGATACGGCCAGGTTCTTTATAATCGCAGACCCTCTTTAACACATACAGAAGCAGGATGTATCGCTACCATTATAGGTCAGATAGTGTCTTTTTCATTGTTTGCTTTACTGTCTCAGGGACATGCTGAAATACACAGCAAATGTGAGGGAGTGGATGTCGGCTGATCCCAAGAACATCATTGCTATTCACTGTAAAGGAGGGAAAGGTAAATATTAGAGTTTAACAAATACATTAATTTGGTGGGCAGCTGTTTTAAAATATGTAACTTTTATTCTTGGTTTTCAATATGTACTGCTGACAAGGTATAACTCTTAACATTATTCAAATATGCTGCGGCTTTTTCACAGGACGCACAGGTACTTTGGTGTGCACCTGGTTTATTGACAGTGACCAATTTGAAAGTGCAAAGGTACGTCTCTTCGCGTGTGAGATTTTTCCAAGCAATGGCTTAATGAATGAAACGATGACTGCTTCCTTACACTCTCTTTCTATTTTTTTTTCCACCAGGACAGTCTGGACTATTTTGGCGAGAGGAGGACAGACAAGAGTCAAAGCTCCAAGTTTCAGGGAGTGGAGACCCCCTCTCAGGTAAAAACAGGCAACTCAGTGGCCAGACCCGAAAAAGATATTTCATCTATTTAGATTTTTATTTTAGGATTATACTTAGTTCTGACTGGCACCTCCCAGTGGTAATATCAAAAAGTGATATACTTTTGATATTATTGCATTTCTTTTTTCAAACTGAGAATCACTTTATTGCAAATCAGTAATTTAATTCACTATGTTGCTTGTTTTCACCTACTGTACAGCAGTACTATACTTTATATTACATTTATCTTGACAGTTTAAGAGTTGCATGGATTTTTTTGGAGAAAAAATTAATAAAATGTCCTCATGAAACCTTAGAAACTGATTAGTGGATGAAGATGTCTTAGCCCGGTTGTCTCTGCGTGAACCACAGAGCCGGTACGTGGGGTACTACGAGATCATGAAGACCAAGTTCAACAGGCAGCTGCCTCCGCCTAAGAGCCTCTGCGTCAAGAGCATCCGCATCCACTCCATAGCAGGTCAGACCCAGCAAACCCGCAGACCCACTTTAGGACGTTACTTTGCCCTTTACATATCTCTTTGGGCCAGTGTTAATATCTGCTTTTTATGCTTTTTACCCAGGCGTGGGTAAAGGTAATGGCAGTGATCTCAAGGTGAAGATAATCGTGAAGAAAGAGCTACTATTTCAGTGTGTGTGTGCCAAACAGGAAAACTGCACAGTAAGTGTCACGCTCCGGCATGTGCACTCATCAGGTAATACCGATTCATTAGTTGAATGGGGCGATAAACCCATTTCTGGTGTTTTTTGTTTCTTAGGTATTTCCTGATGTGGGCAACAATGCAGCAGTCATCAGCCTACAGAATGGGCCTGTGGTTGAAGGGGATGTGAAGGTCATGTTTGAATCAAGTGCTGTGAGTGCCTGCATTAATGCATGTTCACCTTTGTAAACTACACATTGTAAGGGAGCCTGGTGCTTAGGCTTATTGTGCTATGATTCAATGTGTTCTTTCCCTTTAGGGTCTTCCAAAAGGATACGAAGATGTTCCGTTCTACTTCTGGTTCAATACCTCCTTCGTAGAGGATAACAAGTATGTTTATGTTGCTTTCATGCAATTATCAGTTAAATTTAATTGATTTATTGATGGGACAATAAATATGTTTTTCCTCTCTAGCTCTTAAAACAGTTTTAATATGTGTCGACATTGGTGCTGACTGTGAAATCTCCACAGGCTGTTTCTACCCAGAGAAGAGCTGGATAACCCACACAAACCAAAGACCTGGGACCTGTACAAGGAGGACTTTGGTGTCACTATGTTCTTCTCAGAACCAGAATAAAAGCCCTTTTTTAATAAAGATAAAGAGGATAAAATGGCTTGTAAAAGTTGTACTTGATGGATGATGAAAATAAATTAGTAGATTGAATCAAGAAATGAATGACAGACATAAGATGTTTTTGTGTTCAAATGTTGTTGTATGCAGTGGGCTCCTCCAATTAATAAAATCATGTGGATTGCACAGATGCTCTGAGTCGTGGCAATACACTGCAATTTATAAGGGGGCTTTGTGAAGAACAACTATTAGATAACCATTAGATAGTCATGTGAATCAGTTGGTGACCGGTTTTGGATTATTCCTAGAATAGAATTAAAGGAATCATAAAAACATTTGCACCTGATGTCATAATGCTGATGGATTGGGCTTTATTTCTCTTTGTCAAAGTCCATCGTCTTGAGTCTTTAACTACAACCCAGTGTGACGTAATCAGTGAGGCAACCGTGGAAACCACAGAATAGTTTAGCAGAACACAGGAAGACTCATTGGAAACCGATCTTCAAACCTGACGTAATGTGCTCAGTGGGGGGCTCACAGAACAGCTCCACCTTGAGATGATTGGCAGCTTTAGGCAGCAGGCTTTCACTGCTGCAGTTGATAGACTGTTTAAAATCCAGGGTTTACCTGCTGCATTGAGTTTTATAGGTTCTATGTACAGGGCTGTACGCCTATTTCTTTAGGTGGTAGCACTGGTGCTAGCAAGCAAAAAAAAATCAGTAGCACAAAAATAAATTCAGTAGCACACAAAGTATGATCGAAAACTTGCATAACTCTGTTAATTAAAACCTAACTTTAAAACATATAGCCTATTAAAAAAATAAGTATACATATTGGTACAATTTAGGATAAGTTAAATAGGTTGTTGTGAATGTGTTGGGAGTAGTTCTTCAGTGGCTTATCAGTTATTTCAAACTTTGTTTAAATAGACTACTGTTGTTGACTGGTCTGCAGCTGAAGCAGTTGATTTTCAAGCTAGCGCACTGCAGGGCTGTGAAGCGCGAACTTCCTGTTCTTACCGGCTTCAAAAAAGTCAACTCACGTTTGGCTAGTAACATGCTTTTAATGTGAAGGCGCACAGGAAATGTTCTGTTTGCACACGCGCTAACTTAACTGCGTGCCCTCTCCTTCCGGTTATTACCGTTGGTGAAGTGTATTCGACGCTAGAATCGCCGCACAAGCACAGGTCCCGGGCACACATCTTTCACCAGCCAAAGTGGAGGGTGGACTCAATAACTTACTTGTCTAAGACTACATGTACCCGAATTTGGAGAGTGTTAATGTAGAACCCTCTAAGCAGTGTTGTGCCCCAGATAGCAGGGCGACATTGATTCAATGTTGAAATTCCATCTGTTTCATCAGAATGGTCAGGGTTGAAATTTCAATGATAAAAGAGACATGAATTCAATGTTGAAATACCACCAGAGACTGATCATTGTTATGATTGAAGTTTCAATAGTAAAATTGACATTAATTCAATGTTGAATTACCACCAGAGCCTGATCATTGTTATGGTTGAAATTTCAAGGATAAATGGGACATTAATTCAATGTTGAAATACCACCATAGACTGATCATTGTTATGATTGAAGTTTCAATGATAAAATTTACATTTATTCAATGTTGAATTACCACCAGAGCCAGATAGTTATGGTTGAAATTTCAATGTTAAATCGATCATACTACTACAAAAACAAGATCAAAGGAACATTCCATTATATAGCATTCTATGTCCTCTGATGATCATATTACAATCATTTTTCAATATTGATCATCATCTGAAATACCGTCTAAAATTCAAAAAATGCCCCCGCGAAAACCTGACCAATCAGAAGAGGGAATTATTTTTCAATTGTTCTGCTGAAAAGACAAAGGCCATTTCTAACTGATACTGACCATGGACACTGATGGATACTGAAAACTCAACCGCAAGTAAGTCTATTATGTGTATTTAGTTTTTAATTCTTATTTGCCTTACTGTCTAACAGTTCTGTGTTGTTTCTTCTTCTCGTAAATATAAAAATGTCCCCCATGTACTCTGAAGCCCTTAGTAGGCCTACTGTGAATAGCTAACCTATCATGCACAACACAAAAAGTAACATTATTTACAAGCTTATCTTGGAACACGGGGTCTTAGACATTATTTAAAAATATATATTCTTTCTTTTTTTGTGTGTGGTTTGCAATGAATCGTGCTTAGAGTTTCGAGTTTTGGAGGATCCGTAATGGCGGGTTGGATCACATCATCACAATAGTTGCTGCGCTTTGCACTTTCAACAACTGCCAGAGTTCCATCAAGAGCAGTTGGTGCTTCTCTGAAAGCTCTGTGACTTCAATAAAAGGTAGGACTAAACAAATAAAGTGTGTTGTTTTTGGGGGGGAAGATGAGACATAATAGTCTGTGTTTTTATTCAAATAAACCTACATTTCTGTTTCAACAACAGAAGGTCCTGAGCAGTGATGAGCTGGATAATCTGGACTATACTCTACTACTCCATGAATGAGACCTGGGTTGACCAGTGTGAGTCTCTAGTGTTATCATCAGCATCTACAAGCCTCTGCTATGCCTGTACGTGTATTAACAAATGTTCTATCCTTGTCCACAGCCTGTGTTGGACTGCACTTTAGGGTTTTCATTTTGCTGTTGTGCTGAACGTGGAGAGGAACTTTGGCATGCCACTACATCGCCCTACTCCGTCCCAGTGCCTATGGACATCCCAGTGTTCACAGGGATATGACCTGCTTAAAGTGGTGAGATATAGGCCTACTACATTACATTATCTGAAATTACCATTATTCCTTACAAAAAATACCTATGATTCTATATCTATTATAGTGGATATAGTGATCTGAAGACATGGCGTTGTATGGTAGGTTGTTACAATAAAGTTGCAGTTCAGAAATCCCACTTGTTACTTGCCAACAATTTAAGCTCTACCCGGAGCTAATGCTACAAACCGTGCCCCAAGTGGCCCGTCCCCCAAACACCACACTGTCTTGTGCCGTTCTGTCTGTCTTGCTTGTACCGACCTATGTTATTTCAATTCTAATTCTTATTTCATTCTTTTTAAGTGCCTTGCAACAAGAGCATAAAGCAGAACACAACAAAACTACTGACTACATCATATCCAGCTGAGTGAAGTGGCTCGACAACGTGCCCTGATGGCTGGGAGGAATTGCTTGTGGTGGATGTGAGATTAAATGATGAAATAAAATGATGTTTGTTTGTTTTTACTTTAAATTCAAGATATTTGATTCAAAACTATGTAAATATGTACGAGTTAATACCTACGTAAAGCAGGATTGATTTAATATTTTTCAATGGTTAATCAATGATTGAATTTACTGAAAACATTGGTTTTACATCTATTTTGATGTTTTTTCAATCATTGAAACAATGTTATTTCAGGGTGCAAACCTGGTCATAAATCAACCAAAACCATCAGAAAACAAAATTGTTTCAATGTTAATTAGATCAATGCATCAACATTGATTCAATGTTGAATCAACGTCAAATCAATGATTGAATTTTACTTGAAAAAATTGGTTTTACATCTATTTTGATGTTGAAACAATGTTATTTTAGGGTGCAACCTGGTCATAAATAACAAAACATCAGAAAAAACATTGTTTCAATGTTAATTAGATCAACGTCAAATCAATGATTGAATTTTACTTGAAACAACATTGGTTTTACATCTATTTTGATGTTTTTTCAATCATTGAAACAATGTTATTTCAGGGTGCAAGCCTGGTCATAAATCAACCAAAACCATCAGAAAACCACATTGTTTCAATGTTAATTAGATCAATGCATCAACATTGAATCAATATCAAATCAACGATTGAATTTTACTTGAAACAACATTGGTTTTACATCTATTTTGATGTTGAAACAATGTTATTTTAGGGTGCAAGCCTGGTCATAAATCAACCAAAACCATCAGAAAACAACATTGTTTCAATGTTAATTAGATCAACGCATTAACCTTGATTCAATGTTGAATCAATGTTTGTTAGGAGTGCTGCGCAGCACTCCTCTGTGTCTCAAACAGACAGCATCTGCTCATTAGCACTCGTGCGAGTGGACTTGTATTCTTCATCGCACGTGATCAATTTCAGTAGCAAATGCGATCAAAACTGTCGCCCTGTACAGCCCTGATGTATCTCAGACTTTGATGTGGATCGTTCATCTGGTGATTTGACTGGTCAGTACTAGGCAGCTTATACACCGCTTTCATATAGCAGATTGTGAAGCAGTTAAAGTGCAATACTTTGGACTTACAATACATTGTAAGTGTTTCCTTCCCAACAAACACAAGAATCAACAGAGATTAAATCTTTTATTCATAAATCATATTTTTTTTACATTATTGCTCATTTAACACATTGCATTACTAGTCATACTCATGTAACACCACAGACCAAGAAATGAGACCATACCCATGCTTGTAAAACTTTGGTTCAATCAAACTTACTCTGTAAAACCTAGAAACAACAAACAATTAAGTGCAGAAAGAAGTAAAACTCAGGTGAAATACTGTTAATCAGTCTAGTTTGAAGACCTTTTCACTAAGGCAAATTGTGCTGCGCATTAAGGTAGATACTTTACAATCTATAGATTTTGTTCAGTGACTGTGCAATGTAGAAATACTCCAACCTGAGATGTGATGGCTGGGGTCCAACCCACCAAAACAGTAGGAAGCCACAAAAAAAATTTTATGGCAAAATGCCAGCAAACGTTATAGTAACATTGCATTGTGGGCCGGTCAAAAGGACAGTTATATTTAACATTTCCACAAGAAGGCGTTAGAAGACATCCACATTCTTGTCTGATGACAGTTTGGGGATCTTATGAAGTGCATACTCCTGATAAACCTTCTAGGACAAAGCTTTGTTGCAGTTTCAAATGTTGCGTGATCATTTAACAATGTTTAAAACTAGTCTCCTAGATACAAGGCAATTTTAAGGTAGAAGTGCCAAAATCATGAAAACTGAACAAGCCTCTTTACTCCTGCAATTCTGTGCTTTTCAAATAAACAGAACCCAAGGGACATTGCGAAACACCAGCTGAAAAAAACCAAGGCAAGGTGCAAATCACAATCGGTTGTCTTTGTAAAACCCAACTCAATGTCAGGTTTACAAAATCCACATAAACTTCATTAATGAGCCATAGCTCAAATCACTCAGCTGTCACAGAAAAACCATCCTTGTTAGTCAGCCAGCAGCAGGAATAATACACATTTGGGCTCAATTTATATGGTCATATTGCTTTCCCCACCACCCTCAGTCAGAGCAAACTCCCATGGGTCAGCAAAGGGTTTTTCTGGCAGCCCGGGCCAAGTTCCCGTGAAAACCATTAAGGAGGTCGCACTGCTCCAGCTCATCGTACCGCCCGCTTCGCAGAAAGCACAGCACTGCGGTTTTGCACGTCTCCTTGCAGGGCTCCGACACATGCCCTTTGTGTCTGAAGTACCAGAACTTTTGGAAAGCCCGGTCATCATTGATAAAGGTCCGCATCAGCCCCTCGCAGTCCGCAGGGAACAGACTTGCCAGGCCGTAAGCCTCGGTGGCACGGTACAGTAGCTTCCATTGGGGGTTCTTTTCCGGGCCACCTGGACCGTGGTTTACCTCCGTCAGGTTAAGGATGTAGGTCTCATGGTCAAGCACCAGCCGAGAGCTGCCTTGGTAATTCCCATCCACATAGTAGACCCGGTAACCTGGAAGGAGAATTATGGTTAAAACGTATTGTAGACCTTTTTCTGGATTCTGAAATAACTAGTTTTCAACTCACCTGGGTTAAGATTAATGTATGTAGTGACACTAGGAGCAATGAATGCCATTCCCAATGGGCGGGTCATGGTGGCCTCATCATAAAACATTTGGAACTCATCTAGATGTGTATGACCAAAAAACTGTCCGGTAATTGTACTTTCATACCTGAGAAAAAGTAGAGAAAGATAAAAACGACTCGTAATTGGGTGATTGCAAAAAGTCAGGCCTTTGCATGAGGCAACTTCTACAAAACAAGTAGAACTACAGTATTCCATGGACCTTAAATTAAAAAAAATAAAACAACTTCCATATTTATTAACTTACCAGACACACAGGAGAAACGAAGGGGAAGTGAAATTGTTGCTTGAAATAAGTCAACCAAACATTTATCTGACAACTTCACTACTGCAGATTACCCCAATAGACCTAGACTACTGCTAATCGGGATCGATTACATATACTGGCAATCCACTTGGAATAATAATACCCATGTAGCATTTATAGGACATTACATTTCATATTTAAATTTAAAAAAATATAAATACATTTTCTTTTGGGTATAAAAAAAAGTTATATATCCGAGTGTTCCACATTACACTCAATTTACTGATAATGTCACTTGGTACAATACAAAAAACCACGACACTGTGCAAATAACTATGGCCTCTTCCCTCAGTGACGGAAGCATGCAAACACACCAAATGATGCTCTTTGGCAAATTGTCTTTTCTGCACTGCAGTTTGATTTTTAACAGTTTTGATATTCTGCATCTTTAGGTTTAAATGAACAGTGTAACTACCTATTGATAATGTGATAGTAGTTCCAGCTCCAGCTGCCAAGACACAGGCCAGGTGGGATGTGACCAATGATATGCACCTAAATAAAAGAACGAGATAACGTATTGAAAATATTAAGCCACTTATAAAATACATTCTATTTTTTGAAGTAACACTACTAAAGGAAAGTTAAATGAGAACACCATAGAGTCATAATCCATATCTAGCGTGATGCACATGACTAAGGCAGGACATTAACCTGAGCCTCTTCAACCACACCATGTTCCTTCATCTTAAAAACAGTGCACTGTGTGGTTTCAGGGGAGGGGATTTGTTTACAAAGCATATTTTGTCCACCGGAAATTTATAGTATCAAGTATTTCTATCATCATAAATGAAATTATTTTGGAGACACCTGGAACCAAACACAAGACTAGAATATGTTTGTAAACAAAACTGCAGTAAACAGCAGCATTAAAAACATTAGCTTTTAGAGTAGCTAAGGAAAGTTGTTTATTCAGTCATGAGAAAATACCTTATAAAATGTTAGTTTGTCTGAGACACCCAAAGTTACAAAGTGTACCTTTAACGTCCACCATCAAGCTTTTGTTTTTGCTGCTCTACTCACCTTCTCTCCCTTGTCCTCGCTGGCCTGGAGAACATGGACCAGCCACTGCAGCTGATTAGCAGGATCGGTGGAGTTCACCATCAACCAGAAGTTCTCTCGAGCACAAAAGTTCATGTTGAGAGAGACCACCCTTAGACCAGGCTGAATCTCCAGTGTGTAGAATCCTGCATATCTGAAATGACACCCGAAGGAGCAGTTTAAGGACAAAAAGTCAAATGCAGGCTCTAGGGGCACCCCTCAAAAAACAAAACGTCTAAAGGGAACAAGATTCTGAGAAATGTGACCACTGCTGTACACAAATAGCGGGATGTGAAATCAGACAAAAACAGTTCCTACTTTAAAATCTGTAACAAACCCTTTGCTTGATATATATGGAAGTAAATGAGTGTCATCGGATTTTGAAAATAAAAAGCCATTGAATTTTAAGCACTGAATATGTATGCATTGAAATAACGTATCTGGATTTTTTGCCACATTGAAATAATGTATCTGAATTTTTTGCCTCTGAATTTAACTCATTACATTTTAAAACAACTCATTTTCACCTTTATTTGACAATGTTCTCAAATTCAAAATTAAATATTCAACGTGCCAAATTCAACTACAAAATCCCATGTATGAAATTCAGAGTAAAACTTTGGGGACCCAAGGAAGAGCAATCGATCATAGATGCTAGATCGCGTTCAAACAAAGAGAGCCAGTGGGAATATTAGCTTGTTGCCTTGGATACCCCTGACTGATGCAGGAAGGCAAATCAGGTTTTAGCCATGTCAAACGGCAACACAAGTAACGATGGTGCTTGGGTTAGTACAAACATGTTTCTATATAGGGAAGAATATAATGGTTAGCATATATATAGAAACATGTTTGTTTCCCACTTGCTCTCTTTGTTGAACACGATCTACTATTGATTGCTCTTCCTTGGGTCCTCAAAGTTTTACTTTGAATTTCATACATGGGATCTTGCAGTTGAATTTGGCATGTTGAATTTTTTAACATTGAAATTAGATTTTGAATTTTTTAACATTGAAATTAGATTTTGAATTTGAGAACATTGTCAAATAAAGGTGAACATTTGTTGTTTAAAATGTAATGCGTTAAATTCAGAGGCAAAACATTCAGATACATTTAGAAAAAAAAAAATTTAGATACATTGTTTCAATGCTGCAAAAAAATTCAGATACATTATTTCAATGCATAAATATTCAGTGCTTAAAATTCAATGGCTTTTTATTTTCAAAATCCGATGAGACTTATTTACTTCCATAGATATACACATTTAGATAGAAAACGATAGTACCTCAAAGTCTTCAAAGCCTGCTCTGGTAACCATGGTGCCCATTCCTCTGCCATTGTGTCATAGAGCCAGGCGCAGGATTTGTTGCCATGAATAAAGGGCGGTGGGAAGCTGTTCACCGGCGTACTCTCGTGGTTCCCTATAGCTGGGTAAACTGTCACATTAGGTCCCAGATGTCTGGACAGAAGACAGGGGGGGTAACACATGAACACATGACAAGTAACACATGACAAAACATCTGATCACACCCTCACTTTTTTCAGCATGTTCTGGAGGTTGAATTAGGTTGTGTGACATTACAACACCATTTCAAAACTTCTATTAAAAACTCTTACGGTTGAGTGGTTACTGGTAAAGTTATCTGCAGCAGTAGTAGGTAGACTACACATCCACTGTTATGTGTGAAAGAAGGAATTATGATTTTACTAAAATGGAGGTTAATCCTAAAGAAAAAAAATTACTTGTGGATGAGGCTTGAGATGACAGTAAGCTCTGTCAGCTGCTGTTTCCTAGTCTGAGACCAGACATTGTGTGCCGGTATGTCTCCGGTCCAGTAGACCCAGTCCCAGGGCCCAGCGGTGGCTGCGTTCACCAGGAGGTTCTCCACTGTCCATAGAGGCAGGTCACACTTGCTGTAGGTTCCCCAGTACCCGGCCTCCCTCTTCCTCCATCTGCGTGCGCTGGAGTCATTACGACAGCACAGAGGGTCCTTGCAGTCTGCGGCGCTGCCAGCTGCATAGTCCTGTTGGTGGAAAGGGTTTTCTTTTAATAGCAAACACAAGTCAGGTGGGCTAAATAACCCCTACCGTTTTCTGGTTAGACATTCCAAATTTCACAGTAAGTTGCAACATTTCTTCAAAGTAAATAATTCACTTGAATCTGCTTTTTATGGTTGGTTTGACCTCAACCCCGGTCCTAAATCAATACAATTCCATTTAAAGCAACTCATGATTGCATGTTATCACACATATTTTAAAAAAAGTTCAACTATTATGCCAAACTATTGAGGAGATTTATAAATGGCACCCACTGTGATACATATAAAAAGGGTTTTGTTGGACACTACACCATTAAAAAAAAGTTTTTTAGGGAGGAAACTCAAATTTTGAAGCTGAAAATGAGCACTATATGAGACCTTTAAAACCTATAGCTTTCTGGGGGTTCAAAAAACTATTGCTTTGGTTAATCTCTCAACAGCACACACACTCACCTTGTCCCAGTGGATGTCAGTAAGAAACAGGACCCTGCTCTGTGGAGAACCAGGTTGTGGAGGTGAGGGCGGTGTAACAGGTGGCTTAGGGACCTTTGGCAAGGTGATGTTCCAGGGGGCGTAGATGTCAAACTTGCCACATGAAGGACCCACCAGAATGGCACACGCTTCAGTGGGCCACAGAAAGGACTCCTGCAGGGCCCGGATGAAGTCATCCCTGAACAACTGCGCTATCTCTCGACATACATGCTCATCGGCCAGGTGGAGATGGATACATGCCTGAACTACTGCGACGGCCACTCGCTCTTCATTGGCGTCAGTCTAGGAGGGGCAAGAAAGACAGAAAAGGATCAGGGATGGGGTTTCGCGATGAACCTGAAAAGGGCCATAACACATAATGCCTCATGTGAAAACCTCAAAACTTCCTGAATTGATTTGAATATGCAAAATGAAGTATCACTGCATTAGTTAGTCCCAGTACAATTGGTGTAGACATGTCTGGATTTGTTTTGTTACATTTTTAGTTCATACAAATACATCAGTGAGTGTATTTCCTCACTTCTGTTTGCCAATTAGCAAACAGATGTATGGACTTACTGGCTGATTGGTATAGTAACCTAACAAAAATAAGAAAAGTGTATATTACCAGGAGGGCGATGTCAAGGATGGTGAAAATCGCTTTGCAAAAAGGGCAGGTGACATTTCGCCAGTTAAATCCGACCCCTGGGCGGCTAAACTTCTCAATAAACACCAGCCTTGACTGCTCTGAAGTTTGTGCTGGATGACACGAGCCAAGCAGAGGTGACATCAAAGCCAGAGTGCAGGTCATCAGCACCAGCTGCTCGTGCAGCCTCATTGTTGCGCACGCCGGTTTGTTTGCAGCCGCTGTGAGGGACATTAGTAAGAGCAGAAAGACACAAGTCAAGGAAGTAACACTAACACCTCAACATACACAACATACACAACACACGTTTGAAGGAGGACCCCCCCCACCCCCACCCCCACTTCGACACAAACCACGACAACAACCTGCTAACAAAGTAGCTGACTACAGGCTACTCCTTTGCCACCGTACCTTAAACAAAAACGTCGTCTTCTTCCCGGGGTGAGCTTAACACAGACAGGTGACTATTGAATACGGTACCGCTTCCGCGTACTGAAACAAGCTCGACAAGCCCTCTTCTGTGCTCTCCGTTTGACAGCACGCTGCTTGTTGTGATGTGCGAGCTTCGACCCGCTCGGTCTTGTGAAAGCCTCAGCCAGTCAGCTGACTCGTCACGTGTCAAATACTTTTTTTTTACTCACCTTCCGACTTCCGAGCTTTATTATACTTTCTATGCTTCCGCGCCAGTTGTTACTTAAACAGCAGCTGATAGGCTATCATTTGTTCGAAGTGTACTTCACATTTATAAATTATATTTTTCTATTAAGCAATTAAAATGCAATTAACTTAGGCCTACAGCTTGTTTGCCCTATTTTGACCAGCATAGGCTACTTGTAAGCTTATACTTTGTTTCCAAATACCTCAATGCTGCACTATTATGTTAGTTAGCCTACATAGTAGCATTAGTCCAGAAACAATGTGTCAAAATATAAATCCACAGCCAATCCCATATAGCCTACCCCTAAAATAAATACAAAATGGCATACCATTGTTATAGGCCTTGCAAAGGCTTACCAAGCCTCAAAAAAGGGCAATGCATACTCAAATTGAACTTTTGTAGGTAATTTCAATTATACATGTTATTTGAAACCTGGAGTCATTGCCTATCATCTGGGCAAACAGGTTCACTGTTGACTTTGAAAAAAGTAAAAGAAATACTTCTAATCTTGATCACCGGGTCCAATACGTGAAGATTTTCTGGAGCTTTCAGCTCCATCTTGTGGCCTTCATCAGTGGAGAGAGTCAGAATGAAACGAAACGAAACTGACGACTGAATCATCTCCATCACACTATTTAACCACTTGGCTGAAGACTTTCCATCAAGTTGTAACACGCAGTGTTACCCAAAATCAAGTCAATGTCTCAAAGTAAAACGAAAGAGGTTTTGCCATAAATATAAAACATTTATTGCATTGGTATTCGCAAATGTGTATAAAATCATCGATTCTGTACACACTTTCTTTGGATCAGATTCTGTCTGAGTAATTACTGCATAGCTATAATCCACACTGGATTAAAACACCTTTCAATATTTCAGTGAACATGTTACATCCATAGAAAAAAAGAGCAACATAGGCTAAAGAACATTTATACCTCAAATTTAAATTATACAAGAAAAGCCATATAATGCTTATTGTTTGAATTGTGTAGCTGAAGTGGTCTCCGACATTATTTACAGTGGCTAAGCAGATACATGATTGAAGTGAAGATAAAGAGTGGTTTGATGATACAAAACAAAACACATGGCATACACAGTAGTGTACAAATTGCTGCAGAGGGCATTCACTTGTCTTGCATCTTGTCCAGGATGGGGACGATCATGTCAAACTTGGGTCTCTTGGCCGGGTCTTCGTTCATGCAGAGCCTCATCAGCTTACAGATGTGAGGGGAAATCCCCGGTGGAATGGTTGGCCGCAGACCCTCGAGAGCCACCTGAAACAATGTGGAGGAGAGAGGAGATATACATTGTATTTTATTTTTTATTTCTCCTTTATTTCAACAGGCAAGTCATTACTGTTTTTCACAATTGTTTAAACACATTTTTTGGAACATCAGACACAATGTGCACAATCTGAAACTAATTTACCAACTGCTTAACCAATTCTGCTGAACTCCAAACACATTTCCTGCCTTAGACTCATATTTTCATTCCAAAACACATTTTTCACAACACTAAACACAATTCTCTATATCTTGCACACTCTTCCTGATTTCTCTCTCATGGTATTCACACAGAACACACTACCAATCAAATTTCTAAACTCAAAAGGCTTTTTTGCAGTTAGCTATAGAAGGGTCAGAGATGAGCTCCTGTTTGCTGTGATTTACAGTAGACTGCACATTTTGGTACAAATACAGTGTTTGCCGAATACTGTAAACACTAAAAGTGACTGCTATGACCACAGCATCACAACCTCTAACTTTTGTAACCATGCCCTAAACCAAAGCTCCAACCCTACAAACACGATTTATGCTTTGCACTGCGTTTGAAATTCTCCAACACACTTCTTGAAAAAATAAATTGAATACCAATCAGTCTAAACCTTAGCACTACAAATAGACCCAACGGTGAGCTCAGCTCCTTTCTGAAACAGTAAGAGTCAGGGGAAGAGGAGGAGAGAGAGTGACAGGAGTAAAAGGACAAAGAAGGCAACAGACAGAGACACATACAACAGGGACACTATAGTGTTATAGATCATGGCCTACCAATGAGGGAGCCTGGACAGAGAGTGCAGCCCAACCTGAGTCGCTCCATAATTAGGAGATTTAGACTGGATATCAGGTGAACATTTCCCTGTTGCTTCTCAAAGGATGACATTGAGTGTGATGTTGATGAGGCGATGTGGCCAGACACAAACAGGAGGCGGTATCCATAAAAGGATTCATAATCCAACCACCCAATTCCTTACAACACTGTTTTTTTACCATTGTTCCCTAATTTTACTGTATTTTTTTCTTTGTTTATACTGACACACTGAATTGCTTGAACTGCAGTCCGACCTATTCATTGTGTTTGTTTGAAATGGCAAAATAAACTTTTCTGCATAATGTGTGTTAGCATTTGGCAAAAACTGTAAAGTATATGTTGTTACTGTAGGTGAAAGTGTATGAACATGCAAAGGCATAATTCTACTGATAAAGCATTCATATAGTGGTTTGCATATAGTGTTTTTCATTCTGCACACCATTGTTCAATGAGTGCTAAAAATGTCTAGTCATATGATGTGTGTGTTTGTCATTTGAAATGAAAACACCTTTTAGTGAAGAGTTAACATTGTTTTGAGGGTAAAGTGTGCTTTTGCAAGAGAAGTGAAGGATTTTGCATTTTGTGTTTGAGTTTTGAAATTTGTGTTAAGGGTTTTGAAAAAGTGAGGTAGTCTATCAGGAAATGTGTTTAAGCAATTGTGAAAAACTGTAAGCGCAAGTTCTTATTCCCAATGGCGGAATGACAAGTGACAAAAGCCACTAAGGGTTAAAGGTGGGGGGGATAGGAGATAAAATACATTAGACATAAAATACAATTTAAGACACAACCAAAATAGGCAACAGAAAACACAGACAGCAGTTAACAAACAAGTCATGATGAGAGCACAGGCACATACATAGGTGAAATAAGGAATGGAGAAACCCTACAAGATGTGTGAAAATGACTGATAGCGTTTTGTAAAGGAAGAAATGGGGATCAGTTTGTCCGATTGTATGGGCTTTTGCAGAGCATTACAGTCACAGGCAGCAGCGTATTGAAATGATGCAAGTCCACAGAAAAAGTGTAGAAGAGCCTCAGGATATTTTTGCAGTGTTATTTCCCAGGGACACATGTGATCGTAGAGTGCAAGGTAAGCCTGTGGGTAAACACTGCACCCACTTACCTTCATGCCTATCTCCATTTGTGAGAGGTCAGCGAAGGGGACCTCTCTGGTAACCAGCTCCCATAGTAACACGGCAAAGCTCCACATGTCTGCAGATCTTCTGTTGATATCTTCGGGCTTCTTCTGCAGGGCTGAAAAACAAAAGGGGGGCGAGGAAAACCGTTAACATGGCAGCAAGAACTCCTCTGGGTTTGTTTTTGTTCTGTTACATTGGTAACACCATGACGACAGGCTGAACCCAGGATTTAATTATACAGCATGCCCGGCATGTTCCACACTGCATTACTCATGACTTCTAAGGAGGAATTCATTATAGAAGGAGGAAGTAGGCGGAAAAGGAGAACAAGGAGGAATAAAAAATAAAACAATACCTTCAGGGGCCATCCACGCTGGAGAGTACATACGGCCAGGACACTGGAAGGAGAACTTAGCATCTGCCATGCTCACTCTGGCTGTCATGTCCTCATCAATCTGCAATTGAATAAGCTTGTAACTCATCAACTATCTGGATAGTCAGTGGGACACAATTGATTTTTGTCAAAATCAATTGTGTCAAATAAGTGAATATCTCCTCATGATCCTCTACCTGTTCATACCTGTTTGTGTGCTGAATATCTTTTGTGTTAATACACAGTCTGGAAAACGGGCATGTAAATAATGGGTTTGTAAACAAAGAGGGCCTGCCATAACTAGCAAGAGTTACATTTACAGAGCCTAGGCTGTGTTTTAACACTTGACTTTTCTTCAGCGCACACACAGGAGAGGAAGCAGATCGTGAGAAGATATTCAATGATTTTGACAAAAAGTGATTTTGACAACAAGCATTCTTCTTGCTGACTCCACCGTTAAACTGTGTGTGTAAGCACCGTGGCAGTAATAGACTTAACATCTTGTAGTTTATAAATGTGGTTTCAGAACAGACAGCAGACCGATGACTCACCATAACATGCTTACTGTTGAGGCAAAGCCGTGAAACCATTGGTTCTAAGGTGTGGAGGAAAGCCATGCCGCTGGCAATGTCCAATGCAAACTTCACTGCTTGGCTTTGGTCGACAACCAGAGCTGAGGTAGAGGAGGGCAAGAAACGAAAAGTTTGTTTAAAAAATGTATATATATTTTAGCCCTTTCTATTTTATACATATACATAAAACGCAAAGACTTACTAGTGCCCTGGTGGAGTATGTTAAAGAGGGATCCGTATGGCATGTAGTGGGTAATGATGATGGGGTGAGGGGAAGGAGGTGCCTGACAGGCTCCCAGAACAGGCAGAATGTTTGGATGAGAAAAAATCCTGTGGCGATACAACACATGTACTTAAATGATATTTTACTATGTAAAAAACAAAACAAAAAGTCAATCAATTCTATCAATCATGAGAGAAGGGAGGGCGTTCTCAGAAGAAGGCTCAAAGAAGAAGAAAAAACCCCATTGCATCAAGAAATGTCTTCCAAGAATGAATGTTATCATACAGCACATTTTTTCATCTGTGGTAGCTGTAGTTTCTCCCTTTGACTATCTTTCATTTTCTGCCTCTGAATTGTTCAGCATACTCATCCAAAGTACTTGGTCTTAACAGAGAGAGCAAGAACTGAAGCCAGCACGAGAGCAGACTGCCAAGCTCTTCCAAATGCACACTCACTCACATTCTCTGAATTGGCCTGCACAAACATTTCTCTAACTTTTCTCCTATTAAGGTTTTGTTGTGAGATTCTTATCCGTCACTTATTGTTTTAATGAAGTCAGTGAGACAAATTCAGCATGACACGATTACGTAAAATAATATGCTTTCCATATGTTCCATGTTTTGCTTTTATTCTGCAATTTATTTTGCTTAATTAGATCTAAGTCAGCTACTTCTGTTTGAATACACGTGCCTCCAGTTTGTGAGTTGCTGCTTTAGGGGAAACAGTTAACGCAGCCATAAATATATCAAAGATGATCGGCTGAATACTGAGGTCCTTGTGGGGGCTCTGTTGAACAAGTTCTAACATGCTCGTAAGAGTAGAGTCTTGTCTCACCAAGTTCCTCTATTGAAATCCTCTGCACATACTTTAAATTTCATGTTATGTTGTATTCCGTGTGTACTGTGATGGAAGTGGGCTTTGTGGAATTTGTTTTTCACAATAAAAGGCGGAACACAGTAAACAGCTGCAGACTATTTCACAACACAACCAACCAAAACCCATTATGTTTGACCTCAAAAATTAAAAACTCCTCTCTATGGTACATAAGATTATTCTGCACAAGTTCTCAGTGACCACTGACCTCAATCGAAATAAACCAAATCAAATATGTCATTACATTAGCACTTGCGCTAGACTGTACTGTACTGTACTGCACTGTACCGACTTAGATAAACAGGCTGTGAAGACACTCAAACAGCAGAACTAAATGTATTAGTCTAAGTTCATGCAAGCAAACAGATGGACAGCATCTGAGCCCTTGATGCCCAATGGCAAGCCAGGGCTGACAACATTATACACTATTACGACTAACCAGAAGCCGAGGTTGATAACATACCATAAGCAGAGCCGCCCCGAGGCATAAGCGAACTAAGCGGCTGCTTGGGGCCCCCGACCGCCAGTTTTTTTTTTTTTTGGGTGTGTGTGTGTGCTTGATATCAACATCATATTATGCAAATGTAAGTTATCATACAAAAAAGGATCACAATGTTTTGGTCTCGATAATTAAGAGCATAGTAATTGAATAAATTAATCTGGTAGGTAATCCGAGGTTAACTGATCATGTCACGTTCACGTCCATGCACAGTGTGTATTGAGTTTATTTAAAAACATTTGGAAATGCCCTCAGTTGCCCATGCAATGTGTACTGTATAGTCTATAGACTATTTCATCCTTGTCTGTGAAAAAAAGATGGACGACAACAGAGTTCTTCTGCTTCATTCCTCTCACTGAACTTAAATGCATTCATTATATTACAGAGAAATATGTCCCATAAAAGAAAAAGAGTTCCAAGCCCAACCCAGAGGACCCTGCATAATATTTTGATTTATATAAATATTTCTATAGAAAATCCATGTGCCTTTCTTCAATAGCTTCTAATTCATCCGACCCAGTGTCTCCAAATTATTTGTTCACACAACATTTCTCAGATTTAGCCTCTTAATTCTTTTCTCGAAGTGCACCAGATTCATTCATTTCACTTTAAGAACGTAAAAAAAAACTCCCGGGGGGGCATACCCCTGGACCCCCCTAGGAAGGTTGGGATCTTGACTATCTTATATTTTCACCCAGCTGTACATTGGAGGCACTAGCAGAAAACACTGGGTATGTGGATAAAACATTTAACAAAGGGCAATCATTTGGGCAGCGCTACGAAGGAGGGGGCCCCCGAATCATTTCCCGCTTAGGGCCCCTTGAAGGCTTGGGCCGGCTCTGCAGTTAAGTATAATAAAGTAAAATACCAAAAATCTAAACTAAATATTTTT
The DNA here is from genome assembly GCA_026929865.2 of Hyperoplus lanceolatus. Taxonomy (NCBI): domain Eukaryota; kingdom Metazoa; phylum Chordata; class Actinopteri; order Uranoscopiformes; family Ammodytidae; genus Hyperoplus; species Hyperoplus lanceolatus. The sequence goes on along the minus strand of CM049407.1, from coordinate 16,523,549 downwards.
CTACAAATGGCTCTTACACCATCAAATAAGCATCGCAAGAAGAACCAGGAAAGCGCCACTATAGCACTCTTTCATTGTAAGCACATTGATATGTAAGTACCTGAGTTTGGGATGCTCCTCGTTGAAGTCTCTGCTCTTCCTGGTGGTCCAGTCTCTCACCTGTAGCACCTTCACAACGATCTCATCCCCCTGCCACCGGCCCTGCCATAACTGTACACAGAGCACACAGTCAAGCAAACAACTTGGGGAGCTTGGTATAAAACAACAACGAAATGGACTGACAAAGACCGCAAACTGACCTCTCCGGACTGGTTCTCATTGATCTTTGCCAGGAGCGAGAGCTGCTTATAATCAATACCAGCCTGCTTGTTTAGGGTACCATTACCTGAAAGAGACAAAGTATGAATAATTTAAAAAAAACTGACAAAATTATTTGATTTGCTGATTTGTTTTCTTTTCATGAAAATGTCTCTTTTCATGTTAATACTCACGTGGTCTTGTTCGCATGGTTCCCTTCCAGAAAGTTTCCTTATAGGGGACTTTGGTCATACTCTGGCCCAGTTTCTCTGCCTTTTCTAAAAAACACACACAAAAACAAATCTGGTGGCGATACAATTTATCAATTTATATTTAGCTAACATAGTGATTTTACATAAATAGGAAACAACCTGTCGGTGTGTTAAAATGCACACCAATGACCTCTGACCTTCAAGCAGCTGCCTTAGATGAGGCTTTCCCTTGTCCAGCGGTGTCTGTCCATATCTGTTACATACACACACCTGGGCACCACTGGCCACCAAGTCCTAAAACAAGGGCAGCCTGGGTTAAACTTTATAAGGCGCAGATAGGATTTCAAGTATATGTTTTGAACTAAAAACAAAGGTACATGGAGCACAAGAGTTTAAAAAAAAGCACCGTAGTGGCCATTTTTCCTCAGAAAAGGGTATTTTCAGCCAACAGACTTTGCCAGAAGAATTGGACTGTATGTGAATGTGTGTGTACTATACTGTACCTCTGCCACTTCGTCTTGGCCCCAGAAGCAGGCGTAGTGCAGTGGTGTGTTTCCATGCTCGTTGACTGTATTGGGGTCTGCTTTGCACTGAATCAGCTGGCATTTGCGAAAAAAGGTCACATAAAGGAAAAAAAGTGAACAACAAAAGCAAGTCTTCTCTCCTCAGATGGTGTAAACAACAAGGCACACAACAGGTCCAGTTCTCACCACCATACTACATCAGAGTGTGTGTGTGAGTACCTTAGCCACGATGTCTCTGTGTCCGTGGCTGGAGGCCAGATGCAGTGGGGTATCATCTCCGCGGTTCATCACGTTGATGCGAGCGCCTCTCATGATGAGCATGTCCACAACACCGCTCCTCCCTTCCCTGCACGCCCAGTGGAGGGGGCTGAAGCCATGGTCATCGCTAAATACAACACAAGACACACACAGAGAATGAAGGGCACAGAGGAACTAAATCCCCCCCAAAAATACTTGTTTAAAAAGAAATAATACTTGTTACTATATGGAACGATAACCGGTTTCAAGGTATACCAAGGTATGAAAAAGACAAGGTTTCAATACCGGCATTATCTCTGGCATACCGTTCTAAGGTTTTAGAACACACAGGATGTTAACATACACGTTAATTAATGAATTAATGTTCAGAATATTCCTGCATCATAACCACTGTTACCTAGGAGAAATGTGTAGAAAGTGAGCGTGTCTCTCAAAACCTTGTTGAGCTGTTCACTTAAAGGGCTGCTTTTATTTCAATATTGTTGAGAATAATTTAATTTATGTTTACCATATATTAATGTTCGGAATATTCTACATGTTGAAAATAGAAAGATATTTAAAAACATTAGATTTTTACCCAGACATTTCAAAATAACACATTTGAGAGGCCAAATCGCTATAATGTGATACCGCTTAACAGTAGTATTTTTTCTTAAGGTTATTATCATACCATCAGAATATCATAGGGTGCAGATGGGCTCCCTTAACAACTCTGTCTGAGCTGCAATCAGCTGAGAAAATCCTCTGTGTCTTTATCTCTTTGACACACAGCCACACAGGTTCTCACAAAAGGCTCTACCTAACAGTCTGTTTTTAGACTAAAGCACATGCTTCCTGCTCACGCTGCTGGCAACCCATTCCCATCTGACGACTGGCCTAGTGATAAATGTGTCTGTGCGAGCCTGGAATGCCTGCTAACATGCGCAAAAGACGCGACATGCACATAGCAATGCCACAGTCTACAAGGAGTCAAGTTATCACCAATGTGCGGTTGGGTCCCCCTGTGCCTAAAGTGGCTTCTTTACATTGGCTTGACCCTGAGGCAGCTGCTGGGGCTCCTCGCAACTCTGTGCAAAGCCTCAAACTCCACACTCCATTTAACAATCCACCTCAGGAGGGCTTATATAGCCTGCCGGGTGAGACCACTGAAGAACCAGCTCACACTGAAGTGAAATAGCAGTTAGTCACTTTCTCTGTCAATTCCTGTCCAGCATTGTGGACAAGACAGTTCACAGCCTGACCAACCCCTGTGTGCTATAAAAAGTAATGGGTTGGAGGGGAAAAAAACTCAGGAATGACAGAGCGGAAAATACACGTTGGAATCCTCAGCTACATATTCTCTGTCTCTGTCTCTCTCTCTCTCTCTCTCTCTCTCTCTCTTTCCCTGTCTCTTCCGGTGTCATTTGCTCAAATACCAACATAGCTCCTTGGGCAGATCTGCGTTTAAAACAGCATTTAATGTTGCGCTCAGCGGAACACACTACCCAGTGCCTACATTTTGTATTAGAAATGGAGGGGGAAATCATGTTTTCATATTTTCATATGTATTACACATTATTGGATCTTCTAAAGAGAGAGAGAGAAAGAGCGAAAGAGAGAGAGAGAGGGGCCTGGACTCATACAGCGAGCCCCTTCAAAGCTACAGCCAAAGCAAAGGCCCTTTAGCATAATGACTGACTGGTCTCTCAGATGTTTACGCGGGACTGCAGTTAGCTGCCTGAGAAGCTCTGTCAGCGAGGGCCTGGCCCTGTATGGAGTTAAGCAGAGGAAATGGTCTTGGCGGTTGCGTGGTTGGCTAGCGGCTCTGCAGGGCCCTCAAAAGTCAACGTCAACAAACTGCACATATATGGCCTGGCCCAAGAATGAGATAACCAGGGTCTTTAGCAGTGAGGTCTTCTAGCTCCGCCCTAGCAAGGAAATTATGTTAACATTCAGTGCTCTGCATATCCTAAACAATTTCAAAACAAACCAACAGGCCCGCAGCTCACTACCATTATAAATTAATCTTATCATTTAGATTAATTTAAGTATTTTTCTTAAAGATATATAATTTGAAAACAATTGTGAGAAAGCAAATCTCTTGGTTCTAGAGGACGGGGTGAAATCTTCAAAGTGAATAATTGCATGTGCTACTGATCAACTAAAACACTTCAGCGTTTTAATCTACAGGCAGCATGCACTTTTCTAAATCTGGTTTAGGATGAGTTAGAAGTTATATGCTGTTGTCTGAGTCATTCACGTCACTGCACAAACTCCACAAATCGTCCACTGCTTTTAGGTACACACACACACAAAGTTTTTGTGGATGACATCATATGTAGAAAAATCCAAGAAAAGAGGGGGTGAAAAAAAAGCACAAACCCGACTGGAATTACCAAAGCTGGGTGATGCTCTGCACCATGCAGTCGAGAGCTCAACATGGAAACTATTTGACCACCTCTAATGTGCCAGGGATCTCACACACACACACACACACACACACACACACACACACACACACACACACACACACACACACACACACACACACACACACACACACACACACACACACACACACACACACACACACACACACACACACACACACACACGGTAAGTTAAAGTCAACTCCAAATTAAGAAGACTAAATAATTGTATTTTACTGGCTTCACAAGCTACTGCAATACTCTGACATCCCAGAAAAGGTACAGGTCCCATTGTAGACATCTTCAAGGCGTTATACGTTCGTTTGAGTAAAGTGTGCGCTCATATATCCTCTTACCCCAAGTTGAGGTCATTCTCTGTGTTGTCCAACCACAGGCGAACAGCCACTGAGTTGCCTTCTCGACACTGTGTGAAGATGTCATCCATGGTTATACAGTAGGCTGCCTCTCTTGACTGTTTGCTATCTCTTTTGAGATCAGGAACATGTAGCCTGAAAAAAAGGAGTCCAACTAAGAGTTCTCTTAAGTCAAGAGGCCATCCCAAACAAAGAAATATAGGCCTGTAACAGATTGTACAAATGATTTTGTCATGCACTGTACATATTCCAGGGGACTGATAGCAACAAGTAAAAAGACACCACTCAGTCTTTTAAGGCTAATGTCCTTAATACATACTGTGAAATCAACGTGTAATGCAAAAACCATCAGACGTGAAGTCAGAAGCATGGCTGTAGTGTGTATGTATTATTTCATTGTAGCCTATCATATCCCATAACAGTAATGTTAATGGTAGAACAATCTTCAAGTCATTAGTTGTATACTGAGTGTCCAATTTACACCATCTACTCAGTTCAAATAATCATAAAGAGCCTGCCACAGTCCAGCAAAATGAAATGTTAAAGTAGGCTAAGTGTCTAAAATAGTTCTACATTCCCAAAGTTCCCCTTGGTTTTATCTTCCTACGTGTAGTCGGATGGACTGCTGGCCTATTGGATCACTTTGAAATCTATTGTTAAAACGTCAAAAGTCAAGTTCCACAGCAACACTCTCCAGCCACAAAGGGAAACACTGATGTTAAACATAGAAACACGATCTGAAAAACTCTTACCAGCTGCCTATCGATCGATTTCTTGTCAGTTTTATATTTCTCCTTTTTTTTCCTCCTCCGAAAGTCCGCCGTCTCCTCAAATTTAAGGGCAGAGAATAGTCGCTGAAAGTCCACGCCCCGCTCCTCGGAGTAGATGTGGGCTACTGGTGAGGAGGTAGTGGAGCTCCGCTACTGGCAAGCAGTTTCCCGGGACACTCGCACAGCAGCGTCCCCTGCTGGACGCAATGCAACGATGCAGCACCCAGCGGCACAGCTACAGTATGTGGCTGAAAATACCAGAGTCAGGAGGAGGGATGTGGGCGGTTACAAAATATAATTTATTAGCAGTGGTTGAATGAAGCTAAATGCATTAACTTTAGTGCAGTACTAAAGAACACATTCAATAAACTTATATATAGTCAAACTGTGTACCTTTTATCCAGCTTCATTCTTGGCATATGCATTGTCTAAGCCTACTACTTTTTTAGATACAATAAATGTGTCTGACACCATTATTGACTAGTTACCTTTCAGATTACTGAAATACATAAATCCAGTCAAAAACCATGTATCTCAAATTTGGCGATTTTGTAGTTGTATTTTTCAGTAGGCCTAAACTAAAGGATGTTTTCCTTTATGGGTTGAATAATAATTGTCCTTCTTCTTGACGTAAATACACTTTTTTTTAACGCGAACTTGGGTAAACTGGAGAATGCATCATTGTAAAGCTGAAAACATGGCTGTTTTTCTTACTTTGTGAAAAGTGAGCTCTTCACAGATCACACTGTTTTCACAGGACAGCAACACTTCCATCATATGATGGTTTCATAGAACATGATGCATGTGTCAAAGGCTTGTTCATGTTATTCTCGCTTCATGATTTTATGAGAATTATACTATAATAAAAGTTTGAGAAGTAAAAGAAATTCAACCACAGCATTTTCTGCTGGTTGTCTTGAACTAATTTTTAATAAGGATCACTAAAATTTGATTATTAAAGAAATATGTGTAAATTAGTGATATGTAAATATCACCCATTTAGCTGACTCCTACTCATTGGGACATTTTGCAGGTGAGTCAGAACTGAGCATCAAAGTATTCTAAAAATGGACACTTTGTTGATACATCATATAAAATATGCTTCCTGGGAGTATGGATTGTAGATATAATTGACTGACTCTAAAGCAGCAGGGTTTCTAAACATGCCCGACTTTACTATGTAGTTTTTACTTTTTTTAAAGTCCTGCAAAAAATAATAAGTAAGTCCACCTTTATTTAACAGTATAAAGTGAGGCCTTTGTGTGGTTTATTTTGTGACCCTATTGCCCAAGCAGGAGTATCAGTGGTTTGAAATGACCATTCCTTAAAAACACAAGTTAACTTCTCTGTGGTAGCTAACCCAAACTTTCACAAGTAATGCTGTTTTTTTTTAGATCGCTTATCATGGCGTGTCTAGCGCATGGACAGGAAAGTATGGGTGGAAAGAGAGAGGTGATGATATATGTGACAAAGGTCAGGAACTGAATTCACACCCACAACAATCAGTATGTGTGCCATTCACACCCAATCCAACGCTGTGTAAGGACATTTGGCAGCAGGATGGCTTTTAATGTCAAGAGGTTGTATGGAGCATTTAAGATAAAAGAACAATTTAAGATAAAAGAACAACAATAAGTGAATATTTTATTTTTTATTAGAGGATTATGTAATGTCCGTTTTTCCTGTCACCTTCAGAAAAAGAAATGAGCAGCATACTGTGTGTATACTATAGGGTGTCATCATACTGAGCCCGCCTCCCTCCTGAAATTCTAGCCTAGGTTCCGGATATGACCCACACTCCAGGCTTACAGGCTGTGTAATGATCCCTGTTCAGCTTTGACTGGCAATTTCACTTTTATCACTAAAATCATCTTTTCACCATCGAAAGCGCACACACACACGTTAGAACTTCCTTCTTGTTTTTGCCACGCTGCAGAAAAAAATACTAATTTTACACATCCGATTTTAATGTCTTCATATTTGTTTTTGTTAACATTTCTCACATACTTTGGAACACAATGTCACAAATGACTATATAATACATATATGAATGATTGCTATTATGGGAGGGATCACAGGGCGATTAAGCTACAATTTAAGATTATTTTCATACTCAAACATTTCATTTACTGTTGAGTTTGAAAATGTCAAACATAATGTCTATCATGTGATAACAGAGTATATTATGAGGCCTTCGAGTTGCAAATGCTATCACTATTTGTCACACAAATAGTGATAGCATTTGACTCAATTTTATTAATTTCAATCCTTTAACCATCTATTATTTCCAGTAGTACAGAGATGATGCCATTTGCAGTGGGAGTATAAAGAGACCTATGGCTGACAGTTTGACCCACACTGGGCACCATTACTGGCCTGGTGGTGGGGGAGCCTCAGTGGCTCCCTGCTGGCCTGACAGGGTCCCTGTTGATATAGACGCTGTAGGTGCAGCTAGTGTGGACACAGGTACAGTGACTGGTAAGGACGTCGGTTCAGATGGTATAAACACAGGCTGAGCTGAGCTCACAGCTTCAATTTGGGCAGCAGCTTTGGGTGGCTGAGACAAACCCAAGGTCCCAGCCTCGATTTGGCCACCAGCTAACGGCGGCAGAGAAAAGGCCCCTGCATCTTTAAGAACAGGTGGAACTACTGCTTCAGTCAAAGGGGTGAGTGGAATGGCAGCTGACAATTTGAGGTCTGTGGCCATTGTAGATGCCGACACAGCAGTGTTAAGCCCAACTGGACCATCTAGTCCTGGACCATGATCTAGTCCTGCCGGCTTAAAGACTGAACCGTAATCCACTGGTCCCACGTCAGTCAGTGAAGGAGTTAACGGCTGGGCTGGAGATGAGGTGACGATGGGGGTTTGAGATGCCTCCGAGGCCTCTGTGGTGGGAGGCTCCACGAGCGCAGTGGGGGCTGTTGCTGCTGCTGCTGCCTCGGCTGCCTTGGTCTCCATCTCATCCATGCGGCGCTGCATCATCTTAGGCATCAGCTGCACATAGCTGCCCATCAGCCGGTGGTTGGAGCGGATCAGCTTCCCCGCACAGTTGTCCACACAGCGCTCCTGGACAGACAGCAGAAATCAGAGGTGATGACTGGGTAATAATTATAGTACCTGCTGATGATACAATATGCAGCCAAAAGCATGTGGATGCACTGGACTGACTATCAATCAATGGTAATCTTACAAATTAGGCATACAACAAGAGCTCTTTTTCTCTGTTTCAACATGATGACCTCCAAGCACAAAGCTATGTCAACAGACTGCACAGAGCCCTGTCCTCAAGCCCACACAAAGAACGTCTACAAGCCAGTGGCCTTAAAATTATGTTCCAGTAAGTGAATAGGACAATGACACATTAGGAAGGAGAGCCCATCTAAAAAAGTAAGGCCATTATGACAGCTTACACATACATGGTTTTGTGTTCGTGCATCTGCTTGTCCTCGTATCCTTGCACGTTTAGTGCAAAGACAAAAAAGGCAGTTAAAAAGAGACTAAGCACCATACAAACCATCACATTTAAATGTGTATGTAGATGTGTGTTAACACATAGCTGCCAAACTATATATGATTTCCAATTAGTCATCTTACCTCGTCCATGGTGAGGTTTCTGTAGTTGAAGTTGCTGGTGCATTTCTGGAAGCAGATTTCAGTCATGCGGTTGTAAACCAGGAGGAAATCCCGCAGCTGCCAAAAAAAAGAGACACGATCACTCAAAGCTCAACATTAACGGTTTCTGAATGAGCCCTACGTACAGTAGCGTTCAGTGCATAATGTGAACTGACAGTGACTTACGTTTCTCAGTTGTTGTTGGTCAGGCTCCATCGTGATTCCGTATCAAAACGCCGACTGGTTAGCTACAATGCTACCATGGAGAGGAGGGCCAGCTAATGAATCAAGTAAGTTTTCCTGGTCCGTAATTGGTCTGGGGTCAGTTAAAGCACAACTCCACAAGGAGTCATTTGTATTTCAGCTGTAACGCACCACCAACCGAACTAAAGCATGGGCTGATTCAGGCACAGGATTAGAATGGCATGACATTCACATGCGAGCTGCCATTTTTGTGACGAAGATCGTCTACGATGCGAACAGCTTCACTCGTGAAAAAAAAGAGGAATCCATTTCCGGTTGCCAAAACAGGTTTTATTTTCAGCATTTCAACGAAGTGATGTTAAACATTCTGTTCGCTTGCGTCAAGTTTCATAAATGGTATTCAAGCATGTTTAACACACCTGTTCTGAAATAGAGGTGCATGCAAATCTCGGCAGGGCCAGAATCAGCGAGGGAGAAGAGAAATTAAAAGAAGAAGAGTCAGAAGACTATAGGCTACTGGAGAGAGAAGGAGGGTCAGAGCAGAATAATGCCACAGAAAGACATGAACAAACAAGTGAAGGAGAAGAGGGGAAGGAGGAAATTAATGTGAGGGATGAAGAGGAGGTTTCAGACTCAGACAGGGGGACAGAAGCAGGGAGTGATCAGCAGGCATGACAGGTAGGCGAGAGTCTTACTGCAGTCCAAGCCTTAACTACTGCATTTGTATTCACCTTCCATTTACATTCCACTGCAGTAGCATAATGTCACTCAAAATAATATGTTTCTGTTATTGCCTGTTTTCTGTTGTAGCCATGTGTTATAGGGTAAGCTCATAGATGGTATATAATGTATGATGTAAGCTATGTAGGCTAAATATTTACAAATGTCTTATTTTATCAGAAATTATGATCAAACTTAAGGTAAAACAAATTGAAGGAGAGACACACTCTGAAACTGCAGATAATTCAGATGATAAATCATTTCAATTTGCCAGTCTGTTTCTTTCTCTCTTTTTTGATAGGCCTATATCAAAATGCAAAGGGGATGCAGCATTGCAGCCTCATTTAAACAAATGTACATACATATGACACCACCATGTTTCAAGGTGGGGATGGAGTGTTCAGGGTGATATGCAGTGTTAGTTTTTTAGCCACACACAGTGTTTTGCATTCAGGCCAAACACTTCAGGTTTGGTCTCATCTGATCAGAGCACCTTCCTCTAACCCTCGCTATAAGCTATGTGGGGAACACAGCAAACATGTGGAGGAAGGTGCTCCAGTCAGATGAGAAGTTTTTGGACGGAATGCAAAATGCTATGTGTGGCAGAAAACTAACACTGCACATCACCCTGAACACACCATCCCCACAGTGAAACATGGTGGTAGCAGTATCATGCTGTGGGGATGCTTCTCTTCAGCAGGGATAGGGAAGCTGGTCAGAGTCAATGGGGAGATGGATGGAGCCAAATACAGGTCAATCTGGGAAGAAAACCTTTTAGAGTCTGCAAAAGACTTGAGGCTGGGGCAGATGTTCACCTTCCAGCAGGACAACGACCCTAAATGCATCGAGATCTACTATGGAATGTTTACTTTAGATCAAAGCATATTCATGAGTTAGAATGGCCCAGTCAAAGTCCAGACCTAAATCCAGTTGAGAATATCTGGAAATACTTGAACATTTGTGTTCAAAGATGCTCTCCATCCACTGACTGAGCTTGAGTTATTTTGCAAAGAAGAATGGGCAAAAATGTCAGTGTGTAGATGTGCAAAGCTGGTAGAGACATACCCTAAAAGACTTGCAGCTGTAATTGCAGCGAAAAGTTGTTTCAATTGACTCAGGGAGGCTGAATACTTTGGCACGCCACCCTTTTTAGTTTTTTATTATATAACAAATTGAAAACCATTTATCGTTTTCATTCCACTTCACAATTGTGGGCCACTGTGTGTTGGTCTATCACATAAAATCCCAATAGAATACATTTACGCATGCGGTTGTAATGTGACAACATGTGTAAAAGTTCAAGGGGTATCAATACTTTTGAAAGCCACTGTGTGTTGTTTCCCTGTATGTCTGCGGTCACAGTTAGATAAAGACAAAAATGCTTAAGGCCAAAAATGTATCCATATGGAGAAGTAGGGGAGAACGGGGTAAGTAGGCACACTTTTTACTCTAGTGAGAATTGCTTATCACCTAAACATCTTTCAATAGTCATTCCTACATTAAATTGAAGCTTAAGGTGTTGGCTTGAAATGTGTACCCCTCACTTTTTCTAACTTATTGCAATGAAGAAGAAATTAATCATCAAAGACACCCTTACACATTGGGACCCCATTAAGGGGTCGGTTGCCAAACACTATGGGGTTGTTTGTCACAATGTTATCTTAATGGGAATAATCTTAAAAAGAAGGCAAGAAAGTAGAACTAAATTTGTAAGTTTAATTGCATTGTCAAGTTGGTAATGGTAAATGGTAATGGTAAATGGACTTGTATAGCGCTATATCTCCGTTTATCACAGACCCAAAACGCTTTACATTGTTTTTTGTACACATTCACCCAGTCACACACACATTCATACACCGATAGCAGCAGCTACCACGCAGGGTAGGCTTAGCACTAGGGTGCTAAGCTAACTAAGCTAACTATCGGGAGCAATTCGGGGTTCAGTGTCTTGCCCAGGGACACTTCGACATGTGGCGGGGAGACGGGGGATCGAACCTCCGACCCTGCACACCAGAGGCGAACTCCCTACCCACTTCACCACTGCCGCCCCAAATTGACAAATAGGCCTACATAACTTAATGTAGCCTTGGCAGCTGGTCTAGTTTGGGATGCACTGGGTTGTTTTGATGTTGTTGCCCTTTTTTCTTTTGCATGCTTTCTGCCTTTTCCTGCTCTATTCTTTCCTTCTCTGGAGTGTCAGTGAGGATACAGCTTGACAATTTATTTCCTTATTGGGTTCCTTTTCTGGCTGCAGCCTTGAGAGAACATGTGACAACCAACCCCCCCAAAAAATATGACGACCAACCCCAACTTGAATTTCTTGCTAGCATCAAGGCCAACAAGCATCTGACAACTAATTAGCTTGCTAAAAACAATCTAAACTATAGCTTACCCTTCACACTTTGTATGGGTAACAAGTGTTTTTGTTATAAACCCATTGTGTAAAAGCCTAGACATGAAAAACACAAACAGTCGTCTCACCTCAAATTCAGCAGTCTAACTCAAAGGAATACTATGTAGGTGACCTCTGATCCCAATTCTGGATATTTACATTCCAAAATTTCACAGACAGCGCCTTCTGGTTCTGAGATATAACGATTGTGACAACCAACCCGTGTGACAAATTACCCCGTTCTCCCCTAGCCACTGGAAATCTGTCAACTAATGGCTGGTGTGCTGGAGGCCTCTGACTGCTGAGTTCACATAGTTCAGCAGGAAATGGCAGCAAATGATCATATCCTTCTTGAGTGAGGATTGCAGTTAGGGAAATGATCATTAAAGCAGATGGCGCATTTGCTCATAAGTGCAATAGATCATAAAGCTAATCACCATTATCATAACTTTGACGTGGAAGAATCCAATGTGGTTGGCATTTACACTGCACTATGTCCATGTGTGTGTGTGTGTGTGTGTGTGGGGGGGGGGGGCTTTACTTACATCCCATTTACAGCTTTCCACTTTTGACTATTTACATATTAATTTTCACAAGTGCATAAAGTCAAGTTCATTTATTAAAGAAAACAAGTATCGCCTGGAGGCTTGGCCATCGCCTACGGCAGTGCTTCTCAATTATTTTCTGTCATGCCCCCCCTAGGAGACTGAAATTTTTTCGCGACCCCCCCCTAAATTGAAATACTATTGAGAACCTGCTAATATTTATTTATTTATCTGTATAAGAGTTATATATGAGTTTGAGTTGCTAGCACCAGCATTCTGCATACAATCACCTTATTATTAAAATAGATTAATAAAATTTGCTGACATCTGCAACATCTTAAAACAATTTCCAAGTTTATTAACTCAATTTGTAACATTTAAACAAGACCGTTCAGTTTGTGTGAATCTCAAAACACAGAAACAAGAGCAAATGATTCACTGGGGTTTTCATTTAATTAATAACATTTTTAAACAGTAAACATTGGTCACTTGTCAGTCAGCTTCATCAGCTTATTCCCTTTCAAAAATATATATGACTTAAAAATAAACATTACTCTTTGTGTGCAACATTTGCAACAATATTTAATGTACAATTTGCATACTTTCCCTGAACATAACACAAGACATTAAAAAAGCCTTGAACCCTGAACTATTTGAAACTGGCAGCTACATGAGTTTGAGCTTTTTTAATAGAACTAAATTCACCTTCACAATTATTTTGAACTTATTTCCCTATTTGTCTGTTTTATATGAACACATTCTGCTTATAATACACAATAATACACAAAAATACAATTTGCTCTGTATTTTAGTTGCTGCAGTGAGCCCTCTTTGCAGTGCACATCATTCCAAATCTGGGCTTCAAACTTGATACTGCTACTCTTAACTCTTGCTCAATGTTAAGCTGGGACCTGTACTTTGTCTTGAGTGCAGCAACAGTGGAAAAGCCCATCTCACACAGATAGGATGTGGCAAAGGGTAGTAAGATGTTGACAGCCTTCTGTCCAATGAGTGGATACTCCCTTTCTTTGTAAGATCTAAATTCTGTTACACTTCTGACCCTTGGTATAATGTTTATTTAAGAAAAAAAAAATATATATATATATAAAAAAAAAAAAACACTAAGTCCCCCCTGCCGCTCGCGCCCCCCCTGAGACCCCACCATTTGAGAAGCACTGGCCTACGGCATGGAAAACACATGTCATGTTTTCCCCCCATTACACCTTTCTGTGAGAAATCTGTTGATGTCTGATTAAGAAACATTAAAGCAGTGAAACATCTTCCATGTCCTGTGATCGTTTGATGCTTACCTTGTCTTTCGCAAGAAAATTGAACATTTCCACGGGGCCCTTGACCTCTAAATGTCACCCACAAGAGTTTCCTTGTCTCTTTTACATCCTGTGCACACAAATGTACACCTTTTGTTCCTCTGTTGCTCATTGTGTGGAGTTCGAGAGGGAGCATTTTTATTTTGCTCAAAAACCTGTTGAATATCGAAAGATGACATCGCTTTTCATTCTTGAAGAGTAAAAACACACAGGAATAGATAATGGCTTTTATTGGCTTCATTTCAGGTGGCCTAGTCAGTTCCAATCAGTTCAAAACATAAAATAAAACAGTCTTAATGATATCTCTGGCTAATCTTGTTCCACACTATCATGGCTAAAGCTTCTAATGAAATGATCTGTCTCACTCTGAGTGGCCGCTACCACCTCTAAAAGCTGCGTGCATACACTCCCGTTATTACTATAATCGTGTCTGTCTTTTCTTCCCTCGCTCTCTTGCGCTCCTATCCAAACTGTGCTCGGTCCGTTATCCTCCCTTATTCCTTCCCAACCTGCATTCTCCCTGTCCATGCTTATGGCCCTTTCTCTCTCCATCTCCTCTGTCTCTTGTGCTATCTGTTGACTGTTCAGGTAGATGCTTCTGTGGGAAACCATGGTGGAGGTGTCTCTGGGAGGAAGGTGAGCGTCTATGTCGGCTTCCTCCACCTCCAGGAAAGTCCTGCTCCCCGTGGGGGTGAGTTGGACGGGCGGCTGATCCGTTAGTTTGTTTCGTCCCCGAGCGTTGCCCTGCTGTTGCCGATTCTTCTTCTTCTTGTGTTTGTTCGCCAACTTCAGATCCAGGGAGGCATAATTCAGGACAGTCTCTAAATGCTGCTTTCAGACAAAAGAGACAGAATTGCGTTTGATGAAATTGTGTTTTGTAGGTCTTTCAAAGGGAAAGTTCAGTTTTTTTTTAAAGTGCCAGGGTTGTATGAGGTACTTGCAGTGCAGTTCATAGTATCACTCCGCCCAATCAGCTTTTGAATTAGCCAGGTAGCTCTGGTTACGAACAGCCGATTGGTGTGGTGATACGCTGCACTGCACCGGCATGAGCTGGCGTTGTAATACATGGCTGAAAAATATATCTCAGTTGAGCATACAATTGAACAGATATTTTTTTTTTCTAGGGAAGCATTTATATAGCCTGACAATGCCCGCCTACCTACTTCCGCTCAATTTTCACTCCACTTTAGTAGTCAGTCTGGGTCCACGGTATATTCGCGAGTTTTCTCCGACAGATTTTTACTGGTCCAATCAGCGAACAGAGGGAGTGGCTGAAAACAATGACGTTGAGGTTGTGCACGCGTTTCAGTTGTAGTCAGAAGCCGGCGCATGACATACGTCAAAACCAAATGTTATGCGATTGGTTGGCAGATTCAGAGTGGCACTGGGCAGATCCAATAGTTTTAAATTTCAACAGACACCCGCCTTCAAGTAAGTTAACGTTTGTCAATTGAGCAATTTCAGACCTTCTGTACAAATGAAATGAGGTACGATGGTCTAGTTGGACCAGGCTAGCATTTATATACATGAATAAAAAAACTTTTTTCTTCTCTCCCTTTCTGCAACAGTACAAGGCTGACTCCTTCTACAGCGACATCTCCCCAACACTCTTTATGTGACTGCACTGATCACCATCTCAATAAGATATACCCCACTTAAAAAATACTGAACTATTCCTTTAACATCAGTAAACCAAAATGTTACATTGCTATGCACCTTTTAAACAAACACAATATAAATGATAAGGCAGGCCCGTTTGGCTGTCGCTTTGCAGGTTTTTCTGTAAACTAGGTTTGTTTTTAGAACGTTTGGGGTTTAATGTATATTGCTTCACAGTTGCATTGACCACAATGTCTATGGTGTCAGCGGCCTTCCGTTTTGAAAGCAAATCAGCACGGTTTGCGAGTGTATTTTGACACAAAATGCTTACACGTATATATTTAGTTTCGGTGTGAATGTGACAACAAATGTACTAAAACACCTTCATTCACAAAATATATGAAGAGATTTAGAATATGGCTAAACATCGTCAACAACTCAGCCCATTTTTATATCTTTGGTACACACACATATTATATTCACTACATTACGTGCAATGTCCAAATATTCAGAGAGGTCAAACCATTTATTCATCCCAGTATGTAGTTCCAGGTAAACACATGTGCAAGTGGGTGAAAAATGAACCCAGCTCACAGGAACATTTTACATTTCTAAATGATACACATGCAATTAAATTGAAATAACATACATTTTACGTTAAATAATGGAAAACTGTAAGAAGTACATCCACGCAAATGTGGAAAGCTCCAAATGTGGAACTTCCAGTGAGGCATTGGAGAGAGTGAGAAACAACATGCAGTGAGAAACAATTACCTTCGTATGATTTCTTTTGTGTTGCATGGTCATCATCTCATAGCAATCCTCCAAAGAATCTGAACAAATAAAACGCAGGATGAGGTCATTTGTAATTCTCATTTATATTTAGTATTCACAGTTTTTATTAACAGCATTATACGTGCACATTCATCACATACACGGAAAATAGAATAATCAAAAGGCTCCTCTACTTACTGAAAAATAAATTGCCAGTTTATTTTTATTTATGGGTTTACATGAAGTGACACATGCATGCAATTGAACCAAATGCACTTTAACCCTGTTTTCTCATCACACTTCGAATGTTTCTCAAACTTGCCAAATGGCAGTATCAAAAATGAAAATGAAGAAAATGGAAACAATTAGGTTTTGACAATTTTTTTTATTTTCAAATTTCGGTTCACAGCGCACGCCTCATGAACATAATTGTTGTGACACACTGACATTCGAAGAAAAGGTGCAATGATTGTTTTTAAAAAAGGTGAGAGAATGGCGGCACACTCACCTCTTTCTGTGCTGATGTTGCCATAGATTGGATTTTCCTGTTGCTCATGATGATTGTGGGCATTTTCCTGACCCTCGTGTCGATCTGGGCCATGAAAATAATATCCTTCGTTCTGTGATTGGCTACAACAAGTAATGAGGCAATTTTACAATTTGTTACTTCCATAAGATGGCATTTGTACATAGAAAATAAAATGGAAATGTTGGACCACCTATTATTACTGACTACAAAATAAGAGGCATAGAACAGAGTGATTTCTTAGCTGATGGGCACCTCACACAAGTTTAGGTCGTATTAAAAATGTATTACCTTTCCCCGTCATTAACTTGTACGAAGCAGCACTCGTATGTGTCTGTACGGGAAAAAAAAATTCAGAAATGTATAGAATGTGCTGTTTGTAAAAGCTGATTTACAAAAGCAAAATAATATGTTAGAAAAGAGAGTTATTACCATACCTACACACAAAGTGGCTCTTGGTCTGATGCACAGGATGACATTGAGACACAAAGAGATCATCAAGGCCACGGATAGCAGGGCCAAACCTACGACTTCAAAGTCACAACCTAAAAGACATCAACAACTGACTGTTAACACCCGGGGAATTGTCTCAAAAAAGGGACACATTTGTTGAATTTGAGTTTTTTTAATTATCAGCCATTACTTAATTTGTAGGCTACAGTATCGGCCTCTGTATGTCTCTATAACAAACAGAAATAATTACACTTTTTTAGAAGCGTGTCATCGGTTTTACGCCAGTGATAAACAGCAACAAATGTTTCAAAACTACTGGACAATTACAATCCCATACTTTTGATATGAGAAACTTTGATTGGAAAAACACAGACAGTCACAGCTAATCCTACTATGTAATCTACTATGTGTGCTACCGCAAAAGAAACACGTTATTTTTTTTTTAAATAAATAGTTCTAGAGGCTAGATTGTGATCTCTAAACAACCATTGTTTTTATACGTATTGAACCAATTTCAGCCTAACAGTAAATTCACGTCACAGGAAATTCATTCTTCCTGCTGTTATCACAGTATTTTAATTTAATTTGAATTTACCTGTAAGGATAATGAATAATTTAGTTAAAAAGTGTCACAAGTGTGCCATACATGGAATGATAATTCTATGAAGTGTGGCACAAGAAAACAAGGTCTTGTGTGGATGAATGCTAAGCAGATACTACAAAGACAAATATACATTACACTATACTAACAACTTAGTTTTTTGTCATTCTCCACTCATTACTTTCCCTACCAAACACTTCTAGAGACGATTAAGTTTTTCCTTTCTGTTTTTTGATAAAAGCTAAATTCTACTAAGGAATATTTACACAAACATGTACAGTTTTAGCAATATAATATAGTTTGAAAATCTGAACATTATTTTTGGAAAGTTCAAAAAGTTGTTCTGATCCTACTTGTCATATTCCAGCCGTCTTGGACAAAAGGTTTTGTCAGTCTGACAAGATTGCTTTTGAGTTACGGGGCATCACAGTGTTCAGTCGGTGAGTTGTGCTAAACTGTAGTCTATTTTTACTTCGCCTTAGTTACCCCTCTTATCACTGTGCTTTGAAAACTGTCTGCTCTTCAGTTACAAACAGGAAGCAATGTAACCTCATTGTGAGGCACCCATTCGCGATACCATTGTGAGACACAATACACTTTCACTCAGATTACCGTGCAACTATCTAAAGATGGCAATGCTTTATAGACATCTGTTGGTGTTGGCAACTGTAGCATAGATCTCAAATATAACAATGCAGAAACGGATAAAAAGAAAAAAACATTTCACTCTAAAAAGACAGAATATTTCTACTCAATTTGTCAGCTTGAATATGTTTTAGTTAATTAATGTCACATTAACCCCTCATATTACGCCTAATAAACTGATTCTGTACCTAAAACCTAGTTCTAACCCTTAAATAATACACTTGTGGTGACTGTTTTTCCAGTTCCAAGATACCAGTGATTCCCCAAAATGCCACGAATAGCAGGCACAGGTGTAACATTGGTTTGAGTACAGCCCTTTATACTTGATATGGGTTGTATGTGTGCACAAGGCTGCAGAGCTACAATATGTGTATCAACAATGTATATCTTGCAAACACACAGTACATTGTGGTTGTGCTACTGTGGTTGGAAAATCAGACGAAAACAAAAATGCAGGCTTCTCAGTACAGCTAAATGCAAGAGTGTATGTGTGTGCATGTATACTTCTGTACATTTTTCACACTTAATTAAACCTTCAAATCAAATAATGAAATGTTAAAGTTAATTAGCAAAGAACTGATAAACGGGAATTAATAAATATAAACCATTAAATGGTACAACATATATAAAATGCTATATTGTTAACATTCCTACACCCATTTCCTATCGCTGAGTTTAATGGTATATATTGGCTGTTATGCCTTCTACCGATTTAGCCCATGTGGTCTGTGGTTAAAGCTCTGCTTTTGCATACTCAAGTGTCACTTTGTGGTAGATGTGGACACTGGTGTTGTTGTTTGATATACACCCAACTGACAATTCATTACATAAGCACTGATCAGCTACAATGGAGGAAGTTATTGGGCATCCTAAATCGCTGGCGGAAAGTCAGAATTATAGCTTTAATAGCACAAAGAGACAGAGGGAAAATCACTTTCAACAGTTTTATTCGCATGCAGATATAATGCTTGTTCAAAAGCTTTGCAAGGTACAATAGCTGGTACTCAAAATCCAAATGCCTGTATTGGATAGGCACAGTTAACATGTTATTGCAAGAAAGGGGCGCCCTTAGCTCAGTTGGTAGGGCGTCCCCCCCATGGGCCTCGGCCAGCAGCGGACCTGGGTTCGATTCCAGCCCGCGGTCGTTCTCTGCATGTCACTCCCCTCTCTGCCCCATTTCAACTCTGTCTCTACACTATCAATAAAAAGCATAAAAATGCCAAAATAAAAATGTTATTGCAAGAATGTTATAAAAAGCAAAAAGTTAACACAAGTACCTGCAGTATAATAGTTCGAAGTCAATCTCACCTGCTTTTATTTTTAAAAGTTTGAAACCCTAATGAATTGTATTTCAATTAACAAACAAATTAAACTGTAAAAATGTTTTACACAAAAGCATATAGCCCACCTCAACATGGTACACATTTTTACAATTGCCCGCAACTGTGTTGGAACTGCAGTTTGAAGCTGACCACAACTCAGAGTAATATATTTTATTACGCAGAGTGTAACTAAGGCAGAGTATAGCTTACACTTTATCCCCACAATGACTATGTGTCATTTATCAACTGTCCTTGTGCAGCACCTTTGGCATTATACGTGAATGAACATTTGATGGCTCTCTGTCACGGAGTCGCACCTTCCAGTGGGGAAATGCTGTGTTGAAATCTCACGTTGACTTATAGAGGTGTACTTGACTGGAGGAGGAGGTGGTTTGAACGGTGGTGGTAAATCCATCCTACAGAGAGAGAGCGAACACAAAATATTGACTGTTGGCATTGCCAGTGAGGCATCAGTCTAAAAAATAAGAGCGATATCAATTTTTGTCTCCATATATTTCAGAGTCGGTCTGGGCATGACCCTGAAAAAAGTGCAAGCAGAGGTATGGGGAGGGCAGAATGGATAGGTAAGTGGAGTTTTACCTCTTTTTTACACTGCGTCTCCTGTACAGAAAGCCAGACACTACAATCAATACCAGCATTAGGACCATGATTAACACCAACCACAGATGGCTCCGTACACCATCAGTTCCTAAGAAGCATATTCAGGGGGTCAAGATATTGATCAGCTTCTTTTTTTTTATGATTATTTTTTGGGCATTTTCAAGCTTTATTAGATAGTACAGAGTTGAAATGGGGAGACAGAGAGAGAGGGGGGATGACCTACAGTAAAGGTCCACGGGTCAGATTCAAACCTGCGACCTCTGCAACGAAGGCCGGAGCCAATATGGTACACGCTTTATCTACTACGCCACCAGAGCACAGAGCAATTGATCAGCTTCTTATGGTGAAACGTAGCAGCGTATGTCTTGTATGTCTCAAACGTATGTCTTGATGATAAATTTAAAGCTGCAAAATGAAACTGTTTTGCCTTTATGCAGAAAAAGTGTGCCTTGCCATTCTCCCCATCAACTGGTCAGACTCCAACTCGAAACAGCTGACCCTCACTTTAACACAATTTCTAACATTAGAAGCCAATCTAGGCTTAGCTTAGTAAACTTCAATCTGTAAAGTCTCCACTTGTGATGAAGATATAATGGTGAAGGCAAAGTAACTGCGGCTAAGATTCATCCATAGTTTCTAAGGGGCCCTTTGGAGGTCTTAAGTGAACATTTAGCTCTGTTGTCTGAGTTAATTGTTCTTCTTGTTTATTTTCCGGAACTGTGCCTGCTCACCTCTAGCCTGGCACCACCCTCCTACATACTTCTGCTACATTTTCATTTCCCTTCAGTAGTCAGTCTGGGTCTGTGGTATTTTCTTAGGTTTTCTCCGGCCAGATTTGTGGCGGTCCAATCAGCGAACAGAGAGAGTGTCTCAGAAGCCGATGCATAACATAACGTCACGACCAAACATAATGCAATTGGTTGGCAGATCCAGAGTGGCACTGGGCAGATCCAATAGGGAGAGTTAACTTTTGTCAAATGAGCGATTCCAGACCTTCTGTACAAATGAAATGAAGTATAATGGTCTGGTAGGACAAAGCTAGCTCACCTCACCTCTTTAGCCACAAACAAGCTAACCCTCAGTTGGCAGTTCCCAGAGCAAATGTTGTTCCCAAAACAACGACTGAAAAGCCATTTTCAGTTGGAGAAATGGATGTTGAATTTTTCTGGGGTCTCTCCCTTAAACTGTAACGGTATTTTTAACTCTTAAAATGTTGCATTGGTGGCAAAGTAAGGGGAGCAAACAAGTATTAGCCAACATCGATCAATTACCAGTAAAATGTTTTTGAATAATTACCTTCATCTTCACTGTCTATCGTATTTCCTGTGCTCTGAGTTGGGGTTGTGCCAGGGTTAGACTCATTTCTCGGCTCCTGTGTTGACTTGAATACTGTGCTAGCATGACTTAATGTTGCGGAAAGATTGCTGGCAACTGAATGGTCAGAAAAAGAGGATGTGTTTAAACTGTGAGTTGTGTTCATTAAGTCAGTGTGTGTGGCAGGGGTTGTTGTGACACTGCTGCTTTGTGTATTATCTGTAACATTGCTGGGGTTCGGATTAACGCCCATCACATCAGTGCTCGTTGACCAAGTAACACTGGTGTCAGTGTTTGAAGGCCCAGTGGTCAGGGATGTGGTATTGTCGATGTCGGCTGATTCGGTTATACCCTCCTCAGTCACGATATCTGAAAGAAGTAAAACAGGGAATTTAAGCAACAATGCATTGAACTGTGTTAGTGTTACTGCAGTATCAAAAAGCACCCACTTGTTTGGAGAGACATATCTGACAAGGATAACTATGCACATGGATTAACAAAATGTATCCATCACAAAGGAGTCTGTTGGAGCACAGGTTAATGGCATAGTTGCATGTGTTAAGAAATAAACTTAATCGTTTTCTGTCAAAGAGTTTGATGAGGATATAAATGTGGCATGGAGTCACCAGCTGGTAAACTTAGCTTAGCATGCAGACTGGAAATGTGTATATAGCTAGCCTGTTTATGTCTAGAGATAACAAAATCTGCATTCCGCCAACCCACTAATGCGCTGTATGCACTAAGCTGTGTGACGTACTTCCGATTCGAAATACTACAGCCCCGCCTGTTCCGGTCTGTTGGTTAATGTCGTGCTAGCCACCTAGCTGCTCTTGCTGCCGTCAATGTTGAGACGATTTCACCAGTACACACAGCAAAATGTTTAAAACAATACATTACAGCACAGTTCAAAAACAAGAGAATCAGCATCGGCTACATTTAACGGAATACTAAGTGCTAATCGTAAAGGAGCGAGTTACGTCTTCAGCGAGAGTATGGATTACAACAGTTAGCTGGCTCTGACACCGACTCCCCCCTGCTCTTCTATAAAAGGTAAGTTAATACACATGTTTTATTCGCCTACTTTGTGCCTAGTGTATGTGTTATTCAGAGGATTGTGTTGGTTAGAAAATAGCTTAACGTTGCAGACCTAATAGCTTCTTTATAAGTCTTATCTGAATGATAAATAGTCTACCACACTGGTACACACGTATGTGTTTGTTTATATTAGACTGGCATCTGGTCACCATATGAGGTAATTTTTTTGACTATGTTAATTAATGACTAACATGATTTGTATGTGATGTGTCTTTTGTGGATAGATTTGCAAGCTACGAGCAACTGATGGCATTTGGACTGGGCCTTGTATCAACAAAATGGTCCGGGTCTCCATAGCCCAATCAGCTGCCTAAAGAAATTAAGTTGTCACACCTGCACGTCCTTCAATGGTGCTTTGTTGGTAGTTACATACGATATAATACATAAACATGATGTCATCGTATTTGTGTAGACTTAAAGGCTAAATAACTCAGTCCCCTCAAATGTAAGTGCATATGAACTTTTTACAACATGTTGTAAAAATCAGTGAATATCTCCTCACAATCTGCTACATGTCTGTACTGTGTGAGCACTGAAACAAAGTCAGCATAGGCAGTGTATTTGCATGCACATATATTTTTTCAGCGCTGCACAGTATGGACAGGTATTTCCTGTTTAGTAATTGTTTCATGTTTTTGTGTACCTTGTGTTATTGTGTATGTATTACTGTACAGCTGTGTGTCGGCCACAACCCTCTTGAAAAATAGATTTTCATCTCAATGAGGTATTTCTCCTTGTTAAATACATGTAAAATAAATAAAAACACACAGGTGTTGCCATTAGCCTCATAAGAGACTGTGCTTGTGTTCCACATGGCGAGTCTCAGAGCTATACGTCTGAACATCTTTAGTGGGCTTTTTCAAAAACCTTTTCCCTACGTGCAGTAATCACAACTGAACAGTACTTGCCAGGTTGCCAAGGTGGTTGTCCGTAGGTTTGCGGGGCTGCCTTTATTTAATATTGGGTAGATTCTGATAAAGTTTTTTTTGTCCCAGAGAGCCTGAAATTCACATCAAATCAAAGATGTCGCTGACCAAAGGGTCTGCCATATTCAGGGTCAAAAACTTCTTGTCTGTTTTTGCTTCACTTTGCCTGCTGTGGCCATGGACCAATTAAAAGGCTTTAGTCCGGAAGTTCAACCCTTAACATGGTCAGCAACATCTTTGATTTGATAGGATTTTCAGGCTCTCTGGGACAAACGAACATGTTATTGGAAACTAAAAACATATTTAATAAAAGGCAGCCCCCGAACATACAGACAACAACCTTGGCGACCCAATAAGTACTGTTTTATTGTGATATACTGCATGTAGGGAAACTGTTTTAAAAGTCCACTCAAGATTTTCAGATGAATGACTCGCAAGCAGAGACTCTGATGAGGATAGATTGCCATGTGCATTTGATGATTTTCCACAAAGTACAATGTAACTCACTTCATATAATTGTTGAGAAAAGCAATTCAATTTTTTTTTGCTGTAAATAAACTATTTGAATATGTTTGTCATTGAAGTCCATCATTTAAGAATCTGGGAAAATGTCTGACTGCACAACAACAAAAACAGAACAGTTCATCAAATGATAATACATTTTATTTTCAAGTAACTTAGACACTTAACAAAAAAAAGTACATTAAGCAAATACAATCAGTATGTAAAAGCACGTGAGATGTATTATTAATAACACTTGATAAATATATATAACATTATAATAATATAATAATAATGCAGTTGTGGTGGAAATAGAGGTTGCAGAGCAGACATATTTAAAGGTTGGGGTCACATAGAAAGGAACGAAAACACCCATGAATGGACATGTTTGACTTGTTGTGGGGATGATAGCCTGTCTATTTGTAGATATTAACACACCTGATACACCCCACACAGTCTCTAATAATATTATTACCTATTTATTTTTAGCCTTCAGACTCTAAAGACTCAAGGCTGAACTAAATAGGTAGGTTTTGATAAGTGAATTGAATGTGTCCAGGGGCTTATTTCAGGAAGCGGGTTTTTAGGCAACTCAGTTTGTTTGCTCAGAGGAAGCACTATGTTCACTATTTTCCCAAAGTCACAGACAAGATTAACCGATTTGGTTATCAATCAATCAGACACTTCAATGAAAACTATCGCCTAATTTTCCTGACATTAAAGTATTTCACTCCCCATTTAAAAGTAGCCACAGTCTGTTTACTGTGCACGCTTCATCACCCCAGGTACAGTGTTTGGTCCTGATTGATGCTGTTGACGGTGACATCGTGGTTGTGAGAAAACTAGGCTGTGGGTGTGTTTTGTGAGGGATTTGGGCGGCGATAATCCTGTGCGATTGGTCGACTTCACTACAGTAAAAGGAAAGAGGAAAAAACACAAATTAGAAATATAAACTCAGCATTAACGGAAAATGCTAACCGTGTGTTATTGTAAGTGATCCTACACTTATCCTACAAGATGCTACCATCCTGAATGCTTACAGGTATATTTTCTCCCTACTGTCACTTAATGTACTTTTTTTTGATCACCCAAACACACCTTTTAATCTTATACTCATTAACTTGATTACACTAGGTTTAGAAAAAGCAGGGTGACATGAAAAGCATTCAACTTGGGGAATAAAAAAACAGGGATGCACACAGCTTCCTGCCTACACTCAAACTGTATGGTACCTCACTCTTCCTCACCCACCTATAGCACAAGGCTCACCTGCCCTGCTGACAGCCTGTCTCTATTGAACACTGAACGCAATACCACTTGCAAGTCCGTTAGCGTTATATTATACTACGTACTCACATCATCACACATCTTTAACGTCAATTGTACTCTACAAGCAACGTTAGGTATCTGCGTAACGTTACTTTTATAAAAGCAAAACAGTGCTACAAATAAAACGAATATCACTTCAGACAACACACCAAAAACATCTAGCCTGATATAAAACACTGATTATGAAATCGTGTTATAATGTTATGATTAACAATAGACAAACCGTATGGTATTGTACAACAGTTGTTAATGTTACAAACGAAAGCTTAAAGTTAGCCTTACATTTGACAATAACTAGCGTAAGTTAGTCGGTTAAAAGTCGTTTTCTTACCTTCATATATGTGTATATAGATTGCAGCATATCATTTAAAGCCCACTCTTAGTTTCTGGTCGGTATTTTGGTTGTTGTCATACAAATCCGATGAACATCAGTGATGTTAAGTTTGAGCAGCTCCTGTTAACAGCGGGTGTGGAAGGTGTAGAACGTTGAACCGGAAGCTGTGGGGCTGCACTACGGCGAACGCGGAAGTGCTTGTGCAAGTAGCCTAATAAAAGGAAGCAGTTTGTGAAGTTGGGCAACTGTTCGTCATCATGTTTGGACATTCCATGTGGCGTACCCCAGGGGTCAGTGCTGGGTCCGAAACTGTTTATCATGTATATTAATGATATATGTAATGTTTCAAATGTATTGAGGATGGTTCTATTTGCTGATGACACTAATATTTTCTGTTCTGGGGAGAATTTAAAACAACTAGAAGAAATCATCAATATGGAAATGAGCAAAATAAAAACATGGTTTGATAAAAACAAACTATCATTAAACTTAAGCAAAACAAAAATAATGTTATTTGGTAACTATAGAATGAACACGCAAATAAATATCAATATAAATGGAGTTGAAATCGAAAGAGTTTCCGAAAATAAATTTCTTGGGGTTATTATAGATGAGAGATTAAGTTGGAAATCACACATTGCACATGTACAATCAAAACTATCAAGAAGCATTTATGTATTAAACAAAGTAAAACAGGTTCTAGATCAAAAATCACTCTGTATTCTCTACTGTTCACTAGTCTTACCATACCTCAGTTACTGTACAGAAGTCTGGGGCAACACGTACAAAACATCATTACGTTCACTCACTATTCTACAAAAAAAAGCAATCCGCATTATTCACAATGTGAAATATCTGGATCATACTAACCCATTATTCATACGGTCAAAATTATTAAAATTCACACATCTGGTGGAATTTAAAACTGCACAGATAATGTTTAAGGCTAAAATCAACATATTACCCTTAAACATACAAAAATTATTCAATGATCGTGAGGGGGGATATAATTTAAGGGGAAAATTTAATTTCAAAGTGAACAGCGTCCGTACGACCAGGAAAACGTTTTGCATTTCAATATGTGGTGTGAGACTATGGAACAGTTTGAGTGGGGAGATCAAGGAATGTCCAAACATTAACCAGTTTAAAATAAAATACAAAGAATTGATTTTCACAAGGTACAGGGATGAAGAAGGTGTTTTAATAGTGTATATGTTTACATGTATGTATATTTGTATATATTTGACGGTATTTATATAATATTGAATGTTTAATTAGATATTATTATAAGATTATTTGACAACTTTATTAGATAAATCCAACGATATTATTAGATAAATATGCAATTGGTAACAAATTGTATCATATTGAAAATTAATAAATATTAATATGTACTATTTTTTATCGATTATTATTATATCATTAATAAGGAAGCCAATAGTCATTATAGATATATAAATCAGGGAGAAGGGGTGAGATTAAATAAGTTTTCTTCTTCTCACCCCTTTTCGAACAGGTAAAGCAAGTGCAAGACAGTTTATTTTCATTTGTGGTTTTCATTGTGTGTAAATATTACTTTACTATAACTGTCCACTTGTTTAATTTATTTTATTGTTTATTATTGTTTTGTTATTTTTTATTTATTTACTTGTTCGAAATAAAAACATTTTCAATTCAATTCAATTCAATTTGTTGTATATTTTTTTGTTAAAGCCAAACATATTATGTGAAACTGACAAGTTGTGGTTTCATGGTGAGTTTTGTGCTGGAACTATTTCTTCACTGGCAGCAGTCACTTCCTGGAGTATCTGCTGGTTGCCTCTCAATTACTTCTGTGTACAAAATAATGGGTCCAAAAAAACTGTAATATGGTGGGCATTTGTATGAATCTTCCAATATTTCAAACTATTCATTTTAATAAACTTTCCATTGGTAAGCTTCAAAGCCCAATACAAAAGTATAAGTAATGCACCACAAAACTTTAAAATACCCAGTCAACGGGGATATATCCTTTAAACATGGTCAGCGTTGTCATCCATTATCATTTTAATGCATAATCAATAAGTTAAATGAGGCACACGGCTAATTCAAAAAGCTGGACCATGTAGCCAAGGGCACAAATTCTTGAGGAAAAGGAGTGGGCATGAATTGCAAATTCAACAAAATCTTTTTGAATACATTCCTTGCCAGAAATCGATTGTGCGTCAGCTTTTTTGTACAATTTTAATTTTCTACCGTGAGTACCTGGAAAGATCCAACATTAATCAGATCCAAACAATGCCAAATTCTGCTCATTCACAAGCATGTTAGATTCAGTCCAATCCTTCAATGCCAAGTGATCTAAAGCCATGCAGTGTCCACCCGAAGCAGCTCAGCACAGTATTGTACTACTCCAGTCTGACCAACAGAATGTGCTCTCACCCCACATCATGATTCACAGGTGCAGCTGACACTGATTTAGTACAGACATTTTGTGAGAAAATAGGGGTGGACCTTAAATAAATTGCAACAGAAACCATTCCAACTGTTTTTGACTCATGAATATGTTATAAATAACATACTAAAAGTCTTAAGGAATCCATGTGGTGGAAAGTTATTTTTTAAGGGTTTTCTTAACCATACCTTTTATGCCAATTTTCGGCTTCCTAAAGTACTGTTTTATGGTAGAGGGGATATGTGCCAAATTGTTAACCTTTTCAGAAAAGCATGAAACTTGGTACACTTATACAGTTTGGGGCCCTGAGGAGGTTCAGATATTTAGCCATTGCAAAATGTAATCATGGTTGGCGTGGCGACCATTTTACTTTCCGCCATAGCCTAATTATGCATTTTTCCTCATAACTCCTGAACCAAACATAATAACACATAACTAGTGATGTCTACCCCTATGTTTTCAAGGTCAGGGATTACAATGATACCACATACAACATCAGAAACAGTGAAGGTCAGTAGTTAAGGGTGAATCCAATGTTTTTCCGAAAATGAAAGCCCAATATCCGAAAATATTGCTTTGACTTTATAATTTGGGTCTATGTTGCATAAACATTGTGTAAAATTTATGAGTTTTAATGTTGTTCTCTAACAAAAGACATAGGCTTAAATGTTTGTAAAATAGCCTACTATAACAATAAAAGAAAACACAAATATTTGTGAATGCTAAACTAGCACAAATTGATACATTTTTGAACTGATGAACATACATTTTAATATGAAAATATTTTGGTGCACAGACGTACTGCTAGTCCAAAGTGCAGCCAGAGCAGTACTAATGCAATGTGAAAGGGGTACATCAATGCATACCATGAGTATGCATTACCCTCTGACCCCCTCTGGAGTGTGGTAACTTGAGAGGGGTGATGAGAAAAGACTAATTTCAATGTAGCCTTGTGTAATTGACTAATAAAAGAAACTCAACTTAGTATTCAGATAGACTTTTACGTTTATTTAATAGTTGTATAAATCCTTGGAGCAAGTTTTCTTAAACAGTGTGGTTTTCCTCATTGTCTTTCTCATCATCACCCCCTACCTGAGATGATTTTGCACCCCCAGATTATTTGCAGGTACCGCATGCAACAGAGCACTCAATGCCATGATTGTGTTCTTGTGGTTTATAAGAAGATAGAGAGGAAGAGCAGGACGTGACTTCTCACGTCTGTGTTTTGTGCTTTTTTCTTTTGTACACATGAAACACGTAAACAGCATGAGAAAGAAGACGCAAAGGGATTATATTCCTGTGTATGCAGTAAGCACAGCGCACTCACAGCATTTTACCCAGCTACGTTACACATGCAGTTCTGTTGTCTTACAATTTGAAACTGTTTCAGTTTGTCTTAGTCCAGTATTTAACACTTAATCTCACCAGGCAATTGATTTGCTGTAAATAGAGAGATGTTTTTCTCTTGAAGGTGCTCCGAGGTACTTTCAGCTTTTGTTTATTCTTGCACACCCTTTGGACAAAAGCGTTAGTGTTTTTTACTATGTCAGCTATAGTTCCAGGGTGAGGGACCCATGACAAAGGCATTAAGAAAATATATAAAAATAGCATTCCTTGCACTGATGGTCTCGTTTGCTGGTACATGTCATTCATGATCATCGGAGGAAGAATTAGACTGTTTCAGAAATATTTAAAAGTTCTTCATAGCACCTTTAAAATTCCGTAGTTCTGGATGGCTATTATCACCTGGCTGTTAGTTTCAAAATTCCTCGAATGTCTGTCTTTCCTTTGCTGCTATTTTTTTTAAATCTTTAATTGAGTGAGCAACAGTATAATACCAAAAAGTCAAATATCAGCTCTCTGGTCCAGTACGGTTTATTAGGTCATTCAGTCTCTTTGGCCTCCAACTAAATTGTTAATTCACCCCCAAGGAAATGCTGAATTGATTTAAGCTTGGAGTAGTGGCAAAGAAATGGAGAAGCTCACCTGTCCTAAAGCTTGTGGTTGCTGTTAAGACTGCAATGATGAAGTCTTTATGCAGGCTTCTGTTTCCTGTGTTGACAGCCAGTGTATAGACTCCTGTGTGCACAGCAGTCACCCGCAACAGCTCCAGAGTTGTATTCCCTGACACCAGCTTCTCATTCTAGGGCAAAACAAGATTGTGTAGCATACGAATACCTTTTGGTATTTAGAAGATGTTCGGGCATAATGTATTGTATGGTTCGGATGTCAGACTTAATCAAATCAACTTAACGTTCAATAGATGAAGTGAAATTCACTGTTGTGGCAAAAATGTGCGGATTGACTACTTTTGTTTTTTCTCTATTTTACGTTACCTTGGTCCAACTGTAGTCTGCATTAGGCAACGCTCTGCAGTGAATGGTGACATTTTCTCCAGCATTGACCTCAACAGTGCCATTAGCATCACACGTTATTTTAACAGGATCTAAAGGAGAGCATATGTGAGATTAATGTGGATTGACAACACAATAATTGCTTATGTAAGACATCTGCTTTAAAATGAATATCGGAAAAAGAGTAATGGTCGCTCTAAATCGGATGTGATACAAACAAAACCTCTTGTGACCGTCCACACCGTCTATTGTGTGATCATAAAATCACCTCACACAGAGGGATGAACATGAATGTCTTGTGACAAACAAATCTCTTTGATGTGTTTGTGAAATAATTACATACATTCTCTGAAGTAAATTACTGCTAATTGTCAGAGGAGCACTGCAATATGTTTGAATGACTGCATGTGCTTGCCTTAGTCTTACCTTTGATCTCCAGCTCTGTTTCACTCATAATGGTACCATGAGGAAAGGTTGTGAGGTCACAAATATAGATACCACTGTCCCATTTTGACACCCCAGAAAGGCACAAATAGGAACCCATCGAATTATTCTGGATGGTGACATTAGGCCAGATCAAATTAATACCAAAGTTTGGGTTGTACACAGCCAGCTTTGTGTTTTCTTTCGTATTCTTACGCCATTCAATACTAACGACGTGGAGACCAGTAATGTTTTTTATTACACAGGGTAAGGTAACATCCTGGCCTTCTTCTGCCACAATCTTTTTGTGATGGATCACCTCGACACTTCGCAGCCCTGTCAAGCACATCAGATAGCATTGGAAAGAAGAAAAATGAGGAGATATATCACTTACAATTTGAAGCTGTTATGACAGACTGGGATGCAAGCAGATAGAAATCAGAGCATTATAACTGAGGCAACCTGTCACACCAGAAGCCAATAGACATGTCAAACCCATGTTGAATAGCCCATCTTATATATCAGCACATGTGGTTCAGGATTACCTTGTATGATAGAGACAAGGAGCAGGAGAGCGGAGGCCATTCCCAGTGGGCCCCCAGCCATGTTTGTGCTCCCCAAACTCATTACGAACAATCAGGCTGAATCCATCGAGGGGTTTCTGCAAAGACAGAAACAGTAGACTGTGGACTGAGGTTAAAGAGTGGGGCAGACACTGTGAGACAGACAACAGGATGACCTATCTTTAACAGGAAGCCGCACACAGAGACACAACGTGAGTCATACGTGTAGCGCAGAAGCTTTGTGGTTAAAAACCCCTGTTGCAAAGCAGATTTGCAATAGACATAACACGTCAAGTGCATATAATGACTTATTCTGTCATCAAGTCAAACTGACACAATGCAGAGAAAATGTCTGATTTTCAGGGGTTTAAGATGACATAATTAATGATCTGAATCACCCAGGAAGATATGCATATACAGTACGTACCAAGGGAGCACACAGACACACAAACACCAATGAAATATTCATTAATTATCTTTTGAACAAACTTCCTTTTTAGTCATCAATTCCTGCACAGGTTCAACAATTTTCAGTCGCATGCTTTTAAATGGAGGCCTGCTTATTTACATAAATATATAAAAAAAAAACAGTTTTTGGCATTTTTAGTTTTATTAGACAAATATGGAGAGACAGGGATGAAATAGAGCAAAGAGGGTCATGACATGCAGAGAACTGACCTCGGGTCGGATTGGACCCGTGGGGCCTTAACCTCTAGGGGGACACTCTAACCACTACACCACAAGCGCCCCTTGGTTTATTTTATGACCAGATTAATACACACATTTGAAAATGATTATTTCAGGCACGTCCCCGAAACAGGACACATTCTAAACCCACACCACCAGTCACAATTTTGTATCTATGATGTATAAAAAAAATATTTTAGCTCCATCTGTTGGTCAATACATGCTTAACAGACCATACCACCTAGAAATCACCCCTCATTTGTTTTTTTTTTTTTTCAATTCAGCCACTAACCAAAGAGAGGTTGTGTGCATTTATAAAGCTTTTATTTAAAAAAATGTGATACATTGATATTATTCTGCCTTCAGATTAGCTCTGTTGTTAAAGGTGTATGTGACGCTTGCACAGGGATTAAGAGGTGAGAGGAAATGCTAGGGCAATTCTTGCAAATGTGATTTTAATTACGCCAATGAAAATCATTAGTTTCCCCTATTCTTTGGAGACATGCAATGGTATTCCTTTAAGACATTATGTGGCAACAATAGATTCCTAATGCATAAATTACTTTGAATTATTTCGCATCTTCATATAACTGCATTCAATTAGCACAGATCATAAGAATAAACTGGGGAATTACTTTAAATATTGTAACCACAGGCTACATCGCTGTGCATATCTAATAGGCTAATGAATTGCTAATGATAACACAAATGTTTTTGTAAAAAATAATCTACTTCTATCAATTTAATGAATGTGTAACAATTATTAATATTTCATTAGATATTGAAACAGAAAGCAGTATTAGCTGTAGAGGTATTACAACATTCTGCTATCAAAACAACTTTTCCACCACTGATTCCTTTTATCTCTCCTTCACATATTATGAGCTCCTCACACATTTATTATGAATATTCCCTGTATACCCGGCAATGCAATTAGATGATCATTTAAGTCATATTCTGTGTATGACCTTTTTAACTTAGGCAACTGCTATCTATCACTATGCTGTCAGTGTTTCCTCAAATTGTAAAGGGACCTCGCTGCATAGCTCTATTTGATGAGGGCAGCATCACTTTCCTCAAGAGTCATGGAAGGATGTGTGTCATGATGTGACATTACTGTGACTGCTTCATTCACTGGTCCAAAAGAATGATGAGAATAAAAAAAATTGAGGCTTTTCGCCGACAAGCGTTTTTGTTCTTCTTCAGTTTCATAATTTGGAAAAAGGGACTATTCTCATTCACAATTAAATTATAATGAAGGGAATGAAATGCTTGCCATGGTGGGGTATGCTTTTTACTTATTAGGTGCAATGAGGAGGAAACAAAGTGCTGTGAGCTGCAGTCGCACCCTGCCCCTCCTGCATACACTAAGAGTTCCACACTATGAGGTCACTCAGGCGCCAGACATCTTTCATGATCTTTTATTAACTAGTCATTACATTTTTTAAATGAAGGCAAGGCATATATGATGGAATTTAATATCCAGTTTAATGGCACATATGAAGAACAAGTTTGCAAATTGGGAATTCAAAGTTCTAGATTGAAAAAAACAAACAGTCATAGTGAGGTCGCTTCATATCCACAATTATCCAGGCAGAAAAAATGTATTGTTTCCCCCGGCAGTGACAGCCAAGGCCAATTAAAAAATGTTATCTCTTTTTGGTAAATTCTCTTATATGGCCAATTGCATATAATGGAATTTGCAAAATTGGCAGATTACAAGTAAAATATATAACTTTTGAAATATATACTGTATATTTTTAAACTCAATCAACCTTTTGAAGCCGTAGCTAAACTTATCCCTTCCTTCTGATCCATGGATTTGGATTGTGCGCTCACTTGAGACAGTCAGAGGCGACTGTCATCAGGTACTGAGTTTTGGCCTGATCGTTTCTCGTTTACATTGTGATCTGGTTTTGAAGGCTAAAACCTCGCTCTGCCGCCACGCTGGAGACTGGAATCACCCAGTACTTTGGCCACAGTTTAATTATTCAATCCAACAAAGACAAAGCCCAGAACTTGAGAACTAAGACAATTGTGAAGTTATTAATATGTTCGCGTCACCAACCGGACAGGTGTACAAATTACTCAAAATTAGCAAAATGACGGTGACCTTCAGATTTATCCGTCAATGTTAAAAAAATTCCTTCAACAATGTA
Organism: Hyperoplus lanceolatus; assembly: GCA_026929865.2. Classification (NCBI taxonomy): domain Eukaryota; kingdom Metazoa; phylum Chordata; class Actinopteri; order Uranoscopiformes; family Ammodytidae; genus Hyperoplus; species Hyperoplus lanceolatus. Next base: position 16,489,244 of record CM049407.1, on the reverse strand, counting down.
AAATATACGATTATAGCGGCCCATTCTTTCGACTCCTCTGAAAGTCTCTGTGGCTCCTGACTAAACCTATGACCTGCAGCACATGGCACTTTTAGCAGGAAATTGCACCAGAGCACCGATTGTCAAATCTGTGTGTAGAATTATTTATGTATGTATACATGTGCAACAAGTGTATGTCTATGTGTCTACTGACCCCAAGGGACCAGAGATAACAAGCATTCAAGCGATCTGCACTCCTCATTTAGCCACATTAAGGGCTAGGTTTCGCTGCATAGGGTTATGTCTGTGAATAATTTTTTAAGGCAATGGATTATTCAATCCTTGCCATGTTGTACAGACTGTCTGGCTATAAACCAGTCAGAGCCCTGAGAGCATATTCTATTGCTGACCTAATGTTGCTAAATATAACAAAGAGTGTACCTTATATACTCCTTTCCACATTCTAAACTTATGACAAAGGCTAATGATGAACATGCTTTATATCAGTTTTTAAGGGAACATCAAAGTGTTTATTCCTAATTGAATGTACATTTTAAAGAGCTTCTAGTTGGGCATCTCATTTATGTATCCACAGGCAAGTTGATACAGTTTGTGGTGGTTGTTACTTACGGTATAATTTAAGATTCAATTTAGTATAAGAAGAACCCATATTTACTTTTCATGCCAAAATCAAGCAATGTCAGAGCTGTGTAACATTCCTGTCAGGAGTTGAACTTTCATTTCTTCCCGGTGTGTTGCTTTAGAACACTTTACACATACAGGGTAAACAGGCTGAGAGCTCCACTTTTTAGAACACTGAATGGGTGGAATTCAAGCACAATACATCATTGTACAGTGTTTTGTCATCCTTTTACCTCATCTGCTCTTGTCCCTCCAAGCATTCCTACGTTGAACAAAATGTCACAAGGAGCTTATTTTCTTTTTTGCAATGTAAAATTGCAACACCAGGCCTAAAGGCTGCAACCAGACATTCCAGTCCAATGGTGACATTCTCAATTATGAAAGTATGTTCTGGTGTTGTGGATTATCTATATCCCCACCATTACTCAATATTTTGAAAGCTTAGTTTGTATCTCGATGTGCATGTACAAAATGAAATAAAGGTGCTCCGGTTATTCTATAAACCATTATTGATCAACAACACTACAAGACTGTGTTGGCTGTTTGGTGAAGCTTTGGCTAAGTTCATCAAGCTAACATAATTATACTAAACAGAAAGTTCAGTATAGCGACTAATGATATTTTTGCAAATATTTGGTCATTAAGTGTTGGATAAATGTTGCCCTAACTGTGGTTCTTATTGGAAAGTCAAGGGGGATTTAGTTAGTATTTAGGATTCAGAAATGTCATGGCAATCCAGATTGCAAGTGTGGCTGAAAAAAGTTTTTACCCTAAATTTTTGGGAAAAAATTCAGTGTTTCTTCTGAGGAATAAATTGATGGTTATAAATAACAAGCACAACAATGACTGAGCAAGTCCAAGCTCTAAACAACTTTCTGAAAGTCTTACATTTAATAGACTGTCAGGAGTGAGAGCATGAGGGAGGGAGAAGAGACAGGATAAAAGAGCCATTGTGGTGGGTACATTTTTTTTTTTTTATCTTGTCAGGATCGTGCACAATGGAACACAAAATTAATGGTTTATGTTAGTGAATAGTGTATGGGGGTGTAAGGTGGCTTTGCAAAATGTATTCATTACTCATTCACTCACCCACGTTTTTAAAAGAATTACACAATGAGAAGCAACACAAGACATCGTAATGAGCTGCACAGAAAAACAACAGCTTAACTAACTATGACCCATGGGAGGACATGCTAATCAAATCCTTTTACCCCTGGTTGGCCTTTTTAAATAGCTTTGTCAGACTGCAGTTATTCAGTGGCAGCAAAAATATCGAACCCAAATTTGAAAATGTGATTTGAGATATAATAGATGGACCATACTAACCATACTGGACACAACGAGCCAGCTTGAGGAGCTGATATAGGAGCGGCTGGATTTGACCAAGCAAAAAACGAGAGACTGGCTTGACTGCAGTTGTTCCACGTTTCCACGGTCAAAACTCCAGGAAGAGTTAGCGTTCGAGCGGAGAACCCCTGATTAAGTGAATAGAGAAACAGAGTGCTATGAAGCCAAGTGTTTAGTACACAGTGCACATAAGAGTGGTAGGGAACTTTTTATGTATTTCCGCAGTGGGAGGCACACAGTGTGCACAGTGCTTAAAAGCAGCGTGAGATGAGAGGAATAACATTATATATTATCATACATCATCCGTGGGTTTGTTGGAGGATGTTATCAGTATCAATCATTCTGCCTCTGCCTCCAACAGAATTATACATATAATCAAGCAACCATAGATCAATCAAGTCGCCTAGGAGAACTAAAACACAAGCCAGCAAAATCACTAGCAACTTTAGGACTGCTTAAATAGTCCACGCCTCAAAAATGGATTGAAATAAGCAGATGACTTCATTCCACTTCGGAATGCTCCCCTAGAAGAGTTCATATTTAAAATATACTTCTAAATGTGCCTTTTCTTGTCTCAGGGCAGATCATGGTTCTTCAAAAGTCATCAAAATGCCAATTTAGATCTGATAATCCCTTATTATCCCCTGGATATGAATATAATTCCTATCAAAGAAAGGGTACACGTTGAATTAAAGGGAATGTTACAACAACAAGCACCTCAGGAAGAATACCGGCTGCAATGCTGGAGCTAATGAGGATCCTGAATAGACAAACAAACAAACATAGCACAATAAAATAAATGAAATCCAGACACACTTTTCAGTGGTGAAAAGGAGTTATTTGTGGTATATGTCTAATTGCACGTATAGATTTTGTAAATGTGTTGTTTTGTAGGAGCAGGAGTTTGTTTATCTTGCTCTAAACCCCTTACTCAAATCTCCCAGGGCTTCTCGCTTGAATGAAGGTCCCCAGGGATCTGATTTAATGCATAGATGAAGAACTAACCTAACAGATGAGGACTTCAGGCTCCAAATGTTAGCTCATTTTCTATTATAGTATACAAAGTTCCTTGCTCTCTTGAGAACCTTTTCTCAACCCAATCCATTAATTGGGGTTATAATGTGCCTCAGCTCTCAAAACACAGTACCATGATACAGGGGATTTTTCAGTGACCATAATTTACAACTGCTTATAAGTAAGGTAGCTGATCTTATGAAATCATATGGTAGCCAGCAAGGAATGTTACAGGCTATCTGTCAATTTAGCAAAGCCCAGGTATTGCTGTCACCCAATCACACACACCTTCATACACTGATAGCAACAACTACCACGCAGGGTCCAAGCTAACTATCAGGAGCAATTTAGGGTTCAGTGTCTTGACCAGGGACACTTCGACATGTGGCAGGGAGACGGGGCATCAAACCACCGACCCTGCAACCCAGTGGACGACCGCCCTACCTGCTTCACCACAGCCGCACTTATAATTGTGCTTTTAAAAAAAGTGTGTGCCTCTGTCAGGTAGGGTAGGTTCTCACCTCTGTATGCAGTCTGCGTTCGTATTACAACCACATCGTTGCAATTTCCCACTAAAATTCCATGTGGCATGTTCACTTAGAATATGGATCATGTTGACTGATGTGAAGTTGCTGAGTTTTCCTCAGCAAAGTAACATGTAAATTCTTGGAATAATCCCGCCAGCTTAGTTTCAAAAGTGTGTAACACGTCCTAATACTAAGGCATGATTCTTCACGCATTCACATGCACTGCTTGTATCTGTGCACATCTGTGTATCTTAGCAGGTGAGGGTGCATTTATGCCCATCATTTGACTAGAATGGGGGATAGAGGAAGTACATCCAAACTAGCTAAAAAATGTGTATTGTATGTGCTTCCAAGCTTTCGTGTGTGTATCTTTTGGGGACAAGTAAACAACTCCCTTCCAGTGTTTTCCTTCTAATCAAATCTATTTCAGTCTAATCATAGAGACAGTGTTGTACAACCACGTTGGCTCCAACTGTGCGCTACTTATATTTGATTGTCTTTTGATGTTTCCCAGCTGGTTTTCAGTGTGTTGTGGCATTAGCAGTGACATGTGTTTTATCAAAGTGCTGTCAAAACTGAGGAGAGCAAAATCAAAAACAACAACAGTTATTGTCTCTTTAGAGGCTTTAGGTTATGAAACTATGGAGAAATGTATTCTTTTTTTGTGATCAACTTTTTTTTCTTTCTTTTTAGTTAAAAGTCTAAATGTATTCTTATAAATGTGTAACCTTAGGACAGAAAACAGTGTTGTTTGAGGCCATAGGTTAAAACAAAATCAAATTCTGTCCACTGTTTGGTCTCAACCATGGCATGTTAAAGGTTGTGCCAGCAATTCTGGAGAATGCTTATTGTCAAAATCACTTTTTGGTGTCCTCACGATCCAATACCTGTTTTCACAGGCCACTACCTATACCCCCATAACCATCACAGACACTCTCACATATTGATTCATTACACTAGTTTTATTACAAAAATAAATTAAAGTTTTGCACAATCATACCTAATTTGTTATATGATAAACTAAAGACTGAAAGACTAAACACTCTGTGGTCCACTCTGACGTACAGAAGTGAGCAGAGAGTGGCCAAATAGGCAGCAATGTTGGAGGGACATAAGGGGCTGCTGTGCAGGCATGGCATAATGAAGTCAAATTGAGACATGACTCAATATCCCTGTGCCTAATTTTATTCACCTCTTCAAACATCCCCTTCTATTAGCCCGGCATGATTATCTCCCCTTCAGCTCCCATTAACTGACAGATTGTCTTAATATGAGTAGTTTTTAAAAGCAGCCATTAGCATCCCCTCATGATCGCAGATTTCATTAGGCACAATGCTAAATATCAACATGTCTGTTTTTAATGTTATTGATGAGAGATGGTGAATAATAATGGAGAAGTACATAATGATGTTTTTGGGCAGGTTCAAATGTACAGTCGCTCTGAACCAAAATTCACCCAAAGCGGTGTGACTCATCCGTTGAGAACCATAAATGCCCTTAATAAATAACACATCACAAATCCATCTTGATCCCACACTCTTCTCACGATCCCACACTCTTCTTCCACAGTACCCTCTCTGTGGAACTCTGCAGTATTCAGCCCTTGGACTTTTTTGACAGAGTCCTGGAAAGCTATTACTTCAAGTCCTGGTATTACTTTGCCCTCTGCACTTTTGTGTAAGTGTTCTCAAAGAGGGACCTTTCATGCTCATCAGCGGTTGATGAAAGTGCCACAGATCCACAAAAGCCCTTCCATCAGTAGGTTAAGAGACCTAAGAGGTGGGCATGGCTGCTCTGTTCCACCTCCAACCCTATGCCCCTGTAGTGCACTGTCAAGAACCCTGCCTTCAACCGGGCCAAGATGGTGCTGTGATGAAACGGTTTGCCTTGTTACTTTGGATACCAGAGATGATGTTCATCTCACTATACGGTCTGCATGCATGCCACAACCCTAATTTGCTTCAGGCATTCTTCAAATATGACTACGCAAAACACAATAACAGTTTACTGTGAGTGTGCTTGCACCAGAAAGAAATTCAGAAAGGCACAGAGGATTTACGCCTTTATTTGCGCCTTGTATTTCTCGTCTTTTAATGGCTTCATTACATGTACACCTCTATTCTCCAACTTAGAGTATTTTAAAATATTCTCACAAAAAGGTACTTCTAATAGTTATTTGTTATAATGATTTTTACTGAATTGCCAAACTGTCTGAGGTGATGTGACAGATTAAACCAAAGTGAAATACAACAAGACATATAAACAGAGAGCTTTGATATGGTCCACTACACGCATCTATTTAACTAGCTCGAAGTCCCTTTTTTCTCCCTCTTCACTCGATCCGCCAAACCTCCTCGTCCACTATTTCCATTACTGTGAATGCAGCATGGCAGACTGAGTTGGACTTGAGCCACAAATCATTAATTCTAATTAGATTACACAGTTAAACTGGTAGTTGTTTTAAATGCAGTATTCACTCTTTAGGATTTGTATCTATGTTTGTACTTTTATATACTATATATGTTTGTACTTAACATTATATCTGCACACTGTGGAGTTATTTTTCTACTTCAGCAGAGAACTTAATGCAAGGAACGAAAAACCGAGGCTCACTGAGGCAGCCAGGTGTGAATAATACTGAGGCTACTGTACTTTTGCTACACTACAATTCGCTGTCATTTCAAGGACTGTTATACTATTGTACAAAGAAAGTATGTGATATTTGACTAATAAGGCTCAGTTTAATCAATTTCTGGGTTTTACTGAGGGAAGAAAGTTAAGGTCCAACACTGATGATGAGGCTACTACACAAATCAATCACACAATTCAGGTTGCGTTGCTGTGAGACACAGCTGAAGCGTGAGCCCCAGACAGCTGCAGAGATTCAAATGAAAGGGTTTCTGTGCAAGACGCGTAAACGTGTAAAGTAAAACTTGAGATGCTTGCGGTGTATACAGGGGGTCAGAGAGAGTCATGCCTATAAAGTCAGGGATGATCACTCTGTTTTAACAAGCAAAACTATAAACTGAAGACCGCTCTCTCTTCCTCTCTGCCTGTCTGTCAGTTTGTGTGAGAGAGAGAGAGTGAGAGAGAGAGGACAGGCAATCACACGCAATCATTCACTCACTAGGCTACACTTGCAGATCGTCCCGCTGAAAGACGTCTGATCGCAAATCCTTACGATGTATCAGCCGCTGTTGTTGTGCTTAATGTTAGCGCTAGCATTAGCCGGGAGTATACAGTGACAATATCAGAATCAGAGTGTAATTAATCAACTTCTTCAGACAAACGCGAATCCTTCTGCACATTTTTTTCTAATTTCCGTTTTGCACATGGGCGTATTGGGTCGTGGGAAACAGTCTCTTATAACTTGATGTCAGGATGGCTGTCTATGTGCATGCTTGTGCGTCAGCTCATTAGCATCTGTACCGTCCCCAAGCACACCTCTCCCAATTGTGTCTGAGCTGACAAAGTGTACTGTACTTGAGAACGGAACGGAGCAGACACATTGGTCGAAAAAACTAGACTTCAGGGGGCAAAAGTACTTGGGCACGGTACAGATGGCCTAGTTTGAGTGCACCATCAGTCTTCAAGAAAGCAGTGTTCCAAGAGAATATTTAGCAATCAGTTAAAAATTTGAAAAAATGAATTATCTCTTTAAAGCGGACCTATGATGCTTTTTGACTTTTATGACCTATAAACGTTGTTATGATGATTTATAGTCATGCTTAACCACTAAATTATCAAATAATGACTTACATGCATTTCGACGTATTCCCTGCTGACCGTCTGGGGTGTGCAGAGCACTAGACACTATTCTAGCCAGTCAAGAAGTCACGTGTTCAAAGCGGCTTGACGCTTTGTAACTTCGTGACGTCGCATGTAACTTCGTGAAGTCACCACGCGGATGTTTCCATGTATGGTAATGCTGTCACATCCCTGTTCGCGTCTGCCTCGCGCCCTTATAGGTCCATGCTCGCGCTTCCCGTGTTCCGGAAGGAAGGTAACTAATCACAACGGAGTGGGGTTTGCAGGAGGGGGGGGGGAGGCGAGCGGAGATTGCCGAAGCACAGGCGGAGTGAGTGGAGATGCCCGAAGCACACACACTCAAGTGTTGACAGGACGTGCTGGATCGCCAAAATAAGAGAAAGAGCTTCCCGAAAATCTACATAGTTTTTTGTGATGTGATTCGTGTCAGGTTGCTCTATAGCAGTGTAAAACGTAGAAGTAGTATAATAGGTCCTCTTTAAAGTAATGAAATTACATTTGATTCAATGTAGGCTGACAGTGACACAATTACAATTTGCATAAGAGTTCTGTTTGTATGTCTATGTAAGCATGATTCAGCCATGGACAGCAGAGCTTCTCATTCACTCATGCTATAAGAGGCATTCTTTATATTTAAAAAAAACACCTGTATAGTAGGACACATTTAGCAAAAATAACAGGAGTGGAAGCAGGAAGTGTGAGCTATAAAAATACATCTTCTGCATGAGCAGAAGGTCTCACACCGAGTGTGAACTCCACCCTTTAATGTTGCCAGCTTTTTGCGTCGCTGCATCAATAATGGACATGTCCAAAAGTAATGTCAAATTGTGTCCTGTTTTAAGAACAGGTTTTGTCTTATAAGCAATTCATAAAACATTTTATACCAGAAAACACATGTTAACAAAAACACATAACTACTAATGCAGACCAGCAGGCTCTAATACTGTCACCAATACTTTTACCTCATAAGTGGAACCAGCTATTCAAAAGAAAATTCAATTGATAGAAATTTGTAATACTGAATTAAAGTATTTTTAAAAGCGTTTAAAAATTACAAATGATATGATTAAATTGCCTCTCCGGGAACCATCACCTTACCGTGGTGGAGAGGTTTGTGTGCCCCTGTGAACCTGGGAGCTGTGTTGTCCGGAGCCTAGTGCTCCTGGTAGGGTCTCCCAAGGCAAAGTGGTCTCAGGTGAGGGGCCCGACTAAGAATGGTTCAAAAAGACCCTATGGAAAATCACCAAAGAGGAGGAGAGACCCTGCCCGGAGGAAGCCCGGGGCCCCCGTCTGGAGCCAGGCCCAGAAAGGGCGAGCCTGCGAGCGTCTGGTGGCCGGGTCTGCCACGGGGCCCGGCCGGGCACAGCCCGAAGAAGCTACGTGGCACCAACCCCCTCTATGACCGATGGGCCCACCACTCGTCGGAGGAACCGCTGGGGTCGGGTGCGCTGCCTAAAGGGTGGCAGTGAAGGGCGGGGACCACAACGGACCAGACCCGGGCGGCAGAGGCTGGCTTTGGGGACGTGGAACGTCACCTCGCTGTGGGGGAAGGAGCTGGAACTGGTGCGGGAGGTGGAGCGCTACCAATTAGACCTGGTGGGGCTTACCTCCACGCACAGTCTTGGCTCTGGAACCGTACTTCTGGACAGGGGTTGGACTCTATTCTTCTCTGGAGTTGCCCAAGGTGTGAGGCGCCGGGCCGGTGTGGGGATACTCACGAGCCCCCGGCTGGGCGCTACTACGTTAGGAGTTTACCCCGGTGGACGAGAGGGTCGCCTCCCTACGCCTCCGGGTTGTGGGGGGAAGACTCTGACTGTTGTTTGTGCGTACGCACCGAACAGCAGTTCGGAGTATTCGGCCTTCTTGGAGACCCTGAACGGAGTCCTGCATGGGGCTCCGGTAGGGGACTCCATAGTTCTGCTGGGAGACTTTAACGCGCACGTGGGCAATGATGGAGACACCTGGAAAGGCGTGATTGGGAGGAACGGCCTCCCCGATCTGCACCCGAGTGGTCGTTTGTTGTTAGACTTCTGTGCTGGTCATGGTTTGTCTATAACGAACACCATGTTCGAACATAAGGATGCTCATAAGTGTACATGGTACCAGAGCACCCTAGGCCGAAGGTCGATGATCGATTTCGTGATCGTATCATCTGATCTGAGGCCGCATGTTCGGACACTCGGGTGAAGAGAGGGGCGGAGCTGTCAACTGATCACCATCTGGTTGTGAGTTGGGTCAAAGGGTGGGGGAAGACTCTGGACAGACCTGGTAAGCCCAAACGGGTAGTGCGGGTGAACTGGGAACGTCTGGCGGAGGCCCCTGTTCAAGAGATCTTTAATTCGCACCTCCTGCAGAGTTTTTCTAGCATCCCTGTGGAGGTTGGGGGCATTGAACCCGAGTGGTCGATGTTCAAAACTTCCATTGCTGAAGCCGCGGCAGACAGCTGTGGTCTCAAGGTCTTAGGTGCCTCAAGGGGCGGTAACCCTCGAACGCCGTGGTGGACCTCGGTGGTCAGGGAAGCCGTCCGACTGAAGAAGGAGTGCTTCCGGGATATGTTATCTCGGGGGACTCCTGAGGCAGTTGCAAGGTACCGACAGGCCCGAAGGGCTGCAGCTTCTGCCGTGACCGAGGCAAAGCAGCGGGTGTGGGAGAAGTTCGGAGAAACCATGGAGAAGGACTTTCGGTCGGCACCAAAGTGTTTCTGGAAGACCGTCCGGCACCTCAGGAGGGGGAAGCGGGGAACCATCCAAGCTGTGTACAGTCAGGATGGGACGCTGTTGACCTCAACTGAGGAGGTAGTCGGTCGGTGGAAAGAGCACTTTGAGGAACTCCTGAATCCGACTAACACGCCCTCTATGTTGGAGGCAGAGCTGGAGGCTGATGGGGGATCATCGTCAATTTCCCTGGTGGAAGTCACTGAGGTAGTCAAACAACTCCACAGTGGCAAAGCCCCGGGGGTTGATGAGATCCGTCCAGAAATGCTGAAAGCAATGGGTGTGGAGGGGCTGTCTTGGATGACACGCCTCTTCAACATTGCGTGGAAGTCGGGTACAGTGCCGAAGGAGTGGCAGACCGGGGTGGTGGTTCCTATTTTCAAAAAGGGGGACCAGAGAGTGTGTTCCAACTACCGGGGTATCACACTTCTCAGCCTTCCCGGCAAAGTCTACTCCAAGGTGCTGGAAAGGAGGGTTCGGCCGATAGTCGAACCTCAGATTGAAGAGGAACAATGCGGATTCCGTCCTGGCCGTGGAACAACGGACCAGCTCTTCACTCTCGCAAGGATCCTAGAGGGAGCTTGGGAGTTTGCTCATCCAGTCTACATGTGTTTTGTAGATCTGGAGAAGGCTTATGACCGGGTTCCCCGGGAGATACTGTGGGGGGTGCTGCGGGAGTATGGGGTGAGGGTGTCTCTTCTGAGGGCCATCCAATCTCTGTACACTCAAAGCGAGAGCTGTGTACGGGTTCTCGGTAGTAAGTCAGACCTGTTTCCGGTGGGGGTTGGCCTCCGCCAGGGCTGCGCTTTATCACCAATCCTGTTTGTGATATTCATGGACAGGATATCAAGGCGTAGTCGTGGTGGGGAGGGGTTGCAGTTTGGTGGGCTGAAGATCTCATCTCTGCTGTTTGCGGATGATGTGGTTCTGATGGCATCATCGGCCTGTGACCTTCAGCTCTCATTGGATCGGTTTGCAGCCGAGTGTGAAGCGGTTGGGATGAGGATCAGTACCTCTAAATCTGAGGCCATGGTGCTCAGCAGGAAACCGATGGATTGTCGACTACAGGTAGGGAATGAGTCCTTACCCCAAGTGAAGGAGTTTAAGTACCTCGAGGTCTTGTTTGCGAGTGAGGGAACAATGGAGCGTGAGATTGGCCGTAGAATCGGAGCAGCAGGGGCGGTTTTGCACTCGCTTTACCGCACTGTTGTGACGAAAAGAGAGCTGAGTCGTAAGGCAAAGCTTTCGATCTACCGGGCGATCTTTGTTCCTACCCTCACCTATGGTCATGAAGGCTGGGTAATGACCGAAAGAACGAGATCGCGGGTACAAGCGGCCGAAATGGGCTTTCTCAGGAGAGTGGCTGGCGTCTCCCTTAGAGATAGGGTGAGAAGCTCAGTCATTCGTGAGGAACTCGGGGCAGAGCCGCTACTCCTTTGCGTTGAAAGGAGCCAGTTGAGGTGGTTCGGGCATCTGGTAAGGATGCCCCCAGGGCGCCTCCCTAGGGAGGTGTTCCAGGAGCGTCCAGCTGGAAGGAGGCCTCGGGGAAGACCCAGGACTAGGTGGAGAGATTATATCTCCACCCTGGCCTGGGAACGCCTCGGGATCCCCCAGTCAGAGCTGGTTGATGTGGCCCGGGAAAGAGAAGTTTGGGGTTCCCTGCTCAAGCTGCTGCCCCCGCGACCCGATTTCGGATAAGCGGTTGATGATGATGATGATGATGATGATGATTAAATTGTATTTTTAAACATGTTTAACTCAGTATTGCAACATTTAATGAAGAACCCAATAATAGATTTGGAATAGAAAAAAACAGATGCATTACCTACTGCTTTTTTTATGTATACCTTTTCTGTATACATATTCTGTATCGCCTCGATACATTGTGCCAAGTCTACAGGAGGTTCACAGAAAAGGGCTACATTTTCGTATGGCAACACATTACGGGACAGTCGCCCAACAACACCCAATATGATCACCCACTACTTTAATTGTTTTATTATGAATGTAATTGTATTTAGTTTGACTTATTTAAAGCTCTGACTTCTGTAACACATTGGTACCAAATAAAAATCAGAACCCTATTTGCAATGCTTTAGCTTAATATCTTCTGATACATACAGTATCTCACAAAAGTGAGTACACCCCTCACATTTCTTCACATTTTTCTTTATATCTTTCCATGGGACAACACTGAAGAAATGACACTTTGATACAAAGTAAAGTAGTCAGTGTACAGCTTGTATAACAGTGTAAATTTACTGTCCCCTCAAAATAACTCGACACACAGCCATTAATGTCTAAACTGCTGGCAACAAAAGTGAGTACACCCCTTAAAACATTTTAAAAATTGGGCCCAAAGTGTAAATATTTTGTGTGGCCACCATTATTTTCCAGCACTGCCTTACCCCTCTTGGGCATGGAGTTCACTAGAGCTTCACAGGTTGCAACTGGAACCCTCTTCCACCCATTTATGACTGCATCACAGAGCTGGTGGATATTAAAGACCTTGCGCTCCTCCACCTTCCGTTTTAAGAAGCCCCAAAGATGCTCAATATGGTTTAGGTCTGGAGACATGCTTGGCCAGGCCATAACCTTTACCCTCAGCTTTTTTAGCAAGCCACTGGTCGTCTTGGAGGTGTGTTTGGGGTCGTTATCATGTTGCAATACCACCCTGCGGCCCAGTTTACGAAGGTTGAGTGCACATGGTCAGCGTCGTACACAGAGGTTGGCTTTGGAAAATAGACGTATGAGTGCTGCCAGCATTGCTGAAGGGCTTGAAGGGGTGGGGGTCAACCTGTCAGTGCTCAGACCATACGCCGCACTCTGCATCATACTGGTCTGCATGGCTGTCAAACCAGAAGGAAGCCTATTCTAAAGATGATGCACAAGAAACCCCACAAAAAGTTTGCTGAAGACAAACAGACTACGGACATGGATTACTGCAACCATGTCCTGTGGTCTGATGAGACCAAAATACATGTATTTGGTTCAGATGGTGTTAAGAGTGTGGAGCGGCAACCAGGTGAGGAGTACAAAGACAAGTGTGTCTTGCCTAGAGTCAAGCATGGCGGTTGGAGTGTCATGGTCTGGGGCTGCATGAGTGCTGCCAGCACTGGGGATCTACAGTTCATTGAATTCTAACATGTACTGTGACATACTGAAGCAGAGCATGATCCCCTCCCTTCATAAACTGGGCCGCAGGGCAGTACTGCAACATGATAACGACCCCAAACACCCCTCCGAACGACCACTGGCTTGCTAAAGAAGCTGAGGGTAAAGGTTATGGACTGGCCAAGCATGTCTCCAGTCTTAAACCCTATTGAGCATCTTTGGGGCATCCTAAAACGGGAGATGGAGGAGCGCAAGGACTCTAATATCCACCAGCTCCTTGATGTCGTCATGAATGGGTAGAAGAGGGTTCCAGTTGCAACCTGTGAAGCTCTAGTGAACTACATGCCCAAGAGGGTTAAGGTAGTGCTGGAAAATAATGATGGCAAAACAAAATATTGACACTTTGGGCCCAATTTGGACATTTTTTCTTAGGGGTGTACTCACTTTTGTTGCCAGCAGTTTAGACATTAATGGCTGTGTGTCGAGTTATTTTGAGGGGACAGTAAATTTACACTGTTATACAAGCTGTACACTGACTACTTTACATTGTATCAAAGTGTCATTTATTCAGTGTTGTCCCATGGAAAGATATAATGAAATATTTGAAGAAATGTTAGGGGTGTACTCACTTTTGTGAGATACTGTATCCCTCTAAAAGTCCCTAAATACTTGCCGCTTCGAGTCTGCGGACTAATACATTAGCTGTCCGCGTATGCGAGGTAGCGATCATGCATATAACATATCCTCTGCAGGTCTGCATTGTCATAAGTTACACATTTTGAGGTTTACACGGTCGACCGCTGAGGAGTTGGCAGTATGGCAGTATGGCAGTATGGCTGTATGACGATTTTTACATCACGCATTCCAGAACACCTCCTGCGGCCATGCGTATGCAGCAAATTTGAATTTGCCTTAGGATCCAAGATATTCATGCAGTTTGTATACTGTTAATGTTCAGAGGAATGCCTTAATTTGACTGGCAATGGTGAATAATCATCTATGCACAATTTGACCAGTGTGGGTCCACATTTTCTGCTTTTGCAAATGTGTAAAGACAACAGTCATGTTGGATGGTGTTCTCAGAAGAAAAGCAAAGTTATATAGGGGAGGAGTGAGATGTTGGAGAAGTGAGACATAAAGCTGGGAACACACCGCACTGGCCGCGCGGCGAGATTACATACAAAGTCTATGTACTAGCGCGTGGCCGCGCGTCCACCCAATAATCGGCGTCCAGCGGCCGGCGGCGGGGGCTTGCGCGGCGCGTGGCCGCGCCTCATGAGAGGCGCGTGAATTGGGAGCGCGGCCATTAGCGGCGCATAGAAATTGTGTCATCGAAGGAGCGTGAATCGAAGGCTTGTGCGGCGAACACGGCGCCGCAGAAAAAGTTGAAAATTTTTATCTTTTTCTGCAGCGCCGCCGGGCGCCGCGCCTCCACAGCCAATCAGCGTTGAGATTGCCCGGTGGCGGTGGTCTGCAAGACGAGGTGGGCGTGTGGAGTGAGGACATTGGGCTTCCAATACATTCTGCAAATATGTGTCTTTTGCATCTGTTTAGCTGTTTGTTGTACTTTAGCCAAGGTAGCGCCGGTTAGCATAGTGAAACTCACCCAGCTGTGTGCTGCTCCTGAGGATAATATGAACCCAAACTTGACGGCGGTGTCCGTGTGGAATTCCATATAGGCTAGTACAGCGAAGCACCGGTGTTGTCCTCCGTCAGCCGGCACACTTTCACTTTCAGGTAGGCTGATGTCTGCCTTTATTTGTGCCGCTGAGCACACACTGCTGGTGTTAATGTGTTTAGTATGTTGCTGAATTGCTGTTAATGTGTATTTGCGATCGGGGTGCGTGTTCATGCTGTTTTAATGATATTTGTGACAAGACGGCCGCTGGTTACACAGTGAACCTACATCTGTATTTTTTGGCACAGCTGGACCATGTTATTGTTGTTGTTGCACCGTAAGTGTGACGGGTCTGATCTCGGCGTCGGCGTCAGGAATATATGGCCCAATATGATCAAGCGGCGAGCCTCCTGCGGTCACGCGGCCAACCGCCGCCTGGCGGCGACTGCGGTGAACATGGCCCAATATGACCAAGCGGCGAGCCTCCTGCGTTCACGCGGCCAACCGCCGCAGGCGGCCAATGCGGTGTGTTCCCAGTTTAATGATGACGTTTCATTAATGGGTCAGATGTTTGTCTAATGCAATCCATCCTTTTTATTTCAGGACACGTTTGGCAGCTTGGGAGCTAAGAGTCACAGTTTAATTGATACATAGCCAATGATGTACGGATTTTAAGATTAATCGCTGACTAACCTTGCTTCAAAGCTTAATCTGGGATTAAGGTATGCTGAAAACTGCCAGGATGTGACAGCTATGCATGAGTTTCTGAGACATTTTCTAACCACCACAAGGAGCAATACCACGAAACTGGAGCTTATATTTGAGAATGTGTCCACCTAGGATCAATTTATCTTGAGGCACAAAACATGATGATTCATGCTCCCCCACTGTGCTTGAAATACTGATCACATGCATTTCTTTGTCTAATGTGAAAAATGTTGAACTGCTCCACATTTTAAAAGTTGTCTCAAGTAGGATTAACATATTTTAGCATGTTTTCCACGTTCATCAAAAAACTGCGGTTGTTCAGTCTTTCTGTTTGAGAACCTTAAAATTACTTTCCTTATTCACATCCCTTAAGTGAAACTCAAAACCACGGTTCACTCCACTTTGATTTGGGCTGATCAGACCGTTGCTGGGGCTGAGGGTGTGCACGGACAGCACATGATTAATGACACGCTCACGCCAGAGTGGGTGCTTTTTTATATATTGCCATTCACTAACCTGAATATGCTGTTCTTCAACAATGTACTTAAGTCCCTAGTTATAAAGAAACACAATTCTATAAATTAATTTCTTAGATGATAAAATTCCCAAAGGTAGGAAATGTTCACAGTTAGAGCTGTTTTTATAGCTGATTGAAATCAATTTGCAAACAGAATGATTTCCCCGCTGATTAATACAGCATGTACACAATATTAGTCTCTATAGGGAATGTTAAACGGCACCTTGAAGAACTGCTATTACCCTTTAGATTATAGATTTCCACACCAGCTCAGGAATGAATTTTGCTGTGTAAAACACACCTAAATGAATTATGCTGTCCTTTATGCTTGTCCTTCACCTTTGATTTCTGAGTGGAGTTCATTTCCATAAGCAACCTCTTAATGTTTTTACCCTTTTTCTAAAATCAAATACATTGCCCACAAAAACAAACAATAAAAGAACACATGGAAACAAAAGGCTATGAATATGTGGCATGTGGGACTAGTACTGTGAAAGCGCAGGAGTTGATTTGATGAAAATTGATTTTTTTTTTTGCTTTGCCAGTAGATTTTTAAACCACCTCTGAAATTACTGTTCACCTCACGTCTGAAGTAACATACTGTACTGTATGTTGTCATGGGTCTGTGCCTTAGGGCGGTGAAATTTCCCTCTGTGTAAAATAGGTAATTTTTCATTTTCTGTGCAAAACTGTGCAGATTTTATTTGCCAAAATGTACATTTATCTATCCATTTTAAATACCTGCTTATCCTGTTTGGGGTGTTCTCAGGCCATAACTAGCGTTTTGTTTGTAGTTTAGTGGATATACTGTATGAACAGGTTACCAGTCTATCTCATTGCCCAAGATATATACTGTACATGTTTTTTTTTTTTAAATTAAAGATATTTTTGGGGGCATTTTTTATAATACATTTATTTATTTTTATTTGATAGTGCAGAGAGACAGAGGTGTAATGGGGCAGAGAGGGGAGTGACATGCCGAGAACGACCGCGGGCGGGAATCTGCTGCTTGGCCCGGCCCGGGGGGACGGCCTACCAACTGAGCTAAGGGCGCCCCCACCGTACATGTTTTTAAATAAAATAAATATGATAATAGTCTGTACCATTTTTAGAACTTTGGGTTTGTGTCATGTTTTGTTAGACATATGTTAAAATTGGTTTACATTTAATATATTTTAGACATTGATGTATTGGTGTGAATTAAAACATCGATAAGATACTTTAAGAGTATTAAGTAGGTTAGTAGGGGAGGGTGGGGGGAGCTGTGTCACTTTTTACTCAAAGTGACTTTAAAGTGAGGCCTTGACAGTAATGTCTCCAACTAAAATATGTATGTAGGGGAGAACGGGGTAAGTAGGCACACTTTTTACTCTAGTGAGAATTGCTCATCACCTAGACATCTTTCAAATCAATAGTCATTCCTACATTAAATTGAAGCTTAAGGTGTTGGCTTGAAATGTGTACCCCTTACTTTTTCTATCCTATTGTTATAAAGAAGAAATGAATCATCAAATGCACTAAATCACTAAAACATGTGTCAAATGTTTTCAAATGTGTCTATAATTGTTCAGACACCATAATCAAAAACCCTGATCATGGAAATGTTACTTTGAAAGGCAAAACACAGTTGTTTGAGCTTAAATGTGCTTATATCTTATTTCATGTGTCTCCCTTCTTTACAGGATGAGTCAAATGGATGGCTCCTCTTAAATTTGTGATCACATTTCTAATTTCTTCTAGGGGTGGCAGTGGCACTACTTCCCCACTGGCACAACTCACTCTCCCCTATTTATTCTAATCTCACAGGTGTAAATTATCGACGACGTGTACTTGTTTAAGTTAAAATATTTCTATTATACAACACTTGCAGTCCAGGGTTTCATTATTGCCATTCTACTTAACATAAGAGATGTTGTGAATAGCTCAATAGCCTTTTTCTTTTTTTGAGGTTGAACTTTTTTGTTTGTTTGTGCTAGCTAGCGCAATGTGTGCTTGTGTATGGTCATATCCGTGCGAAAGGCCACAATTTGCAGTAAATAAATGTCCACATGTGTCTCCAAGTGTCTCTGTAGGCTATTTAAAAAGAAATCAAGCAAGTAGACTAATAATAACATTAATGAATTATAGGTTATCGCATCACAGAAGGCATATTGGCCTATAATAATTAAAAAACACCACCTGAACTATGCTTACAGTTTAAAAATGTTTTGAATGAAATGCAAACCTCACCTCAGTTACAAATTGAGCTAATAAACTGAACTTCAATTTTTTTAAGTTGCTGCAGAAGTTATCTCTGCTAATTTTATAATCTAACATCTAATTTGATAATAATGTGATTGTATGCAGAATGCTCGTGCCAGACTCAGACAGAAACTTGTACAGATAAATAAATAAATAAATATTAGCAGGTTCTAAACAGTATTTCAATTTAGGAGGAGGGGGGGGCGCAAAAACATTTCTGTCCCCTGGGGGGGCATGACAGAAAATAATTGAGAACCACTGACCTAGGGACGTTTGTGGCGCTTGATATTTGATTTACTTCAAAATAAGATTTTCTAAAAAGTGTAAATAACCCCGGGAGGACCTACCCCCTACACACACATATTCGGCCCCAGTTACAAGATAAAACAATTCCAGCAGCCTACACACACACACATACATAGCTGTATGGGCCTTTTATTTTGATTACATGTTAATTTTGAGTGTAAGAAGTGCCTTCTGCCTAAAGTAAACTCTAAATTAACTCAAACGTCTTACAAGAGGTTAATGAATGACAATGATGCAATTCTACAGACTTGTACAACCATTGAACTGCAATTGCTTCATATAATAGCTGTGATTACATATTTCAAGCCACTGACTACCTTTGATCTCATCAAGGTGACATTTCCTTCCAAGGTTTGAGGTTGTAAAATTACTTGCAATTTCAGATAAGTAATTTACTAACCTGAGGTGCATTTCCCTAATCGGCAAAAGCATCAAACACGGTTCTCTTAGTCCAGTGGTTCCCAGCCATATCTGGGGGAGCGTGGGGCGTGAGAAGATTAATGGGAGAGGAAAGAAGAAAACAGTTCTGATACAAAGCTACACAGTCATTTCGAGGGGACCTTACACCAATCTTGTTTTTACAAACTCATACTGTAGAAATATGAAGTGTTACAACAAGGGTCTCCAACCAGACAGTTTTCTAGAATGAGATCAGGAGCCAAACATTTTGGAAACCACTAGTTTGATAGGTTTAAGTTAAGAGGAAAAATGTGTGCAGAATTGCAGCCTAAAGGTATTTTCCAGTATAGAAAAGAAAAAAACTGCTGTATACAACCAAAGTCTCCAATAAATAAAATACTTCTTAAATAAAAGTGAAAGTTCTGCACCGCAAACCAAACAAGCCTGAACATATTTATTTAAACATATTGAAAATGAATGTACAATATAAGTTGGTGTACCTTGCATAACTGCATGAACCTAGGGATGCACCGATCCACTATTTTTAGTTCCGATCCGATTCCGATATCTGGGTTTTGGATATCGGTCGATACCGATACTGTCCGATACAATATCATAATTGTTATACATTTTTTTGTTGGTGGTGATGTTATGTATTAGGCTAGGAAGGCTTAAGCAATTCTAATTTAAAAGAACAAGAAATATACACAAATGCATATAGGTTTATCTTAAAGGCCTACTTCACCGGTTGGAATATGAAGGTGTATTGAACTCGGAGATCCTATGAAGTATAAATGTGCAAAAAAAATTGAAATCGGATCATCCTAGCCTGAGAAAAGGCAGAAAGAGTGTTTTATGGTCTCACTGTCTAACCCTACATTTCTCTTTCTGTGACATCACAGAACATCACTGAAAGGTGGCAGAAGGTAATTTAACCGCAATTCTTACCATTTGTACATGAATATAGGGCCACTGGCTCCATTGTATTTGAGAATTATTATCAAAGGGGCTCAGAAATGAAGCTTGAAACAAAACTTAGGATGAAACACATTGTGTGAGACTTTACAAAGAATGGCAGGATCAGAAACTTCCAAACACTCTCCATTACACAGCACTGTTCAAAATCAATGTCCATATCTGGCTTACCCACTGTAGCGCATAGAAGTGGTAATTGTATCGTTGGCAAAGCGTTTTCAGTTCATTCTGATTAAGAGAGACATTTTGTCCTAGATGTGTCAGCTGCCGAGTGGAAGCTGTGCACAATAAGGTTTCGACACTGACCTAGTTGATTAGTGGCAGACTGGAGAGAAATAACAGTAATGTACGTTCCACAGGACCATTAGTTGTTGTGCTCTGTGTGTTTCAGTTTCCAGACTTTTTTTGCGCTAATGTCATGTATTTATTTGTGTAAAGTCTTGGATAATGAAAGGTGACAGGAGTGAGAAATAGCTTTAGCAAATCCTATGCCTGAGCACGAATGTTGGATTACACCGGTCTGCTGCTGGTGGCCTGTGTGACAGAGCTCAGAGCCGTGCTTCAAATACAGATTCCAGTATTTGCAGTGTGTTGTGCTTTCTCTTGTTTTGTTTTTCTTAACGACAAAAATGTTTTCTTCATCTGCTTATGTCCTGGGTATTTGATTGTGTTTTATTAAGATGCATTGCATTGAGGTCCCAGAGCCACCGCACATACATATCCATACCTGCTGTAGCTGGAGTCATGGGATTTGAGCAATGAGAGTGGAAAAGCAGCGGTCAAGATACTAACATTAGACCTGTTGGACGATTCTGCACAGTCTGCAAGATTTATGTCCAGGGCCATTGTCACTGCACCATGGAGCTTAACTAAGTGTAGCGAAACAGAAATGAGGATGAGGAAGTCAGATATGGGGGATGGGCTTCGGAGAAGCTGTGAGAGGGGACAGTTGGAATACCCCTAGTCTCGCAAAGCCAGACCAAACTACAGCAAGTAGTATGGTCTGGAAGCACTCCGTTTAGAGCCGTCTATTCGGGGGGAAACTGGGCTGGCCTGTTTTTATTTATTTAAACCAATCACAATCATCTACGGCGGGGCTAACCCCGGGAAGCAGCCAATGGAGGCGTAGCGTTGTTTGCCGACGCGAGTGGTCAAGCGAGACTAGAATACCCCCAAACTGAATTATTATTCAAATGAGAAAGTGGAGCAGACATGATTGTGTTCTAAGTTGGACTGGGGATACAGACTATTGTTGGATGATAAGCAAAACACATTGAGAAATTCCCAAAGGACCCTGGGCAAGATGTTTTTTCAGTCTGACTGTACTAAAAGCACCATCAGTTACAATGTCTATTAGGCAACAACATGAACTCATGTATAAAGAATTTGTTGGAAAAAGAGCCGGTATTTAAGTGGAATCTTTATTCTGATGTCTTGTTAATTACAGTTTATATGTCCATTTAATTTGTATGCATTTTTTCTAAGATTATTTTTATGATTTAATTAGACAGTTTGGAGAGACAGAGGTAAAATGGGGCAGAGAGGGACATGACATGCAGAGAACGATCACGGGCCGGTTTCAAACCCATGATCTGCTGCTTCGCAAGACTGAGCCTGTATGGACGGGCGCTCTGACCACTACACCACAAGCTCCCTCCCATGCTGCCTTTATTTTGTACATTTCCCACAGTATTTTCAAAATGGGAGTCACGGCTTCCGAGCTTTGAGTACATTCAATTTTCTGCTACTGAAGAAAAAAATCAAACTGCTCACTTTTTTTCCATTCTTTGATAATGAGCATGAAATTAAACTTCTCTTTGTTTGAAAAAGAGGGCACCACCAACAATTAACCATTTTTTCTCTCTTTTTATTCATATATTTTTGTGTGCCCTCTGGTATAAATATGGTCTTGATGCTTTTAATGTCTATTTGACATGCTCTTCACTCACTCCAAACTGAGTCCGCTCCTTATGTACCCCCTGCTGCCGCTCGCTGGAGGCATTATTCTTTCCCACACCATCACATCTACCTTTGGCATAAATGTATATATTACCATTTCCATACTTTATTTATAGTTATCACTTTTGAATGTCTGATGGACGTGCTTGTTTATGTAGTCCAGGACTGTCCAGATATTCACCATCACTGGCTATGATTATCCAAGCTATTTCAACTTTGTTTCTTTTAACTGTAAAAGGTGAATATGTGCAATGAATCCATATATTGTTCTAAATAGATATAATAAGAATTCTTGATGTGTGTAGATTATCAATTTGATGCCTGTTGTGTGGTAAGTGTCACGCGTTGGAGCGTAAAAAGTAAACATTTTTGAACTCACGCTTTGATGCGGTAGGCACGCTGGTAACGCGGCTGACGCACCCAACGCACCGCTTTCCCGCGATTAACGCATCAACGCGCCTAAACCAATGGTTCCCTATGCAAAAATGCCGATTATCTACGCCTTTACCGCGCCTAACGCGTTTGGTGTGGCCGTACCTACAGACTGCTAGGGTCGTGAACGCTCACGCAACTGAAGCATCAACGTCGTTGCCAAGGTGGACAGACAGTCCCACAGCCAATAAGAATGGAGAATCTGAGCCTCGCTCTGATTGGTCAAAATTAACATGAGCGTTGGCAATTTTTGGGGGCAGTACACAGAGGCAGGGGGGAGCAAAGTGATGAAAAAATATTTTCAGACCACTTCACCTACATATAGCTGAATGGCTATTATGAGAGTTTTGCCAAATATTACAGTGAAAACATGACCAACCCTAGCTTTAATAACCCTTTTGTAAGCAAATTAATTGATGGCTGGGTGCCAAAGTTACTACCTCTAAGTGTTTCCAGGATATTGGAAAAAGTATGTTCTTATTTTACCAGCAGGGATTTTTATTTTTTTAAACTCATAGAAAAAAGGCGTCCTTAGGAGAGCTTGAGTCTGTTTTGTGCTCAGGCTGTTACAACAAATCTTTGAGCACAAGCGGAGCCCATAGAACAGGTTACCTTTGCACTAGCTGAGTAGCATGCTGAAATGTGCTTCCATACCCATCATTTTGTTTAGGACATTTTATAATATAGGCTACAGTAACTAGTACAAACAAATGGAATGCTCAGTGTGGTTTAAGGCTATGTAGCTAATGAAAAGGCTCAGTCACCTTTATTAAAAAACCTGGGGCCTCATTTATCAACCGTACTTACGCACAAATCTGTGCGTAAGTAGGGCGTAAGAACATTGCCACGCAAAGTATGGAATTTACCAAAATGTACTTAGACTTATGAATGTGTGTAAATATAAGCACAACTCTGACCATGCTTACGAACAGAATCTAGCGGTAGAATAGCGATATTACAAGCACAAAGCAAAGCATTTAAGAGTTTCAACGTCTGCATTAATACTAGAACCGCCAGCGTTCTCTTTATATCTATAATCGCCACGCATCAAATCCACCCGTGCATTTCTAGGGTAATATAAAGTCATACATTTGTTTGTTTAATCATCATCTGTGTTTTGGACCTCTTGTTTTATAATCTAAGTTTCTTTAAGAACACTGATCACGACTCAGTAATGAAACTGAAGTAGATATAAAATCGCCAATACATCAATGAAAACAGACGTCAAAACAGCGTCCAAATGAGCTAACATCCTAAATGCAATAAATGGTTATATGGCACACTTATTTTTAGGTAAGCTCTAATTGATTATTCATTAAATGTGTCACACGTTTACATATTTTGAAGCGGAGGATCCCTCCGATGCTCTCTGTGCTTCTCATCTGACAGCACTCAGCTGTGAGCTGGACGAGCCGCGGTGACTCGCCAGACTCGCCAATCACTCATTTCACTTAGTAACTCTAATGTTGTTAGAAACTTATCTTCATCTCTTATTTATTGAGAGAGTTTATGAATGACTGCACGTAAAGTTGTCAGATCGCGGACCCCAAACAATGCCGTTGCCTTACAACTTCACAAAATATCACATTTTCCCATGAAGCAAGCTTTCTTTTGTTTTAATGCCTGCACTAAGTGAGCCAACAAAATATGTTTTGCTTTGATTCAACCTCATTTACAAGGGTTTGTCCATTTATGTGTTGGAGAAGTTTCTTTTCGTTGCCCTCTTTGCCATTGTAGCGGAGAGGGATAAAACACATTCACATGGTTGATAAAGGGATGTGTTGTGACCATATATGGTTAATTGGAGGCGTTTCTGAATGCAAATGGTCTGAGCGTGAACGAGCATGGTACTTAAGAACATGTGGGATTTATCAAGATTGATGACTTACTGGTGTGCGTACGATAGGCCAGCGCACGTTTGATAAATACCGATTTTTTTGTACTTAAGCACATACTAAATTCCATTCGTAAGAGTGAATTTAGAACCTTTTCTACGCACTGTTGATAAATGAGGCCCCTGGATCTGGAAACATCATGAATAATCTGATCCGTCAAAAATCACACCCAAATGATTGGTAAATGGACGAATGAAGGATCCTAAAGGACAACCAAACACAATAATCCAAGGATAATTTGCATTACGACAGAGAAAATTCTAATCCAACCGTGTTTTGAGATCTCTAAAGCAAGGGCTAAAATTAGTCTTCGTCATTAGTTTTTGCATGCAAATCAATTTGCACGTCTTCTACAAAACAGTGGAATTAAATATTCATGTATTCGAACACCAAAAATGCACTGCACTTTCTTCTTTTTCTGTGAGGGATGCACCTAAGGCACACTCACACTAGACCCATACCGTTCCTAAGCACGATGGTCTTGGGCACGCTTGGCCCAGTGTGGGTGCGCCCTTAGTGTACAGGTGGCATGGACTTAGACAAAGTGCCATAGTGCCTGTAGCCAGACTCTTCCGGCCAATAACTAAGTCAATGCACAAGTCTTATAGCAGCCTAATTAGACAGCTGAGGGATCTATATTCTTAAATGTGCTCCCCAATTGTGGAATCAAATAAGAGAAAAGATTGTAAAGTCTGGCAAAAGCATCCTGTAAGTATAATGTAATTTTATGTCAAGAGTACAAAGCATAGCGTGTGATCCATCCTCAGTGAGTAAATGGATAAAATGCACTTTTACATAAAAGTGGTAATCCTAGAAAGGGGAAGTGAAATACAGAATGTAAGGGGATGATTCTGTTCAGGAGAACCTCAGACAATAAATCATAAACTGTTTGTTGGGTAAACAAGGCCATATTAGGAAAAGCCAAAGACATGACTGACAGTGCATTTACTATACTGTACAATTGAGGACACTTATGAGCATCGATTTCAGCACACCGATTAAAAGGCAACATCACTGTATTGAACATTGAAAACTCAACAGCTGAGTGAGTTAAAGCTACTACGAGTAAGTCGGCACGTTGGCGACACCTTTGAACAAAAGCGGTAATATTATTACGACGCCAGCTGTCGTGAAGCTGTTATGTAGCTCGTCCAGGGAGTGCAAGAGTCAAATAATCAGGAAGCAATATGGTGCGTGGCGTGTCCGTGTGTTGAAAGTGTGAGGGCACCGGACTCTTTTTGGCTCCGTGAGTCTATGGGTGACACAGCATCAACTAATGCCAGTAAGTGCTAAACACACCTGATTGCAATGAGTTGATGCATTGTCACCTCTCACGGAGCTGAACGAGTCTCCGTGTCCTCACACAAAGCGAATGAACGAGAGATGGCAGTTAGTTAGTATGGATCACGATGAGGTAATGTGTTGTTGTAAATAATGACTATTTCCGATGAATAATGGTCATCTGATGATGCTGGTGAGGCAAAGTAAACTTTGTTTTAGTAGGCTACCGCTCATTCATTTAGGAGTAAACACTGCAGTCTAGTTTCGCTGCGTGAAATTGTGTATACGTTGCTTGGCAACGCCCTCCCGCCCGACTATCACTCTCCCTTTTAGCTTTTCTTCATTGCATTTTCTTTTCTTTCTTTGATGGTTCAGCCCCGTTATCAGTCATTATGACGACAAATAACTGTCTCAAACAAGGCTCCCGCTCCCCTTCCCTCACCTGGAGGGATAGGCTTCTCAATTCACGTTCCTGCGCCACACTGAAATCTGCGACCAATACGGATATGTGACCATGGAGCATGCACGCGTCAACCAAAAATCGGACTGGGTGTACGACCAGATCAAATGCAGTAATAAAAACTATATAAAAATGTCTTTCTTTGCACAGATGGTCTAGTTTGCTGTTAAAGGTAATTTATGATTATGAGAGGAAACATGAGGCTGTTTAAAAGATATTTAAATGTTACTCGTAGCCGCTTTAAACCGGGAATTTCTATCAGACATACTTTTATTTTGATCCATTCGGTCGTTGGACTGCAGAGGGTGTTCTCGTCAGATTGATTGTCCTCTGTTAGATGGCAATCTGTTTTAGTAATCGGCTTCTCTTCACTTGTGATTTAGTGTGTGGCCAGGTCCACACTCTGCCCAGGCAGTGCATTACTGGCCTGACCTCCTTTATGATTCCGTTAACCAGATGGCTTTCTTCTCTGGCAAACCAGCTATGCAGCGTGACCCTACCCTGTTTGTTGAGCATTTCAATCGAACTTGAAGCCCCAAGTCTTTTCTGATGAGAAAGCAAAGTAGGCAAATAAGGCGCATCTCATTTTTGACTTGGCCAACCGTGTATAGCCGGACATGTGAGAAAACGAATTAAGTGTTTTGATTACTTAGCTGGAACATCACCGCATGGCCAGCAAACTCCTCTGTGAAATTACAGTGTATGGCCATCATCTGATTGCTCAAAGTTTTCAGGAACCAATCAACATATGGTGTAAATACATGGCCAAAAAATATAGCGGATCAACTTTTGGCTGTTAACCCCCCATCAAGGAAATGGCATTTCAGTCATACTTGGCAAGAAACTAGTTTCAACATTTTCCGACAAGCCCCATTCACTGAGTACGTTTGGCTTTGTTTGGCCTTCACAAACATACTCAATCAGACCTATTCTTTGTGCTAATCGACCACCAGCAAATACTGGGAAAACGGCCGTCAACTGTCAAGTTGAAGTTGACTCAACAAAGGTCAACCATTAACAAGACTCTGAAATAAAATGTATTTAGACCAGAATATGATGGCTGACAGGATAATTGATTCTATAATATTAGTAAAATAATAAATATTATTTTGAGTGTAAACCGACACCGACAAAGATCTGTACAGCAAATTAACCCTCCTAATTTTCTGGCATATTTCATATTTCATTTGCACGTGTGTATTGTCAAATAGAATTGCCGACAAATATGACACCCTCTGCTTTTAAATAATAATGATAATGAATGGTAATGGTAATGATTTGAGTCTTCTAAAGTCACACGGCCAGGGACAACTTGAATCAAATGGTAATAGAGGGCGGAAGACTGAGCTAGAAGAAGAACGAAAAGACAAAGTGAGAAATGTAATTTAGTGCTGTATTTAGGCAGCACCTATACCACTATTATCATCTGAATAAAACCGCGCCCTTAAGCCTGCAGTGTGTCATGCATTTACAGTATGATAAATGTAATGACTGACCGAGCATATAACAGATTCAGTATCACACATATGCTGGACTGACAACGCCATTTGGATGATTAAAACTTTAATCTGACTGATGAACGCAACGTAATACATCATGTGAAGACAAGTGTCGTTAAAACATGTTAGAGGGCTGAACTTTTGAATAATACCTTTAGCATTATTCTGTAACCATATTATGAAGCTAATGATTTATGGAAATGATTTAGAAAGTGCAATAAGCAGTCAGAAATGTATAGCATCTGTCGTTAACAGAATGGATCTCTTTCGTATTGTGATTAACTGTTCAGATTGTTATGTAACCAATACTTTAACTACACAGCGTGAGGACATTTGGTCGTCCACTAAAGTTGTTTGTTTACTCCATGTTCTGAATGGAATTATTGTTCAAAGCAACTTCAAGATTCTCATCACGTCCGCGCCATTAAACTTCATCGACAGACGCTCTCTCTCTCTCTCTCTCTCTCTCTCTCTCTCTCACGCTGCTAAACTTGTATAACTCACATCCATATTTCCATTTTATCAGGGAAACTGTAATTACCTGATCTCAGATTACTGTTTGATGTTGTCTTTAATCCTTCCAGTCAAGCGACTGAGACACCTTATTGATGGCCTCTGCTGAACAGATTTTGATCAGGGGGTTCTGGGACTGCCTGCCGATCAGTACCTGTTCAGTATGTGAACACTTGACTCCAATGCATTCAGAATATAGCCTATTAACCAAACTGCATGTATCTGTAAAGCAACATGAAATGGACGGAGACCGTATGCCATTTGAAGACCGTTTCATTAAATGTTAACTGTGGGAGCATACGTCTGGTTTGGTTTTGAACTCCATAAAGAGGCTCACAGTCCATTATCTGTTTCACAAGTGCTTTCAGAGGCTGGCGATGCAGACCCATGCTGCCCCATATACTGTATCTACCTACACTGGCGCTCCAAGGCTTCCATAGTGAATAGAAAGATAATGGTAGGGTAATTGCTTTTCACTTTGTTCTGACTTGAGTGACTTGCACGTATATATGTTAAGAAGCGAGAGTAATCATTAGGAGACTGAAGTCATTCAATCTGATAATAGGGGAGAGTGGCCTGAGTTGTGCTGGTGGGGAAGTTGTGCCACCCCTTGTTTCTAGAAAACCATAGAAGAAATTTGAAATTTGGCCACATATTTAAGAAGAACCATCCATTTGACTCATCCTGTAAGGAAGGGAGAAACATGGAATAAGATATAAGCACATTGAGCTCAAAAACTGTTTTTTGCCTTTCAAGGTAAAATTTCCATGATCAAGGTCTTTTGATTATTGTGTCTGAACAATAATAGACACGTTTGAAAACATTTGATACATGTTTTAGTGCTTTAGTATGCTACACTTTGTGTCTATATAGTTAGCACGATGTCAGCCCTAAACTGCTGCATCATGCTTGTTATCCAAAATTCTGGCGTTGGAGTGATTTTTGCCAGAGGGCCTGGGCAGAGTTATAAGTAAGTAAGTAAGTAAAATGTATTTATAAAAGCACATTTATAACAGTTTGCGCTGTCCAAAGTGCTGAACATAGTGCATTCAGTAGGTAAAAATGAAGGTAAAATAACAATAACAAAAATAAAAGACATAAAACCCAGACATCCACATATAAACAAAGATAGCAATGCAGAGGAAAGATAGTTAATGGGGAGGAAAAACCAGGGTGTACAGATGGGTTTTGAGCCTTGATTTAAAGGCAGACATGGAGAGGGAATCGCATATGCCAGGTGGCAGTTGGTTCTACAAGGGCAGTTGTCTACAGTAGCTCAGAAGAGACTGACATCTCTATTCAACTTAACGACACCACTGATGAGAGTTCAGATAGCCAGAAAGATGATGATGTTGACTTTGTCATTGTGAGCTTTGCAGGTAAAACCATTAGATCTGCTAGGCCTTGTTTAAGAAAATTGTCCTTCAATCTTTGTAAAACATTTACTTTATTTACTTTAAATAAACCTTAAATAAGTGATTGTGTAATGGATTTGTCTTGCATTACAGTTTATGAGATATATATCAATGGCACAATGTATCCCATGGTATTCTCTCTTGTGGCACAACTTACACCACACCGGGGGCAAGTTGTGCCACGTCAATTTTTTTCCGAAAGCTATATTTCTTAAACAGTTTATTTCAAATCCAAAATTGTTGTTGCCGGGGATGCCCTGAACACCCTGAAATATATGTACATATTTGAGTTGGAGACTTTACTGTCAAGGCCTCACTTGAAAGTCACTTTGAGTAAAAAGTGGCACATCTCACCCCACTCTCCCCTACTTCACAAACAGTTAATTAATTAACTAAATATATTACCTTCTATATTAATTAATATCAATAAACCAATAAACTTAAAAAAAAATGTCTGTCATGTGCCAAGCAATACAAGTTAATTTATTACTTGTAATCAAATGTGATCATACATAATACCGTATTTGTGAATTTACAGAACGATGATTTGAAACACTACATTTCTGAATAGTGTTGTTTCTTTTTTTCTCTTTAATCTATAAGATACTCTTTAGCTTCATTACATGCTCTGACTGCTTTTGTACAATATATAGTGGCTATCCTTCAACCGTTTAATTTATTGACCATTGAACGACCCACTACTGCAGCAGTAATCTTATCACTGTTATCGCTCACTAAATTATGCCAGACTCCTGGGTCAGCTCTCACGCATAAATTCTTCTCTTTACATCCTTTTGTGAGGATATACCGCCACAGGGGGAAAAGAGGGTAAAGGACAGATGGAAAGAGCAACTAAAAAATAACCATTTCTTTATCTGAGAGGGTAAAAGCAATTTCCAAAGCAACTCGGGACACAAAAGACTAGTAATACTTCTCTTCATAGACATTTTGACATAAATGATGGATCAAAATAAATACCCAGACAAAAAGTAGTGCCTCAATGTGATGAATGTAAGCTGCTGAAAAGAACCAGGTGTGTGCGTCAGCTTTAAGGAGCCACGTGGAAAAACTGAATGCCCTTCAGAAGTACTGCTTGAAAAAAGTTCATCTTGATTTTCAATCTAAAAAGGGCAAAGAGGACAAAAGGCCAGGGTCTACAATGAAGCTACCAATTACATGCCTGCTGCCTATTTCTACTTCAGATAAAGTTGATCATCACTGACACACACAAACTATCTTTACTATCTAACATCATTCTAATAACTTCTCAGATCAGTACAGTATACACATTAGTATTAATTTCAGATACTGGCAAATACATTATCACTCACTAATACTGGCATACTTGTTATGACATACTGTAGCTTGTTAATATAGGCTGCTGTTGAAGATGTGCCCTTTTATCTGTATGAATAAAGGTCATATGATTGCATCAGCCACTTAATGTCTATGCAAATTTAGCTTGAGCAGTCCGAAATAACTATTTTCAGCCATGCACCGAGTCGATTGGGGCTTCTTACGGGTTCCATTAATTCACATCAAAATACAGTAATACAGATGTGCTTGCATCCGAGCCAGAGTGCTACAAAATTGCAACCCAGAATAAAGGAGACGAACACAAGTGACTTTTTTTACTTTAGGAAAAATGCATATTTGTTTGGGTGGAGAGGTGTTGTTCAAGGGTAGAGGATTGCGTGAAGTGATACTCAAAGAGACACAGTTTCAACTTATGTAGAGTAAATGTGGGCTGAGAAAGTCAACATTTGGTGCATTTCACTTTGTAAAATGTATAGTTTTTTTTTCAACTCTGCACTTAATGTGTAGTGCATTACAGGAATTTAAAACAAGGCTTTTTCACCTCTTTTGTTGTGTGGGAGGTATACCACAGCACATAATGCTTGTAATTTATACAATAATTGAAGACAGTCTGTTGCTGCTTTCGATCGCAACACCTGTTCATTCTATTTCAAACCACCTGTCCTTTTGCTGCCGTTCAGGGTCACACAAGGCTGAAGCCCATTACGACCGGACAAGAATGCACCGCCACCTCTCAACCATTTTGTCTCACGTTCTCCTGTCACGGAAGGACGAACACATTCAAACTCACCAAATGCACCTACATTTTAGAGCTCCCATTCCACCTGACCTGCAAGTCAGTGGACTGTGAGAGGGAAGTGGATGCACCTGATGAAACAGAACACGGGAAACATGCCTATACCAGCTGGTCTAACCACTTAGAACAGAACAGAGGAATAAGAGTGGTTCACGGTGGAAACAAGTAACTGATGGAAAGTTGATGGAAACTGTATGCAGAATGGGACATGAGTATGGGAACAATAAGATCAGTGTGAGCGCCAATCGTCAAACAGAGATGTCAGTGCATTCACAAGAAAATTAAGATTTTACTCTTAAAATTTCAAAGTTTGATCAATCTTGATTGGCTCAAACACCTATGTCCAGCAATAAAATAGTTGTAAGGATGGTGGAGGAATCGGGATGGTAGAAGAGACCACTCTGTTTGAGTATTATCTGACGGCTGTAAAATAGTCTGTATAATAGGCTGTATAATAGAAAATGGGAATTCTGTTCAAACATTCAACCGTCTGCCAATGGCATGACAGGTTGGCTGCTTAAATATTTGAGTTTGTGTGACGCTGTTGATTTCGATTTGGAAAAGGACTGGGGTCTGCATTTTCTTTTGGAGCGACAACCACAGGCCACAACTGGAGGTCTTCGCAGCCATCGGAAGTCTTTGAGCTCTGTTGGTCCTCTGCA
Source organism: Hyperoplus lanceolatus (assembly GCA_026929865.2). Lineage (NCBI taxonomy): Eukaryota > Metazoa > Chordata > Actinopteri > Uranoscopiformes > Ammodytidae > Hyperoplus > Hyperoplus lanceolatus. The sequence goes on along the minus strand of CM049407.1, from coordinate 16,457,146 downwards.
AAGAGTTGATGGCCGACCCCCTTGGCAGCTAGTCAGCAAACTTCTAGCAGCTGCAAATTGCAGCAATTGAGAGTGTTTGAAGTGAAGCACTGATGCAACCATGATTGCTGTTCTTGAGCAGCAAAACAGGGGGTTTTGGCAGCAGGAAAAAAAAAGCTGTAATATGGATAAGCCAGTTCAGAGTCTACAGTATAGTTCTGGACCTGTTTTTTTTTCTCTCTCTCTTGGCGATGCTCGTGAACTAAGTGTGGCTCTGTATAGTAGAAGTCTTTTTATTTGTGCTGTTAAAACTTACAAAGTCAACAGGTGAGGCTTGTCTAAACAATTTAAAATATCCAGTAATTTCACAAAGGTTTCTAGCAGTAGTAGTATTTTACAGGTGTAAAGAAAAGGTTACTTCTTCAACTATACTTACACTTTAATTTTTACACTTCAGCCATATTAAAATGTATCTAGATTTAGTAATACAAGGGGAAAATTGGATACCAAGATGTCATAAGTGTGATGAGAGTAATTCCAACCATTTTAAACTTAATCATAGGAAATATGAAAGAATGGTAGTATAGTATACATCAGTGTACATAAAAGTGGATTACAACATACAAACTAGAACTGCAAGCAGTTGTGAACGGGGGCCAAGCCTCCCACGCGACTCGGGATCGGGCGTCGTCGTCCGCTGCGCCGGCCCCTCACTTCACGGAATCTGGGGATGTAAAGTTTTTGAATGTGGGATGTTTGGTTTGGGAGTTATAGACCAAAAGGCAAAAAAATCCCAGAGAAAGATGCTCAAGTGTGTTTTTGGCACCCCCTTTTGGAGCAATTTAAGGAAAAAGTAGAACCAACCTGAGAACCATAGGACAAACACATGTGTGAAGTTTGGTGTTAATAGGATGAATCGTTTTGGATTTAGGAGCAGTTTGGTACAAGGTAGCTAATGTGTAAATCTTTAAAGCACTACCGTTTGGTCTCCCGACGGGCGTAGAAAAATTATTTATACAACTTTTGCAAGTGGGAGTCGGTAGAGCATAATGCTTTTGGTTTCGTCCAAATCGGGCAAAAACAGTAGGAAATCCCTTACGCAAATGGGCGTGGCCTATCTCAAAAGATGCAGCTGACTTGTGGGCATCTGTGGATATAAAGTGTTTGACTGTGGGATGTTCGGTGTGGAAGTTATAGCCCCAAACGCGTTTTCTTTGCTTTTTGTGGTTTTGACGCCCCCTATGGATGACATTCGCAAAACTACGTTAGATAGAAAGATGCAGCTCAATGTACCAAACAAGTTGATGTCAAGTTTTTGCATGTGCGATGTTTGGTTGGGGAGTTAAGCGCAAGATCAAATTGTCAACCTCTCCATTGTAAAGACACTTTTTTGAATTTTCCCACCTAAATACTTCGAAACAGGAAGTAAAAGTGAAAAACTCATTTGTTTAATAAGTCCGGCATACATAGGAATTTCTTGGCCATATTTTTTATAGACTCAGGTATGCCCCATGATAGTCTCCCTTGAGTTTCAAGAAAATCCCTCTTTTTTTTTTTTTACGGATTTTTGCAAATCTTTAAAGCGCTACCGTTTGGTCTTCCGATAGTCGTAGAAGAATTATTTGACCAACTTTTGCTCGTGGGAGTCGGTAGAGCATAATGCTTTTGGTTTTGTCCAAATCGGCCTAAAACTCTAGGAGGAGTACGTTTTGGTGACTGACACAGTTTTTGCGATGTAGCGAAAAATCTATATATACGCAAATGGGCATGGCCTATCTCAAAAGATGCATCTGACTTGTGTGCATCTGTGGATATAAAGGTTTTGACTGTCGGACTTTCGGTGTAGGAGTTATAGCCCCAAACGCGTTTTCCTTTGTTGTAGCGCCACCTAGTGGCCGGCATGTCTGAATTTTTTCGTCTTCGTACCAGACACGGACCTGGATCTAGTCATGCAAGTGGCATGTCCCAACCCTTTACGGTTTGGGCTGCAGCACCAGTTTTACACGACGCCAAATAAGAATAAAAGTCCCAACAAAAACAATAGGGTTCCCTGCCCAGCAGGGCTATGGATCCGCGTGGCTCTGCAAAACGCGGTCCCGGGCCCTTCTTTGGCTTGACCCCCTAAATATGGACTAAGTGTCAATAGGCCATTCAGGCTTGGAGCACGTTTTTCCGAATTAAAGTCATACATTCTGAATAAAGATCCATACATTATTTACCTAATTAAAATCTGTGACTATGATCAATTAAAGGTGAAGTAAGTGGTTATTTATGTTTATATAAGTGTTAAATCGCTCTTTATTCATACAGTGATCACTTACATAATGTGCGCGTTTCATAAAGCCGATATCTCGGTCAGCTGCTCTGCATGTAATCGGCTAATAAACTTATTGCAGGATCCCGATATTTGTATCCAATCACAAGGGACGCTACAAACCGACACCCGTCTCACTGCCGGTGCATGCCAGAGCAACAAATGGGTTAATGTTTATGCGCCTACAATGGCGGAGCAGGTAAAGATCCTTCCCAATGTCTGTTTTGATGGTTTGTATCATGTTTTATCACACTTATGGATCTGAGATGATGCTAGATAACTCGCTGCTTGAAGACCGCAGTGCATTAATATGGTGAGGTAGGGACGAGCGAGGGGAATGTTAACTGCAGTAACTGACAGGAATCTAGCTGAAAGAACCATTCCGCTTACAGCACCTTTAAGTAAATCCATGCTATTTCGAAGATGGGTGTCCTCTAATCCCAGAGTAATTACATTGAATGATATTGTCTTTGGCTGAAATTAAAGAAGGATAAACATAATTAATCTTAATGTGTTAATTATCTTTTTTAATCCAGGCATTAAGTGTAATTAAAGTGTTCTCTCTTACACATCAAATGGCTATCAGAAATACTAGAAGGCAAACACAACCAGCAAGTTAAGCTGTGTGATGAGAATGACATTGCTAGTGGGAGTCAGAAACATCCAACTAGAAATATAAGTGTGTGAACTGTTGATCTTTTAAACTTGTACCATCCACTTTCTTACGGTGGCCATTGGCCATCAGATACTGCAGGCAGCTTTTAAAAGGCGGGGTGTAATTATAGTTTGATATTTAGGCAAGACAGTGAAGTGCAGGCTGCAGCAATAATGAATAAGTCGAACACAATAATGTTCCTCGGAAGCCTTATTAATTACTTTGATATCAGCTGACCTCATTTGTTTCAAAGATATATTGAGGTTGGAGAGGTTATATCTTTGAATAGAAGAGGAAACTGATATGATGTGTAAAATGCATTTGTTACATCTCTATGTAGCACTTACGTGTGTCACTTTGTAGTTTGGTTTATTTGAAGCTACTGGTACTTGGGAGATTCTTGTCATTCTGAGTTTGTACCTTCATGGTTAAATGCACTTAATGCAAGTCGCTTTGGATAAAAGCATCAGCTAAATAGAATGTTTTTAAAGTAATGTTGGGGAGAACGGGGTTATATGTCACACGGGTTGATTGTCACAATCGTTATATCTCGGAACCAGAAGGCGCTGTCTATGAAATTTTGGTATGTAAATATCCAGAATTGGGATCAGAGGTCACCTACATAGTCTTCCTTGGAGTTAGACTGCTGAGAGGACTGTTTGTGTTTTTCATGTCAAATTGAAAATATTTAGCTCCTCAGTATTTTTCTTCTGGGCTTTTACACAATGGGTTTATAACAAAACACTTGTTACCCATAAAAAGGGTGAAGGGTAAACTATTATTTAGATTGTGGTTAGCAAGCTAATTAGTTGTCAGATGATTGTTGGCCTTGATGCTAGCAAGAAATTCAAGTTGGGTTTGGTCGTCACATTTTTTGGGGGGTTGGTTGTCACATGTTATCCAAAGGCTGCAGCCAGAAAAGGAACCCAATAATGAAAGAAATTGTCAAGCTGTATCCTCACTGACACCCCAGAGAAGGAGAGAATAGAGCAGGAAAAGGCAGCTAGCATGCAAAAGAAAAAAGGGCAACAAAATCAAAACAACCCAGTGCATCCCAAACTAGACCTGCTGCCAAGGCTACAGTAAGTTATGTATTTGTCAACTTGACAATGCAATTAAACTTTCAAATTTAGTTCTGCTTTCTTGCCTTCTTTTTAAGATTATTCACATTAAGATAACATTGTGACAAACAACCCCATAGTGTGTCACAACCAACCACATCAAAGTGTAAGGGTGTCTTTGATGATTAATTTCGTCTTTATTACAATAAGATAGAAAAAGTGAGGGGTACACATTTCAAGCCAACACCTTAAACTTCAATTTAATGTAGGAATGACTATTGAAAGATGTTTAGGTGATGAGCAATTCTCACTTGAGTAAAAAGTGTGCCTACTTACCCCGTTCTCCTTTAATGTGTGAGACCAAAAAGGTAAGAGTGGAGTATGTAGGGGAGAACGGGGTAAGTAGGCACACTTTTTACTCTAGTGAGAATTGCTCATCACCAAAACATCTGTCAATAGCCATTCCTACATTAAATTGAAGCTTAAGGTGTTGGCTAGAAATGTGTGTCTCTCTTTTTTTCCAACTTATTGTAATGAAGAAGTAATTTACCATCAAAGACACTCTGACACATTGTGACAACCAACCCCATCAAGGGGTCGGTTGTCACACACTATGGGGTTGTTTGTCACAATGTTATCTTAATGGGAAAAATCTTAAAAAGAAGGCAAGGAGGCAGAACCAAATTTGAATGTTTAATTGCATTGTCAAGTTCACAAATAGGCCTACATAACGTTCTGTAGCCTTGGCAGCTGGTCTAGTTTGGGATGCACTGGGTTGTTTTGATTTTGTTGCCCTTTTTTCTTTTGCTTGCTAGCTGCCTTTTCCTGCTCTATTCTTTCCTTCTCTGGGGTGTCAGTGAGGATACAGCTTGACAATTTCTTTCGTTATTGGGTTCCTTTTCTGGCTGCAGCCTTTGGATAACATGTGACAACCAACCCCCCAAAAAATTTGACGACCAACCCCAACTTGAATTTCTTGCTAGCATCAAGGCCAACAACCATCTGACAACTAATTAGCTTGCTAACCACAATCTAAACTATAGTTTACCCTTCACACTTTCTGAGGGTAACAAGTGTTTTGTTATAAACCCATTGTGTAAAAGCCTAGAAGAAAAATACTGAGAAGCAAAATATTTTGAATTTGACATGAAAAACACAAAACATCCTCTCACCTGAAATGCAGCAGTCTAACTCCAAGGAAGTCTATGTATGTGACCTCTGATCCCAATTCTGGACCTTTTTTATATCAACATTTCAGAGCTAGCGTGCTCTGGTGGCGAGATATAACGAATGTGACATCCAACCCATGTGACAAATTACCCCGTTCTCCCCTACTTGAAAAAACCCTCGTAAAAAAAGTACACAACTTCACAGAAAGAACAATGTTACATCTGAATCTACAGCTGTGTAGCTCGTTGGATGTATGTGTTATAGTGTCTGATTGTCCTTTTTTCCCCTCAAACATCATTACAACAGTCTCATTTCTCATCTCAAGTGCGATTAGTTTGATTATGGGGATGAGGGAAGACCACCATCTGGGTATTTTCCCTTGCAATTATCCATCACGAGCAAGTAATAATTTCTCCTAACCACATCCCAGTTTTCAATCATAATCCCTGCCTCGGGTCCTGGATCACCTCCAGCCACATGCTCCAGTCCTGCTGTCTGCTAAAATCTTATTTTCCTTTTTTTTCTGAATACCTTATTCTGTTTGGGAATCATGAAACTCACACAGACTTGATATTGATAGAACAACATGGTGTGATTTTTATTACTTAACTATTTTTAAGTGTTGTAAGCACCCGAGGGACTGCTGAAAACACTATCATGGGTTGAATATTTGATTATTTAAAACATTTTAAGAGCTTTATTAAAAAGTGCATGGACAAATGAGAGTACAGAATTAAAGATCAATCTTTCTTCTAGCGCAAGGAGACATGCCTAATGTGTCCCAAAGTGTGCAACAAACATGTTAGTTTTAGTCAATATGGGCTTTGAGGAAACCAGTCAACCACTTACTAAAGTCAAACACAATGTAATATATTGGGTTCACCTTAGTGGTTTGCTGATTACTCAACCACAATAATGAGCAAACGTCAAAGTATGACATATCAATTTTTATTTTCCATAAAGTGTTTCAGTAGAACTTTACACATAAATGCATATCTTTTTACACAGTTTATTTTTGATGGGACTTGGTGTCACAACCAAGGCTTTTTTATGGTTGAAAAATGCCTAACTCTATTACATTCCACGGATTTCCCTTTGGTTCGTGTCACTGTCAGCTGTTCCTCTGGGCGTCGTGGCTTGCACCTGCACATCAGTGAATTTTTGTCAGCAACACTTCAGTCGTCATTAACATCGGAAAAGCATGCACATTCACACACAGCCTCTGGAACAGAAAACACATATTCCACACATGAGAAGTCAAATGGCTAAATTCTGGAAATGCAAGTTCATTCAGCAACATCCAATTTCAACACTTGTTTTTAATAGTCTTGTTAACTCTGCTGCCTCTTTCCACCAAAAAAAAATTAAAGTAAACATAACAGCATGAATGGGGAGTCTTTCGTCTAATGAGCTGCAGCCAATTAAGTGGCCACTGAGTGTCAATATTTATCAAGTGAAAATGATTTGTGCTTTGTCAACCTTTCCATGGCGGTTTAGTTAATGTTGTCATGTTGACAGTTTCAAACGTGTAGATTGGATTTCTTGTTTGCAAACAAAGGAGCTGCACACATAATTACATTTCCCCTCTTTTCCCACGGTTTGTCATCATATTTCCTATGACAGTACACAAGTGCATTCAATTAACATCCCAAGGCTTATCATTTTATTTTCATCTCATAGAAGGTACACTGCATGTCATTTGATCAGAGTTGCATCCCTTTCAGTCCTCAGCCTTAAGCTGATGCTGTCGTGCTATTACATAACCCATTAAGGGAAAACAACAAACAAAACAATGGGCACTGTAGTGCAAAGTGAGTATGTACAGATAAGAATAATAGTAGAGAACAGTGAGCTTGAGGTGTAGCATGTGTATCACATGCCTACATCCCGCAGCCTTTAAAGAAAATATATGAGGGAAGTATTCTACAAGTCTGAGTTGTACCGATCCAGAGGGGCACATTTAAATCATATGTTAAACCTGCTTAAAGGTGCAGGAAAAGAGCTAGTTACTGGAGATGGCATCCACCACTGCCTCAAGCTTTTCCACAATATCAAGTGATGAGGTGAACACTTAATTTATTCTATACAACTTTTTCTTTGTTTCCTTCTACTTACAGGTGAATTTCTGGCAGACACCCACTATATATCAAACAAGTAAGGCCGTTTAGTTTGTCCATTCTGTGCTACTGTAGAGACATGGCGCTGCAACCGCTTCTACGGAGATATAAACCACTCTTTCTAAGGTAATAAAGAAAAAAAGTCAACAAGTTTTATTTTCAAGCGATTATACATGAATTAAAACATACTTTCTATCAAGTATGTTCTGAAAATGTCGATCTGCATGGATATTGTATATGGACTTAATGCACTGTCGCCTCATTGAGTTCAGCACGTAAAAGGATTAGTGTCATAGAAACCTTAGCTTTCATTTTCCAGTGAAAGACCGTGTGATAACCTTCCCGCTTACTTCCTTGTGTGTTTATTATGAAGTAAAAATTGTATTTGCAGCAATAATTAATATGTTGCTTATTTAAATGCATAATAAATGATAAAAAAAATACATAGGCTGAGGTTGTGTTGACTAGAGGTGTGTGGTGCTGCTGCATGTTGATTACATGCAAGCTGAACCAAAACAAAACCGGACCTATATTTTAAACTGACAAGCAAGGCTGCATATTTGTTAGCATGCATGGTGAAAAGGCCAGATGTAAGGGTACAGACAGTGAGCAGAGTGAAGATAAATTAACATTGTTACATCATTTTGCTCTGGGGTATATAGAAAGAAAACACAAAGGAGAAAGAGATAATATTTGTTCTGCTCCGACAATTGAGTCTCCTGCCTGAGGGGTGCATGAGAACTACTGCACGCTGCTGAAGACAAAACTATCTATCTAACAATCAGTACGGAGCTTTGCTCAATGTGTTGGGTTTATAACACCTGCCATGATATTTCAATTTTGACCCTATTGTATAAAATAAGAAGTAAGCGATACATTTCTGTTAATACGCTATCTGTTACATCGCTCATTCTTCATATGGCAATCACTTATACATACAGTATGCACAGATACCGCTGCATGTTGATGTGGCGACATATGGACGAGGGAGGGAACATTCTACTGAAGTCACTCAAAGGAAGTTAGCCAAAATGATCCAATCACTAACTTCTGCTTTAACTTCAAGGCAGTACTTTTGAATGAAAGGGTTTAGTAAAGATCCTCCCTCCCCCCAAAATAATTTAACAAACCCCCTTCAACTACGCCCATGTCTTTGGTTTGAATTGGAAGTCTTTGCATCCCTCCAAGAGAAGCTAAAACACTGTCTTAATGTTTGAGAATTAATATTTTCTGTAACATAACAACATAACTCAACTTCTGTTGCTTTTCACTTCTCTCTTCCCTGCAGCGACCTGGACACTGCTCCTGCTTGCCCATTGTACAAATGGTATCTATAGTACAGCTTAAAGCTTTGCATCTGTTACCATTCTTGATATATGGCTTTGCACATTGTTACTCTGTATTAGAAGGCACAAGTGTGCCCCCAAATGTATCTGAATTTAAAATGATTGTGAAGAATTTGTTTTACCATTCTTGAGTATTTGATTTGTGCAGTTACGAGTTGATCCCATCACTCCTCACCGAAACACAAATGTATTTGTTGTGACGCAATGTACATGCCAATTAAGCAAGAGGTTATTTTAAATGCACATTGCAACTGTAGTGCAGTTAATGGAAAGAGAGGTTAAGCATTATCCAATAATACACTGGTAATTGTGTGGGGTTACTATGGTTCAGATATATATATATATATATATATATAAAACACATTTTGAACACATCTCCAATAACAGTATACCACAGTTAAAAACTACACTGACACAAATTTACAAAATATTCCTTTGAAATGTCTTCAGACTCCTTTATATGGCAGCTAATAAACAGCAAATGTTTCAGACGACACAACAAAATGTTTGGTAGGCACCCTGAGATGGTAATACAGATATAAGCTGTACCTTCTCAACAATCAAACATCTCTCAAAACACTATTCAGTTAAGAGGCAATACATGCCATTTGTTCACAGTAATAGCATCACAATTTTTTTCGTTTGTTTTATAGGAAATAAATTAACCACATTAACAAACAAAGTTAAATGACTTGAATGCAATGTAAAGCTGAAATGTTGCATAAGTATTTTATAATGAAGAATATAAGAATCACCACTGCATAAGATTACCATGTACGTATGATGTAGGAGGCAGAGGAACCTGAGCCCATTCTATATTGCTTGCTGCACATTCAGTTAATGTATTGATCCACTTCTGAAAGGCAGGAGAACACCCAAATTGTGTGTATCAGACAGAGCCCTTGTGTTGTTTTGCTCACTTGGATGTACTAAAGTGGGGACAAAAGGGCCTGCAAAATATACTTATAGTACCACGATTAATCTACACATTGTGCAGAATGTTTTAAATGATTGGACTAAAATGATTGATGTGTGCATCACTTGACTGCAGCAGCTGGTAACTTGTTATTTGAAATACACTCAACAAAAATATAAACGCAACACTTTTGTTTTTGCTCCCATTTTTCATGAGATGGACTTAAAGATCTAAAATTCATTCCAAATACACAATTGTACCATTTCTCTCAAACATTGTTCACAAATCTGTCCAAATGTGTGATAGTGAGCACTTCTGCTTTGCTGAGATAATCCATCCCACCTCACAGGTGTGCCACATCAAGATGCTGATTTGACATCATGATTAGTGCACAGGTGGGCCTTAGACTGTCCACAATAAAAGGCCACCCTGAAATGTGCAGTTTTGTCTCACAGCAAAATGCCACAGATGCCACAAGCATTGAGGGAGCGTGCAATTGGCATGCTGACAGCAGGAATGTCAACCAGATCTGTTGCTCGTGCATTGAATGTTCAACTTCCCACAGCCATTGAAGAGGAGTGGACCAACATTCCACAGGCCACAATTGACAATCTGATAAACTCTATGCGAAGAAGATGTTTTGCACTGCATGAGGCAAATGGTGGTCACACCAGATACTGACTGGTTCTGAGTCCCCAGACCCCCAATAAAGCAAAAAATGCACATTTCAGAGTGGCCTTTTATTGTGGACAGTCTAAGGCACACCTGTGCACTAATCATGATGTCAGATCAGCATCTTGATGTGGCACACCTGTGAGGTGGGATGGATTATCTCAGCAAAGCAGAAGTGCTCACTATCACACATTTGGACAGATTTGTGAACAATGTTTGAGAGAAATGGTACAATTGTGTATTTGGAATGAATTTTAGATCTTTAAGTCCATCTCATGAAAAATGGGAGCAAAAACAAAAGTGTTGCGTTTATATTTTTGTTGAGTGTACTTTATACTGATGAATAGATTGTTTGATTTGGTTATAGGAAAATTTAAACAAAGTACCTTACAATTGTACTTAAGTACAGCACTTGAGTAAAATCTTATTTAGTTTCCACTATTGGTATTTTGCCCTCTAATGTAAGTATAGTTACTGAAGAAGTATGTAGTTTCCAAGTCTGGGTAGCCCTGTGTCCATGTTTGCCTTTATAGTGTTTTTTTTGTCCTCAAGTCGTGTATGCTCGATTCACTTGAGTGGTGAAAAATCTGCAAAGAGTAGAATCGTCAGAATACTGTAGGTAATCATTCCAAACTAATGGAATGTTTTTGGTGGAAAAGCCGACAAATTTGAAAAAAATACTATAAATTAACCTTCAGGCTTGTTATTTTGTATTTGGTCAATGTATGGAAAGAAAAACAATACCAAGGGTGGCTTTACTGTACATGCATTACACAGTAACCAATCCTATGAACTGCTACTGCAAAAATGTTACACAATAATCAAAGTGGAGCAGCTGAAATGTAAAGGTGATAAGCAGATTGGTACTGTATATATAGCAGCAATGATAGATGTGTAGGTGTCTTCCAACTGCTACATCACATTCACCATTTGTTTTGGAACTTTAAAAAACAGCCATGCTAATCGGCATGTCTCACATGGTCTGATGCTAGTTTAATTCATGATTGTATCAACCATAAGTGACTTCCTGAATTAATCCATTATGTTAATTACTAAGTTTTTGTTTGCAGTGCAAGAGGGGCAAACCAGGCAGCTTGAAGAATACTGCCACATTATGCTATAGTGTTCAGTTCTGACCACATTACTGTCAAACCCCATGAGACAGTACATTATACACACATGGCAAGATCTAGCATTCATTTGAGGCGAGTTTGTACTTTTTGAGGCTTTTGAAGTTACTAAGGAGAGGTATATCTTTACCAGTGCTTAGCCAGCTCCATGAAATATGTTTAAGGGTCTACAAAAGCAGACGTTAAAAGATATTACATTTTTAATTAAATATTTATGTACCATTCAGATCATTTCTTTATAGAGTAACAGCAAAAGATAAAACTGCAATACATGGCTCAGTTCTCCCAGGACATAACATCCCTTAAATGTTTGCTCTGCTCTGGATTTGTAGCACTTTCAAGATCTCCTTATTGTAATAACATAAAAAAAAGAAAGAAAAAAAAACATATCCACAGATGTGAACCTAATGTCAACTCGTAGAAAACCAAGCCATGTATTCTAGTTTCATAAGTCACTTGATATACTCCGTAGCTGCACAACTGTCTGAATGCCACATGGAAAACTATAATTTCAAAGGCTCAAGAATCTAGCTGTTCATCTTTGTTAATGCGTTCTCGGACTGAATTGTTGTTGTTGAGGGGCGGGTGGGGCGACTGCCTACTCCTCAGGCTCCTGCCCTCCGTGGCAGCGCGCGAAGTCTCTGTCACAAAAAGGCGAGTCACCCAGACGGAGGTGACGATGCGCTTGTACTCGTTCCTGAAATTCCTGTTGAGTAAGCCGTAGATGATGGCGTTCAGACAGCTATTGAAGTAGGCCATGAAGTAGCTGACCACAAACAGCCACTCGGGGATGAGGGGCACCACGCGGGACGGATCGATGGCCACCGCCAGGCCAATCAGGTTGAGCGGAGCCCAGCAGATGGCAAACAGCACAAAGACCACAAACATGGTGATGAAATTCCGCATATCGCTTGGCCTGAGGCGAGGGCTCTCCTCTGTCTTCACTTTACGTCGCACCTGGACGTAATGGAAAAAACACATAAGATTGGAATTAGATTTCCAGTGATCCCAGAAGGCTGTTGTTTCTCCCAGCGTCTCTCTTGCACACATACAGACACACATAATCAGATAGAAAAATACCATACACACACAGTGACATCCACAAATGCACACACAGATACCCACACATACAACCTCTCCAGGGATCTGGTACATAGGTGCCTGACTGTCAAACACAATATCTCAGCAGAAATCACAGTAACAGACTGTGGCGGGCTGGCGGCCATCTTTGCAATGTTCAGTGTTTGTTTTAACTCCACACACTTACTGACAATTGATTGAATTGAAAAAAAAATATGTGGCAAAAAGGATTTCAGCGGTGGGAGGATTTCTTTTGTATGTGTATTCTGGCCTTGAAATTACGCTGAGTCGTCCACGACACGTCCAGTGAAAGGTCAACAATTAAAGGTCAAACTTTAGAAAACTTGGATTGACTGTACATTCTCCATTACATTTCCAATTTGAAGACTGATTAATCTTCGTTTTGCTTTGCTCGGGCGGCCTGTGTTATTTGCAACTGATGGCATGTTTATAGGCTTGTTTGATAGTTAATTCAATGCCATTCAAAGAAGGCCACATATTAATACCTTCTGTGTGCCTGTTAAGACATAAATAACTGAGACGGGAAAGCAGAAACACTGACCTGAATCACGAGTACCCAGATGCGTAGATAACAGAAGGTAACAACAGCGATGGGAACAAGGAAGTGAACCACCACCACCGTCACTGTGTAGGAAGCACTGATGTCCTGGGCGAAGGTGCACGAGTAGACCCGCGGGTCGTAGCGCAGGGAACCCACAAAGAAATTGGGGATGATGGCAACTATCGTGAGCACCCAAATTAAGGCAACAAACAGCAGAGTGTTGCGATAGCTGTACAGCTTACTGTAGGAGAAGGAGTGACAGATGTAGCAGTATCTGTTCACTGCGATCCCAGTGATGTTGAAAATGGAACCGATGACGCTCAGTCCCATAAGGAAACCGCTGACCTGTAGGCAAAAAAAAACAAAAAAAACAGAGAGGGAAGAGTTTGTGTCGGACTGCCTTGGGAGGAAGGTTTAGTTTGGAATTGTATTGGTACTAGTACTGAAACATGCTCAAAATGATGTGGTCTTACCATGCATTGTGTGTTTCCCAGTGCCCATCCATCGTGGAAGAGAGCGTAGAGAACCAAGGGGTACGGGTAGAACGCTACCACAAGGTCAGCGAATGCCAAACTCACTACAAACACATTACCTGGAGAGAAAGACATAGAGAGACAGTCTCTTAAATATACTAATAACCTTGCTCTCTTTTGGTTGAGGGGTGACATGTTTATATTAAATATAAACTATAAATATACTGTTCTATTAAAGACTGGAATCACTATAATGTGGTTCCGATATTCGGGCTCCTTATCATCTCATACATTCAACCCACTCCGATAGAAGGGGGATTAGCATTCATCCACTTTTGATGGTATTACATTTGAAGTGCTCACATGTTTTGCATTCAAAACAACTGCATTCATATTCATAATCCAGTTAACATGCTTTCAGCTCTGTCATGTTGCCACAGCACAGCGCATACATTTGTGGCCAACTGCATGCACATTTAGGAAAATGCTTCAAATGGCAACAAAAATTGGATTGCTACACATTATCAATTATTCCTTCTCTGACAGTAACCTAATGTGAGTGTATTTTGTTGTGTATTTTTATTGTGTATTGTGTATTTGTAATAACTCGACGTCATTTTAAAAGAGGGTCACCCCTCAATTGATCTTTCAGGGTTAAAAGAAAAGAAAAGAGTAAAAGTAATCATAAAATGCAGTTCATATTGCGTTGTTTCAATATTTTACATGGTGTGTGCATTGTCCTAATCCAGCAAAACTGTGCCTGGCAACTTTCAATAGTAACTATAGTAACAATAGTAACAATAACTTTCAACTTGGAGCCTGTCTCAGGTCTGAGATTAAATGGCAAAGTTTTCCAGCCTATGCGCTTAGCCGGAGGTCCACACCAGACAAATTGTTATTGGGAATGCTAGAGTGGCTTTGTTTTGACAGAGTAGGTGGACAATCATGTGGACACAGCTCTTTAGCTTGTGCGACACAGGGTTAGCCTAATCCAATCAGTCTGTCTTTCGTTCATAAAATTCTGCTGGTACGTCACATGAATGACGCATTGCTTTATTCTAGTCATCTTGGCAGCAGCTGCTCCATTCATGCTTCACTGTTAGTGGGATATTCATGGGGTAACGAGGCTTCCAGCTGACTGAAAACATCTGATCTCATTTACAGGTGTACAAAGACAGCAATAACTACCTGACTTTACGTTTCTGTACGATTTAATTATTGTGCATGTATACTTTTTAAAGGTCACATATTATGCTCAATTTCAGGTTAACAATTGTAATTTGCTTTACTACTAACTGTTTACGTTTTGTTGTGTCCAAAAAAAACCATTATATTTCTAATATAAATTGCTAAATCACTTTTCAGCCCATCTAAAATGCTCCTTTCTAGAGCCTGTCTCTCTATGCCCGGCCTTCCAAAAAGTCCAGTCTGGCCTTTATCTAACTGCCTGTTGAACATATACTTCTGACTGGAGTTTTTGAAGACAGGTTTTTAGAAAGATGGAGGTGGAGGAAAATAGAGAGGATTGTTTCTATTCATACACTGCTGTCCTATATATTGATGTTGAATAAAAATTAAAACATGCTCGTTGCCTAATAGGCGTAGCCTGGAAATCTGATTGGTCATTCGGAATTTTCGGACATACTTAATGGCTTCCAACGGGTCGTCCCCAGAGTAAGCTGTGGAGCGAATATAAATTTGCTAGTGGTGAGTCTGGATTTCCAGGGTGTAATAGGTGACCTTCAAGTGAAGAATTAGTTCTCCCAGCAGAATTCCCATCCCTACTCAGATTCTTTCAGAGCTTCCAAAGAGAATACACCCCCTGTACACCAAATCTAACTATCACCATTTGCCATAATACAATTTATTTGATGGGGCACTCCCGTGGTGTAGTGGGTAGACCCTGTAACATATTGTCTCAGACCTTGTCACAGCCAACCTGGGTTCGAATCCGGGGTTCATCCCCTTCTCTCTCGGAATTTCCACTCTGCACTCTCTACTTAATCAAATAAAGGTAAAAATGTCTAAAAAACACATTTAAATTAAGAAAATATATATTAACATGTATTCCAGCTATTGAGGTTTCATACACATAGGTGCTGTACTTGGAGGTGTACAATTCTGCCATATTTCAGGTTTGTTTATAAGAAACAAATAGATGCAATAGTGCAGCACTAGATACAATAGTGCAGATCATTGACATGCCTTACAGTCTCGTACTGTCAAGGTCTAATGCCTGCAGAGGTCATTTGCAGGGAAGCGTTTATACACTCAATGCACAACAGTCAGCAACAACTAATGACCGCTCCTGTAGCCAATTCATCAGGACAGAACGGAAATGCTGGAGGGATGCCCGGATGCTCGACCTTAGTGGCAGCCTAAGGACAGAGGAGGAGGGGGGAGGCCACCAGTGGGTTATGTTCTTAGACACCTCTCAGTGGGATTAAGGATATTTGCCGTGGGATGCATAATCCATGTCAAAATTGCACCAGAGCCTTATTTATACGCTTATACCTATGTACACATGTGGCTGTGGTGTGTGGCTGACACCCTTAAACTGTCACTATGCACTATGATGCACAGTAGAGACAGCAGTTCCACACCTCCTGTACAAGGGTATCAGTTCCCTCCATTCGCCCTTTGCTGATAGAAAAAAAGAGATGGGATTTGACAAGTCATGATCAACTTCAGGCCCCCTTTAACTGATAAGGATGTGTTTCTGAAACGAGAGTCTTTCTAATGAAACAACAAATGTAAAATATAAAAACAACAAATGTGCTAATTTTGCCACTGTACTGTACACTGTACTCATTAAGGGTGAGTTTAATGCTTGCCATGTGTCTTTAACTCACCACTGTATTGAGTGTGCCCTACCAGTTTCCCCTATGTATGTTTTGTTGCATGATAGGCATGGGATTTCATAAATAACGTCACATTTCTTCTCCTATTGTATTTTGTCCTTGGGGTGCACCAACACCCAGGGCCGCCCATAAGGGGTAGAAAGTGGGAAAGCTTTCTAGGGCCCAGCCACCAGGGGCCTGAGAGGATTTTTATTTTTTTTCACATAACCTAATTTAGCCAACCTTTATTATGAACGCTATATTCGCAAGAGAACTTTCTATAAAAGAAAACATTTTATTCATTGTTACTTGGGTAAAATATGTCACATTTTATATTGAAAAACTAAAAGTATCATGGGTTGTTTTTTCCCCCTCAAAACCATTGCATGCAGCAGGTCAACCAAACAAGCGTTAGCTATGTATTGATGATGAGCAAGCTAACGTAGCAAGCTCAGTGATGCCAGGATCTAGACATAAATCAGGGTACCAGAAAAGAAAGAAAAAAAAGAGGGAACTTTCAAGGGCTTTAGATCCCCGGAAAATTCCTTAATATCAGTATTTCTGCCAGCAGAAGTGGATTTTCAATTCAGAGATACTGTGATATTTCATCAAGTTTTGAGGTGTCTTTGTAGTATTCTGTTTTCAGGGGCCCAGTCAGGTGTCTGGGCAGGCCTGCCAACACTTGCCGTAGCTTGATGTGTGGTTTTACTGGCGTGCTGATGAGAGGTTTTTTCATTGCCCGTTGGACATTTTCTGTGACAGAACACATCTGATGTACATCAGGTGTACATCCCATTTATGCAACCCAATAAACCTGCCTCTCTCACAGAGAGATCATGGTTTACAAGATGGTCAATAATTGTGTCCCTTATCTCATCAGAGGCCACCGTTCTTGGACTTCCTCTCCTTTGAACGCACATTCTCCATCTCCCTGCTACTCAAATCAAATCAGTTTTATGTGTACAGCCCAATATATCACTATTCTTTTTTCCCTCCCAACCTGTCTTTCTTGATCCATGTTTCCAGACAAAATCTTCCAAATCGTTTTATTTTATCCTTAATATTTGGCTAAAATGTCCTAAATACAGCATTTAAATATGACCCTTTCAGAAGTGCTCAACATTTGCCATCATTATGCTTTGAATGTGGTTTTTAACTAATTTGAAAAAAGAGTTTTAGCATTTGGAAACATTTGAGGCACATACTGTATGTTTTGAATGTGAGTGAGAAATTAGAGTTCATGTTTTTTTAAAAGTGGTCAATAAATGCATTCTGTGTTGAAGCAATTAAAGTGATTCCCATATTCGTCCAAATCAATGTCTGTTTCGCTGACTTTGTGAAGTGGTGTGAGAATGTGATAAACGCATGTTTGCAATTGAAATTGAAATATAGTCATCATTTTCAATACCACATTAAGTTGAAATTAGGCAGTCAGACTTTAAACATAGTCTTGAAGTGTTTGAGTCTAAGAGAAAGAATCATCACAGTTACTAAGCCAGGCAGAATTTAAAAAAATTTTTTTTTAGAAAATTATTTTCAGTTGACTTCAAATTCATTCAGATGTAATTCTCTGACATTCATAACTCAAATTAAGGTTACCCGTTGAATACGGGAATTTTGATTTCCAATTGACATATTGAACTGAGTGCAGCTAGGACACAGCAAAGAGGGCAGCACCATTTGGACTGCAGCAGTTCCGCTGCACTTACTCCAGTTTTCAGTAGTAGTAGTTTTGAAGTCGATTTCAGTTAATTATCACAAAGCTGTCAAAGCCATGTTTTCCTTTTAAAACAGGCAATCACTAACACGTCTGGGATATGTGAAATGACATGAAATGAGCTCTGTAATGGTGGGTCATTGCACTACATGAAAAAACAACACATGTTACATAAACTCCTGTATACAGCTGTTGCGATGCCTTCACTGAGGCATTATTGGGATATTGACTGGAAGTTGCTTTGCCAAAACCCAGTTTTTTTCCATCACTTCTGTTGAAGCATTCTTTAACAGAGGATTATGTTTATGCATAATCAATGCATTTTTAGAAGTTATGAGCAGCAGGGCAGTTTCAAGGATGTATATTTATTGACCAAATAGTATTAGGTGTGCTGGTGTAACTTGTGTTACTGTTAAATAATCAAGGAGGAGATGAGAGCCAGCACACATCTCTTGGACATGCATCAGTACTGTCATGAAAATGATAAAAAACTGGTTGTAAAAAATTAAAATATAAATCCTTTACTGTGATAAAGGCTGTTTCTGACTTTTCTGACTACGCAATGATGTTAATGCACAAGGAGATAAGTAGCCCTTGACACACGTCCACTGGCTCTGGCACGGACTCCTTAAAATCTGTGTCTGTGCGCGTGAGAACACAGCAGCTGGAAGTGCGTCAGCCTTATGGCGCTTTTCCACCGCACATGTAGCTCGACTCGACTCAACTCGACTCGACTCAACTTGGTTTGGTAGAGCACGGGTTGTTTTCCACCGCAAATAGTACCTGCTGAACGTGGGGCGGGGTCGTCAGGGGCTGAAAGCCTACTCCGGAGCAAAGTAGCAAAGCAGAAATTACGAGCAGTTGTTGCATTATTAACTGAACCAACCGCCAAAAACACGGATGAAAAATGTTTAAGAAATACCCCCTTGTATCTGATTGCTAAAAGAAGTAGAAGAATATTGCTACGGGCCATTAAAAGGGATGGTTGTTGTCCCGATGTGTGACTCTGCCACACAGTCAGCTGTAGGGATGCGTCACGTACATCCCTATGCACGTAAACACGGGCATGATAAAGTTGACTGTTTAGTGCTTGTTTCAGGATAGGTGTTTTCAAATGCAAGCGTGTCTCAGCCTGAATATTTTATTGAGGTAATCAGTTCAGTCCGAGGCTTGTAATGTAATCGCTCGCTATCATGTCTGTCCCAGCTGGCTACTATTTAGCCTAGCTGCTAGCTGCCCTACATGTCTCCCTCTCGTATGTAAGTAACTTCCCCAACAACCAACACTGGGTGAGCTTAGCGAATATATGGAAAATAAATTCGGATCTGTGATGCAAATCAAATGAAAGAGAGCCAGAGAAGGCTGCACGCGGCGTAAA
The DNA here is from genome assembly GCA_026929865.2 of Hyperoplus lanceolatus. NCBI lineage: Eukaryota > Metazoa > Chordata > Actinopteri > Uranoscopiformes > Ammodytidae > Hyperoplus > Hyperoplus lanceolatus. Next base: position 16,437,736 of record CM049407.1, on the reverse strand, counting down.
TACACTCAAAAGTCCCGGAGAGTTGGGGAGAATAAACAACAGAATGAAGGCGGTAGTCTCTGGCCACTGATTGGCCAGACAATAGTCTCTGGCCAATCAGTGGCCGGCCGTCTGCCGACGTCACCTTTTAGCATCGGCTCAGCTCGCTTGGACCCTAGAGCGGCGATACAAAAAGCAGCCGCTACGTGGTACCAGGTACCATGAAATTGCGGTGGAAAAGCCAAAAATGCGAGTCGAGTCGAGTTGAGTCGAGCTGATACCATGCGGTGGAAAAGCGCCATTAGAGTGGAAAACGGAGAGTGGTGCGGGCTTCGGCAAAGCGGCAAACAAGTGTCTCACATGTGGGGAGCACACATAGATGCATGCTGACACACCTGTGGCAATTCTTCAACCATCTGTTCACCAAGCCACTGATTACAGTGAGGATCTTGTTTCATAATTATACAGAGGTTAAAGATCGTATGTGGTAATCTTGTTCCGGGGTAGAGCAATGTAAAGTGTAGTTAGATTACATACGATGCATGTATCAAGAAACCCCATCTGGGGAACGGAGTGTGATTTAGAAAACCAACTGTTCAGAAATCTTGGGTTTTTTGTGAATTTCCATATGAAAGCATGTGCACAGTCTCAAGTGATGACTTTAATGTCAAGCAGCAAACTGTTAGGCTGCACCAGCCCAAAAGTGAATGAACAAACATGCATAGATAGTAAACAGTAGTTTGTTTCTCACATTTTTCGTTTGCCTAATACTGTCGGTGGATTGGATATTCCTATGCCTGACGTTTGGACAGCTCTTCACAAGGTCATTCATGTGAACGTAATTGCATGTAAATGTTGACTGAAACTTAATCTTCTTTGTTAAAACGAATGCATGAATGATTTGTTTAATAAACAATATTAGCCCCCAAAAAATGATGATATGCATTTTCCCTCAATGGCTGCAAGCAATTCCCCAGGGGCCCTCATTTGCTCTTCTCTTTAATGTCTTTCCTTTGGGAGGACATGCAAGGCAGATTTTCCCTTGTTTGCATTTAAATTTGTTTTCAGTGAAGGAATAGAGAAGATGAATGGTAAGGCAATGAACCCGAAAGGAGTGATGTGCAGGGGAAAAAAGTAGTCAGGCTTGATAGAAGCGGCACGGTCATGCAGAAAGGCTTCACAAGCAGGTAAACAATAAGACTTACACAGCGCACCATTCGAACAATCAACGGACCTTTTTTAATCTATAATGAAGCTGTCAGTTCCGGTCATTTATTGAATCTCTTAAATAGAAGAACATGGCCCAAGGACAAAAAGAGGGCAATGTCTGATTCACTCGGCAGAGATGAATGAACCAAGCTGTCAACAGGAAATAGCAAATTAGGTGGATGGTGAAAGATACGAGGAGGTTAAAGATCAGGAAAGAATGGGATTGTTCAGTGGAAGTGTAGAAGGGAGAATAAGATGAGAAGCAAGACAGATTAAAGACTAATACATGCTGTAATACTTCTGTAGGCAGGACAATAAACGATCATGTCATCGGCACAAAGCCCTCTCCTCGGCGTGCCAGCAGCCTCCTCACTCCACAGCCATGCTATATGTGTCAGTGTCAGTCTGGTACAGCTGAATACACAAGGGGAAGGGTAGGCAACCGCGTTTCTAGCACTGTCTCTTCTTTATTTCATCTCTAGTAAAATGCATAAGGAGCATGTCTGTCTATAACAACTAAGAAAATGATCTTCATAGTACACCGTATTTCTCTCTTGACTCTAGTTCACAGAAGAGGAGATACACCAGCGGGGTTTGAGTCTTTTTGTATACATTGGTCAGAAAATGAGCTGTATGATGTAACTGAATAGCAGTTATCGCTTTGGGCAACTACTGTTCAGTAAGTTAATTAATGACACTCTCATATGCTTACAGTTTCCACAGGAGCAAGGACGAATATAGACTGCAGCACATCCAAATCTGCTTTCTGATTCTGACGAAAATAATTAATCATTAAAGCTGCATCTGGCAACGTTAGAAGTTGGCAGCCTTAGCAGGTAACTGTTCAGAAAAAGTGCAACTTTAAAAATCAGAACTGGTGAGAAGAGCAAACATGTTGGTGTTGAGCAGGCATCCCATCCATCTCAATCTGTGATTTCTTTGTTAGCTTAACACGTTATCTAAATAAAGTTATCCAACAAATTTGCCTTTTTTTTCAAAACCAGCACTATATTCTGTCTGAGGGGAGAAAAGTAATTCTGGTTGAGATAATTGGAAAAACACCCTAGAGGGAACATTTTAATTAGAAATTTGCAGCAATTTATCCAGTGATAGATGTCATAAGTTCATTTGAGCTGACCATGTCGATTTACCTTTGAAGTAATTCCTGGACCCTAACTAGCTCTATTACATCAAACGGGGACATGCTCAGTTGGAGTGGCAGAACACGTATTTCTATTTTGAAAAAAGGTAATGCTGCTTTTTCGTTGTGAAGCTGTATCACTAAACGTACAGGGATTTGTAGTTGTTATTTTTCTCTGCTTTCCTTGTTTAACTCTGGTCTTGTTTTTCTCTCTATGTCTTTTGGTTAGGTTTATGCAACATGCATTGATAAACAAAGGTCTTGGTTAAGGTTTATCTAACCCTAGATGTCAGAGCAGCACATATGTTTGTAATCCTTTGGAACTCTTGGAAAATCATGGCACTAATAATGTTATCTTGTTGCACGTCTACAAGAGGAAAAGTAACATTGGTCATGTTGTGTCAAACATTTAAACAAATGGCCAATGATTTTTGGTTGCAAGGGCAGTCTCAGTTCCCATGCTTAATGTCATAGAATGGCACCAAGCTGAAAAGCAGTTTTCTGAAATCCTCCAGAGGAAGTACCTCAGTTAAGTTACTCTAACAAGAGCAGAAGAGTTGGAAAAGAAACTGTGTGTCAAGGCTATTCGTTGATCATTTCAGAGAATTTGATTTGGCGGTTGGCGGGCAGCCCATTCCTCAGGTCTCCCTCTCTGTCGGCACTGTCACTGATTGTTTTCAGTGTACACAATTTGAAACCCTCAAAATGATTCTTCATTTTAAATTACATTAACTGTAAGTAAGCACACCAATGTTAACAGTAAGCAACTAGGTCATGATGAAATAAACCATTTTGAAGTTTTGTTTTTTGACACGCACAAAAAAACAACACTAAATATTATTGCCCAATTACAAGAATAATGTATTCATTTTGTTTGTATTGTTGCAGTTGCTTTTGAGAAGTCGGAATTATTCCCCAACAGTGTTCAGCCAGGCACAAAGTAGAAAGAAGGTGTAGTATAGGGAGAGACTTCAGACTTCCTCCTCAACTGAGGCACTAAATGAAATGAATAATGAAAATATAGAGGTATGCATCATTAAACAGATGCTTTTCTCACAGTTATAAGAATAACAGCAGCAGCAGCAGCAGCAGCAGCAGCAGCAGCAGTAGTTGGTTCATTTATCAAGTATAATATTAACTGTAAGTAGGTGTTATGGTAAAGGGTACACTTGTTTTAATTAAGTCTTAATGAATTTCATATTAGCGTATTATCGTAGATAATACCTCCATTTTACAAGGTTTTACATGTATATTCATATGCAAATAAATGATCCGTATCCGCCAAAAGGAGATTTAAAGAATAGTTCTTCAAATTTGACTGCAGTAAATTATTATTTTTTGTTGACCATGGAGGAACTCCATGAATGGCAGATTATCAAATAACCTTTTTTTAAGAAGCTCTAAGTTATTGGGTCATGTAAAAAGAAATCACAGTAGGATCCATATGATACTTGACCAAAAGTGTTTAATGTTCTGATCATAATTATATAATGCCTATTAAAGTTATGCTATGGCTATGCTATTAAAGTTATAAAGAAATTACATAATTAACATCCAAAACACATCAAGATGTCAGCAATGGTAAGAATATTAAACAAATAAATCTAATAAAATTCCACTTTGGAATAACGCAGACATGAGGAAAGAAAAAATGCGCAGGCAGCACATGGTGTGAAACACAACACACGGTGAGGAATTTAGCAAACAGCTGGTTCTGTATGATTTGATCACCAGGTAACATGAATGCATTATCATATACATGAGGGCATGCCGAGTTGGAGTTAGGATAAGCCACTTACTTTCAAAACAAAATGAGAGCAGACAGTGTTGCCTTCCAAATACTGTCTGTCTGGCCATCGCATAATTTAGTGCTGCCAGTGCATATGGTTGTATTGTGTTCAGGTTTGGCCAAAGCGGGCCTCGTGGTGCAAGAGAAAGTCAGCATAATGGACAACACTGGAGGAATTACAATACAGTGTTGTGATGTGATAAAAAGGCGTGATGTTAACGGATGAGTGGAGGACTTACAGCAGGTGGGTTTAATCCACACGAAAAGACCAATCAAACCTCAAGGAAACGTCCTGCCAAAGAATGTCCGTGTCAGGCATTGAGCATCCAACCTCTTTCATTTGGAAAAATAGTTAGTTCTTACGGTAGTAATTACAAACACAAAGTTGTACTGTAATGTCAATAAAAGGTATTCAGGTAGCTTAAAGAGGACCTATTATGCTACTTTTCTGGTCTTAATTTCTTGTTTTACACTTCTATAGAGCAACCTGACACGAATCACATCACAAAAAACTATGTAGATTTTCGGGAAGCTCTTTCTCTTATTTTGGCGATCCAGCACATCCTGTCTACACTTCAGTGTGTGTGCTTCGGCTCCCTCCGCCTGTGCTTCGGCCATCTCCGCTCCCCTCCCCCCCTCCTGCAAACCCCACTCCGTTGTGATTGGTTACCTTCCTTCCGGAACACTTTCAGTGGCGGGAAGCGCGAGCATGGACCTATAAGGGCGCGAGGCAGACGCAAACAGGGAAGTGACAGCATTACCATACATGGAAACATCTGCGTGGAGACGTCACAACGTTTTATGCGACGTCACAAATCATGAAAGGGTAGACCGCTTTGAAGACGTGACTTCTCGACTGGCTAGAATAGTGTTTAGTGCTCTGCACAGACACCCCAGACGGTCAGCAGGGAAAATGTCGAAATGCATGTAAGTCATTATTTGATAATTTAGTATGGTTAAGCATGACTATGAATCATCATAACAACGTTTATAGGTCATAAAAGTCAAAAAGCATCATAGGTCCTCTTTAATATCAATGAGGTCTTCTTCATTTTGACCCGTTAATTGACATGAGTAGACAATGCAATACAGGATTGACACTAAATACTAAATGCACAAAACCACTGTGCGATGTTTCTCATAACAGTGTCCTTTCTTCCATGCCCAGTTTTGACTGTTTGCTACATACACTAAGCTCCCACAATGATAACTGTGTCTGCTCACCCTGTCTTCCAATGCAGGACAAAAGAAGGTTATTTTCACATGAACATAACTTAAGGCAGACTGTTGAAACACACTTGCACCATGCTAACATCTGGATGTTAACATGGTGTAGGGTTGCTATAGTATTTACCATGATCACAATCTTAGAATTAGCATGTTAGAATGATTAACAGTTGTTGATTGGCATCCAACTCAAAGTACAGCCGAGGCTGACGGCAATTGATTTTGAATGAAAGTTATTACATACATGCCGAACAATAAATGTCTGTAGCTACCATATTTTGTGACAATTTGGTAAACCAGGGACACATGTAGCGCAAATGCTGCGATAGGGATGCTCAAATCGACGGGCACCAATTGTAATCAGCCGATCTTCAATCCAAATTACTTGATAGGCAAATTGTCTGAACACAAAGCCAATCTGTTAATAATTAATAATTTATTTTTGGCTGGAACGCAAAAGCAAGACCAGCCATAAAAACACGTTTGTACCTGAGTGACTGAGGTGAAATTTCAAGACTGGTCAGACAGTCATTACTCTGTCCTCATCCGTTATTGCCCTTTATAAATGAATCTGTGCCAGGGGGCGTTTCTTTTTCAGTATACACACACACACACACACACGCGTGTGCACACACACACACACACACACACACACACACACACACACACACACACACACACACACACACACAGGAATCAGCACAGTTTAAAAATAATACTCAGTCTGTCAATACGCTTTAGTGCCAGATTGGCTTCTCTAACAGCTGTGATTGCACCTCCTGCCTACCAACCATGCACAGGTGCCACATTAAGCATGTGTGTGCCTGGCAGGCTTAACTGAAGTGTTTTTAATTATACTAACCCTACTCTAACCACTACACCACAAGCGACCCCTAAAACAATTCTTGCCTTTTCCCTGCATAGCTTACAGAACCATCTGACGACTGCAACCGTTGAAAGGCTTCCATCTCTTTGAGAAGTCTATGTTTGAACGGAACACTTGGCATTTTGAATGCACAGAATTTGGGTTCACGGACTGTGTTTCCCCTGACAAGTTATAAAAGAACTGCAAACATGCTCATATCAGGAGTTGTGAAACAGACGAACAGAAAGCAAAGGACATGTAGCCCCCCTAAGTGACTTTGTTTGATTGTATTTGGTCTGTGTTTACGCACAATGACGCTTCTGTTGATTTAATAAAGTCTCTATTTGTTTTTTTGTTAAACTAATACTTTCTGAGAGCAGCCCCATGATACATTTCGTACCAGTTTCAACTTGTTTTAACTGACATAGAAGAAAAACTATTGAAATGTTCTAATTTTCTCAGTTTTCTGAACCTATTCACCTACAAACAAATCACAGTGTAAAACAAAAAAGTTCAATATGTGAAGGAGAGGAAAAAATGTAGGCCTATTTGATTATTTTAAAAAAAAACAGATCAGATGTGACTGAATGAATCAGATATTTAAGAAACGAAAATGAAATGTTCAACATGCATGTGACAAGATCAATATAATAGAATGGAAAGGAAGAGCCTTTGGTGATTAGACTGCAATTTGAAGTCATGTTAGAGGGGTACTTCAGGGTTTAAGTTAGAAAAAAAACAAGTTGAATGAAAACTAAAATATTTAAGTTTATATGGCCAATCATGCAGGGTCATGAATACCACTGACACAACACAATTGAAAGATTTACATAAAAAATGTAATTGTGTAGCCTGCTTCAAAGAGTAGATATCCATCTTGAGCTGATACAGTTAAGTGGAAATACATTTTCTTACTGAAAATTAAGTCGCGTATACTGCTTGGCGTAGCTTAGCGATACGATACGATATTGGCTGTGCTGCGTGGGTTTTCAATTCATCCGCTGTGTGAAGTTTCTACCACAAAATAAGACTAATCTCATCACCATTAAACTGCAATCTCAGCAAAAAGTCCTTTATACATTAAATATAAAGTCACTTCCTTGATGCATGTAGAATCAGTACACTACTTAACACATTTGGTCTCTAGGTCTTTATGTAATTGCACAGCCTGCATACATCTATTAGGGGTTGTATCCTGTTTACATTAGGAAAGTGAGTCCATCCTGCTTTGCTGACTCTTGCTGAACATTCTGTTTGTCTGCCTTGTTTGTAGAGTTGTTTGCATGAATGCACACTTCTACACATGCTCCTTCATCTTGTTCTTCTTTTCATATCCTAGATTGCCCTTAAATTCTCATGTCTTTTTCCATTTCACCTCCTGCGTCCTTTCACTCTCTTTCTCCTTCTTGCAGAAAACTCCCTCGCTTCTTCTACCTCTTCACCCACTGCTGCTGCCCAAGGGTTTTGAGAAACTGTTACATAATTCGCTTCAAATCATCACTCTGCATGGTTTATGGATACCGGGAAACACTGGCAGGCTCAATGGGATTTGATAAGGAGTAAAGGAATTGAATTACACTTTAAATTGATCCCTCGATCTGTAGATTAAATGGGTCAATCTACCAAATTCACGGTTATGGAGATTAAAGAAAATTGTTCTGTCAGTGTCTGTGTGTGTGTGTGTGTGTCGGTGCAAACTTGTGCTATTGAGTCACAACCCATCTCAGCACTCAAGTACTGATAACAACGGTGTTAATGTGATGACACATGACAGAAATATTGCCTCTTCCCTTTATGAAACAGCATCAGTCTTTTTTTCATAGCGATGGAATTATATCCTTTCCTCACTCATTTTAAGGTTGGAAAGTCGTTCATTTTACTCTACCTCATTTACCGAAAAAGGGCATTGATGTGACGTCGGGGGGAGGGAGATACGCCCATCTAGCTGACATATACCTCCGAGGCGAAGTGAGGGCTAACGGGCGGCTAGCTGTCACTCAAGAGACCGTGCTTCTAATTATTCATACATTTTAACCTCCAATAGAATAAAAACTAGCCTGCTAGAAATGGAAATGTCATGGAGATATGAACTAAACATACAGACTAGAATGTTTTTTTGAACCAGGCCTCAAATAGGTTTAATTATGCTGTGAAAACGGCATATTTAACAGTCATTGAGAAATTGCTCTGTTATGAAACCTGCTCTTAGTGGCCACTCGGGTTCACTGCAATTTGTGTCACTTCCGCATTGGATGCTGGCAGAACTCCATCTAGCATGGTGTTAGCCCCTCCTATTTTCTTCGTCCGATGTTTTTGTTCAAGGGTATGACAGAAATCATTCTCCACCCAACATATAAAGTACAGCTCAGGCAGATGAAAACTCACAGAACACTTAAAACAACAGAAAAACATCCCCGTCAGTCATATCCAACCTTCACTTCGGCCTAAACATTCACTGGGTAAGACAAAAAAAAAACAAGATGATAAAAGAATTATATGGCAAAGCCTCAACACATACAGAAGAAAATCCCCCAAAGCCCCACAGACACTCTCCTGCCATGCATTAATAAAGATCAGTGGAAACTCAGCTCCCCTATGGATTCCACATGAAACGAACTGATGAAAGCCGACTGAGTAGCTAATTTTTTGTCACAATGGGATGTATAATGCCGAATGCAAGTTTAATGCATTATACCAAATGATTCAATGTCAAGGAAATGGATTCATTCAAATCAAATTAGAGCAACAGAGTCCCTGTGTCTAATGTCTTCCCTTTTTCTTTCTGAGCTGCAGCTTAACATTCCTTCACTTCCATGTTGGCCCTGCTCTGCGATCTATTCCTTCCTCTGCCTCCTGTTCTCCATCTCCTCTTGCTATGCACATAAAAAGGTTCCCAATAGGGATGCTGGGTGGATGAGCCTGCCCTATGCAGTCTGGTTTAGAGAACTTCTAAAACATTATTTTTTCACCCTTCATCAGAAATCTGATAAAGCTTCTCATAATGAAAGAAAATCGATCTGAGAACCTGTTCAGCTGGTTGATCTTTTGATTTTAATTCATTAGAATCAAACACCTAAGTGCCCAATGTCAATGGTCAGACTCTGAAGCATTAATTATAGTAGAAACCAGAGCGGGCCAATGATCTGAGGATACATACAGGGTAATAGAGGGAAATGAAAGGTCACTATGTGAGCAGAATATTAAAATCCATTCTGAACCTACAAGCTGAGAAGAGATGCTGGATCGGGGTAATGGGATCATTTTAAATGCAGTCACTGTTGTTAGGTAGCTGCAGAGGCGCCGGGTCTTGCAAGGTGCCCCTTAAGGCACCGAACCCCCAACTGTGTGTGTGTGTGTGTGTGTGTGTGTGTGTGTGTGTGTGTGTAAAACACGTGACATTTTTATTTCCCACAGATAGCATGTCTTCTCATTCTTTCTTCTTCGCTTTTATAGCAAGTAAGTGAATCAGCTATTTTTAGAGACATTGAAACCATGGGTTACATAGGGCCCACTCAGTGGCGGAGCCAGGGGGGGGGGGGCGGGGGTGGCCCCCCCGCAGAATCTCGGCCACCCCATTGGCCACCCCAAGCGCCATATCACAGCCGTCAATAGTTTTGACGGCTGTGGAAAGATGCGGAACCTTTCTTACACCGCTAGTACACTGTCGGACCTTTTAGCCGCACGCACACATCATGTAACAGCTCAAGCCTGGATGCCTGTTACTACCATGGTTACTAAAGACCTGACGCTTCGACTGGCAAGTAAGCGAACCCTTCCATCTCTACTAGTGCGCTCCACTCTGCCCCGCCTGAACTATTTCGCTTTCAGCGATTGCAGTGCAATGGTTATTCAGCATAAAGTTAAAACACTCGCTCGCCCAAGACTGATGTTAAACCAAAACACAAAAGCCTTGCGCGAGCAAAGCAGTGATTCACCCGGTGAAACATGGGGTGAGACTGTGACTGTGGGTAACGGTGTCATCACCTTGCCGGTGAGAAAAGCTCTGTGGCTTAACGGCTAAAATGATAACCGGCCGCCGGGGATCTCATGTCCGCTAACGTTGTTCAGGGGAGGCTTCCGCGATCGGATTGCATTTCACGAGCATGAAAACACAGCCATGTAGGCATTGCGAACTGACAGCGCAACAAGAGGAAAAGCCTATAGAGTGAGCCGCCAGACTCCCTCCGTTAGTTTTAGTACAGCCGAAAAAAATACCATCACCACCTAAACATGGACATAGTTTAAATAAAGCATCTTGTTTTTATGATCATTAGGGCTTTGATGCAAATTCTGAAGTCTGAGCATTTCGGTGGCAGCTGTGGTGCAGTTTTTTTCAGCAACTCACAGACACATGCTTGCCCATAGGCATAGATTTGGGGAGGTGGGGCGGGGAGGGGGCACAGGGGATGTCCCCCCCACCCCAATAATCAGAAGAGATACATTTTTCCCCCTCAAAAAGTAAGAAAGACAACCCTATTCCCCCAAAAGAGGTAAAAATAACAGTTTAGGATGTTGAAACATTGATATATCTCCTAATTGTTAATACATATTCCCCTATGATTTCAAAATGTAAAGTGTCATAATAGTTCACACTGCTGCTGTGTCATGAGTAGTGTCCTAAATAAAATGTTTTGAACAATACAGTAGAGTAAATATTTGAAAGCAATACAGATGCCTGAGAGCCTTACTGCTTTTTATAACATTATATGTACGTCACTGGGAGCCTGTTGTCTTTTCCTTAACAGAAATGTAGACATGTCCACCATAATAATTAAATAGGCTACAGAAGGCATAAATAAGTACATTAAAATTCACCAGAATGCACAAAATGGTATGTTTGAAGTACATTTTTTTCTGGGGGAGTACCCCCAGACCCCCACTTATGTTGAAGCAAAACCGAAGCCCTTGTGCTTGCCACCCAAAAATGATCACTGGCCCCATCCTGGCCACCCCAATGAAAATTTCCTGGCTCCGCCACTGGGCCCACTCACACTAGGGCCGTTTGCCTGTTCCGTGCTGCAGGAAGATTCAGCACGATTCCCCCCTCCCCACTCCCTCCACTTTCCGTGATCACATTGCTCGTGGCCTGGTCACGATTGCACCTTGCCTACGTCACCGTGCGCGTTTAGGATTTGGAGCATAGTCTACTTGTAGGCTATACGACTGTTTGTGAATATTTTCATCCAGCCAAATTTGCATCACATATTCCACTTCCACATTAGAGCAACGAGAATCCTTAAGCTATTGTTTTTTTCTAAATGTAACCTTGACGTAATAGGTCGCGGTGGACAGTCTCATATTTGTGCAGCACGCTGTTTATTATTAAATAACGGCCCGTCATCAGACCATATGTACTGGATGGTTTTATACACATCGATCGCTCCATCAAATCCAAGTCAGAACTTTTTGTATGGGTAGAGATCGTTTTTTTAAGTGTCTTTATAAAGTTTTCTTGTTAAACCTTAGTGTAGGCTGTTTCCTTATCACCGGGCCGCGGTGTGTTGTTTTGGGTTCGTCTCCACCGCCATGCGTAAAGGCAGTTATGACAGCTGACGGGAGGAAAAAGAAAAAAATCATCTGACGAACGTGAGTAAACACGAAAACCTTTTTGCTTTGCTTTCTGCGCTCACCTATTTAGCTCTCTCCCTCTTTTATTAGCCCACACCTAGGCCTACACACACGTTAATTCTCACACATTTTATGTAGCTACAAGTGGTCCAAGTGGTGGGCAATTCTGGTGCCGACTAGTAAGGCAGCGGACGTTAAAGGACTATGCATCCTTAAAGAGGACCTATGATGCTTTTTGACTTTTATGACCTATAAACGTTGTTATGATGATTCATAGTCATGCTTAACCATACTAAATTATCAAATAATGACTTACATGCATTTCGACATATTCCCTGCTGACCGTCTGGGGTGTCTGTGCAGAGCACTAAACACTATTCTAGCCAGTCGAGAAGTCACGTCTTCAAAGCGGTCTACCCTTTCATAATTTGTGACGTCGCATAAAACTTTGTGACGTCTCCACGCGGATGTTTCCATGTATGGTAATGCTGTCACTTCCCTGTTCGCGTCTGCCTCGCGCCCTTATAGGTCCATGCTCGCGCTTCCCGCCACTGAAAGTGTTCCGGAAGGAAGGTAACCAATCACAACGGAGTGGGGTTTGCAGGAGGGGGGGAGGGGAGCGGAGATGGCCGAAGCACAGGCGGAGGGAGCCGAAGCACACACACTCAAGTGTTGACAGGATGTGCTGGATCGCCAAAATAAGAGAAAGAGCTTCCCAAAAATCTACATAGTTTTTTGTGATGTGATTCGTGTCAGGTTGCTCTATAGAAGTGTAAAACAAGAAATTAAGACCAGAAAAGTAGCATAATAGGTCCTCTTTAATAAATTCACGTCAGGAACGCCGCCTGTGCGCTTGCTTGTGCGCGTGTCATCTCATTAGCATCTGTAGCCTACTTTGGCCACGGCACACCTCTCCCAGGTGTGCCGTGGCCAAGGGGCTGTTCCGTGCTGGAATACAGTTGGCGTGGTCACACTAGCCAAACGTTCTAGACTTTAGTATGCTAATGAGCTTTGGCACGGGGCCGCGGCCCTAGTGTGAGTGGCCCCATAGTGCTTTATATGAAAAAGACTATTACAGTTTTTTTCGATCGCTAAACCACAGTGGGCACAACTGTAGCTCAATGTGCAAAACTCTAACTACAGTCTGCACTACCAACAGTCACTGGAGCTGAACAGTTCACTTCACCTGCAAAACAGGTTCAGTGCAGCAAACACTATGAACCAGCCTCATTGAGATAACACACACTGTCACTCAGAACCTGCTCAGAGTATAAACAAGAGCATCACACCCCAATACAGAAATTACAAACTTTTAATCTTTACAGTTTGAATAGTTTGAGTTATTTCACACAAATTACATAATATTTTCTTTGATGAAAGGGTGAAATTCTTTCACATGAACTTGTTTATTTTATAACATACCATTTTTTTAGGAAAACAAAAATAAATGAAAATCAGAAGTTTGCTTCAATAGATACACATTTTGTATACTTTATTGAAAACATTTGCAAATTAGTATAAAATAGTATTTATCTGTGTAAATATTCTAAAATTGTAATACATAAATCTATTCCTGTAATGTTGTCATTTACTGTAAGGATGCAACTCTAAGCGTTTGTTTGCTGGAAAATTCGTATTACAGATTCAACTTTAGATTTTTGCAGATTAGGTTGCACTCTCAACCCTGCTTCTCTCAATGAGAGACTATGATTCACAACAGGGTCTGTCAGTGTTGCCCTTACTGTATTTCATCAGACATTACAGCTCTATGTCTTCTAGGTCTTCCTCCACACATCCACACTCTCACTGCCACTCTTCTACCTCCAACAACCTGTCTTCCTTGGTTCATTTCCAAAAAAATATATATTTTTGAGCTTTCCCTTTATACTGTATATATGTTCACTAACAAGTCTAAACAAGACATCTTAGTGTTTGAGTTGAAATTGCAATCCGCAGTGTTTGAAAGGGATTCGTTCTGTTTTGTTTATAGTTGTGGCAGCAGTGTGTTAGCATTTGAAAAAAGTGCTGGAAATCCACAGTGTTGTGCAGGCTGTGGTTAAGCCATGAGATAGGTGTGTAGAGTTTTGAAGGTTGTGTATAAGCAATGAAAAACGAGCTAAAACGAGCTACAGTCAATGAACCGCTGCTCTGCATACTGTTTTGCACTTGTCGTTCCAGTTGTGCCCACTGTGGTTTAGCAATCGTAAAAAACTGTATGTACTGTCCATACCCTGTATCTCACACATTCTTGCATTTGCTGTGGTTTCTGTCCAACATATTAGATGTGGTTTTGCTCCTTCTCTAATTCTTGAGCGCAGCAGTCTAGACTCACAAGGACAAAAAAATCTGAAGATTGGCTTTTTATTGAGATTAATGCTCAAGGAGGAGGAAATGAACAGAACTGGAAGAGACGTCACTTTAACAGCAATACCCAACCACTTGTGTAGTTAGGTTACAATTCCCAATTATGTTTGCTCAACGCTTGCTAAGTCGTTTCTCAATTAATCCTGGGATAATAAATCCCATAAAAGGCAGCAGCAGGTAATTACTAATTAAGTCCCACTTTTACAGTTTTTCACAATTGCTTAAACACATTTCCTGATAGACTACCTCACTTTTTCAAAACCCTAAACCCAAATTCCAAAACTCAAACACAAAATGCAAAATCCTTCACTTCTCTTGCAAAAGCACACTTTACCCTCAAAACAGTGTTAACTCTTCACTAAATGGTGTTTTCTTTTCAAATGACAAACACACACATCATATGACTAGACATTTCTAGCACTCATTGAACACTGGTGTGCAGAATGGAAAACACTATAGTATAAATGCAAAACACTATATGAATGCTTTATCAGTAGAATTATGCCTTTGCATGTTCATACACTTTCACCTACAGTAACAACAAATACTTAACGGTTTTTGCCAAATGCTAACACACATTATGCAGAATAGTTTATTTTGCCATTTCAAACAAACACAATGAATAGGTAGGACTGCAGTTCAAGCAATTCAGTGTGTCATCATAAACTAAGAAACAATTACAGTAGAATAAAAAAAACAGTGTTGTAAGGAATTGGGTGGTTGGATTATGAATCCTTTTATGGATACCGCCTCCTGTTTGCATCTGGCCACATCGCCTCATCAACATCACACTCAATGTCTTCCTTTGAGAAGCAACAGGGAAATGATCACCTGATATCCAGACTAAATCTCCTAATTATGGAGCGACTCAGGTTGGGCTGCACTCTCTGTCCAGGCTCCCTCATTGATAGGCCATGATCTATACCATAGTCCACTATAGTGTCCCTGGTGTATGTGTCTCCGTCTGTTGCCTTATTTGTCCTCGTCCTCCTGTCGCTCTCTCTCCTCCTCTTACCCTGACTCTTACTGTCTCAAAAAGGAGCTGAGCTCACCTGGGGTCTATTTGTAGTGCTAAGGTTTAGACTGATTGGTTTTCAATTAGTTTAATTTTTTTTCAAGAAGTATGTTGGAGAATTTCAAACACAGCGCAAAGCATATATCGTGTTTGTAGGGTTGGAGCTTTGGTTTAGAGCATGGTTACAAAAGTTAGAGGTTGTGATGCTGTGGTCATAGCAGTCACTTTTAGTGTTTACAGTATTCGGCAAAAACTGTATTTGTACCAAAATGTGCAGTCTACTGTAAATCACAGCAAACAGGAGCTCATCTCTGACCCTTCTATAGCTAACTGCATAAAAGCCTTTTGAGTTTAGAAATGTGATTGGCAGTGTGTTCTGTGTGAATACCAAGAGAGATAATTCAGGAAGAGTGTGCAATATATAGAAAATTGTGTGTAATGTTGTGAAAAATGTGTGTTCTGGAAAGGGAATATGAGTCTAAGGCAGGAAATGTGTTTGGAGTTGAGCAGAATTGGTTAAGCAGTTGGTAAATTAGTTACAGATTGTGCACATTGTGTCTTATGTTCCAAAAAATGTGTTTTAACAATTGTGAAAAACTGTAACCACATATGTCACTCTGAAATATATTGTCAGTGCGAAAGTTATCTGTTATTTCTGCACAAAGCAAGATAAAACAAACGCAAAGCTCATTTTAAGAGAGATTTGGTAGTGGGTAATATGATATATTATCTAAAATAAAAGTGCACCTGATGTCCTGATGTACTGGGGAAATTATAATGGGTTCATATATCTCAGCTACGCTAAAATTGCAACTGATATTTATCAAATAAATCACTTGTGAATGTCTGGCAGAAATCAGCACTTAATGTACAGTACATCTCCTAACAATTATCAGTACACAGGGCAGCGGGATAGCGTTAGCCTACAAATAAATTCCTCACTGTATAGTCTGCCAACAGCCATAGGCCCTTTCAAAATATCTCTGAGCAAGATACAGAAGTCCTCCACTTATTCATTGAGGGACACTTCCAGATTAATATGTCAGCACTGTGCTGTGTGTGGGTGTGTAAAATGTAAAGATGTGGAACGTAGACTTGGGAACTTTCCAATAAACTAAAAAAGCTGAATTTGCAACTTAACAACTGCACTTTTTTTCTCACATTTCCCTCTCAGTCATATGTGCACACATCTGCACACGTTTGAGGATAATGTGTTGAAGTGCAGTCATTTACTGGGGGCTGACAGTCTACTTACAGGTCATCAAACATAACCACTACACACTCTTGCCGTAAAGTTAGTGAAAGCTGTCAGGACCAGCTGTCACAAACCAAATTATCTTCAGGAGGCCTTGTGTGTTCAAGAGCTGCTTCTTACAAGTATAATTGTATTAGATGAGACACACACAAATGTGCAAGTTTGCCCCTTCTCTCTCGCTGCCAAAGGAAAATCACTTTTTAATGTTTTTTCAACAACAGCTAACTGAACTTCAGCTAGAACAGAGCAGCAGTATTATTCGTAGTGGCAGTATATGTCACAGGGGACCAAAGCGCTGTTGTCAAAAAGACCATCTAAACCGAGAACAAGTCATGAGTCACACCAGAGTGTATTGAGGCCGAGACAAGAACACGACTTTGAGGGATTAAAACCAAGTAAAGAGACAAGTCCAAGGCATGATAGTGTGAGTTCCACACTACATTACACACTTAGAATACAATGGGGAACATGCAAAATTAGGCACTCCTTAAATTGATCTAAAAGATCAATATTCCCATAAAGACTCCCCCAAAAAGGATTTCCTTCATTCACCTCTTCCTTTGCCATACACTGTATCAATGTGTGTATGTTACAGTGTTACAGTTTTTTTCAATCGCTAAACCACAGTGGGCACAAATGGAACGACAAGTGCAAAACTCTAACTACACTATGCACAGCAGCGGTTCATGTGGACCAAACTCGAGATCGTTTTTCATTGCTTAAACACAATTTTCAAAACTTTACACACTTATCTCATGGCTCAACACACTGCTGTCACAACTGTAGACCACACATTCAAAACAGAATGGATATCAGCCTAGTGCATTTTAAACACTGCCGATTGCAATTTCAACTGAAACACTAAGAAGGTGTCTTGTTTTAGACTTGTTAGTGAACATACATACAGTATAAGGAAAGCTCAAAAATAGGAAGACAGGTTGTTGGAGGGAGAAGAGAAGCAGTGAGACTTGTTGTGTGGAGGAAGACCTTGAAGACATTGAGCTGTAATTTCTGATGAAGTAGCTACAGTAAGGGCAACACTGATAAACCCTGTTGTGAATCATGGTCTCTCATTGAGAGAGGCAGGGTTGAGGGTGCAACATAATCTGCAAAGATCTAAAGTTGCATCTATAATACGAATTTTCAAGCAAACAAAAATGTAAGAGTTGCACCCTTACAGTAAATGACAACATAACAGGAATTGATTTCTGTTTTATAATTATAGAATATTTACACATATACATACTACATTTGGAAATGTAATCAATAAAATATAAAATAAAAATATGTATCTATTGAAGCAAACTTCTGATCTTCATTTATTTTTGTTTACCTAAACATAACTGGTATGTTATAAAATAAACTATTTCATGTGAACTAATTTCACTCTTTCCTCAAAGAAAATATTACTTTATTTGTGTGAATTAACTAAAATTATTCAAAACTGTAAAAATGAAAAGTTTGTAATTTGTGTATTGGGGTTTGATGCTAGTGTTTCTACTCTCAGTGTGTTCTGAGTGACATGTGTGTTATCTCAAAGAAGCTGGTTCATAGTGTTTGCTGCACTGAGCCTATTTTGCAGGTGAAGTGAACTGTTCAGCTCCAGTGACTGTTGGTAGTGCAGACTGTAGTTAGAGTTTTGCACATTGAGCTACAGTTGTGCCCACTGTGGGTTAGCAATAAAAAAACTGTAAAGGTTGCATAGTATGCTCATTTTCAGGTTCAAAATTGTAATTTGGGTTTGTACTAGAAACGGTTTTAATTGTGTAGTGTCCTAGTAAAAACCCTTTATGTTTCTTGCATTGCCATTGCTAAATCTCCTCTTCAGAATCGGTTTTAAGAAGGTCCATTTTAGGGCCTGTTTCTTTAAGCCCTGCCTTCCAAAAAGCCCAGTCTACTCTGATTGGCCAGTTGGATTCAGGGTATCTAGGGGTGTGCTTATCACAGGTGGAGGTAATGCTAAGTTAGGGTTGGTCATGGGTTGTGTTGCTTCTTTCCTGGTCATGGGTTGTGTTGCTTCTTTCCTTATGACATCATAAGTGGAGAGAACTCTGACTGGGGTTTTTGAACACAGGTTTTCAGAAAAGTGGAGGAGAAGAAAAAGAGGGTCCCTTACAGTATGAATAGTGAAAAAACGTGAATAAGTGCCTTTTGCAAAATAGATGACCTTTAAGTGATATCTTTGCAGCTGTGGTCTTGACCAGTCGTGACTTGTAAAAAATGCGGTTGTTCCAAAATTCGACCCCTGAGTACTGCAACACTGGACCAAAGGGGCAAACAGGAAAGTCTGGGGAGATGGGTTTAATGTTTCAGCAAAATGTTAAAGAGTCAGACAGGAAGATTTGAAGGCCTGTTTGAAGACAGAGTTGGGACTTGTGTACTTGGGAGTTTGAACTTCGTGAGTTCAACTCAAATCCAATCCAAACTCCCCGGAAAGCGGCACAGTTTGCTTGATATGAAATTGGACAATTGGAACAGCAGTTGTCTTGCTGACATTCCAGCTCAGCAAGGCTTTAGTGATTTGGCTACACTTCAACAAAACTGTACAACAGTTCTCCGACAAAATACCTCCAGTCCAAGCATTGCTAACAGGATTTATTTTTACGTTTTGCTGCTTTCTACTAGATTGACTGGGATAAAGGCAACAGTTATTTTGACTGGAATGTTTATCTCCTACACACTCTACTTCTTTTTCATTTCATTTAGTCTTGTCTTGGTGAAATGCACCGATATATATATACATATAGGCTACAGTCAGGGGCGCCATAATGGGGTGAAAAGTTAGGACGATTCTAAGGGCCCGTGACTGGCAGGGGCCCAAAAATATTAGAATTTAAGAATTAAAAAATAAAAATCAATACTTAATCTTTAATCAATACTCTCCATTAATAAAACATTGTATCTAACGTGAAACAAATAAAATTAATGGTTCATTTAAAAGTTTTCTGACAAAAAGTAACAATTTCAAAACTCTGTACACCCCCCTGTATTTAGAAGTAATGGTTTGGTCCGCTTTTCAAACAGCTCCGCATAGTGTTGCCACCCGTCCCGTTTTTCCCAGAATTGTTCTCTTTTTTCACCAGCACAATTTGTCCAGTTTTTTGGGGAGGAAATGCCAAAATCTCATTTGATTTCCTTCGTTCAGTAGTTAAGGCCGTTTCACACGGGCCGACGCGTTTGTTGCGCCAACTAATTCTCAATGGAGAGGCGAGCGGGGCCGGGCAGAGAGAAGGCTCGTTCCGTTGTCAGGCGGCACGACAAGCGGGCAGGGGCGGTCTCAACGATCTCGGGGCCCGTTTCAAGTTCAAGACCCAGTGTGGGGGGCCCCCACTTGTTTTTCTTTTTTTGTTTTAATAAATAATGCTTGCTCCCCGCGAAAATAAAAAAAAATATTGTGGAAACCATTTGGTTCATAGACGGATTATGAGATAATGGGCCCAGAGGGTGGATAGCTACTTTTTATGAACAGTAAAGAATTCACACATAGAAAGCTTATTACTGCATGTGTGAGGGGGCCTTCAAGGCCCCTCATGAAGCCCCTAACACAGAGCTAATACGTAATGCTTTTGTTTTGCACTTGCTTTTCTATTTTTCACTTACTAGTTGAGGGGCCATGATGATTTATTTCCTTATTTTAGGCGATTCCTTTTTTTAGACCCGGTTATTGACACGAATGACTGAGTTCTTTGACAATGCAACATTTAAAGTTATTATCAGTATTGTTCTGGCTTAGGGCCCCCCTGAGCCCCTGGGACTGGTTGCATGCAATTTTCTTCTCAAAGTGCACCAGATTGATGAATTTTACTTTAAAAGGTTGCATTTTTTCCTTCCGGGGGAATGCTCCCCCAGACCCCCCTACAAGGTCCAGGGTTCCCACCTCAGTCTCCTTATATATCCTACTGTAAAAAGCACTGTAGGTGTTTATGGTTATTATAGGTCATTACACTGAACTGCAGTGGCGGAGCCAGGGGGGGCCACAGCCGTCAATAGTTTTGACGGCTGTGGAAAGATGCGGAACCTTTCTTACACCGCTAGTACACTGTCGGACCTTTTAGCCGCACGCACACATCATGTAACAGCTCAAGCCTGAATGCCTGTTACTACCATGGTTACTAAAGACCTGACGCTTCGTCTGGCAAGTAAGCGAAACCTTCCATCTCTACTAGTGCGCTCCACTCTGCCCCGCCTGAACTATTTCGCTTTCAGCGATTGCAGTGCAATGGTTATTCAGCATAAAGTTAAAACACTCGCTCGCCCAAGACTGATGTTAAACCGAAACACAAAAGCCTTGCGTGAGCAAAGCAGTGATTCACCCGGTGAAACATGGGGTGAGACTGTGACTGTGGGTAACGGTGTCATCACCTTGCCGGTGAGAAAAGCTCTGTGGCTTAACGGCTAAAATGATAACCGGCCGCCGGGGATCTCATGTCCGCTAACGTTGTTCAGGGGAGGCTTCCGCGATCGGATTGCATTTCACGAGCATGAAAACACAGCCATGTAGGCATTGCGAACTGACAGCGCAACAAGAGGAAAAGCCTATAGAGTGAGCCGCCAGACTCCCTCCGTTAGTTTTAGTACAGCCGAAAAAAATACAATCACCACCTAAACATGGACATAGTTTAAATAAAGCATCTTGTTTTTATGATCATTAGGGCTTTGATGCAAATTCTGAAGTCTGAACATTTTGGTGGCAGCTGTGGTGCAGTTTTTTTCAGCAACTCACAGACACATGCTTGCCCATAGGCATAGATTTGGGGAAGTGGGGCGGGGGGAGGGGGCACAGGGGATGTCCCCCCCACCCCAATAATCAGAAGAGATACATTTTTCCCCCTCAAAAAGTATGAAAGACAACCCTATTCCCCCAAAAGAGGTAAAAATAACAGTTTAGGATGTTGAAACATTGATATATCTCCTAATTGTTAATACATATTCCCCTATGATTTCAAAATGTAAAGTGTCATAATAGTTCACACTGCTGCTGTGTCATGAGTAGTGTCCTAAAAAAATGTTTTGAACAATACAGTAGAGTAAATATTTGAAAGCAATACAGATGCCTGAGAGCCTTACTTCTTTTTATAACATTATATTTACGTCACTGGGAGCCTGTTGTCTTTTCCTTAACAGAAATGTAGACATGTCCACCATAATAATTAAATAGGCTACAGAAGGCATAAATAAGTACATTAAAATTCACCAGAATGCACAAAATGGTATGTTTGAAGTACATTTTTTTCTGGGGGAGTACCCCCAGACCCCCACTTATGTTGAAGCAAAACCGAAGCCCTTGTGCTTGCCACCCAAAAATTATCACTGGCCCCATCCTGGCCACCCCAATGAAAATTTCCTGGCTCCGCCACTGCTGAACTGGTACCCTAATAATGGCCTAGCCCTCCGCCCCAAACATCAAGTGTCCCTTTTTTTCCTAAATCCAAGGTGGCAACCCTATCCGCATCCCGTGCCACTATCGAGAGTGATTAACGGGGGATGATTGAATCATGTCTCAACGACAAAAGTCAGTATATCAAAAGCGAAAAGAGAGGAAAGAAAGAAAGATAGATGAATTAAAGGGCGACAGTATGTCTTTTTGATATTCATGTAGATGACGCAATTTGTTAATTTAAAGAGTTATATTAAGTACATTGACACCACAATTGATGTTGAGATTTTTTTCATTTGAGAATTGAAAAAATAAAATGTGATTTTCACCATAAGAGATGGCCTGTAGCAGATTTGTTTTCCAGAATATTAGCCTTGCATCGTATAGAGAATTGTCTGCAGAATGTTGAACATTTGCACAGTGTTGTATTTTAACAGCTCAGTGCCAGTGTATTGTAGGCCTCTAGTATTGGACTTCAACATAGGTGCACGCCTGTATGAATACAGTTATAGGTAGTTTAGGTATCTTAAGCTTCAATGGGTCTGTTGGGTTCTGGACGTTCCGTTACAGAACATTGCATTTGCTTGGCGTGGCCTGGTTGGGGGCCCAGAGTGATATCTTTTCATGGGGCCCAAAATCTCTGGCGGCGCCCCTGGCTACAGTACTCAAAGTAGCACTTTTGTGCAATGTTCTAATGGGCATTCATTTGGTTTGAGTGACATGGTGAAACCCAGACGAAAGAGACTGTTTTGTTCAGTGTTTCAGCACCATGGATAGAGGCAGACTGAGGGAGACTGGATGTGAACCGCTGCACTGTGTAAAAGTGTCTTTTCCTTTTCGACCCTCATTCATAACTAACGAATATGTTGAGCGTCATTTCTGTAGAGGCAGATAGCTTTAGAGAAAAAGGAGCTGGAGAGGAAATGAGGAGGAGAGGGAGAGATATGATGTAAATAAAGTCTCTGGGAACAGAGTCTCTGTAGTGAGTCTGTGTTACTCTCTTTCAAGGTGTTGCAGCACCTAAGCTCCTTCAAAGACAAATCTCAGGGAATAAAAACTCTGCCCCACACAACTGTACACTTTTCTCATACTCACACACTCTTTCATTCGGGAAAATGATCACAATGGGATACGCAGACCTAGAGTATTGTATTATCATGGACACACTGCATATGTGTTTATGCATGCACGGCTGTATGTTAGGGTGCTTATGAATGATTCCAGGCTTTTCTTTTTTTAAATGCTTCAGCAGACAAAAGGCTCAAATGGCTCAGGAATGAGTGCATATAAGTGTGTCTGCGTCAAGAGATTTTCCTCAATACAATAGCACACGATAAGAGAGAGAAAGAGAGAGAAAGCCCTTTAAATGAAACATTATGGTCCTTGAAAAGACAAAACAGGGGAAAAAAGTGAGAGGACAGAAAGGGAATGTGAAATCCCTTTGCAAAATTAATGCAGCGTGGATACAGGATCCAGCGCACGTTCAGTGTTTTGATGAGTGTGAATATGATGCCAAATCAGTATCAGAATATAAAAAAGTCTGTACTATTTACTACATTGGGAGTATGCATATTGGGCAACTGTGGGTAGGTCATACAAAAAGCACAGTGAGTCATCACTCACTGAAATAGCATCTGACGGAATATAATGTCATCCAACACACTACGTTTACTTTGTTCACTGCGCTACAGCAGGCAGAGCTATGACTAGTGGGTAAGGCTACCCTTTGCCCTTGCTCTGACTCTTAATATACCATTGTTAAGTCAGGTGTTTCCCTGTCCAAACTGTTGTGTAGGTTTGCTGCAATGAATCTACTGTAGTGGTCGTTTGAGTTCATGACTGTATGAGTTACAAGATCGGTTCCTGAACTGCAGAGTGGGCTGTTTGAGTGGAGATAGATCAGCTTCAAGGCAGAAATGTACCATGTAAGTAGCAGCAAAACCACTCATATATAACACTTTGTGGTGAGGTAGGCAACGGGAAACTAAAAATAGATAAAGAAGGGATAGCCCACAACATCCAGGAAAACCCTTGGAAATGTATTATGCAGGCCACTTTTAATTCAGCTATCAAATTGGATTTTTTATTTTATGATAGTCTTATCTGGTTTATTGGCTGGTTTCTACGGGACACATTGCAGACCAGCAATTAAATCGAGGATATGAGCAGGCAATTGTTCAAGAAATTGTGGATGAGACTGACAAGTGTTCTATGTGTTATACGGAATACAACATTTACATGTCAAGCCTGTGGTACAGAGGTCCTTGAAATTGACATGCTAACCTTTTCTTCCAACATACAAGCTACAAGCGCTTCCTCTTAAAAGCACAAGGGGCACTTGAATCAGGCTAAGACAGATACACATGTTTTGCCTAAGGGTAAACGTGATCTTATCCAATACCATGAATTTTAATCGAATGTCGGATTGTATGTGTTTGGGCTGTGTGAGATTTTACATGGGGAAAGAAACCATCACAGTTGTTTTTTTGATTTTCTCCGGGATCACGTGGCTGTATGCACTCGAGTGTGCTCCCAAGACTGCACATGTCTTGTATATTTAAAAAGGTTATATTATAGTAATGTAGAAAAAAAAAGAAAAAACAAACAAGATAAAGATGTTTAACATGGTTACACCAACCACCTCTCTTTTAAATAAGGCACCATCTTTGTGTTATTCACTCAAATGATGTGAATATGAATGAAGACTTATGTTTGACTACATTAATTCCTCTGAATGCAGCTCCCACAGGTCTGCCACCATGCATAGAGTTTAATAAGAAAATGCTTAAAAGGATGTTTGCAGGTTATGCTAAACAAAAACATTAAAAAAATCACACTTCACGTATTGCGACCGATTTAAAAATGTGCAACTTTTTGACTTCCACTGCCTCACAGCACCAATACATAAATAACCTTGTTCTCAGGTGATCATGGCTTTGAATAAACTGAACTTTAACCTATACCACGGTTTATAAATAAAAGAAAGTGCAGAATGGGGGAGTCTTTCTCTGATGACAGGGTTGGATTTGAATGCTTCAGTTATTATTGTGTCCAAAGAAAATCTTTGAATAAAAGTAGAAAAGGTTTTCCTTTATGAATGAACAAATAAAAGGAGAGGTTCATAATGTCCCTAAATGAGAGGAATGTAGTTGTTTTAGTTGATCCTCTGGGTATTTTGCCTATCGACTATTAAGGAAGAAAGACTCCTGGTTCCATCCTACTGGCTTAAGAAAGTTGCTGCTTCATATTCAAATAAATGCATATTTCCTACCCTAATTGGTGCCTGATAAAGCACAAAATAGCCAGTCAGCAGAGTGTGGGAGACTTCACTGCATAAGATATCCTTCTTTATGTTTCCTCATTTTTAGTCTCTAAATTTTTCATAAGACATTTTTAAAAGTATGCCATTAGGGTCAGATACTAGTTTTGTGGGTACTTTTTCATTCACTTTTTAAGAAAACAAGTGTCAGAGATTGTATGGCAGGGGCAAGCAAAAAAAAGAAAAAAAATGTATGATTCAGTGAAATTCTTCAAAGAGGTTCATTTTCATCAGAAAAGAGTTGAATTAAAAACCCCTGTAGTACAGTTTTTTACCTGGAGCGAGCGGTTCACTGAAAGATTACTTCCATGCATTATGATTTGGCATTATGTTTCACTGTATCCGCACAAAGCCTCCTGGATGGTTTCACACACCCACATGAGAATATGTTAATCAACATCAGACGGCTTTTAAAACGGGATTCTAGTCACCTGCGCTGATTATGCAGCAGGGGAGTGAGGCTACCAGCAGCTGTGGCTCAGGGTAGAGTGGCGGCAGTCCCCTGAGCGCAGGGTTTGTGGGCCGCATGTCCAACTATCCCATGGGCAAGACACTGAACCCAAAATAACCCCAGGTATAGCCTGCTACCATCTGTATGTGATTGGGTGAATGAGATGAGTTAAAAAGGCCATGTAAATCCACTCCATTTACCTTTGAGTGGAGAGAGAGATAGACAGAGGGACCTATCTTTTAATATCATGAGTTATCAATCAAGCTGTCACCATAGTGTAATAAAAAGATGTGAAGACATAATTGGCAATCATTAGTCTTTAACACCCAATCCTTTAACTGGAAGGTCAAAACTCATATGTGCCTTGCAGATGCCCTTCAGCAAGATATGAAGCTGTTTGTGCTCTTGATGATGTTGTCAACTAGAAGCTGTAGCCTTTGCGTTGCCACCCTTATCCGAAAAGAAAGCACTTAGGTTCTCTTTAGAATGAGATTACATGACTAAATAAAGGTGACATTAAAAATGTATTAAAAAAGAATACATACATCTATGTACACTAGGCCCCCCATAATTTGGGACCCTAATGTTAAAGCTATAACATTAGGATCCACAGTGGTATTTGGGGGCAAAGTGCTCTGAAAGGTCTGTGGTTCAAACCATGAGGGTAGCCTGGGGAAAGAAGTGCAGGGCAAAACAAACTTCATTTATTCTACCCTGAATTCACCACACATGGAGATACACCGTCTTTCATTATTAAACGATGTCATACTAATTGTAGGAATTGTAGGATCAGGTATAGGCTAAGAAGCAGGTGACTCTTCCCTCACTCACTATTAATGGTTGGGCTCACTGAATCATCACCAGGTGCTTTGTCATTGTATAGTATTAAGTTGCATGGTGTAGCAATAAGCACAGAAGATCTTACCCGAGTTCCTCAGCTTGCGGTTTCTGAACACCGAGATGATCACCAGGAGGTTCCCCAGCACGTCCACCACCGTGGTGAAGATCAACACGCTGGCCAGGATCCCGATGACCCAGGCGGGGCGGACGCTCGCCTCCGTGGCCAGTGTGCGCTCCAGCTGCCCCAGCCGTGGCTCTGTCCAGTTCGTTATAAGTGGGAATGCGTCCGGCATCACTGGCCTAACGCTGCTTCCCAAGTCCCAACTGCGGCTTTATGCCCCTCCGGTACCAATGTTTCCTCCTGAATGAAACATGGAGCGCACCTGAGTGGCTTCCCGGGGTTTCCTCCAGAGCGCACTCTCCCCGCGGCGTCCTCCTCCGCGTAAAGGCGGTATGAGTCACTTGATATTATGTAGTGACCACGCTTGGCCTATATAAAGTTACACGGACACTTGACTTGGCTTTCTCTATCTTCGCAAAAAGTCATCCATCCGTGTGCCAACAAGATCAGCTGATTGGACATACGGCGGTGCCACACCTCCTCCCTGGTGAGGACATGTAAAGTATTCGTCGGTTGGGAAATATTTCATTCAAAAAGATCCAGGCCATTCATATTTAAAGTCTTCGTCCTCTTTAAGTGCCCTGGGCGTGTTGGTAGGCATCTACAACTCCCAACCTTCAGCATGCGCCCACGTTAGAAAATAAATAAATAAGGTTTCTCAAATATCAGACCATTGCACCGTCTCGTGTGTCTCTCTGATTTAATGCGCTATTCCCTCTCTGAGCTAACGGAGGAACAAATCATCTTCCCTAACCATTCGTGATGCCCTTGCCGCTGACTACGACACAACTGGAGCCGTGCGTTTTATTTAGCCTACTATCTATGGATGCGAGGCGGCACTGGTAAATACCACAGTGAAGCCCTCGTCAGGCACACAGCAGGATGTGGAGAAATCCTCACAGCGTTAACACGGAGGGACGCGGCTTCACAAACAACATCTTTATTTATTTATTTTTACCTTTCGACTCGGCTTTATCGCTCCATTTCTCTCATCCCCTTTGACTCTGTTTCTCTCCGTCCCATGCTGAGGTGTGCGCGCAGGCGAAGATTCCCCCTATTTCCCCCCGGTCATTCCCAGCGTGACTTTCCAGAATCTGTCTTTGATCCCGGCACAATGCTCGGAGTTGCTGTAAGTGTGCACACATGGTGGGTCGGCGCGGGACGTCCAATCCAAATTACCCCACTGTGATTTGCTGCAGGTCTTTGCCTGTGTGTGATTGCAAGTAGGCTATAAGTGCACTTTCGGATTTAGGCTAATTGGTTTATCAAAACCTCAAAAACCTAATGCATTACCCTTAAAACACACACACATACACACACAAGATAGATAGATAGATAGATAGATAGATAGATAGATAGATAGATAGATAGATAGATAGATAGATAGATAGATAGATAGATAGATAGATAGATGGATAGATAGATAGATAGATAGATAGATAGATAGATAGATATGATCACAAAAAACACACTATTTATTGATCCAATAGGCTATATTTATATGCAGTGTGCGCATGCATGCCCACACCATGGTGCCATTTTTGGACTCTTGACCCTTTACGTGGGTACCTGGTGGCAACAGAGCTGCAGCCTCAGTCTCTATCAGATCCAGTGGATGGATACTGTTAGCGCCAGTGTGACACATTGAGGCCAGCGCCTTTTCGCCTGTTTAACTGGTGGCTGCTTGGTGTACGGTTGTGTAGCGGATGCCCCCAGAGTGCAGCAGCAGGAGGAGCACATTAGAGCAGCCTAGTGTCAGCCTTAGAGCATGGGTTACATGTTCCACCGGTGTGATGTGTTGTCCAGGAGACAGACAGGTCAGCCAGATTGAGACACACAGGCAGGCACACACAGACACACACACAGACAGACAGACAGACACACACACACACACACACACACACACACACACACACACACACACACACACACACACACACACACACACACACACACACACACACACACTTTGCATATGAAAACAAACTCAATAGCCGGGGGACAGGGGCTGAATGAACTCATGACAATATCACACATCTTCAAATAAAAAAGCATTAAAACAATCTCATAACTAAAAAACTGCAAAACCGGGATACTGCTGTGCCTGTGCTGAGTATGCTTCACGGACTCCTGAATCCATAGCCAATGTGATTACTGGGTTTGCCTGCTCCGAGCCGTCCCTCATTCATCTTTGGCACGCACTTATGGCAGTGGAGCATATTGCTGCGGGAATAAAAAGCAGGGATGGGGAGGGGCTCTGACAAACTGGCCACAACATTTGGGTGTCAACACTGTCCTCTACAAGAACCAGTGTCGTAGCTGCTCCATATGGCCATGTCTTTTTTGCTGTTCTCCACAGGACAACATGAATTTATTAATATTCATTAATGTTTGTCGGCTAACTCTGTCAGAGTCATTGTTCGGCAGAGAGTTATTTTTTATTTAAATCGCCAGATGGTGCCACAAAGAAAAATATTTAGAAGTTGGGTACAAAGAAATCAAAGGAAACCAATAATATAGTTATATATTTATTTGTTGTGAGTGTCTCTGATAATTTAAAAGTGTGACCATATTTGTATTGCATTCATGGATTCAAACAATGACTTCTAATCTTTTATTTGAGCTGGAAACCAGCTTTGGAGGAGAAAGAGAGGTTTCGATCTTTCTGAAATAATTTGAGTTCAAAACGTTAACGTTGGGGCATAGTGTATTCAGGTGTATCCGCGAGATTGCTTTGGCAGAGGTTGGTGCTCTCCAGATGCTCTTTAGGTGTGGCTGAGCCTGTCACACAATCGTGTGCGTTATGATTGGTTTTTACACAGGAGTCCTCAGATGGACTATAAAGGTTACAAGCACAGATACAGTATTTCACTCTTACACGGTTCAACAAGGACCCTAAGAAAAATCCTGTATCAACTTCAGATCTATATTCTCATTCTGCTGGCAATCACAAAAAGGCCCTGATGTTCAAAGCACAATACAGATCAGATCTCCTTCTTACTGAAGTCAGATCCCAGCAATCTCGAGGGTGGACAGAGCACCAATTCCTCAGAGATACAAAGCTGAGCTCTGATGCCCGGGATGCAGCCAAATCTCTTGACAGCATTCCCATCCATCAATGTGTCTCACCTCTGTGTGAGGCAGCTTTCCTTTACAAGATCAGAATGAGCTGGGAAGCAATATAATCAAGACCAGAGCCGGCCCGAGGCATAAGCGAACTAAGCGGCCGCTTAGGGCCCCCGACTGCCTGGGGGGGCCCCCTAAAAAAAAAAAAAAAAAAAAATTTTTTTTTTTTTTTTTTTAGTTTTTAGTTTTTGTGTTTGATATTAACATCATACTATGCAAATGTGAGTTATCATACAAAAAAGGAATAAAATGTTTTGGTCTAGATAATTAATAGCCTAAAAATGTAATTAGTTCATCTCGGAGGATATCCGAAATTATCTGATCATGTCACGTTCACATCCATGCACAGTGTGTATTGAGTTTATTTAAAAACAATTGAAATGGGGCTGCCCTCAGTTGCCCATGCACTGTGTATAGTCTATAGCCTATGTCAGCCTTGTCTGTGGAAAAAAAGATACAGTAGCTGGATAACAGAGTTCTTCTGCTTCGTTCCTCACACTGCATTTAAATGCATTCACTATATTACAGAGAAATATGTCCCATAAAAGAAAAAGAGCTCCAAGCCCAACCCATAATATTTTATTTCATATTAATATTTTTATGGAAAATCCATGTGTCCTTCTTCAATAGCTTCTAATTCATCTGACCCAGTGTCTCCAAATTATTTGTTCACACAAGATTTCTCAGATTTAGCCTCTTAATTTTCCTCTCAAAGTGCACCAGATTCATGCATTTCACTTTAAAAAGGTTAAAAAAATCTCCCGGGGGGGCATACCCCCGGACCCCCCTAAGAGGGTCTGAATCTCGGCTGTCTAATATTTTCGCACAGCCGCAAAGTGGAGGCACTAGCGGAAAACACTGGGTGTGTGAATGATATTTAACAAAGATCTATAGTTTCAGCAGCGCTAACATTGGAGAGGGGCCCCCAATCATATTTCGCTTAGGGCCCCCTGAAGGCTTGGGCCGGCTCTGATCAAGACCAACTGTGTAACACTCAACAAGGGCTCTGTCAAAGCAACAATCGGAGCTTGAGCCAAGACTTATAGAGGGCAAAATAAACATATCCCTGATCAAGGTACACTCAGCTCTTTCTGTGCTCCTTCATAGTTTGCATGAAGTGGCCTTGAGAAAAATAATAATATATTACTGTCCAAAAGAAATGTCCCAAGGTTTGAGCCAACTGCTGTTTTTTTATTGTCACATAATAATGTTCAATACCAGTTGAGTCCGATGACATTTACTGTATGTGCTTTCGTCGCTCAAGAAAAGTACAATAACGCACATGAAGTGCAGTGTGGCAGTTCACATTCCTGCCTCGCACATAACCCATTTTGCAGGCATATGCCAGCAGTTTGCCATAGTAATAAACTGTTGGAAAAAGCAGGGGGAGGGGAGCAAAGTGATATGCCTGGTGCATAGTCTACTCTACTCAGTCACACACTGCTGAGGGCAGCTCTCTGATGTGAATTCATATTGTCATACGTGGACGTGGCCCCTTGCCATTCAATTTTCCCATCCCCCTTCCCCTGTCGCCTTGTTACAGCCATGCAGGCATGTTCTGTCTGATTATGCTGATAAGATTCAAAGAGTTTGTGAATAATACATGCGATGAAATTGCTTGAGACATCGGGCTGCATCTGTAACCATTATGGCCATGCGAGCGTTGTACGTGCCCGTAGGACTGTGTGACTGTGTGCCTGCCTGCCTGCCTCTGTCCTGAGAGGCAGATGTTAGGCACATAGATTAGATCTGACTGGGTGTGTAATCCTGGTGTTATTGAGAAAAAAGGGTGGATTTCTAATCACCCACAATGCTACCCCTCCATAGGCAGGGAACTGGGGGAGTGGTAATCTCTTTTACTTTTACCACTTCACTACCCATTTCTCGCCTTTCTTACATGATCTGTCCTTAGTTCGCCTCCTTCCATTATGTAACATCATTACACCCTTCTGTCCATCCCTTCCCTGCCCTGCTGTTCCTGACCGGATTGGGAGAAATGTGTAAAACGCAGTGTGGAAGAAGATGGAAGAAAACAAATGTGGCGGTAGGAAAAGTGTTTTTTTTTAAGTGGCTTATAGCTGACTCTATGGTGTAAATGCCAGATGGTCAAATGAAAAGCCTGCAGAGCTAAAGGGACTGGCAGGTCGTCATAATTTTTCCTCTGATGCATGATGAATAAACACAACAGACATTCTGTCTATCGCTCTCTCTCTCTCTCCCTCCCCTCAAACGCCCTTGTGTTTGCCTTTGAATTGACCCTGTGCCTGTCACCAGGACAGCCAGCACGCTCGGAATACGTTGAACAAGCAGGACGGTCTTCAAAAGAGTGTGTCAGAGAGAGTGTGTAAATTATTGGGACACGTTACATAATCCTTGTCAGAATAATTGAATAAGCTGTGAATCTGGCCGAATAAATTGCTTGGAGTATTTCCACTCCCTTTGACCAGACAGCCAGACTGTTTTCGCATGTGGTGTGTTGTTTACGTTTTTTGTTTGTATCACACGTTCGGCTGGAGGCAGGGAATAATGTTATGTAAGGTCTTCTTGCCCCAGAAAATTGAATGCCCTCTTGGTAATGACTGTTGTTTTTATACCCTCTAAAGACCCTAAATGAATGCAGGATCACCACAAATAAAATAAATTAATACAAATTAATGGGTGGATTCAGAGAAGGCTGACACGCCACCTGCACCTTTTTAAAGAACTCTGGCTGGGATCACTTGAGACAATTTTAGCATATTATGCTAATTGATGCAATATCCCTTCCTGTGTTGCCTTGTTGTGACAACAGCAGAATGATGGAAATTCTACTGTTGTGATCACATTGGGGAGCAAAACAAGCTGATTGTTTTTTTAGGCTGTAAAGTCTTTAATAGATGTTTTAGAATGTCCCCTGCAGTGACAAGTTTCATCAAGTTTAATGTGCACTTTCTGGGCTGGGGGAAAATGGAAATTCATCTCCCTCGAGTTCTGCCTTGTGCTTGTTTGTGCCTTTTGTGGTTCATGGTTCCTGCAAATGTTGGCTGCAAGCCAGCCAGCATTTGACTATGAGCTATATCCAACCATTGCATTGACACAATCTGGCATGCACTAAAAGATATATGAAGTGTTCCGCTCAAAAGTGATACCCTCTGTTACATTTTTTTTTACATTTACTGTGACATAATGACTGCTGTCATGAAAATACAGCAGTCATTATAATGACTGAAAGAGGCAGATTTTAAGATTCTTAAAATTTTCCATTATTTCTCTCTTAAATCTAAGATACCCAGGTATGCAAGACGTGACCGAATCCTAAATTATCTTAGTGCATGCATAGACAATAACTTCATAATATTGTATGTTTTAGAGTGGGTGAGTGCTTAATCGTGTGTCAAGGAACCCTGCTCTCCCCCTATGGTGCACCGCATCAAAGAAACATGCAGTATTTTGGGAGCTGGCATGTTCATGTGAGACAAACATCACACATGGACAAACACACATACAATACACTTCTTCACCCTTTAATTGAACACAAATATGTTGTATGTGACAGAAACACAACCATGATCAGGAGAAAGTCTGGTTTACATGGGAATGTTTTCTGGCAGACATTCAGCCCAGTGGTGTTTATACGAGGATGGTTGGATGATAACGAGGAGAGTGTGTGTGTGTCAGCTCCACAGGGGGCAGCCATTATCAAGAACCAGAAAGGTTCCACACTGCATCTCATTGTTAGTTACAAAGATCATGAGTGAGGACAAGAGCATGGAACACACACTGACCATTGCCTGGGTCCAACCATTTTGTCACCATTCAAGAATTAATGACCGGTTATCTTTTGAGGATGTAAAATAAAGCGATTTTAGAAAATGTCAACTTACTCTCCGGTGGCAGACTATGACGCATGCAGTGATTAAAGCTACTTCAATTTGAAATATGTGCTGAGGCGCACGTTCTGTTAATCTAACGAAAACTGACTGAGGCTGTGGAATGTAGTTTACATTTTTCATGTGTGGCTGACGGCTGATGTAAAAGACTCGGCAGACAGCATTGCGTAATCGCAGATAGTTGCTTTTAGAGATGCACGGCCTGCATAATTTGATCATAGCACGGGGTCAGGGTGGAAACAAACTCAAAACTCACAGACACAGAGAGTAAAGCACTCAACAAGCCAGATGCATCCGATCAAGTCAGCAAGGAAATCAGCTCCTGAGGTAAACAAAAGGGCATCACGACAAGCTTTAAGCTGAGTAGAGGCAATCTAATCATCACATCCTTTTCAAATACTTTAAAAATAAACATTTATTGATTGGCTGAACATACAGTTTGGCTGAACATACAGTTTAGATGCATTTAACATTCTAGGGGACTTTCTCACACCATGTTTCTCAACAGCACATTGTGGTCTTTAAGCTCTGCTGAATGAACCTGCCAGATTCCACTCGGGAAAGTAAAGTAAAAACATAGAAGAGGCGTGACTAGACTGACTTGATAGGATTAAATATTTGATGGGTTTTAATAAGTTATCTCTTGTAGTCTGCATTGAGGTTGTAACACCTGTTAGGCCTACAGTACACCAGGTTCATATTCATCTTTAAGACAAAAGCCATTTTCTTCCCCCTTAAAGTACGAATGAGCTTGTGTGGAAAATATCTGTGACGTCCTCGTTATGTGGCGCATAAAACTTTGAGCTACAGCTTGTCAGCTACCGGAAATCGCTTAGAATCCGGTGTACTCGAAAGGTACTTTGCGAGATGATTCACGGGCATAGGATGGCAATAAAAGTAGAGACACTTGACATCAAAGGTGTCCCATTCGTCCACAGTGCTCTGAGCATTAGGGGTTATACTTCAGCCTGTAATAGCTGCTGTTGAGTTTGCACTTTGTCACAGAATTCCCGTGGCTTTTCCCTTCCACAGTTTGTGCAGTCCAAGTTCCAGTTAAAAAAAAACTGTAAAGTGCCCAGAGGTGTGAATGTTTTTCTTTTTCCTCCATGTGTTGGTCTGACCTGTCTGGGGTATTTCTTTGCTTGTTTTCCAATGCAAGCTGTGGGCAACCCCAGAGGAGACCTGAATATGAATGAGTAAAGAGGATACATGGATGGAGACCTGTCAGTTTGTACACTCAACAAAAATATAAACGCAACACTTTTGTTTTTGCTCCCATTTTTCATGAGATGGACTTAAAGATCTAAAATTCATTCCAGATACACAATTGTACCATTTCTCTCAAAAATTGTTCACAAATCTGTCTAAATGTGTGATAGTGAGCACTTCTGCTTTGCTGAGATAATCCATCCCACCTCACAGGTGTGCCACATCAAGATGCTGATCTGACATCATGATTAGTGCACAGGCGTGCCTTAGACTGTCCACAATAAAAGGCCACCCTGAAATGTGCAGTTTTGTCTCACAGCAAAATGCCACAGATGCCACAAGCATTGAGGGAGCGTGCAATTGGCATGCTGACAGCAGGAATGTCAACCAGATCTGTTGCTTGTGCATTGAATGTTCATTTCTCCACCATAAGCCGTCTCCAGCAACTTCGCACAGCCATTGAAGAGGAGTGGACCAACATTCCACAGGCCACAATTGACAATCTGATAAACTCTATGCGACGAAGATGTTTTGCACTGCATGAGGCAAATGGTGGTCACACCAGATACTGACTGGTTATGAGTCCCCAGACCCCCAATAAAGCAAAAAAAATGCACATTTCAGAGTGGCCTTTTATTGTGGACAGTCTAAGGCACACCTGTGCACTAATCATGATGTCAGATCAGCATCTTGATGTGGCACACCTGTGAGGTGGGATGGATTATCTCAGCAAAGCAGAAGTGCTCACTATCACACATTTAGACAGATTTGTGAACAATGTTTGAGAGAAATGGTAATATTGTGTATCTGGAATGAATTTTAGATCTTTAAGTCCATCTCATGAAAAATGGGAGCAAAAACAAAAAGTGTTGCGTTTATATTTTTGTTGAGTGTATATCAGTGTTGGTGTCGACAGAGCTACTGAGAGTTAATCCATATTTTTGACCTTTTAGTATGAAATTATTTGACAATAATTCAGAAAAAAAAATCATGCAAATACTAAAAAAGTGTTGCATCTTCATCTTCTGGTGATTTGCGTTAACACACAATGCAAAATTGTTTGCCATATGATTTTATCTTGCTGTTTACATCCTTGAGTATTATGGTTTTACTCTTCAAGACAAGGACAAGGTATTTCTGTTTTTTCCTTTTTCAAATGAACCACAATGAGTCATGTTTACCAGAAGTTGCATTGAAGGTGTGAGATGGGGGGCAGGTCTGTGTAGCTGTTTCCATTACTGGAGTCTGGCTTGTTCACGATCCATGCATCCTGTCATTTGGGAATACATTAATCTTTAAATACTCCTAAAAACTACCTGCTGCCTGTTTGCTCTGCATGTTTTTTTCAGAGTTGTTGTACACCTTTAAGGGCAATTCTGTTTACATGCCCTTTGTTGTGTGGGAACTGGGAAAACTGCATCATTTACACTGTGTTATCAGCTGAGGCAACCATGTGTACATGTCTTTGGGTGAGTGGTTTTGTACTTCACGGCTGCATTGTCAAATAATTCCCAAAAGCCTTATGGCACATAAAGTCTGAACATTCATATCACGTGTGGGATAAATTAAATTTGAAAGCTCAGTTTTTCAATATTTACAAGGTAAACAGTGTGCTTTGGGAGTAACAGAATCTGTGTCAATTGATTCAGTTATGAGTTATAATGAGGTCAGAGCTATGGCCATACATATGCAGCCCTAACTAAAGGGCTGTATTTTACCATAGTTTTTTACCAAGTGAAAGATACCCCTGATAGTTTGTTTATGAAAAGGCTCATACCAAGCAAATAAATAGTGCAACTATTATGATAATAAAACATTATAATAATTAAGCGACGAACAAGATCTCCTTGTAGCAACTAAAACTAATCTTAAAAGCGTTGGGGCGAGGTCTTCGGTGTGTGTTCCCTCTCTTCAAAACAACCCCCGAGCGGGTGTCAATAAGAAAAAAGAAAGTATTACATGGTTGAGCTAACAAAATGATTGTGTTTGTGTGTGTGTGTGTGTGTGTGCGTTGTGTGTGCCTCAACAGAACAATGTGTGAATACATGATAACAGAAGTGCATACATTGTAAAAAAAAAAAAAAAAAAAAAAAAAAAAAAAAAAAAAAGACGGGCTCCTTTTATATTTTCATGTTAATAAATGATTTGCTCCAGTGAGTCTATAAATAATAAATGTAATAGCATTGATTCGTAGCCAATCCCAGTTAACTCTCATGCAGCACAGGTAGAGGCATCTAAGAGAACACATATATTTAATTTCTTCTTCAGGCTTATAAATGAGCCAGGGGGATCGGTGGTGGTGGATTAGTGTATGCTGACAGCGGGATAATAGCTATATGTGGTAATATTCTCCTTTAATTATTTCTTTGGGGGGTAGGCCTTTATCATGAATGTCACATATAAACAGAAAAGGGCCCACTGCCTGGTTCATGTTCGTTCATAACGGAAAAACATTACATTTTTAAAGAAGTCAGTCTAGCTGTGCTCATTTCAATCCATCACAGCCCGTTGTGGGTTCGGACCTGGTGGAGGCTCGGTTTATTCGCGTGGCTCTCCTGGCTCGCAGCGACACCAGGTTCAGTAGTCTCTCCAGCTCGTCTCCGGAGCCCACCAGACTGCCCGAGCTGAGCTGTTGGTGCCCCTCTTGCGACCCCCTCCACTCCCCTGTCTGAAGGTCCCAGGCCCTGAGGGGGGGCAGGAGCTGGGCCGGGTGCAGGTTGATGCCTGGCGGGTTGGACGGGTATCCTTCGTAGGCCGGTCGGGTCGGGGGTAGTGTGTCGTAAAGGGTATCGTCTTCCTCCGGGTCGTGGCTGGACTCTCGGTACTCCTCGTAAACAGGCGATGAGGAGGAGCTGTCTTCACGGCCACCGGGCAGATGCTGCTGACGGCCCCCCCCTCGGTGGTCCTGGCTCGCCCCCACCATGTCTCTGCCTCTCCTGCTGCCGCCGCCCGCTGTGCTCTCCTCTCCTTCCCCATCGCGCCTTCTCGTTTCTTCTCGCTCCAAGATGTGTTTTCTAACCCACTCGCCCGACTGATTCCTCTCCCACTGGAAGGGCCTCCTCTCTGGCTCCTCCTGTGCTCGCTCTGGGCTCCCACCACCACCACCAAAGCCCAGAGCTTTGTATTCGAGCTGGAGGGAGCGCGTGCTGCCTCCTCGCCTCATGTTCTGCTGGGTGTCACTGAGGTCATAGTGGGAGCCCGCCTCCGGTAGCCTCAAGCGCGATGGCGACAACCAGCTCATGGTCGTCTGAGCAGGAGACTCCCAACGGTATGCTGTAAAAAGAAAAGCACAAAGAGAGACAGAAATAATACATCTTTTACAACTATTTTGGAATAGCTTCAGTGACCAGTAGTTTTTGTTATGGGAACGAGTAGGAAAGAAAGATATATGACCTACTTAAAAGAGTTAAGAAGAAGGGATTTGAGTTAATATACTGTCTTAGGAGCCCGAGGCTTTATTTCCCTGGACTGAACTACTGCTGCCAAATCTCTGAAAGTGTATGGCCCTCACTTGAATGTGTGAGTGTTATGTTACAGTCAGCCTTTTGTGCACTGCACACAGTGGAGTGGAGGCCAGGAACGAGATTATCTATCTAATGGGATCAGTCCCACTTAAGGTGCCACATCGATAAATCACTTCACTTCCAAGAACAACAGTATCATAGCGGTCTTATATGCGTGAGGTAAGCGAGGTGACGGCGGAGACAATGCCTTAGTGAATCAGTTAGTGGAATGGCTGATCTCAGAAGGTGCTCCCAATTACAAATCACCACATATATTCAACACAGCCCTCCTGAACACAGCCCTCCTGAAGCCTCAATGCCAGGTGTAAGATCACCTACACAATGAGCCAGGATGTGGATGATTCACCGCCTCCTAATAAGCAAACTTCTCTCCATTAAAGACAAATGTGCATTACATTAATAAGTAGCCTGTGTATACAGCTTGTTCTGTTTCTTTTCTATTTTTTTTATCTTTAGTCTTTCCTCTGCTTATTATCGACGACTCCCTTTATCTCAGTTTTCTAATTTGCACCAAATTGTTTCGCTTGTTAGTTGTGTTTGCGCGCTGCATTTTTTTGCGTTGGCGATGCACCGGGGAGACTGTTGAAATGGCTTTGTTTTCTACTGCGGTGTTGACTGCGTCATTCCCTGGGACTGTGTCTTCAAGTTGTGTAATTGCTCCAATCCTCATTTAGAATTTGTCGATGTGCAAATAAACCCCAGTCAACAACATGCTTTCTATAGCCGAGCTCATGCTGGTAAAATGGACTGCTGCAGAACTCTCCGCTTATCCACCACTGCTTAGAGGACTACAGCATGCAGGTTGCATAATTCATGATTAGGTTAATGAGCTGTGAGTGACAACTTATTATATTGACGAACTGGAGAGAAGCCAGAATGGGTCATCCTCTGCGTGGGATGGAGAGTAGACTTAATTTACAATGTCAACTACTGGTATATAATGCAAGACATGTGTGTGGATCTAATAGACTGCCTTGCCAACCAACCACAAATAGTATAGCAGTGCTTGCTTACAACATGCCATGCTGTTGAGATCTCTCTACTTCTGGTTGAAGTACTGTATGTTCTATTGAAAAGTTAAGAGGGATTCAGAATAAACAAATGCTCTTACAATCCACAGTGTGCTCTTTGATGAACTCTACACAAATCTCATCTTTGCTCTGCAGGTGGCGAGCCGCTGTCAAGTGAAGTGGAAAACAAAACAAATATCTCATGGGACAGGAAGCCTTTGATGATGAAATGCTATTCTCACAGAAACAACCGAATACAGACAGACAGGGGGGATTGTAACATGGGCGACAACACACTCAATAACGGGAGAGGGAGGCTGGCAGAAAGCCATTTAGCACTGATACATGTACACAGACAGAAGCAGAAAAGAAAGCCTTACACCCAACATAGACAAACTTGTAAACGGCATTGAAAATATGTCAAAACGAGACTGGAAAATTTCACATGCCATTCCTGCAGTGGTGGCTATTTTAACGTTGATAATAAAACCTAATTCAGACAACAAATCTATGATTTGAAGCAGTTTTGGCCCCAAAACAAGCACCGTGAAATTATTAAAACCCCCTAAGTAAATATCCCCACAGCGGTACATGGCAGAGGAGAATACTGATTTAACCATTTGTCCCCCAAATTGATTTTAATTTTTGTTTTCCAGTGTGGAACAGTGATCCTAGATTATTTTTGAAAAACAGCAGTTAAAAATAATAAGAACCAATTTGGCTCTATGTGGGAAGCTGTTTATCTTTGGGCCCTCTACAGTCTAATCTTCTTGAATCTGCTTGGATTGAAAGGTTTCAATTATGATTTATCAGTCGTATGTTCAGCTGATATTCTGTGATCCAGTTAGTGCTAACCGAGAATCACCTAATGCCTCTATTGTTCAGTTTTAAGAATAGCTTCACTGAAGCAAGAAGCCAGTTAACTCTAGATTGTTAAATGCATTTTTGTGCATTTAACACTGAAACAGGAACCTGTTCCTCTTAAAATCTGCACAGATGTTGATGCTAAGCTTTAAATTTATTTGGCCAAATGCTGGTTATTCTTGTATTCTACTTTCACCGTTTAGAGATATTTCTGTATTTTTTGTTGTTGTTGCTAACCCTTCAGACAAAATTACATGCATCTGTAAAGAACGAAAGCATGAAAGACTATTCAAAAATACAAAGCAGTCCTCCCAGCCATCTGACTGCACCAAATAAAGCTTGAGTGGCGGGCAATTCCAACCTATGAAATATGTTTGAATATGTTTTAAGAACACAATAACACTGAATCCATTGGGAAAATTGGAGAGACCTAGCAGACAACAGCTTCCTTCATTATTCAATTCTTCATATCTGAAAGGATGCTTGTTATGCTCCGGTTGTCTGGCAGTGACAGAAGGCATAAACACAATCTTGCTTGGGGTTACAAACGAAATGCTTCGTGGACCCAATACATGACATGCAACGGAGAACAAACAGACTCGGTAACTACGAGCCAATTAATAGTGTTTTCAACACGTAGCGGGAGCAGCTAAATATAACATAGGGATCTGATAGGTGAATCTGGATCACCATCTTTGTTTTTAGCGAAACCATTGCATTTGGTAAGAGTGTAAAGTCAGTGTCCCCATGTGGTGTGGAGCAGAAAATGTTTGAAGATGCATTCTATGCAGCCATTGTATGCAGATGAGTGTTGGATTGAACTCCCTCCTCAAATCCAGTGAGACGCTCTTGAAGGCCATGGGG
This sequence comes from Hyperoplus lanceolatus, assembly GCA_026929865.2. Taxonomy (NCBI): domain Eukaryota; kingdom Metazoa; phylum Chordata; class Actinopteri; order Uranoscopiformes; family Ammodytidae; genus Hyperoplus; species Hyperoplus lanceolatus. The sequence continues at coordinate 16,396,750 of CM049407.1, read as the reverse complement.
GAAGGCTATGCTCAGCTTGGAGAGAGGACTAGTGCATCCGGGCCCGCCCCCAGAGATGCTTGTGCCCCCCCCACTTGGGGCACAGATCTCTCAAAAAAATTACTTTAATTTTTATTTTATACTATCATAGTAGCTAATTTTGGTTTGATAAATACTAATGTTGCATTCTTTATCATCAAAAAATTTAAAATATAAATAAACAATGGTGTGATTTTGTTTGATTGATGGGAGTCTATCTACACTGCAACAGCCTATCACGGCCTTACTGAAAAGAAAGTAAGGCTGCGTAGGCCTACGTAATACGTCAATGCAGCCGCTCAACATGTTACCGCGCATTTTTGAAAGTGAAGCTGGATGAGTTTTCGCCAGTTACTATTTCATTTCTAGTTCATCATAATCGATATTCGGTAATGGTTGAAAAGCCCACCAACAGTCTCCTCTGCCAAATCGGATCGCCAGACTGTTGTCACATAACAGACTAGGCTACTACAAGCCGAAATTATGGACTTGTTCAGCGCGGTGACACTTCTGATTGCGTGAAGCCACAGTTTTGCACTGTTGGAACTCCTCCAGCCACGGCCTTCGAGTCTGTGCAGGAGACCGAACCCGGTCCAAGCAAGAGAACACGCACAATTTACAAGAACCTCTGAGGATTTGCAGTTGAGGAAACAGTTGGTCCGTCACAAAGTGACATAGACGAAAAGACTGAGTTCAAGAGTATTTTACAGTGTTATTGATGCTGAGCAAAGAGAGATGGATGCGCGTTTTGGAGAGCGCAGTAGCGAGCTCACTGGCGCACTGGCTGCTTTGAACCCGGAGGCCGAAAGATATTGATGAGGAGGTTGAGCTCGGAGAAACGCCGCCTCCCGCTGTACTGATAAAAGGGACTGGAGAGAGCACAGCCCTGCCTCCACTCAAAGTAGGCTACCGTGTGTGTGTGTGTGTGTGTGTGTGTGTGTGTGTGTGTGTGTGTGTGTGTGTGTGTGTGTGTGTGTGTAATGGCAATGCATATCCCTCTGTTGACTGCTTTAAAATGCAATGTTTGAGATATGCGTCTGGTGCTATTTACTATCTATGGTCTGGTGTTAGGCTACATCTAATATGTTGAATAGTCAAGTGTGTTATGGATATTCATAACATTGCTTCTATGTAATGTAGGCCTATTGCTTTAAATTATGAGGACTGATGTTATAGGCTAGGCCACCGCTGTTGGTTAGTTTAACGTGATGATCACGTGCTGCGCGAATAGAGTAGGACTATTAAAAATATACAGTCTACTGTAGGCTAATAATAATTGTGCCCCCCTATGCATTTCATATGCCCCCCTTAAGACTGAGGTCTGGCGACGGGTCTGCATCCAACATGCCCTAACTATTAAAGTCATCAACAAATGATATACAGTAGGCACCTGTGTGTGTTGTAGACTGTCCTGGAGTATGTAGGTGGGAAGGGAATTGTTTTACAAGGAGTATTTTATAGAATATGTTTTGACTAATGTCTTTATTTAAGCTAGAAAGCTTTGTTATATATGGAAAATGTGTTATAGGTTTGGGTTTGATAACGGCGTTTCATATGAACTGAATCCAGTGTCCAATCCACCTTTCAAACCAAATTATTTCAAAATTACTCATTCTCGGTTTAACTTTCAACAGTTAAAAGCAATCCGATACAAACAGTATATTACATAATAATTGAGAGGTTTATCAGTATTCGTTGGTTCAAGAAAGCAGAAACACCACAGCACTGTTATTCTAAAAAGTATAGTTGAAAAGAAGATATATAACTTTTAGCACCCGAAGGTCACAATAACAACAGGAATGCTACATGTGGCATTGTGAATACTAACACCACTGGAACATTATTGCTGCTCTGTAAACTTAGTTAAAATTTTACTTTTTTTTGCTTTTAGTCAGCTGACATATTTACTAAAACAATGTGTCTGTGATAAGCTTACATTGGCTAAAAATGACCAGACTAGAATGAAAGTTAATTTCGTACTGCCCATATAATCTGGGATGTTAACCAAGGAAAAGCTACAGAGACGAGAAGTGTGTCTTCTTTTTGCTTGGTTCAATCAGGACACATAACTAGAATCTGTGGCAGCAGCCTTTTATATTTAAAGTCTGGCTAGAAAAAAAAATAAAAATGAAAGAGAAAGAAAAAAGGCATGAAAAGAACCAGTTATATGAGCTGTATAGAGGGTATGATGACAGTGTCCAGGGAAACATCATTTAAAGCATACAAAAGGCTGGGTTTTTTGGATCATACTTGGCAAAGAAAAGCCAAAAGCGACGGAAAGTTAATAAGATGTTTTTCAGTTACGTTGCATCTCACTCACCATGGCTGTTCCGCCGCTGCTCTTTGTCCATATTCGACACTACAAAGGGATAGAGAGAGAGAGAGAGAGAGAGAGAGAGAGAGAGAGAGAGAGAGAGAGAGAGAGAGTCAGAGAACGACTGAGACAAACACAGCAACCAAAGGGGGAAAATTTAAAAACACAAAAGAGATCCACTGACAGAAATGTTGGAAATCTAAGCAGGATGTTTTATTGTGAATAGAAAAAGGGTTGGAACAGCATTCAGCACATTATTCTGTAATCTTAGTGAGCAAACACTTTGGCATGAAGGGACAGACACAGAATAGATAAGAGGAGAAACCAGATGATATTCTGTCATACCTTCAGTTTCAATATTATCAACGGCATCATTCACTAGACGTATGACTGTCACTACGGAGGCTAGGCAGTATACAGAGACAGAGAGAGAGAGAGAGAGAGAGAGAGAGAGAGAGAGAGAGAGAAGATCACAAACAATGTCAGTGCATTCATAAACAGGAGTGAGGTTTTCTACTGGGGTATGTGGGGAGATATGTTAAGCCTTGACAACACGTTTGAATGTCCGTGGTGTGTGTGTGTGTGTCCTATAGAGGAGTGGGGTTGCCATGACATAAGCACTCCTTAGTTTGCAGCTATAGTAATTGAATGCGAAACAGAGCATCTATATGTGTAGGTTCCCATGTCTTCTGAAAAACACCCACCCACACACCTGCACACACACAAACCAGATCATTAAGACGTTTGGTTTCTCGTACTTAGAAAGTAAGATCAATGGCATTGAGTTATCTGAGAAAAAGACGGGGGATAGAATTCAAGAAAAAAGGTTAATGTTATCGAGTTATCTGGGAAAAATGCCCGCTATACAATTTCAGGGAAAGGGCAATAAAAAAAAGATCTTCCTCTTAGGAGCAGTGCATCGACTCTTGATGCATTTGTGTGTATTCATTTGGTTGCATTAAGGTGCCTCTCATGTTATATTTGCATTGATCTATTGCCTGCTTTGCTTCTTACTATGTTAATTTAGTCAATGCATTGTACAAGAAGTGCAAACTGGACTTTTCATACATTCAGGGAATCTAAATGGGTCTCTTTTTAGCATTCCAGTCTCACCGTTGTCATCGAAGGACTCTGAAGTGTAGGAGCTGAGGTCCTCAGAGGTGGAGTCTGAGAGACATGCTACCTGGTCCACCAGCTTTGACAGGTCTAATATAAAAACACACACACACACACACACACACACACACACACACACACACACACACACACACACACACACACACACAACACAGAGGTACATTATTCATCTTGAATCAAAGTCTGATAAGTTTTTAAAGGATGGGCCTTTATTTCCTATACAATACCCCCAAGCCTACATATGAACTGGGGAAATGAATACAAGGACCGAAAGTGCTTTCTGGCCATCTGAGTATGTATACAGACTCTGAGAATGTAAAACAATCTAATATATTTATATCCATACTTTCACTCATCTATCCATTTTGTTTTTCGCTGGTTGTAGAGAAAAACGTAATCCACTTAAGCTCATAGCAAAGTGTTCACACCTAAAGGCATTTTAAATTCCACAATTCTTCTCTGTTCCCCCAAAGGCTGCCATACTTTGGAGCACAGCATTTCCCAAGCAATCCACTGCCACTCCAGGTCTAGTCATTTAATTCTGTGCACCAGCTGGAGGAGTCAAAGGAGTCACAGAACTACTTATGTTTAGTGTACTGCAGTGCCGCAGATGTGAAACAGAAACTCCTCAACACAGAAGGCACTTTGGACAAAATGATGGCCCCAAGATCATTTGAGAAGTTGGTGTGGCCGGCCTGCTAACACTGCAGAAATCAAAGCTCTTATTTCCACTCAGAAACCTGACATTGTGCGAAACAAGTCAGATGGAACTTCATTTGGAGAAAGCTGCCAGCTACAGGGTCTCTAGCCTTAACACATATGTCTTCAGAGGCAACATTTCAATAGATGTTTTTAACTTACTGTGATTCCTGACACTCTTTTCATTTGCTAAGCTGCTATTTATTGGGGCTCATTACTGCCTCTGAGCAATAATTTGTCAACAACTGCCAGAGGGGCAGAGCAGGTACTTATGTGTCACAATTACTTTGGAAAAAAAGCCATGTCGCTCTGAAGACTCTATATACCAATATCTTTGAAGCTATTCTCTACCAGGTACTCTCATGCAAGTGGTCGCTAGCAACAATAAAACGCCTGGTTACACTTAGTGTTCCGCCAGACTGATACGCTGACCAACTGAGCAGAAACCATGGGGTATGGGCTCTGGCAACAATTCTTTTTGGATTATGAAACAGTTTGAAAATAAAAACTGGCAGCTTAGCTGATGTGATTAAAAGTGTGTCTTGGTAAAACTAAAGAGGCTTTATGTTGGTTGGTGGAACACATGGGAAAGAGCAGGATGAGACAGCAGTTTGCTTTACACTGCCCGTTCTGCTATATCTCAGTACACTTAATGTACCGACCCTAATGTGTGAAATCCAGTGTCCTTGATCGTCATTGAATGTTCAAGATTCTTGTCTTAATCAAATAATCAAAACATCAGTAATTACAGACGATATGTAAGATCTTGTACAGCTGCTTAAATAAAGACGTTGTGTCTCTGTGTATTTATATATATACACACACACACACACACACACACACACACACACACACACACAATGTGTTAGTGTTCCTTAGTAGAGGCTTTGTGGTGGCTTGCTTATCACAACTGCACACACAGTGTCTTTGCCACCCTTGTTGAGCTAATGATGCTAGGGCCTGTGAGCAAATTCTAAAGGTTGTACAGAAACTTCAGCTAATCTCCCCTGACACACCAAACCTCATCCTCGGTGACATGAACCATGTCTCCCTGAAAAATACTCTCAGAGACTTCCATCAATATGTCACCTGTCTGACCAGGTCTAATAAAACCTTAGACATGTGCTACGGTAACGTCAACGACGCATACAAATCTCTACCCCTACCGCCCCTGGGGTCCTCCGACCATAATTGTGTACATCTTTTTCCTGTTTACCGCACTGCACTTAAACGGGGCAAAGTGCAGAGCATCCGCATTAAAAACTGGAACGATATAAACGCATGTGAGACTCTCCGGAGCCTTTGTGAAGCCACTGACTGGGACATGTTCATCGAGTCCTCTGCTGACATCAATGAACTGACAGATGTTGTTACTAGCTGGTCTGTGTACTGTGAGAATATCATTATCCCTGAGAAAACAGTCAAAGTGTATCCTAACTCTAAACCGTGGGTATCTAAGTCCATTAGACCTCTTCTTCACTTAAAGAACAAAGCTTTTAAAGAGGGTAATATAGTCGAACTGAGACGTCTGCAAAAAGCAATTAAAAGAGAGGTTTGGGCTGGCAAAATGACCTTCAAGGAAAAAATTGAGAAACAACTTAAAGCTAACAATCTGGGCTCTGCCTGGGACGGCATGAAAACCATCACTGGGCTGAAAGATAAAAGAAAAAAGGTTTCATTAGCCAACTACACCTGTGACCTGCACCTTGCTCAGAGCCTCAATCATTTTTATGTCAGATTCGAAAAGCTTGATTTTAGTGAGGAACACTCTGCGATCAAAAACAGACTTCTGTCCCCCCCTCCCCCTCCCCTCTAAACCTTTTTTTAAGGAACAGGATGTAACAAATTGTTTTAAAAAATGCAACCCCCGTAAAGGCCCAGGCCCCGATCACATCGGCGGCCGTTTACTAAACACCTGCGCAGATCAATTGAGTCCCACTTTTAATTAGATTTTTAACAGATCTCTCAGTCAGCAGATAGTACCCTCCCTCTGGAAACAGTCCACTATAGTACCCGTTGCCAAGTGCAATAATCCAAAATCCCTCAATGATTTCAGACCCATAGCCCTTACTTTCCTGGTCATGAAGCAGTTTGAGAAGCTAGTCAAATCTGAGCTCGTAGCTAAAACCAAGAGCCTTCTAGACCCTTTTCAATTTGCCTACAGGGAGGGAAGAGGCGTCCAGGACGCTACTGCTACTCTCCTCAATCTGCTTTTTAAACATCTGGAAGGCAGTAAGAAGCATGCCAGGCTACTATTTGTTGATTTCTCCTCTGCTTTTAATACGATCCAGCCCCATGTTCTTGCTGAGAAGCTAATTAACACCTTTAGCCTTGATCCTTGTCTTGTGGGTTGGATACTGGATTTTTTAACCAATAGATCACAAAGTGTTAAGGTGAATACAACATTGTCTAGCCTTCTGTCCACCTCCACTGGTTCGCCACAGGGCTGTGTTCTATCTGCTATTTTGTTTATTTTATATACCGATGACTGTCGCAGTAACCACGCAGTAACCGCTTCATCATCAAATTCGCTGATGACTCGGTCATTGTCAGCCTCCCCCATAATGATGAGACTGGGCATGGCCAGGTTGTAGAGGACTTTCTGACCTGCTGCAATGATGCGTTCCTTGAGCTTAACATCTCAAAAACTAAAGAGCTCTGCATTGATTTTAGACGTGGCCCCCATCCCACCGAGAACACCGTAATCTGTGGCCATCCAGTGGAAATCGATAATAAGCTGAAATTTGATGCTAACATGGACATGCTGTGCAAGAGGGGCCAGCAACGCCTTTACTGCCTTAGGAAATTGGCGAGATTCAATGTTGCAAAAAGCCTGCTAAAATTGTTTTACTGTGCATACATACATTATGTCATCTCCTTCTCTGACATATGCTGGTATGGTAATCTCACTATCAAGGGTAAAAATTCTCTTGGGAAAATTGTTAAAACTGCCTCTAAAATCACTGGTATCCAGTTAGAGAGCCTTGATCTGTTTTACAATAGACAACTGCTCAGGAAAGCTTTTTACATCCGTCATGATAATACCCATCCACTCAACTCAGAATTCATGTCGTTGCCATCTGGCCTTCGTCTGTGTGTACCCAAGATCACCAATAACAGATACAAATTCTCTTTTATTCCATCATCCATCCGGGCAATCAATGCGGCCTGCAGCAGGTAAATGCTGCTGATGCTGATTTTATTTTCGTGTCACTGATGACTTTTATTTTTATTTATTTTTATTTTTTTATATCTTGGGTTGTTGATGACTTTTATTTTTACTTATTTTTATTTCCTGGCACTTTATTTTAATGCACTTTGTGTCTCCTCAGGCTTGTGTATATGCTTGTGTATATATTGTTGTGTTATTGTGTCCTGATGTCTTATTTGTCGTGTGTCGTTAAACTTCTCCTGCTGTACACAAATTTGCCCTCGTGGGACATTTAATAAAAACCTTGAACCTTGAACCTTGTTTGTCCCTTGTCTTCTAACATTTAAACATTTCAAAAATTGTGTTTACACTATACATTCTGCAGGCAACATATACAGAATAAACAAACAACATCTTGAGAGCTAAACTATATTCTGTCCATGAGGACCAGGATGTCTTTTCATCAACTTTAGCTTTCTGAGCCCGAGCTCTGTGGTCGTCGTGGTCCAAAGCGTATGAAACAAGTGAAAAGCTCCCGTGGGAATTTGAGCAGTAGGGCAGTTTCATCAATCATACTAAATAAGAATGGCAGCGCAGCAGCCACTGGTCTAATGCACAGGAAGACACTTCTAAACATAGTACGTTTCAGTGTTGGGAAAGTTTAGTTTCTAGCCTATGTGAACAAGTTCAAAGCTCAGTTCACTCACTTTAAAATGAACTAGTTCAATGCTATATTTCTTTTAGGGGTCATTTAGCTCAGTGGGTAGGGTGGTCAACCCTCAACTGCAGGACCGGTGATTCAATCCCCACCACATGTCCAAGTGTCCTTGGGCAAGACACTGAACCCTAAAATTGCTCCCGGTAGTTAGCTTGCATCCTGCGTGGTTGTTCATAGTTTATAGTTCTTTTTTTTCAATATGTTGCTGCAAGAAATTATTTTTTTAAATTATTGCCACAGCCCATATAGAACCACAGACAGCAATTGTTGTATCAGTTTTAAAACTGAAACTATGTCAATTTACACGAGGCACATTGAAATTTGTCTTTTCGCATATCCCCTCTCAAGTTACCAAACTTCGGAGGGGGTCAGAGCACAGGATCAGCCATAGTACAGGGGCCCTGGAGCAGTTAGGGGTTAAGTGCCTTGCTCAAGGACACAATGGTAGAGATGGTGGGCACAGTAGATGTAATGCCAGCCACCACTTGTCTTACTAGTAACACCCTGCTGTCCGGTGCCGGGGATCGAACCAGCGACCTCACAGTAACTGGTCGGCCCTCTTTCTAGGCCATCCTACCACTAAGTAATCCACTGCATCTGACATTCCTTAAGAATAAGTTTAATTAAGTTGAATCGACAATTAACTAATTAGTTATTACAAAATCAGGTTTGGCTTCCTTCACTTTTTCAATTATTTTTCAAAATGTTCCATAAAGCCTTGTTTACAACATTTTAATTGAAAATACTTTTTACCTGTAATGCAAAAACCGACTGTAGGTCTAATCCTAACTCTTGGATGGCATTCAGCAACCATAACAGCCTCAATCATGACTCTTTAATTAAAACTACATACAAAAAGCCTCCTGAAGATGAATAAACTCACTCTGATACAACCCACAATTGCCAAAAAAAAGTGAGCAATATGGGACCTGATTTCTTCCGTATTCCATTATTCATTGCATTTAATTTATTCATGAGCAGCCGGTAAAGACAGACAAACGACCGGTATGTTTCCTCACGTATTGACTTGAGACTAAGTATCGCAATAATCATTAGTATATCCTGTCTGTGGTTTCTGTGGTGTGAATAAATAACTAAACCGTTTCCAATTGATTAACTAAATTGGCAGTTAACACTGGAGTCATTAACACAATCCTAAGAACATTAGTTAAGCTATACGTTTTAACAAAATCACATACATCAATTACCTCCAATTATTACCCTCTATGGACATGTGCATTTCTTCTTTTGTGCGTACAACTCAATGGGGGAGTAACAATAAAACAACCTTTCCTACTACCACAGGAAGGAATCAATATTTAACATGCAGGAAGTCTGCACTGCAGGCTGTATTATTCAAGCAACAGGTTGGACAGGGAATTGAAACATGCTATGTCCACCTTAGCAACGAGATGCAACATTTATCATTTCATTATCGACAGAGAACAAACTGTGCTGCTTTGTCGTCCGTTTTAGATGAACAAATAAGGAAACTGTAGGAAACTTTGCAGAAAAATACGTTTTTTGAACAAAGGTAGGGCAAGAACATAGGGCATCAGTTCTGGCTGATTACCCCTGGTCATTCAAACAGAAGTCCACAGGAGATTTAGGAGAGTTACACTGATGCAAGAGGACGTGATGGCAAATTAAATCAGTTTAACAGAAGGGTAAGCTATTTTATTATTATTATTATTATTATTATTATTATTATTATTATTATTATTATTATTATTATTATTGTTATTATTATTATTATTATTATTATTATTATTATTATTATTATATGTTAGGTATTGTTCCCAGGAAGTAAATAGTTCAACTAAAATGAAATGATAAGCAAAATAAATTCCTTTCCTTCTTTGCCACTCTTGCCTACTCTGGCCCATTTCCTTTGATGTGTGCCATCAAAAGGCACAAGATCACTGCGAATCAAAGCCCTCTGAGTGGAGATAATGAGATGGGTGAAGCACAATGAGTTCATAACGTGTGTTGTCACTGCCATTATGATCTCACTTTAGAAGCAGTGTGTGCTTGCAAGTGTTTGTGCACACATGCACATGTGTGCAGTCTTACCCTGTGGACTGTTATCTCTCTGTGTTCTCTCCAACTGAAAAGCTCTCTGCCCCCATTCCTCTTCTCTCTCATCCCTCACCCTCTCCAGCCCTTCCTCCCTGGTATCCTGGCCCTCCCAGGACACTTTGTGGGCAGGACTGTGGTCTGAGTGGCAGGCCGATGCCGACGGAAGATTGGGTGCCACGCTGCACACTGCGATGCCCCGCCTAGTAGCAACCCCTCTGACACTAGGCATGTCTGAGAGGAAGCTGCTGAACTGTTAAGAATGAAAAAAAAACACACTTCAAGGGTTAGTCTGGTGATATTGTGTATTTTTGGTGTCAACAAATCCAAACTACCAACTATTAGAAAAAATAACCCTTAACCCAGCAATGCAATACTGGACATGGTGTTTCATTATAATGGCCATGGGCACTGTATTAATTTTGGGTCAATCCCACATACATCAATCTGCTCCCAAGATTCTCGCAATTGTAGTTATTAAGTGCCTGAAAATATGCCCCAACAAATGCACTAATCAAACTTATGTGGGTTTTGTTTGCTAAGAACTGCGGTGCCCAAGTGTTTAAGAAAATTATTTAATTTGTGTTATAAAAATCAGTATTTGTGACCCAAGACCTATGTCTTCAATATGAAAGAATTAGCATATTGAGAGAAAAAACAATGTTTGTTGGCTTTGGTCTTTTTATGGGATTTGACAAAAATAAAGACAATAACCCCAGCCTTACCCTTTAACTTTAACAACATTTAAATAAGCATCTGATTCCTAAAGGTAACATGTGCCTTTTTGTGTGTTTTGTGTCTACTAGAAACTGTTTTCATGGTTTATTGTTCAAAACCCTGACTATCTTTCTCACACTGCCCATATCCTTATCCAGACCATTTATTCCGCAGCCAGGGATCCAAAATAACTGAGTTTAGCTTCATTTGAATGTCACCACAATACCCCATTTCTAAACCAAACTACTTTTCTGCTTATCTAACTGGCTTAAAACGAAGCTCAGCAATAACATTATTTCTTGCGGATTGGTAGACACACTAAATACCCAAATGTATATAGGCGCAATCACTCAGAAAGTGAGTTTTCATAATATGTCCCCTTTAAAATGCATTTCAATGGATCTTGAATTTCTCTTGTGGCACGAGTTGTATTGTAAAATAATGAGACTATATCAATAGAATACGCTGCAGTTTATTCAGTGCAGTTGCTTTCAGCCCCATGTCCCCAGGTCGGGTTTTCACAGCGGCTACTGCTGTGGGGTGCCAAAGTTGTGCATTGTCAAAATATTTACATAGCGGCTTAAAGGAATAGTTAATTTTTTTTAGTTTTTAGCTTGTTGTCTCACTCAGGTTCAACACAAGGCTGCAGAAGCCATTCCTTTAACCGTGCCTGTATTTTTGAAGAAGAAACGGGCGAAGGTTGCTCATTGCTAGTTAGCTTAATTTACATACTGGAAGTCAATGGGAAGTATTAGCCTGCCTGCACCGACAGTCTGAAGATAAACTTTACAACATCACTTAAAGCCACTACGAGTAACATGGCACGTTGGCGTCCCCTTTGGACAAAAGCGGTAGTATTTTTATGACGCCCGCTGTCGCAAAGCTGTTTTCTAGCGCGTGCCAGGCGCGCGAGTGTGAACTGAGAAGGGCGCAATATAGTGCATGTCCGTGTGTTGAAAGTGTGAGGACTCTTTTCGGCTCCGTGAGAGTGGTTTTGACACTGCATCAACTAATGCCAGTCACTGCCACACACACCTGATTGCAATGAGTTGATGCAGCAGTGTCACCTAACTACTCTCTCTCACGGAGCTGAAAGACGTGTCCTCACCATAGATAGTAAGGTCCTCACAGAAAGCGAATGAACGAGAGACGGCAGTTAGTATGGATCACGATGAGGTAATGTGTTTGTGTTGTTGATGTAAATAATGACTATTTCAGATAATGGTTATCTGATGATGGTGAAGCATTTCTTAATTTTTTCTTTTGTTCTTTGATGGTTCAGCCCCGTTATCAGTCATTACGACGACAAATAACTGTCTCAAACAAGGCTCCCGCTCCCCTTCCCTCACCTGGAGGGATAGGCTTCTCAAATCACGTTGCTGCGCCACACTGAAATCTGCGACCAATATGGATATGTGACCATAAAGCCTGCACGAGCGAACCGAAAATCGGACTGGGTGTGCGACCAGACCAAAAGCAGTAATAAAACCTATTTAAAAATGTCTTTCTTTGCACTGATGGTCTCGTTTGCTGTTAAAGGTAATTTATGATTATCAGAGGAAACATAAGGCTGTTTAAAAGATATTTAAATGTTACTCGTAGCCGCTTTAGCGCTCCTGTGTGCTTGTTGTGACTTGTTCATTTACAATTTTTATGATCAAACCACTGCCGATGAGATTGTCAGTAGGTCAACAAAACAAAATGGGGCGACCTGGGGCTCAGGTGGTAGAGCGGGTTAGCCAATGATCCAAGGGTAGGCGGTTCGATTCCCGCCAGGCCACCAAAAATAAAAAATAAATGTTTAATCTTGTAAATGTATTATCCATATCATACGTACCCTCAACTTGTTCAAAACGTATGATGTGAGTAAATTAAAGTGTCATTGTTCCATATTTATTATATCATAACAAACTTCCATCACTCTAACTTCCTCTGCCATGAAATAGCTTTTCTCGTAGTTCAACCCTGAGGGCAGAGTATCCTTTTATTAAGCATGCTGCTGTGGCTGTTCGTAAGAAGAAGACCATTATCCTGAGTCTCCTTCAAACAGTGAAAGTAGTGCAACTGAATTACCGAAGCATTTCTTTAATCAAAAATGAGGAGCTGGAAGACATATATTTTACGACATAAAATCAATATTGTAAATAAAACTGCCATTACAAAGTCTCCCAAGTCCTTTACGGCGAGGGTCATTTAATGATACATGAGACACGGGAAATAAACGTAACTAATCATTAATAAAATGCCCATGCAAACGTTTTCGTACCTGACTGCCCTCACTGGAGGTGGTCTTGTCACCATCTCCACTCCTCATGCCGGGATTGCCGAATCCTGCTGGTAGAGGCGAGTGGGTATTGGGACGCACCATGACCTGTGGAGGGCCACCAGTGCTGCCTCCCACCTCGCCATAGGTACTTGTTGTCCCTGGTGAACCTGACACTCGCACAGCTTTAAACTCAATCCCTTCTGACCCCATGCCAGTCTTGTGCAGCATGTAACTAGTCTCCGTGGAAACCGCTGACACGCCAATCGCAGCCTGAGTCCCCGAGCCCGTGTCGGAGTCTTTCCTAAATTTGATTTTCTTTCTAAAGACAATGAAGAGTGCGAGGAGGACGATGATGACGAAGGCAAGGACCCCGATGCCAATTATCTCCCCTGGCCCCACGTAAGACAGCGGCTCAGCCTAGGAGAGCAAAAGTGAAAGAGAGAAACTATTAACAATTTAAATATGTATCACCGGTGAAATAGTAACAACTTTAATTCACAGGATTTCACTGCAATAGATGCCTTGAAATATCCTTAACAACAAACAAAGCTAACATCTCAATGGGGGAGGGGAGGGGGGCAGCCTAATAGTGGTTACTTCTCTGCTAAATTCAGTGTTCTGGGAAAAAATGTAAAGCACCCTTCTTCTGTGTTAAAATATTTGGATGTGCAATCTCAGCTATAAGGTGTATAGCGACAACAAAAGTCAAAAGCGTGACAACTTGAAATGGAAACTGTGAGTCAGCCATTACCACACCTTCATTCATCTACTGCGGAGACAAACGTACCAAGCTTGTGAATAAAACTTTCCCGGGAAGTCACTGCAAAACTCACATAACATTCTCAATGCAAAAAAAAGCAAGCCTAAAGCTAGTACTTTTCGGATCATGCGTGGGTATGTTCTGTAGGATTTACTCCTTAAGTCATTTCCAAGTGTTGTTTACACCATACCTGCGTGTCATCCCCCGGATCACTGGGTGTCTGATCATAACAAAACAGACCCTCGTAGCCCTCTGAACAGTTACAGAAGAACGAACCAAATGTGTTGACACACGCTGCTCCGTTACCGCACTCGTCCTGGTCGCACTCATTGACATCCTCATCACATCTGCAGAGGCACAGACAGATAAATTGCCATGCATGGCAGTGATGAAGTTGACTTGTATCAAAGTGAAAAAGACTGATTGAAGATGAAAGTGGGTTAAAAGACATACGGTATGCTTGAATACAAAACAGACAGACAGACAGACAGACAGACAGACAGACAGACAGACACACACACACACACACACACACACACACACACACACACACACACACACACACACACACACACACACACACACACACACACACACACACACACACACACACACACTCATACCTCTTGATAGTGTAGCCAATTCCAACAGTGAGAAATAAATATCACATCCACCATTTCATCCCACACACATACATGCTCATCTTAGCTTGCCATTTCAAACATAGTTTCCTGCTGGGACGGAGATAGAAAATAGGTGTATTTCTCTTTTCAGTTATTTCTTTTTCTTGATGAGATTTTCAAATCATGGAACAAGAGTTGGTCTGAGGGGGAAAAAAAGCAATTTTGTTGGAGGCTTCCTTCTATAACCGATATTTGCACATAAATGTTATAATATTTTCATTGCTCATTTTCAATTTATATTCTTGACTTTGCAGTATGTGCTTTTTTTATTTATCTCCGTTTATCGAATACCAAGGCAAATCGCTTGTATGTGAAAACTTACTTGTTAATAAAATGTATTCTAATTCTGATTCTAACTATCCAATGGTTTGCTTTAAGTCATTAAAAACATAGGGAATCAGTAAGCATACACAGTTTACTCAACAAGGCCTCGATATATTGAACAGTGATATTTGCTTATGGGCATTTTAGAAAGTGAATACTGTATTCCTCACTTATTCACAGATTTTTAAAGGGACATTTTCACATTCATAGTGAATTTTACAATTGTAAATAACTTTTCTTTTTTATTGTTATTTTAATGCAAATATAATCTGCATTAAAAACAATTTCAAATCCAATCCTACTTAATTAAAATCAAACAGTTTTACTTGAGGCAAATTAAAGTATTTGCTTTAGTTATGGGTTCAATCTGTGATTTGAACAGTCTGTTCCCTAAAAAAAACTTTTTTGTTCATTATTTTTCACCTAAATTCGTTTCTAATCAACTTTCAATTAAATATTTTCAATCATTCTTTGACAAAATAATAAAAATATGTTCTCCTTTGAGGGAAAACTGCTCTCTAGTGGCTCCTCCATTGAACATCCACATTAGCAGAGAGGTTGTTTCAAATGCAATTACTGAGCTGTAATTAAGTAGGAAGCTAGAGAATTATAATAGGCTTTCAACCAAAATGATACCCAATGAAATTAGAAACACTAAATTATCTCACACAATAACAACTTAAACAACACATTGGGTGACGGGGTATTAATATGGGCTAATGAGTATGTGTGTGTGTGTGTGTGTGAGTCTTACACATATCATTTAATGTTTGAATATTGTTTGTGGTAAAGGGGAGATACATGTTAATATATGTCTCAATCCTCACTAACCCGACTGTCTATATGTACATACCTTGTAAACAGTCCATGCAATTCATCTTACACAGTTTTTACAATCAGTAATTGTAATAAGAATGCGATAAAGTGTGTGTGAATGTGTGTGTGTGTGTGTGATGTAAGGCTATTTTTTATCTTACATTAGTCCCCTGAGTCCTCTAGGGCAGCCACAGAGGAATGCACTGCCTACAGGCTTACAATCCCCACCGTTCTGGCATGGGTTTGGCATGCAGGATGTCAACTCAGTTTCACAGCGCCCTCCAGTGAAGCTAGCACTGCAACTGCACATGAAGCCTGATAGAAGAGAGATTCAAAATGTTTCAAATTATGTGTATAATCATACGTTTTCATGAAAATAAATCAAATCATATTAATGTCATTTGATTTCATTTGAGTGATATATTATATAGGTACCATACAGACTAAATATACACAAGTGGATTGTCACTACTGAAAAAGAAAATCAAAAATGAAAATGTTGAAATTGATACTGAAAGTGTGAAAACAGATTAACTTGGTTTCATATGACAACTGTTATTTATTTATACACCAAGATGTCTTACTCCCGCAAACATTCATAGTGTCATCTCAACAGACCTCCAGAGGGCAAGCTGTTGCAGATGGCTCCATTAAGGCAGGGCTGGCTGACGCATGGATCTGGGAAAAGCACGCAGCCCAGCTTGACCTCGCTCAGCCCGGCAATTTCGGCGTAACGGCTCCTCTTGTTCTGGAGTGGCAGCTCGTTACCGTTCAGCATCAACGAGCCCAGACAGCCCTGGAAGCCATCTTTGGCTCTCGGGGGGCCCATAACTCCACGCTCCCCAAATGCTTGCCCTCCCTGGCTTCTCCCCTGGCCCGGTCTAAGCCTCTCGCTTTGTTCATTGGGCGCCCTCACTTGGGCCCCGAAGAAAAAGGATGAGTCGGGTGCCAGGGGCCAAAGGCGAACAGGGGCCCGGGCTGCTCGCCGGCGCTCCACATAGCTGTCGTCCAATGACAAGAGGGTGTAGTTCCTAGTCAGCTCCAAGGTGACGGCGTGCCACAGGCCGTCGTTGATTGGTCTGCCAGAGATACCCATAATGCCAAGGGTGTTGTCACAGTCCAGTTGGAACCAGAGCCGACCCCCTTCAATCTGTGGAAAAGAAAGATAAACTAACTATCTTTTTTTTTCAAACGCTAAAACACAGTTTACCTTTCACTGAAAACATCAAGCAATTCAGTAAAGTGTAAGATTAGGATTTAAATGTGTTCACCTTGAGCATTGTACAGGGGTTAACACGTGTAAACATAATGACTCCTCTTCTCTGAAGGGTTCTGATCCTCAGGCCAAGCCTCATCTCTCCACTCTGGACACTCTGGACACCCTCAGTCACTCTATACTTGATGTAACTGTTTCCAGAGAAACTCAGAGAGGTTTGGCCTACTCGTAGAAAAACAACAAAAACAAAGTAATATAATATTAGTTAAAGGAAAAGGCTTCAACGTTTTGAGAGAGAAAAAAGAAAAATCAAATGATGCATAATTAGATCCTTGATGCATGGTGATCTACATGTAGCCTTCAAACAGATACAAAGAAGTGGTACCAACGTCAGACATAAGGAGGTCATACCTGCACACTCGTCTATTCTCTCAGGCTGACACTGGCAGACAGATGGCGCTGTAGGACCAGAACGGACACACTGCATGTCTGCAGGACAGGACTGACCTTCACAAAGCTCCACAGGAGTGGGGCATGTCCCTCCTGTGTAGAAAGGGGGAAATATTAGCAATATTAGACATTACATTGTTTAAAAAATATGTAATGTATGTATGCATCTTTGTAATTATTAATATGTCTGGCTCTCTGTTATATTTTTCAGATAGACCATATTTCACTACTTTTATGATTCCTAATTCACAACCTAGTTAGAGCTTTATTCAAATACATACAGAGTATTGAAAGCAAGAATAATAAAAAACATAAAAATCAATGAAAAAAATACAGTGACAGATATTGAGAACAAAAACAATGTGAGCTGGCCTTAGTCAGATTGCAAGAGATCTCACAGGTGCAGTGCTCACCAGGGCAGGTGCAGGTCTTTGTGCGGGCGAACCTCGGTGACACAAAGCTGACCCTCTCTGTGCTGTAGGTGACAGGAGAACCAGGCTCCAACACCAGTGTCTGTTCACACACCTTGTCCCCACACTCCAGCTCCCCGGAACAATCGCTACTCATCACCACTGCCCCGGCCAGCACACCTCGAATCTGGCCCCTCTCCGCTGTCTCCTCCAGCTTTGCAGATAACTCCTGCTGCGAGAAGAAGCCGCCCACCCGCCCATTGCCTGATATCTCTGGCCTCTCTATGGCCAGAAGCAAGTCCACGTCAGATGTGCCCATCACCGGC
This sequence comes from Hyperoplus lanceolatus, assembly GCA_026929865.2. Lineage (NCBI taxonomy): Eukaryota > Metazoa > Chordata > Actinopteri > Uranoscopiformes > Ammodytidae > Hyperoplus > Hyperoplus lanceolatus. The sequence continues at coordinate 16,378,669 of CM049407.1, read as the reverse complement.
TGCACACTGAGAATGTGGAGGGGGTCCTGTTGTCCCGGTGACCATTTCCAGCCGGCTAGCCCCCGTAACGTTAGCTTGATCTGATTCAGATAGCGACTTAGCAAGTCCTCCGGGGACAGGGTGCTGAAACGTAAGTTCAGGGCACTACCCAGGAGCTCGTTGGTCACCTGTTCCACCTGGGCCGACACATCAGCTATCACAGCAAAACGTCCGTCACTCACTGTAGCATTCATCTGGTATCTGAGAGGACAAAGATATTTGTTTTATTTGACACAAAGCCTGTGTGTCTGTGTGTGTGTGTGTGTGTGTGTGTGTGCGTGCGTGCGTGCGTGTGTGTGAACCAATTTGAGTTTTAGAGGAGTGAGGAAATGTTTTGGAAAGTGAGGTTCTCACTTTGGGACAGGCCTTCAAAGGGTTAGTTAATTTGTAATTATTTTATAAGTACATAGCATTTCCAAGCTTTATTTGACAGTATAGAGTTGAAATGGGGAGACAGAGAGAGAGGGGGGAAAATCAGCAGTAAAGGTTCACGGGTCGGATTTCAACCTGCGACCACTGCAACGAAGGCCAGAGCCAATATGGTACGTGCTCTATCCACTATGCCACCGGAGCGCCCCAAGACTAGGTTCAAAGGTTAAGGTATGAATTAGGATTAGTGTTAAGGGTTGGGGTTAGGCATTTACTTGCATTATGTCAATGAATGTCTTCAGAAGTGCAGCTGTACAAATGTGTGTGTGTGTGTGTGTGTGTGTGTGTGTGTGTGTGTGTGCGTGTGTATTTGTGTGGGTGTTTGTGTGTGCACCTTCCAGGTTCCAGGCCTGGCAGAGCCACAATGCTGCCATCCTGTCTGCTTATCCTAAACATGCTCTTGGGCTGAAGCCTCTGGGTGAATGACAACACGTCACTGGGATCTCGGTCCGTTGCATAGATCCTACCAATCGGGCCTCCTGGAAAGGTATCCGTTACCATGACAATGAAGATTTCCAAGGGGGAGACAGTGGGTTTATACTGACTGTTCCCAATGACCCTCAGAAAAATCCAGGACGAAGAGGTCAGACTTGGCTTTCCAGAGTCACTTGCCTTAGAGACCAAAAACAACAGTACAAGATGTTCCAAATTTCAAACTGAACAAAACAGAATTATAACAAACTGATTAAAGGTTAAACACTCATTACTGCTAGTTGCCTTCGGCTACACTTTATTAGATGATGGTGTTTATAAGGGGTCATTTTATAAGAATGTGTTTGCACCCAGACATTACATTTTCCTGGCATCTGCATAAACAAGCAATTAAAAACCGAATATATGGACAGCTATGTAGCTGGCACTGAAAAAAGGAGTGGTGTTAATAGCTTCTCCATAAAATAAATTAAATGTGTTTATATTACTTTTTTAAAACTAATAACCTTAAGCAGCTAATGATGAGAGACTGATGTCACTAATGGACAGCTCTATATGCTGCTGACTGTGTGTAACAATGCTAACAAAGTAAATTCCAACATTTGGTGAATACATACTGTACAGTAGTGGCGGAAAAACACCCATCACTAACCTGGATTTCAAGAGTGAACTCTCTGGGGTCTTGAGGGCCAAAGACACGGTTGGACCTTAGAGTTCCAGTCTGGTCCAGGGTGAAGAAATTTCCCTCGTTTCCTGACACAATGCGAAATGCAAAGGGAGAGCCGTTTCTAGGGGAGTCTTTGTCGCTGATTGACAGCTTCACCAGTGTGGTGCCGGCCTCTTGGTTTAGCTGGAAGCGTGGTTAGAGATACGTAGAGATGGCACAACCAGAAAAACACACCAATGCAAACAAACTGACAAAGAAAAAATTACTGTTACCTGTATTACAGCCGTGGAGTTGGGAGGGCTGAAGACGGGAGGGTTGTCATTAACGTCGGACATGTCTATGTTCAGGGTGACAGTGGAGGACATGGCAGGAGAGCCACTGTCGAACGCCTGCACCGACAAAGAGTACCTTGACACCTAGGTGGAGCAGAAGGGATTGAGAGTGCCACAGCATCTTAAATGTGTCAGACAATATGAAAAGTGCTTTTATGTGCTCGCAAAAGATCATTGGGTGTTGTTGACCTTTGTATTTTTCTGCCTCGGCTGTGCTCATGAACCAGAAAATTAGTATCGATTGTTTATGAGATATTGTACTTAAAAAGGCGCATCCTTACTAGTTCTCTGTCAAGCCGCTTATTGACTTTCAGCAGTCCCGTTACAGGGTCAATCCAGAAGTGGTTGCTACGGTCACCTTTGAGTATAGAGTAGGTGATCCGCCCGTTCACCTGGCTGTCCAAGTCTTCTGCAGATACCTGGAAATCACAAAAAACGGAGTGAAGTTAATGAAAAGGACAGAAAAGTATAGATAGACCCGTTCAATGGCGGATATCAAATTAAGCAAATCCGCCACTTTTTTACCTTAGTTATTGATTGCCCAACAGAAGCATCCTCGCTGACCAAAACATTATAAATGCCCTGGCTGAAGGCCGGAGCGTTGTCGTTTACATCCATGAGTTCAATGGTCACCATGGTAGCAGTGCTGAGTGGAGGGTTCCCGCTGTCTCTGGCCTCGACGGTGAGGTAGTAGTCCTTACACACCTCAAAGTCCAAGTCATCAGCCACAGAAATAGATCCTAAAGACATACAGATAGAGTGCATAAAGCAGGGCTCTAAACTGCGACCAAATGCTCGCATTTTGCGACCATTTTTGGAGACAGTGCGAGTAGTTTTTAAAACTAGGGGCACGCGCGCGAACGGAAAATTCGCCGACATTATCACTATTAGGCTATTAGTACTCAAGAGAGGGGGGGGGGGGGGGGGGGGGGGGGTCGTTAAACGTCAACGCGGTCCTAACCTCCTCATCTCAGTGTCCCGCTGTCGTCCGTCTTTAACAGTTGCCAACTGGTGCTTTTCGCTATAGGCTCCGCCGACTTTCCGCCATAGCGATAAGGCTGTTAGATTTATTTTTTAACCGCGCGCTCAAGAGCAGAGTAGCATATCAAATTGTTTGATATGTCCACATTCAATAGGCCACTGCATATCTATAAAAAGCTAACCTTGTAGTAATATGGCAACAAAAAAAGTGTGTAAAGTGAGTTTGTAAATATGTAAATAGGCCTAGTTAATTTGTAAAGTACCTGGTCAGCATTTTCTGTTCATTTTGCCTCTTTCAGAATAGCATAGGCTATAATGCAAATTAGTTGATAATGTCACCTAGCTCCTACTAGTTACTTTTGGGCCAATAACTAGGCTATTTTCCTGGAGTCAGCAGAGATAGAGTAGGACAAATCAAAGGGCTTGGATGTAGAGGTGGTTGTGGTGAAAATGGTTACAAAAAAAAAATCCTTTTCCTAAAGGAATGTCTGAAGAATTTCACATGGTGAAGCAAAATCGAAAACACAATGAACTGTATCATCTGTTGTCAGTGTGGTCCAAAACATGCTGCCAAAACATGCTGGCAATACAATACAGTGTATCCCCCACGTCCCCACGTTCATGCTATAAAAATCCTTCTCCTCCGCATTTTCTATTTATTTATTTTTTTGGTAGCCTACGTAGCTCCTTTTAGAAAATGGCATAAATTGGAGATGCAAAATCACGTAGGACATCAAAGAAAGCGAGGTGGCAGTTGTTGGCAGTAGTAGCCTACACGGTTGCAAAGTTACATTGATTCTAGGAGTGAAGGGAAGGAAGAAAGAAGGAAAGAGAGAGAGAGAGAGAGAGAGAGAGAGAGAGTAAGTTGCTAAAATGTGTCGCTACATGACCACCAGTGTTAAAAACCCTCAGCCCTATCGTAATTTTATTTTATTTTATCTAGGCTATAAACCGCAACCGTGCCGTTTTTCCTCTAGTAGACTTCAGAGAGTGTGTGTGTGTGTGTGTGTGTGTGTGTGTGTGTGTGTGTGTGTGTGTGTGTGTGTGTGTGTGTGTATTTTCGGGAACTTTGAAAAATTAATCCATACTGTTAGATCCGATGTTGTTCTTTATTGCCATATAAAATCTGTTTTCATCGCGTATTTTAGTTAGGGATTTATGCTAATCGCATGCATGTGGGCATTAGCATGAATGCAGGGAAAGGGAAAAAGCCTATGGACTTTTTAAAAGAGCATGAATAGTTTCTATTATGTATAACTTATATTTATTTTATAATTTTCACATCATTTATTGACTCCCAAGACAAAGAAGAAGTGTTTAAGCAATAACAAGCTCAATCAATTTGCCTTTTTATGTCATATCAATAAATAATTGTGAGATATTTTTAGCTTTTTTACTGTCTAATTGATAATTTCCTACATTCAAACGACATCACTGCAGCACACATATTCTGATAGTCCAGGTTGTGACCCAAATAAATGATAGCTTGACAGCTATGCATTATAGGGGTGATGAATGCAATCTTAATAAGAGAATAAATCCAGGTAAACCAAAACATCTCAAAAATGGCTTAGGGCTCAAAGGTTAAAAGGCTGGTACAAGCTCTTAAGGGATGCACAATGTATATATACATAGTTAAATAATATATATTACATTTGCAGATGAGTCTAAAAAGCTGGGTGAAAAAGAAAGGCAGACGGGGACAATGGAGGAGCTGAGGTTAGTAAAGCAAATTAGGGAAGCAAACTTTCAAGCTAATGAGAATTTTCTTTTGGATTTGAATGCATAATATAGGTGATATTATTTGAACATTACAAATACATGTATATAGGGTAATTTGAAGGAAACAAATAAGATTTCTAGCATTTCTTACTTGTTGTTTAAGTGCTCGAGTTTATTACAGAAAATACAGGTAGACCAAGTGAGCGAGGAAAGAGAAGTGACAGAGAAGCAAGGAGAACAAGAGAGAGAGGGTGCGGTGGTAGATCCTGAGAGGTGTTTTGTCCATGATTGCAGGAGATTTAATTTTTTAACAATGTGTCTTATGTAAAAAAACAGTGTGTAGTGTTTTGAAAGAAGTGTGTTGGAGAATTTCAAACACAGTGCAAAGCACTTATTGTGTTTGTAGGGTTGGTGCTTTTGTTTAGGGCATGGTTACAAAAGTCAGAGGTTGTAATGCTTTGGGCATAGCAACCACTTTTAGTGTTTAAGCATTAGGCAAAAATCTGTAAATAAATTGTGCAAATTATTTTTGCGTTGTGGCATTTTTTGTTTAAATATTAATTTCTATACAAAAATGTCAAAATCTGTAAATGAAGACACAAAAGGCAAAGTTACAACACCAATAATCCTATCTACAGTAATACACAGGACTGTGTGAATAGGATTTAAGTGCATATTCTCCTCTCAAAGTGCACAAGATTCATGGATTCCAATGTACAGGGTACAAAAAAAATTCGTCTGGTGGGGCGTGCCCCCGGACCCCCCTAGAAAGTTCGGGGACCACAGCACCGCTGCTGAAAAAAATCCTGCGGGAAACACTGCAATATCAATAGGCCTAATATAGTTAAAATTGGGAAACATTTTAATAGATGCATTGCAGGTCTATTTAATGTTTGCCCCTAAATTTTCTGCTTGCGCCCCTAAAAATTCTGAGTTAGGGGCGCCAGTGCTCCTAGTAAAATAGGTTAGTCTGGAGCTCTGTAAAGGGTTTACTGTGATTGTAAAAGTAGGGATGGGTAGTAATTTTGCATTTAGTTTTGGAAGTAAAGTTGGAGTCAGCGATTCTGGAGCATGCTTGTTGTCAAACTTACAAAAATCAGTGAATGTCTCCTCATGATCCGCTACATGTCCATACTGTGTGCTAGCCTGGCACCGCCCGCCTACGTACTTCTGCTAAATTTTAATTTCCCTTCAGTAGTCATTCTGGGCCTGCGGTATATTCTTAGGTTTTCTACGGAGAGATTTTTGCCCGTCCAATCAGCGAACAGAGGGAGTGGCTCAGAAGCCGGCACATGACATACGTCACAACCAAACGTTATGCGATTGGTTGGCAAATCCAGAGTGGCACTGGGCAGGGGCCTGTTTCAGGTAGCTGGTTTTACATACTCTGGGTTTAACCCTGCGCTCTGAGTTGGTAAACTCAGAGCGCAGGGTTGATAAGCAACTCTGGGTTTTCGGTTTCAGAACAGTGGATCGGCGTTGGGTTTATCAACTCTGAGCGTGTTCACTCTGGGTGGAGCGTGTGCATAAAAGCCATCGTCAATGGATCGCTGATAACATGATTCACCATGGAAACAGAAGAAACAAATGATTGATCCTCCCACTTCTCCACTTCTCAAAAAAGAAAAAAAGAAATCTCCGCTCCTCCCACTAATTAGAAATATTAACGAATGATCTTATGGTAGCCTATGGAGAATAATTAACGGGATATTGTCTCATAACTCTGATCTAATCTCCTCGGCAATTCAGAAAAAAAAAAGAGGAAAGCCATAGTCTATTTTAAAAAGTTACGCATATCAGCTGTAAAGTAATAAAGCTGGCGCGGCACAGCATTGCTGACAGTGCCTAAAGCCTACTGTGCAGTAAACAGAACAGACTGTCGCTTCTGAGTGAAATACATTAACGTCAAGACACATTAGGTGACAGTTTCCATTGAAGAGCCTGATTGATTTATTACCAGATCCATTTTCCTCAAGTGATCACAGTTTAAATTATTATATCATTTTTATATTCATATTAGGCTATTTAACGAGGCTTGTCTGTGACTTTAGGATCGCACAAGTGAACTACAGCGATCGTGTGCAGCCGCAGCGTTACATGAATCCACCTGACATAAATCTGTTCAGTGGCACAGACGTTAAAAAACATACAATAGCCTACAAATAGGTTTATTAATCTGAATGTAGAGCATGTCACGATGTGTAAGGTGGCCGCCTATATGAACGGACCGAGCGCTGAGAACAAGGCTACTGATCAGATAAATGATCGGTCAAACGTAAAATCATCAGGAAATGATAAAAACATCCCGATGGAGATTTCTATAGAGTGATTTTGCTTCAAACTGTACAGGGACGCGTGTGACAGTGACACTCTTTCTTCAGTCGGAGCTGCAGCGTAAAGTGAAAACAAACTCAGGGTAGGTCTAACCACCTCCCGAGCAGGTTAGACCCACGGCGTATGTTGCCGCAGTAACTGACTCTCGGTTGCGCTGAACCTGCTACCTGAAACGGAAAACCCAGAGTTTCCACTAACTCAGAGCGAACAAACTCTGGGTTGCCTCAAAACCAGCTACCTGAAACAGGCCCCAGATCCAATAGTAATAATAATAATAATAATAATAATAATAATAATAATAATAATAATAATAATAATAATAATAATAATAATAACGTTTGTCAATTGAGTGATTCCAGACCTTCTGTATTAATGAAATTAATTGCTATGGTCTGGTAGGACCAGGCTAACTGTGTGTGTGTGTGTGTGCTGAAAAATATCCAGTGTTAATACACAGCCTAGGCTCTGTTAACTGGCATGTTGCTCGCTATGGTGCAGCCCCCTTTGTTTGCATACCATTTGTTTACATGTCAGTTAATGGAGCTTAGGCTGTGTATTAACACCAGATCTTTTATTCAGCGCACACACAGAGTACGGACAGGTAGAGGATCGCGAGGAGATAATCACTGAAGTAGACAACAAGTGATTTTTGACAACAAGCTTTCTCCAGGACCACTGACCCCCGTCCCAACTTTAATAAGCACATGTGCAAGGAACCTTCTGCTCACCCAGGTTTCTGTCTATGATGAACTTTCCCAACTCGTTGCCCGACCAGATGCGGTAGGTGATCTCAGCGTTGGCGCCGATGTCAACGCTTGTCGCCAAGACCCGCATCACCTCGGTTCCCACGGCGACATCCTCTGGGACGGTGACAGCGTAGACCTTCCTCTGGAAGACTGGAGCGTTGTCATTCACATCCAGCACCAAAATGGTTAAATCCACCTTTAGGGAGACGCAGGAGACCGTTAACAAGACTCCCAATCTATTAATATGTCTGTGTGCTGCTCCACTCCCGGAGGGCGTAGTACTTTCAGCACCAAGGACACTCAGCCCACAAATGTTAATGGGAGCAAAAGATACTAAAGCACGGGGGACTGAGGCAAAAATCAAAGCAGTCAGAGAGATAATTTGTTGGCAGCTAGACAGATTTTAAAGATTTGTGGCATTACTGCATCAGATAAAAAGCGTGTTTTTTCTCTATGGAATTGGAGTGAATAGTTTACCTTTTCTGGTGCTGTCATGTAGGAACGTTTTGTTTTTTGCAAACATTTTTGTTGTCTTAGTGTATTTCTATTTCTATTTCTACTGTTAATTGATCATATTTCACCATACAATATGTTTTCTACAGATTGTTTTAATTAGCTGTAAGGTTAAAATGGTTGCATCTTGGCATTAGCTCAGATGGTTAACAATGTTTTAAATATAACTTGAATGGCATCAATATTGGGTATGGACCAGGGCTGTACGCTTATTTTTTTAGGTGGTAGCACTGGTGCTAGCAAGCAAAAAAATTCAGTAGCACAAAAATAAATTTGGTAGCACACAAAGTAGGCTATGATTGAAAACTTGCATAACCTTAACCCTTGCATTTTGCTCTAATTACCTTTGAGCATGTCATCCTGGTCTCATTTGAGATGCACAATTAATATTATATCCTAGTGTGTGCAGTAATAATTGTAGAAAAATTAATAGGGGTGCACTGATTGCAATTTAGAAAAAATAATCTAACCTGCCAATTGCAATTTTTTGCTGATTCAGAATTATTATTAGAATGTCCTTCTGTTAATTAAAACCAAACTTTAAAACATTAAACATAGCCTATTAAATAAATAAGTATACATATTGGTACAATTTAGGATGAATTAAATAGGTTGTTGTGAATGTGTTGGGAGTAGCTTTTCAGTGGCTTATTTAAAACTTTGTTTAAATAGACTTGGCTACTGTTGACTGCTCGCTGCAGCTGAAGGAGTTGCCTTTCAAGCTAGAAAAAAGCGCAAACTTCCTCTTCTTACCGGCTTCAAAATAAAAGTCAACTCACGTTTGGCTAGTAACAGGCTTTTAATGTGAAGGCGCACAGAAAATGTTCTGTTTGTACACGCGCTAACTTAACTGCGGTAATGTGCCGTCTCCTTCCGGTAATTGCCGTTGAAGCCGTGAAGTTTTTATACCTAGAATCGCTGCACGAGCACAGATCCCGAGCACACATCTTTCACCAGCCAAAGTGGAGGGTGGACTCAATAACATACTTGCCTAAGACTCATTTACCCGCAGTGTTAATGCAGAGCCCTCTAAGCAGTGTTGTGCATCTCTCCTCTGTGTTTCAAAGACAGCCTCTCCTCATTATCAACCTGTCGCACGAGTGTGAAAGGATTCGTATTCATCATCGCACGTGATCAATTTCAGTAGCAAATGCGATCAAAACTGTCGCACTGTACAGCCCTGCCGGTATGGAAAGATGATGGTCAGGGTAAGCGCCTTCTGCCTTATGGGTTGCTACTTGTGATATTATGATTGCTACTTGCTTTTATGTTACTGTGTCTACTACAAACACTGCTAAAACTCCTGGAAACATTAGTGTTCCCACACTACGCAGTGCTATTGCTTCTATTATAGCTAACACCTAATGCTCTAAATAATAGTTTTCATTTTCAGCACCATGGACAGTGAACCTCACATAAACAAAAAAATCCCATATCTGTTCAAAACGGTCACACCTGAACCCACTGTTGCCAAAGGGCTTATTTTCCATTTGTGTTTATGGCTTGTCCTGGTAACCTGTAAATGACCTAGATAGAGAAACTTGGACGGTGTAAACCAGCCAACAGTGTCCAAGCTTTTCTTATGGTCTCTCCCCTCCTAGTTTCTGCACTGCCTCTGTCTCTGCAACTGACTCCGTCCCCATATTTCCCCCATCCCATCTTGATTAAATCTACTAGGTTCTTTATCTTATCTCCTCGGTAAACAACAGGTTTTGTATTCATTGGCTTCTCCCTCATCCATTCGAATGGACGGAAATACAGATTGCACATTACATAAAGGATGACCCATAGGTTGTGTAGGAATTGTAAACACATTATTGTGATAATAATCAGCAGTAACTAATCACTTCTTCTTTATATATAATTGATGTTAATAGTTAGACGCTGTGTTAATTATTTTGTACCTAATTGAAATACTCAGACAATGATGATTATATCACCTAAAATATAAATGTTGTGTAGACTGTTGTACATTTCAATGAAGTTAGTTTGTGCATATAGTACATTTTATTATTGCATTGAGGCATAAGTGGCATCTTTTAATGGGAGTTGTATTATCTTGTGGAGTAACAATCCCCACAGTTAGGTTGGTGGATAAACTAGATAACGTGGCAAAACATACATCCGAGTTCCAACGTGTGTGACTGGGACAACCAACCTGTGAGGACAGAGCCCCCTGTTGCCCGGCTTGGTCGGCGGCCTGGACACGAACGCGATAGGAGTCTCTGCTCTCTCTGTCTAGTGATCTCTCCAGAATCACCATACCAGACACTGGGTCGATTGAAAAGAATCCACCGACTGAATCCACCAGGGAATAGACCACTGTACGGTTAAGACCTGCAGAGAGAAATGTATGCACTCTGTCAAACAAGACTAAAAAGGTGGAGTCAGTTATTCTGGAGAACACTTGCTGTCAACAAAACCTTGTTCAAAATCAATGAAAATCTCCTCCCGATTGGCTACCTGTCCGTACTGTCTGTGCGCTTAGAAAATAAGTGTTAATACACAGCCTAGGCTCTGCAAACGGGCATGTTTCTGGTTACGCGCCCCTTTGTTTACATACCTGTTTACAGAGCCTAGGATGTGTCTTAACACTGTGTTTTTTGTCAGAACACACACACACACACACACACACACACACACACACACACACACACACACACACACACACACACTCAAAAAAATAAGTTGTTGAATTTACTTAATACAGTTATGTCAACGTTTTCCACACAACTGAGTTAAGTTAGATATATTTGAAAATTATGATTAAAATGGAATCAACTCACTTGTGTGCAACCAACTTAACTAGGTTAAGTACATTCAACATAACATGGCTACCTTTGCCTTAATTAACTGTGTTGAGTAATACCAACAAAGATAATCATTATACTGACTTAACCCACTTACGTTAATATGACTCAACTTTATTAAGCAAGACTAACTTAACCTCACATTGTAGTTCGAACTTAACTTACATACACTGTAAGAAATTTCCCTGGAAAAAAACATTAATCAACTGGCAGCAGGGTTGCCATTTTAATACTGTTAAATGAACATTATTTTACTGTCACTAAAATTGACAGGATTATACTGTTAATGAAAAAAAGGGATGAACCTGGACTAAATGTTTGTTATGTTGCTGTTTGCACCGTGAGCAAAGGGGATGTTATATTTCATTGGGCAGATGTGTTTCATTCCATATGTAAGTTTACTATGTCCCCTATTTGTTCAAATGCTAAACACAGAGCAGCTTCTGTTTGTTACTTCAAGACACTTGTCACAATATATCAAGTTCAATGGAATGATTAATTTATATTGCAAATTGTCTCCTGAGTTGAACTAGGGATCTTGCTTAAGATTTCCACAAACCGTTTGTTATAACCAAAAATAACGGTTAGTTCACACAGAAATGTTTTATTTAAACAAAATGCATAGTGACGTAATGGAGTGAAACATCCCCTTTACTGAGGGTGCAAATAGCAACATAACAAACGTTTAGTCCAGTGCAAGTCATTGTGGGAAAGGGGGCGTCTCTACAATACACTTGGTTGTGCTTACTTGATTTATCGAAGGCAATCCGTTTCCTTCATTCTACTGAGTAAACATAACTTCAGACCAACTTGGTTTAATTATGTTAACTGCACTTTCGATTTCCAAGTAAATATAACTCAACTTTAGGTAAACTTAACCAGAGGATATAAAGTAAACAACACTTATTAGTTAAGATGTGGATGGATGAGGATTAATGAAGAAAATTGTATAAGCTTCACATGTGCAGGCAGCTCATGTCAAGTTGTCCCTTCCAGGTTTGATGGTAAATTAACAGCAAAGTTCAGTATTTTTGAAAAACATTACCATTCCGTAACATAACAGCAAAGGACTGTCATTTAACAGACTGCCTTTTATATTAACAGTTAAATGCTGTTTTTATAAATAACAGGTTAATGTGTTGAAATCCTGCTGTAAATTTAAGCAATTGTTTACAGTGTATGTAAGTGTGGGAACACTGTACTTTGTTTTACTTAACTGGTTGACAAAACGTACTTCACCTGATTATATAATATCAACAACTTCTACATATATAATAATTATGTTAATTCAAATCACATTACTAAATAGTGCATAAGATATCGGTCAAGAGTACACAAAAAAGTAGTATAGTTGAATTACAAGTTTAATGCAAATACAATAGGCATATCTTGGTCAACGTTACGACAAAACGTTTGAAATGGAAGAAAATGTCATACGATGAATGTTTTTACACTTTGGATAACAACACAGTGTATATATAAGATAACAGGCTAAGAGACACAACACATTGGAGATTATGGACCCAGCAATGAGAATTATTTACCAAAAAAAGAAAAGAAATCTTTTTACACTGCCTTGCTTCCCTAACTGCAGAAAGAAAACATGTTTCATTTAAAGGTAATTTCAAACTTATGAGGATTTTTAGATGGTGTTCAGTAAACTCTCTTGGTGTTGCCATGCGTCTGTAGTCAAGATGGCGGTTGAATTTTTGTCCCGATGTCCACGTTCACGAGCATGCGCAATGTGGCCTACGGCAACATCTAGGACAATTGTTGTGTGTTCAGTCTTGATTGTGCGATTTACTCAAAACTGTTACTTTGTATTTACTCAACTGGCGTCTTTGGTTTTAAGAAGTCTTACATTTAAGTGAAACAACTGAAGTGGGTTAGTTTAAAAGAACACAACATGTAATTAAATTTGACATAAAAACATTAATTAAATTCAAATATGAGTATTTGAGCACACACACACAGTGCGGACGGGTAGCGGATTGTGAGGAGATATTCCCCGATTTTGACCAAACGTGATTTTGACAACAAGCGTCCTCCAGAAACTCTTGAATCCACCTTGAATATGTTAAAATGTTAATTTTGATCTTTTTCAATTACAGGATCATTGACATGTGCACATTGAGTCAGCAGAAGTCTGCAGTGTAAATGCTTTGGGATACAGTGGCTTGAACTTGCATTCAGTGTATGTAGGAACATTTCTGTGCTCCTTATCACCATTACAGTTGACAGGTTGCACTGCCAACATTTAACAGCATCACATCACACCAGCTTACCTTCGTCAGGGTCGGTGGCTTGCAGCCGAGTAAGCAAAGCCTTGGGAGCCGCATTTTCATACACACTAGCCAGGTAGGAATTGGAGGAGAAAGAGGGGGCATTGTCATTCACATCCAGCACTCTGAGAGAAATGTCAGAGCGGCAGAACAGCCCTCCTCCATCAGTTGCCTGGGCGATGAGTTTGTAGGTGGACGTAATTTCTCGGTCCATAACAGTGGACGTACGCAGCTCACCTTAGGGCGCAAATGGAGAAAGTTGTATTTAAGCTGCTAAAAGGACATGTAGTCTGTGGTTTGCATTGTTTTGATCATACAAAAAAACCTGAAGAAAAGAATGCTTGTGGGTGTACCAGTGTTTGCATCCATGTAGAAATCTTCCACCCCAATGCCAAACAGGGAATATTGGATCTCGGCGCTGGAGCCTGAGTCAGCATCTGTTGCAGCCACTGTCAGGATGCCCTTGTTAGAGGAAATGTCCTCAGGAAAAGAGGCGCTATACACCGCCTGGCACAACACACACACACACACACACACACACACACACACACACACACACACACAGATAAATAAAAACTCAGTGAGTTTTTTGAAACCACTATGTCTGAAAAAGAAAAAGTCCAACACACCAGAAAAACACTGTAAACTCTTGGGCACTGCATCCATTATCCTTGACGAGAGGACAAACAAAACAGAGTTGCGTGCCCTTTCCTGACCTGTCCTACAATCTTGCCAGAGGCTACCTGCCTGTACTAAGGATCTTTGTGACCCCACTGTTTCAGTGAAACACAGACCAGCACAACGGGGAAAACTACTGTATTATGTCCAAGTACACATCAATCACACACTGCTGCTTTTTGCTCTGTACTGCAGAGGTATCCTAGCCTGGCACCGCCCGCATACCTACTTCCGCTCAATTTTCAGTAGTCAGTCTGGGTGTGCGGAATATTAGTGGGTTTTAAGTCATATTTCCTCTTCCAACATGACTAAGACTACTGCTTGTAGCAAAAGTGGCATTAGTGAATGCACTTTTACTGCCATTAGATCCAGTACTACCTCTACAACTGCTGTGCCACCACTTTTTCAGGTAGAAATGCTATTGCTTCTCTTTCCAACAAGGGCAACCCTACTACTACTACTACTAATACTGCTTATTCCACTTAATAATAAAGAAAAGTATGAACCATACTTTAACAACACCGTTTTAGTACACAGTCTGGTACTTCATGTTGTTTGATTAATTTAAATCACAGCACCACTACTGCTGCCATGAAAGTTTTAAATGACATCATAGAAGCTCTAGATAAAAAACAACATTGTGTATCTCTCTTTATTGATCTATCTAAAGCGTTTGACACTGTGGACCATCAAATTCTGATACAGCAACTTATTAAGATTGGTTTCTCTGATCATACTGTGGGATGGTTTGTCAACTATCTCACTGACAGAACTCAGGCTACTCAGTTTGATGGATTTACTTCAGAGATGCTTATAGTGCGTAAGGGAGTTCCCCAGGGTTCAGTTCTGGGACCGCTATTATTTACTTTGTACATTAATAGCCTTGGACAAAATGTCCCAAATGCAGCTTTCCATTTCTATGCGGATGACAGTGTAATTTATTGTTGTGCATCCTCGCTCAGTAAGGCTTTTGTTTATATGCAAAGTGCTTTTGATCAAGTGCAGGCTCAGCTTTGTCAACTGAAGCTTGTTCTCAATGCTGATAAAACCAAACTTATGGTATTTTCAAATTCCAGAAAGATTGTGTTAAATCAGAAAATTTTAACTTCCCAAGGTAATGAAATTGAGGTTGTAACTACTTACAAATACTTGGGATTTATGATTGATGACCACATCTCATTTAAAACCCACATACAAAACCTGGTGAAAAAACTGAAACTAAAGTTAGGTTTTTACTTTAGGAATAAGTCATGTTTCTCTCTCGAGGCCAGACGACGATTAGTCGAAGCTACCTTCTTGCCGGTTCTTGATTATGGTGATCTGTTGTACATGAATGCATCAGCTCACTGTCTACATATGTTGGACACTGTATACCATGGAGCCTTGAGGTTCATTACAAACAGCAGAGCCTTAACCCATCACTGTACACTGTACTCAAGAGTAAACTGGCCTTCTCTTTTTATGAGACGACTTAGTCACTTGTATATTTTTATTTACAAGGCGATCTTAGGTAAACTCCCTTGTTATTTGTCATCGTATATGTCCAGAAAATGTGTCCCCCATGCGTTAAGGTCTCAGGACATAGTGCTCATGACTGTTCCTCAAGCTCGTACAGAGCTGGGTGAAACAGCTTTTAAGTTTTTTGCGCCGTCGTCATGGAATAACCTGCAGAAGCAGCTTAAGCTTCAGGACCTAGTAACTCTAAACAAATTTAAGGCTGTTGTTAAGAGTTTGAAGTTTGACTCCATCGGAAATTGTGAATGTTTTTAGTTAAGAATCTTATTTTTATGTTTTACAACTGGACTTAATATCGAACTTGTATTTTGTATTGTGTTTTATGTGTAACTGTGTTCTGCTGTCCATCTTGGCCAGGTCTCTCTTGTAAAAGAGATTTTAATCTCAATGAGACTAACCTGGTTAAATAAAGGATAAATAAATAAAATAAAAATAAATTATTAATTTGATGCTGCTTCTGCATAATGGAGTAAACATTTTGTAGAAACACAAACCTAAAATATCTAATAAAATAGATAAAATAAGACAAGAGTAGAGTGGATTGATTTAAAAGAGAATCAGTAAAAGTTAGTAGGCAGAGGGAGAAGGAAAGTTTCTCAGCTAATTATGTGAAATGGAAGACATGTGAGCACTTCTAAATGAAGAGGGACATCCCCAAATGACTGCCCAGTCCAATTATTTTCCCCTTTCCCTGAGTTTTAGCCGAATGTTATGGTATGTCTTAGAGTAAGTTAGGAAACTATCGCACTGGGCTAAAGCTTTTCCACCCCCCCTCCCCACTAATTAATGTCATTTGTTACTGCAAATGATATCATTTGTGTGAGATAAAGAGAACAGCTCGTCCAAATTGAACTGTGTATTTTCAATGCACAGAAAAAGCACGATGTACAAGCAAATTTGTACCCAAGTGTAAGTACCTTCCTTGAAATATAATACAAAGACATTTAGTTTAAATGAATTCACATAGAGTTTTTGCTTTGGTGCACCTTAGAACACAGAATCAATATTTTAATGAACAAATAATTGCTGTTCTACTAAAGCCCCAGATTTTTAGCTTTGTGTATGCAGTATGCAGATTTTAACAGTTGTGAATCGATTAATTTTCTGAGCCAAGCCACCCCTAAACATGACTAACTAAGCAGCACTGTGTGATAGTGTATATTGTCATCAGTTATTTCTGAAGTGACTGACAATGATAATGTGAAGAAAACAATTTGACTATTAACCATCAACTCTTCTCAGCAGAACACTTGTTATAACTCTTCATTAATAATAATAATGGATTGTATTTATATAGCGCTTTTCAAGGCACTCAAAGACGCTTTACAGGGTTCCAGGTTCCATGGTGGCTACTATGGTAGTAAACTACCATAGTAGCCACAGCTGCCCTGGGGCAGACTGATGGAAGCGTGGCTGCCATTCAGCGCCTATGGCCCCTCCGACCACCACCTCAAACATACAGCAGTCACTCACATTCACACGAGGCAAGGTGGGTGACAACCATGACACTGGTGGCAGAGCGGGGATCGAACCGCCAACCCTTGGATTATTGGCCAACCCGCTTAACCACCTGAGCCACGGTTAGTAACTAAATTGTGCATTCACTCATACAGATCTGTTTTTAGTATTTCAAAAAATGGAGGAGTGCAGTAAATGTATGTTTCCCCTCCCTCATTAACTAATACAGTAACTTGCCTTTTGACTAATATTCACTAGATACTGACTGGTATATCATATGATGTATTCAAAGGACATTTATTCTTTCTACTTTTATACAAAACATTCGATTGGAATGTGGTCAGCCCGAATAGAAATAGTGGATTAAGACTGTACCATTAATCCTAATCAAATTTGTAGTCCATTTTACTGGATTCCGCAATTTTATTTAAACCATTTCTATTTGTCTGTGTGCCTGACCTGGTTGCAGATGGGACTGTTGTCGTTGGCATCCATGATGGTAACTTCCACCATGGTACGAGCGACATACAGGCCATCGCTGGCTGTGATGTTGAGCAGATACCAGTCCTGTTGCTCTCGATCCAGCAGACCGCTCACATAAACCTTCCACTCTCCCTGCACCAGAGCCAGGCCAAACACGCCCCGCGGGTTTCCCCCTGGAGATTACAACAGGTGAGGATTAAAAAGGGCACAGCGCACAGACAAGACAAAAGGTTTGATAAACAAGTATAGCAGACTTGTAGCACAAAATGGAAGTCTTATTAATTCCCAAGATGAGTAAGCATCAGCGCCCCACCTTTGTACTCCCATACACATACACATACATGTACACACACACAAACACACAGAGTGAGACAGACACACATACAGACATACATTAACACACACACAAATCTTGCAAGGACCCTTTGGCACACTCAACAAACAACACACATCATCACAGTAAACCATGCAGGTTGGCTGTTTCGCAGCAATTGGCTTTCAACGTTTAAGAATCTGACCTTTTATTAGGACACTTCCATTAGGCCAATCAGTTTTTTTTATGCCAGACCACGGGCCAAAAATATATCATCCTTAGTCATTATCAGACAGTATTATGTGACTAGAAAACATCAAGCTCAAGGTGAGAGCTTTGCTGAGAGGCCTCACAGTGTTATTTTTTATATCACTCCCATAAAAGAAAGAAGTGGCCCCCTGAAAGTCACGTGTGAGTCTGTAAAGGACAACGTTTTATTTTCGATTTCAAAGGTAAGTCGTGTTGAACATTTAAGATCTGATTAATTTCAAATTTGACCTTTAATAAAAGCTAACTCATTAGGCCAATGCATGATTCCATATGCGACAACACAACCCTAACCTAACTGCATGATGGACAGTTACTGCAGGACAGAATGTTTTGAACTATAATAATAATTGTCAGTGTTCTCTTCACTTCCTCACCGGTGATGTAAAAGCTGACCAGGCGGTTCTGATCGGTGCCATCTCGATCTTGGGTTTTGAGAGCAGCTACCGTCTCGCCGAGGGGATCGCTCTCCTTCACTGCGCCGCGGTACAGCTCCCTCTCAAACAGCGGCGGGTTGTCGTTGACGTCCGACACGGCAATGGTTACCACTGTGGTGGAGGAGAGGGACTGTAACTCCCCTAGGTCTGAGGCCACCACTTCAAAGTTGTAGCTGGAGCAGGTCTCGTGGTCCATGGGACTCACTGTTGTGATCCAGCCTGTTTTACTGTCAATGGCAAAGACAGAGCCTATGGTGATGGAGCCAGTGAGGGAGCGACCGTCTTTGGTCAAATCCAAGTTGTAATTGAGCAGAGGTCCGAGGCTGTACATCACCTGCAATTCAGCGGGAAAGTAACAATACATACAGAAGCTTATCAATGCATCTGCAGTGCTCTACGAACTGAATCACTGTACTAAGAAACACATTTGTATCGATCCAAATATGCAGTTGAACTGGGCGGCCACACACCTGTCCATTAGAGCCCCAGTCTGGATCGAGTGCACGGACTTGGATCACTCGTGTGCCTACTGGCATCCCCTCCATCACTGTGGCTACATAAGTGTTGGTCTCAAAAACTGGCTTGTTGTCATTGACATCTAGGACCTGCAAAAAAATGACAAAATGGGGCACGTGTTGCTCTTAGCAGTGTTAAACGATCCTTGATCCTTATTGGTCACGTGTGGTAAATATTTCCTGACTCATTCCAGTTCGCTCAGAGATACATGATACATCTATATCGATTGCTTTGGTACACATCAGTTTTCCCACTCCACTCCATTACATTTAATTTTATTTCAAAGCATTAAATAAAGATCAAATTCAATTCTGATGAAATGGTCTCTCTGTTAAACTACGTCATTCACTGACCTTAACCTCCAGGTCCACGGTGGAGACGGACTCGATAAGGTCTCTTCGGGTTGTCGCGGCGACCTTAAAGCGGTAGGTGTTGACCTGCTCGTAGTCCAGCGGCTTGAGCAGACGGATCAGACCCGTGTCCGTCTCCACGTTGAATGTCCCTCCCTGGTTGCTGTCGGGCGTCTCTCCTCCCACCGTGGAGAAGGAGCCGGTCTGTCCCGTGGCCATGTACACTGACCCCAGAGCAGTTCCTACCGTAGTGTCCTCGGGGATGGTGAAGGAGTACTGAGGCTGGCTGAAGGAGGGGACGAACGCATCGGGCGGCACCACGTGAATGAAGGCCGACACCAGCGAGTGTTTGGTCGGTGAGCCGCCATCCGTGGCTTTGACAAAGAAGGACAACACGGTGCCCTGGAGGTGGTCCACCGCACTCTTAGTCATCATCCAACCGCTGTCCGGCTCCACCTGGGCCAAGTCAGCCAAAGCACAGCCCATTTAAATCTTTAGTGCCTTCAACTTTGCAAAAACACACTAGTTACCCAAAACTAGACGCTTGTATCTTTCACTCTCAGTGCCTGAACCCGACAGTGTTTCTTAGGCCAACAAATTCTTATTTGTTTCACCTCTTACTTACTAACTTACTTACTTTTATTTGACATCACTTGTGTTTGTCCTTTTATTATACTGTAGCGTTGTTAATAGAATTACTTGAGCTTCAACTTGATATCTACTACTTCTATTCAATGCAAACAGTACTTACTTACTTACTTACTTACTTACTTACTTACGCCTTACACCCCTACTGGGGTATAGGCCGTCGACAAGGGACCTCCAGAGTTCACGGTCACTGGCGTTTGCATACAGTACATATCTTGTATTCTACAGATTTCTATTTCCTTTACAATCATAGGTGTTTAATTGTTTTCGCTTTGTAATTGTGCTTGCTTCTGATCAGTGAAAACTGAGCAGAGCATCAATCTTAAAGAAACATTGTTTTGATCTGGTGAGTACAAATTCATAATGATAGATGTTAATCGACCAACTGTAAGTGTTGAGGGTGTATCGGTTGAGAATATCTCCTGATTGACAATCAATACTTTGAGTCTTTTATTTAAGGGGAACTGAGACGATGTTTGCAGTTCTAGTGCAATCTAAGCCCACAGCTATGTAGTGTGTTGTACAATAGCCTAAAGTATACAGTTGAAGAGCAGAACACACTGACCTCCAGCACATCAACCAGTGATAGGCGTGCCTCGCTGTAAAGGGAGTAGGTGATTCTCCCATTTGAACCAGAATCAGGGTCAGTGGCTTGGATCTGTGTGACCAGGGAGCCGCTGGCGACATTTGCTTTAATGCTCATGCGATACTCCACCGCTCTGAACCGAGGGGCGTTGTCATTCTCATCAGCAAGAACCACTCGCACTGTGCAAAACGAGGCACGGCCTGCAGGAATGAAAAGAGCGTATATGTAATTGCGTGACGTTAACAAATGTACGTAGTTTGAGTACAGAAAAATAAATCGCCCTTATTTTACTTCTGCATTCAACGGAACTAACTCCGGATGATGAAATGTAATGCATCTATAATGGGAAAATACTTAAATTAATCTTCAAGAGTGTTATCATATTAAAGATAGCGTCTTACAGGCGACAGTTACAGTGAATTTGCCAAAAAAAAGAGGGACCACTCATGCATTACAGTAACGTAAGCCAAATGTTTTGGTCTGCCAGATTTATATGGGCCAATTTGAAGATGGCTATTGTCAGTTTACAGTCCGTCTGGTCGGTGTCAATATAATAGTACCTCCACCATCCAGGGCCATAACTGTCAGCACCATGTCCTTGTTGAGAGGGTTTTCTCTGTCTAATGTCTTTACAGAGAATATGAATCCATCCGCATCAATAGAGAACTGAATTTTCCCCAGATCGTTGATGAAGGAGTAGGTGATCTGGCCAAACAGCCCGGAGTCCTCGTCCGTTGCACGGACCTGAGAGGGTTCACACAGAGATACAGAAGGTAGACATAATAAATAAACAACATCATCCATGTAGGAGGTTTCTGTTGGAAACGTTATTGAGTGAGAAGGAAAAACTTACTTGAATGACCTTTGAACCCGGAGGGGAATTTTCTTGGACTTCGGCCAGGTAGAACCTCTGGCTAAACACCGGGCTGTACAGGTTGGCTCCCAGCACACGCACGGTAACCTGGGGGGGTTCAACACCATAGTTCTAATTGTCATCTCATTATCATCATCCTCATGTCTGCTTACATTTTGTTGATGCCAGCCTCACCGCGCAATTTGTCAAACGCGAGCGCATCAGCCTGATTCGCGGACCGGCGGTTAAGAGCATCAGGCCCGTGACCAAATGGTGATTGATGCAGCTGCAAACACTCAGGCCTCACTTCATTTCACATCACAGTCAGAAGAAGAGGAGGAGGCAAACCAACGTGTCATTGCCGCAACACATTATGTGAACTAGAGATGTGGGAGAGCAGAGTCCCAATTGTAATTACCACTGTGAGATAAATGTGGATGGGTTTTTTTTTCTCAGTTGGCAGATCATCATCACAGTTAATGTGTTATGACAAGAGCGTACATTAACCTCCAGAGCAGCTCGGCAGCCAGTGGTAGCAAGCAAGCAGCTGTACTGCACAGCTGCGAATGTGTGTAACAAATCTGAAGCGAGGGATTGCTAAAGAAGGTCACTGGGCTTGCTTTCCTTTAAATACCGCGCAAAGGTTAAAAAAAAAAAGCAAATCAGTTGGCAGCACTAAACTGTAACCGCTGAGAAGCTGTCTCACCTGAGCAGTGTTGGTGAAGACTCCATCTGACACAGACACATTGAGTTGATACGAGGATTTCATGCCTTGTCTCCTCTTGTTAGACAGACTGAGCACCCCTGTATCCGACTCAATCGTAAACATCGTTCTCTCATTCCCAGAGAGAATACTGTACCTGAATCGCAAAACCGAAAGAAAGGCACATATTGATTCAATAATTAAGAATCTGCAAGAAACACCAGCATCACAACTATGAGCTAAGACCAAAACAATTAGAAAAAAAAACAAATAAGAGATGGAGCGAAAATAACTTTGATTTTTATCAAACGATACACAAAAACAAGATTGCCTGGTTTATAAAGGAACTGAAAAGTTGGCAACAGTTCCAACTTCGTTCATTTGGTAAAGCATGTAAAAGAAGGAAATCTAATCTCAACAAAACATTACAGACAAACAAATCCCATAATGTCTTTCCTTTTTCTTACCTCAGTCTTTGAGCATCACAGATGTCAGCATCGGAGGCCTGAACACAGGTCACAAAGTGTCCTCGGGGAGCCAGCTCGCTGACAAAGGCCTCGTATAGCGCTTGGCTGAAGTTAGGCGGGTTGTCGTTTGTGTCGGTGACAGAAACAGTGACGCTGACATCACTGTTGAGGGCGGGCTCTCCGCTGTCCGTGGCTCTGACTATGAAGTTGTAGCGCTGGACCAGCTCGTAGTCCAGCAGGCGTGCAGTGAATACCAGGCCGCTGCTGCTGTCGATGAGAAAGTAGTCGGTGCTGTTGTAGATGTCAGATAGGATCTGGTAACTCACAATGGCGTTCTTTTCTGAGTCTTGGTCCTGGGCAAACACCTTAAGGAAAAGCAACATTAAACCATTGCACTTGTTCCCACATTATTCAAGATAAGGTCTGCTTTTTTTTTACCCTGATATACTATATAGCTACAGTACCCACACTGACTTAAAATAGCAAAAAAAAGGTTTTGGGTTTCAATTAGATACTGTTAGGATACAACTGCCTCCAGAGCTGCATACAAACATTGTGGAGCATCCAGCATGATTATTCAGGAGAATAACATTTCTTGTTATTACGCTGTATTGCTATAAATTAAAGAAGAGTGAAAAATAAATTAAGAGTGAAATGAATTGTGATTGTAAAGTTTTCTTTGAACAACCTATAAAATAGACATATATTTGTTGTATTAAGTTTGCAATGTGTCAGTGTTTCATGGCGTAGACATAATCATTGCTGCTGTATGGTGATGCCCCTGAAGCCCTCAACATGCGTTAATGATGCAAAACCTATGTATTTATACAATTTTGTAATATTGCTCACAGAGCCCAAGTGTTACCCATGCTTGATAAACATTCCTGATTCAAGATGTCCCTCTTAATTCTTAAATCATACATTCAAATAAAGCCATTAATTTAATTTGATGACTGCCTAACCTCAAATAAATTGTAACAGATATCCATGAATTTAACAGTTTCCTTGTGCAAACATGCTCCTCAGTGTGCAACAACAGCACTCGTCTATTATCTCGCCCGAAAGGGCGACAGCTTCCACAGGGAAATTTTGAGAGGAAATATCACACCATCTTCTCATAAATAAAAGAATTGGCATTTACTATTTATCGAGTCTAAGTGTAAACAGTCATTCCGTTAGAGTACACACTGGACTGACAAGATACAAAGACAAGACACACATACACTTGCACACACCTGCAACACAGTCGTTCCAATCATGGAGTTCTCAGCCAGCACGGAGCAGTAGGAGGTGTTCTGAAACAGTGGCGGGTTGTCATTCACATCCAGCACCACAATGTCTACATCCACGTCAGACTTTGCCCCGGTCAGCGTGTCTGTAGCCTTCACCGTTAATCGGTAGTACTGCATGTTCTCGTAGTCTAAGGGGTAAATCACACTGATGATGCCCGAGTCGAAACCTATGTCAAACTGGCGCGTGGGGTCTCCGTTCATAATGGTGAATATGACGGTTTGGCCCTCGGGACTGGTGGCGTTGAGACTCAGGACGGAGGTGTAGACGGGCACGTCCTCTCTAACGGTGACGCCGTAGAAGGGCTTGTCAAACACCGGCATAGCTTTGTTCACCACGGTAACAGGCAGCTCCACCTCACTGGACAGAGGCAGGTAGCCACTGTCGGAGGCCACCAGGACCACCTTGTACTCCGCGTTGGATAAGTCTGCCTCGAAGGCCCTCTTCAAGGTCAGCTCTCCTGTCTCAGGGTGCACCTGCGTGGAATAAGTACAGTAAATACCCGTTTGACACAAGGACCATAATAACGTGAAAGAAAAACTTTAAAAGGTACTCCGAAGAACTTTCAGTTAATGTTAATTTGTGCGCCCCCTTTTGACAAAAGCAGTAGTGTTTTTACTTGGTGAGTACTGGTTTGTGGGTGAGCGTACCCATGAAAAAGACATAAAGAAAAAACTATACAAAAATAGCATTCTTTGCACTGATGGTCTCATTTGCTGTTACATGTATTTAATGATGATCAGAGGAAAAATGAGACTGTTTCAGAAATGTTTAAAAGTTCCTCGTATAGCATCTTTAAGAGAAGCACATTTAACCTGAAAGTTCCTGTGCTCCTCCTTGAGGCTGTAAGTCACTTCTCCATTCCGAGCATAGTCTTGGTCAATGGCTGAGACCCTGAAAATAGGTGATCCTGGCTCTGCTTCCACCTGCACTGCAGCGTAGTAGGGCAAGTTCACAAACTCTGGAGCATTGTCGTTCACATCCTCCACCTAGAGAATAGAGAAAGAAAAGTCATTTGGCTATTGTAACGATATAGTAAAGAAAGAGACTTTGGTGGGAATTGAGGGCTTTTAAAAATCTGTCCCTTATCAATGTATCTACACAA
This sequence comes from Hyperoplus lanceolatus, assembly GCA_026929865.2. Classification (NCBI taxonomy): domain Eukaryota; kingdom Metazoa; phylum Chordata; class Actinopteri; order Uranoscopiformes; family Ammodytidae; genus Hyperoplus; species Hyperoplus lanceolatus. The sequence goes on along the minus strand of CM049407.1, from coordinate 16,353,713 downwards.
TTATGGTAAAAAGTAACCAACCCTAGATTATAGTGAGTAACTTCAAAACTTTTTTTAGTACAACTTTGCCACCATGCAATCATCTATACTGAAATATTCAAATCAAAAATATCCTATCGAGCTTAATGAAACAAAGCAAAACAAATTAAAATAACAACCTTCGGCTTGGGATCCAGAGAACTTCATGATTGAGTTTATATAAGTTGTGTTTCATGAAGCAAAATTAACCAATGCAAGAAAATCATCTAATTATGTAATATCAAACTAAACAGAAAAGACAAGCACACTAAAACATAAGGGATTTATTAAAAAATAAGACAAGAAAATAAAGTCAAAAAAACATACCTAACAAGCAACACACTTTTTACACTCAGATTATCCCTATATATACCCACCTGGACTTGTACAGTCACCCTGGCCACCCTTAGAATCTCATCCTCCCTGCTGACCTCCACCACCAACTCGTAACGTCTTCTCTCCTCCCGGTCAAATGGCACGCCGGTGGTGAGCAGCACTCCGCATGTGGGCCGGATGGTGAAGCGCCCGCCGGGGTTCAGCAGACTGTACTTGAGAGGCTCGTTCAGACGGTGGCCCACCGTGTTGACAACAGTCACTAAAGACACATTGGATATGTTCTCTGGGATGGAGGCAGAGTAGACAGGGGAGGTGAACATAAGGCCGCTGTCTAAAGCTTCTCGGACAAGCACTGTGACAGACGCCATGCTGGAAAAACGTCCATCCCATACCTTCAAAAGAAAAAAAAGAGAGAAAAAAACGGTATAGGAGTGCCTTGTTGGGCCCCTTGGTGCAGAGTATAATGAAAGCATTGTTTGCATTTATATGAGAGCTGCCTCATAGTAAAGTACATTTAATTCTGTTTAACTTATTTTATTGTGTATTCAAAAAGACTTTGCATGCTAAACAAAACAACCCCTGGGGCATAAAGAGTCCTGGAGAACCACAAATCTACTCAGGCGGAAAAAAAACCCAAGTAGATGACCTGTGGGTAATAATTACAAGCTAACTGCCTGCTATTTATTTTTAAGGGAGTGACAGGATACATAAAAATGATATGTGTCTCTCTCTGGTCCAATCACCTACCTTCACATTAAAGCGGTAACGGTCTTTGTTGAGGGCGGGATTGATGACGGTCACAACTCCGGTGTAGCGCTCCACAGAGAAGTATCCCACATTGCTGTCAACTAGAGAGTAAAGCAGCTGGGGGGTCACGGACTTGTCAGGGTTGAGGGTGGGGTCGGAGTTCATGTCAGGGTCAAAAGCCTCAACCCTTAGGACCTCAACTCCCTCGTAGGTGGGCAGGAGGAGCACTGCCTCGTAAGTGTCCTGGGATAACTTTGGAGGTGAATCATTGATGTTGATCACCTAAGACAAGGTATTACAAAAAGGCGAAAGTCTACAAAATGCAACACCAGTGTCAAAGTGAGTCAGGAATGGTTCATGAGGCTTCAGTGGGCTCTGATTCACTGTAGATGTCATTTACTCACCTTTATAATCACCTCTGCAGGGCTGTCGGCACGTCTAGGAGGCTGACCGCTGTCTCGAACGTGAACCCGGAAAAGGAACTCAGAAAAGGTCTCATAGTCTAGACTGGCGATCGTTCTAGTAGACGAAAAAGTCAAATGAGAAGAAATAAAGTATACCAGTTGAATAGTGGGTGATTCAAACATCCTCTGGTTTCTATCGGTTTAAATTGTATTTGATGTCATTTTAAAATGTACAAGTTGTATTTTATGTCATTTTAAATTGTTAAAGGTTGTATTTCAGGTCATTTTATATTGAATATCATGTCTAATGCATTTCATCACCCCCTCCTTCCCTTTTCCTTAGTGTTTTTTTTTAACCCTTGTCCGGCCATCATTGCAAATAATTACTTATCCTTCATTACTTGCCTGTAGAAATAAAGATGAATTTGAAAAAAAATATGTGTAACCTACCGTATCGATCCAGTCCCAGAGTCCACGCTGAAAAACCTGCTAGCGGTCTCGTCTACTATCTGGAACACCAACAGGGCATTGTGATTACGGTCCCTATCCGACGCCTGGATGACTAGAGGGTTTCCGTCTTCTCCCAGGACCACGCTGTTGACTGGAGCAGCCTCACTGATTGCGCCCACATACCTGATATGATAAAAGAAGAAAAAGTTACTTGTATCCATCCACTACACATGTCCAGACTTACCATGTCTATAGCAAACAACACAGGAGCATGCCAGTGAATTTATTTTTACCGCCACTGATAGGCTACCTGATTTGCTGGAAGACAGGTGGGTTATCGTTGACATCCCCCACCTGGACGATGACAGTGGTGCTGGCCTCCACTCCAGCCATGCTCAGGGCACGGACCACCAGAAAGTAAGATGTGGTTTGCTGCCAAACAGAGAAACTTCAGTGACTGTGGCTGCAGGTGGTTGTAAAACGACACACCTGCTGCCTTTAAAACACATGCTGTAACAAACCTCAAAGTCAAGTAGTTTTCGTGTGGTGATTACACTGGTGTGATGGTTGATGAAGAAGCAGAGGTCCTCGTTGCCCCCGGTGATATCATAAATAAGTGCGGAGCGGCTGAGGGCGTTAATTGTGATCACGTGCGTTCCAATAGTGCAGTTCTCCATTATCTGTAAATACAAAGACATCAGTGATAATACCATACGCACTTAAGTTTTGTGCAAAATATAATTGATATTTTTTCAGCTACTGTATGTCTGTCCAGAGGCATACCATCCATCCCACCCTACCATCCCTTCCCACGGTTCTCCAGCATATACACCCATGTTATCAGCCCGCCATCTGTCTCTCTTTACCTCAGCCTGATACTCATTCTGAGAGAATTTGGGTTTGGAGAAGTCGGAGAGTATCAAGGAGATGCGAACCGAGGCTGTGGCCATTAGCTGAGGAAATCCGCTGTCCGTGGCACGCACGGTGAGGGTGTGAAAGCCCATGGAGGTGATGTCCAGCTCCCTGGCAATGAAGATAATGCCGGTGGCATTATCAATGCCAAACACACCGCCGCTGTTTCCTGATCGTAGCAAGAAAAAGGTTACAGACTTCATTACCGGGAAATACGGATCGCAATTTGTTTCTCAAGTGACAAAGCACTGTACAGCCAGTCCCAGTTCAAACTGCTGTTTAAAACAGAGTCATAAAAAGTAATACACCCTCAGATAGCATCACACACCTGCTTCCATACTGTAGGTGAGTTGCCCATTAATCCCATTGTCTTTGTCCAAGGCTGTTACTTGCGCTACAGAAGTGCCTATGGGAGAAGATTCAAAGGCCACAGCATCGTATACGGTGCTGGTGAAGTAGGGGATGTTATCATTGGCGTCCTCCACCGCCACCAGGATGCGAGCCAGGTCCCGGTTGAATGGAAACTCCTGATCCTTGACCTGCAGCCAAATGGAAACATGGATAACGTTGGAGGAGAAAAAAATCCAGTTAAAAAGTAAGTAAGGCAGGCAAGCGAGCAAGAAGAGCACCACTTGGAAGAGAGCACAGGTACACAAATATATGTAGTAGCAAACACACAAACACACGCACACACACACGCACACACACACACACACACACACACAAATCATGCAAGGTCCCTTTGGCACAATAAACAAACTTCATATCATCACAGTGAACCTTGGCTGTGTCGCATTCGATGGGCTTTCAACGTTTATCGACATACTGTATTCCTTCCATGTCCCCGTTCTCACCATAACAGTGAGGATGTGCTGTGTTCTGGCCTCGTAGTCCAACCTGTCCGCGGTGTAGACCATTCCTGTACCAGGATTGACCCTGAAGAGTCTCATACTGGCTGGGTCTACACTGCCGTATATGGAGAAGCTCAATCGGGCACGCTCGTCCACGTCCGACGCTCGAACGCGCAGAAGCTCCACGTCGACCGGCACATCCTCCGAGACGCTGACATCATAGGCCGGTTGTGAAAATACCGGAGGGTTGTCGTTGGAGTCTTGTATTCGGATGAACACCTGAGTGAATAAAAGGCACAGACGAAGAAGTTTAAAACCACACAGAGGTTGGATAGAGTAGAATTGTCCTCAGTATGTTATCCTTCAAAATAAAGATAGCTTAGGTGATTGATCATTTATGATTTAGTTAGTGCTTTAATTTTGTTCTTCTTGTTTTAATTTTTTGTTGTATTTAAAAAAATATACAGTAGCTATATATTTTGAAAGATGGAGAAAATAAAAGTATTTACATTAATTCCTTATAGTCAAAGTTGCGGTATCTTTTTTAAGCCAGACCAGTTGTTTAACTCAGAGGGATCTGGGTCCATCTTTCGCATTTACACACACACTTGACCTTTATTTGCCCTGTCTAATCCCAGTAATCCATTGATATCAAGGATTCCCCCTTGCAAGGCAGACCATGCAGGTCGGCCAAGACAGCAGGAACACAGGAAATGCCAAAGACAGAGCGACCAAAAGCACATTTCACGGTCAGCAGGAGATAATTTTAGAAAAAAGGGGGAGTGCAAGCGAAAAGAGAGGAGGAAAGCTGAGAGTAAATAGCACTCCCGGGGACGAGGTAACAATAATTCAATTTGATGCGGGTCTGGAGTGTGTAAGGGGCACTGCCGGTGCATAACAAATCAAAGGTGTGTGTACCTGTGCCGTGGCGAAGTTGGTCCCATCTGTCACCTGTATTGTCATGTTGTACACTGATTGCACCTCTGCATCCAGTGGCTTGGCCACGACTAGAGTCCCAAAACCCACTTGAAGGTCAAACTGCATGTCAAAGCTCCCTGGAATGACACACACACACACACATGGTTCACACATGAGTTTCAGTCATTTCGTATTCACTGTGCATGCTCAACTCAGGTGCTCTAACTTATTACTGTGTAATTGTTTTGGCCAGGTGCCTGCGTCTGGAGCCGCAGGGGCCGTGTAATAAAGTGAACTGAAATGCTGTGCCATGTAGCGCCGAACCCGCTTGGCAACCCCGGAGCTGTTAACAGCAGCACAAACACGTGTCTTATCATTCCAAAACACAACCCATCTCAGAGATCAGAAAAACCCACAGCCTAGGTCTCTTTCCACGGGTGGTGAGTGAGCCATTTAGAGGTTTAATGTTTGATTAGAGCGAGGAAGAAGATTGATGCGTGTTAGGTATTCAGTCCCACCCTTCGTCTCATTCCAGCTTCCCTCCTGAGATATCCGGGATCCAGCCCTCCTCGGCATATGAATACTGATTGGGCATTTTTCACAGGACCACTGATGCGTTGAGTCTGAGCAAAGTCACAGGGATACGCTTTGCTTTTGTTAGTTTGTTTGTTGTTGTTGTTTTCCTGGAAGACAGACTACAGCAATCTCACAACATCAAGTAAAACAGAAATCCCAGTCTGTAGCCTCCAAATAAAAAGAAGTATAGTTTATTTTTTGTCTGTAAGAGGTGCCTCTTGGGGCTTTGATCATGCTTCAAAGGTAGTTTTAGTATTTCTGGTTGTGTTTGTATTTTACAATCGCACAGTGATACAACATCTGAACAGGTACACAGTGGTTACATGTGTGGTATATGTCTGCAGAATAAATTGTGTAGTAGCCATAGTGGTCAATAAATGAAGGCTTGGTTTTCAAAAGGTATGGACATACTGTAAATGTTTTAATTAGTGTTCTGTTAAATAGCAGATAAATTGTGCTTCATTTGACACACTTTTTTAAATTACTCAAGATAACAGCCTTAACTTCCGTCAGCAGATTAGTGACATGCATGATTAATAATCAAAGGTGCCCCAAGGAGTTTTTGATCAATAGTGATAAAGTGTGTTTCCAGGGGGTTCAGGTATTGTTCGTATCTCATATGACACCATCACAGGAACCGTATATTAATGCGAAGACACACATGGACTATTGCTATGACATTAGCAATCTTTTCCCCTATTGTAACACAACATGTTGGGTTAAGGAGCAAGTGCAGAAAGACCATCTGGGACATCACATTAAACACTCTTTCCATACATCAGGTCCCTCTTCATATAGATTTTCCATTTGAAGAAGTTCCTCTGAAGTAGAAACCTTACATTTACAGGCTGACCGTGTCACAGTACTTTCCAAAGTAGCAGCATAGCGGCTGAACTAAAGATATGAACCTGTTCTGCTGTCTGGGCAGAGATAAAAAACTATGTGAGAAACCTTTTTCACGGTTACATCACAATACCGCCTTCGGCTAAACAAGGTGCCGGTATACTGTAGTATGCTTCATCTTCTGAATTTTCTTAAATTTCTCCAGTACAATTATTGAAAAGATAATTGTGACAAAAATGTGCTTTGACCTGACCTGTATCCAGTGAGCAGTTTCCTCCACATGCATTCTGTGGAATGTAGAACATGTCTCTGGCAAGCCGTCCGCCTTAACAATGAGAGACAGAAGGAAAGAGAAGCGAAAGAGAGCATTAATATTTAGGGAGTCAAGGGAATTCAAAGGTCTGCTTCATCTAAAGTAAACAGAGCAGTCAGCAATGTCGACCTCTTCACATTTAAGTGTATTATTTTAATGTAATGTACTGTGAGGGTACTTTTCCTCAGAATACTTCAGTACAATATGGGAAATGTGATTTATTCATGCATGTTTTAAGAACAGCACTTGAAGTTTGAGAGAAAGGGTAATCACCATGTTTTTACTTTTTGTATAAAACAAGAGAAAAAAGTGAAAGATGAATGAGCTTTTTCTGCCCAATTACTTTCACTTTCGCTGACAACAACAGAAAGAGTGAATGAGAAAAGGCCCACATCATTTGCATTTTCATTTTTTTTATGTGTGTGACTGAAACAAAGAACAATCAACTAATAATCAAATCATTTTAATATTTAACATCTGAGTAAAGGAGCTCCGTCACTACAGACATTTTTGGTAATCAGAACTGTTGTGTAGTCAATCAATGATGATTATTCTTTCAAAGACTTGAACCGTAGGGCATAACAAGGCACCCCTGTTATGAATGAACAGATGGGTAAAGAAGCATAATGCCACTGAGAAGATTCCTTGTTTCCAGCAGAGCCAGAACAGCAGCACAAGCCGTTCTTTTATTTTCCTTGGTTTGCCAGCTTGCTTCTTGTACAGAAGTAAAAAAAAATTGATTATGCACCTTTGCCTGTGTACAATACAATACATGACAATTACAGGAAGTATCCTATAGATTTAAACAAGCTTATTTTGATTATTAGAAATATCCATTAAACATTCTGAAAACTGTCATCAGTACCTCTTCAACAGAGAGGTTAACTAAAATATTTACAATTTCATGAAAAGTAGAAAGAAGCACTTTGAGGTTAACTGACCACCTCTCCTACATGAACACAAATCTGATAGCTTCTAGCATGAAACCAAATGTCCATGTTAAAATGTATCCATTAAAAAGTGGATGGCAGCTTTACCACTTTGCAAGTGTGGCCTGGTAATTCTATTTCATAAGCACAAGACACATTTTAATATACATCTTCCTCTGGCCTGTTAGCAGTTTAATACCATTCATAAATGTTCTTACCGATTATATTGAACCAGACAGGTGTGCTCGACTGGCTGACAGCGACTACTCCCACCGGCTGAGCTACTGCAGCTGTCTCCGAAATAGAGAAGTTGTAAAATCGCTGGCTGAATAGTAAGGGCAAGGGCGACGGGACAGGTTTTCGAATCCACTCCACATGGAGTTTGACAGTAGACCATAATGGAGGATCACCGCTGTCCTCCGCTTTTATCTAAGAGAAAAGAACAGTACTGAGAAATCCAGACGACACCATCCAGCAGCCAATGAATCAACCATCTGGGAATTTAAACAAAACCATTAAATAATGATAAGCCAGACTGGAAAACGGAATTTTTATCGGTGAACGGGCTAGATTTACTCAACGTTGGGTCAACAACACTTCATTTATTCTGGTGTTAGTACTATGCATGTATTCAGGAGGAACCAAACATCCAGGATGTAGTAGGCTTAGGGTTGCAAAGGGGTGGAAAGTTTCCGGTAAATTACCGGAAACTTTCCGGAAACTTTCCACGGGAACTTTCGCTCGGGAATTTTGGGAATATTCAAAATTGGAAATTATAGGAATTAACTAAATGGCGGTAACTTAAATGATTTTTTTTTTCATACAAACATAAATCTAAACATTTAAACACTATGTTTGTTCATAGGCAGACATCCATGCAAAATAATACAATTAAAAAACATTACATTTGAACAGATTTAGGGGAGAGTGGCCTAAGTTGTGCCACTTTTTACTTTAAAGTGAGGCCTTGACAGTAAAGTCTCCAACTCAAATATATACATATATTTCAGGGTGTTGTGCATCCCCGACAATAAAAACTTTGGATCTGGAATAAACTGTTGATGAAATATAGCTTTCGGAAAAAAGTTGTCTTGTGGCACAACTTGCCCCCGGTGTGGTGTAAGTTGTGCCATTGGAGAAAATACCATGGGGTAAATTGTGCCATTGATATATATCTCATAACCTGTATTGCAAGACACATCCATTACTTACTCCACTTACTTAAAACTCACCTAGGCTCTTTGGCACAAATCACCTCAACCCCAGAATTTTGGATAATAAGCATGATGCAGCAGTTTAGGGCTGACATCGTCCTAATTATATAGACACAAAGTGTAGCATACTAAAGCACTAAAACATGTGTAAAATGTTTTCAAACTTGTCTATAATTGTTCAGACACAATAATCAAAAAACATTGATCATGGAAATTTTACTTTGAAAGGCAAAACACAGTTTTTTGAGCTTAAATGTGCTTATATCTTATTCCATGTTTCTCCCTTCTTTACAGGATGAGTCAAATGGATGGCTCTTCTTAAATATGTGGTCACATTTCCAATTTCTTCTATGGTTATCTAGAAACAATGGGTGGCATAAGTTGCCCACTGGCACAACTTAGGCCACTCTCCCCTATTTGTAAGAAGAGCTTTATCAAGTTTTGATTATTTTATGAACAATCAATAATTTCCCTGAACAACAAAAAGATGCATGTTGAGTAAAATTTTACTCATCTGTCTGACCCATGGGGTCTGACTCCACCCATTCAATGAATAAAGTCAAATGCCCCCCATGTGATGGAGGAATGCAAAGTGCATGTAGGGGGCGTGGCCTCAGTACCCCTGCAGTAGGATGTGTGCTATGTGCAATTTGCCTAGTGTACTTGCATAAAATCTGGTTGTTTTAGTCAAGATTATGCTAAAATATATTGTCCCCAACTATATTTAAAATCACAGTTTAAGCCTCTGTAAACCTGGTCTAGCAAAAACAAATTTATGATATCAAGTTGGGTGTCTCAATAAACTTTAAAAAACAATCTGATTTGAAATGAAATGTTCATAAATATATTAAAACTTTGTGTAAAAAACTGTTTTTACAGTCTAGAACGTTTGCCTGGACTGACATAACATAGTTGGGTGAATTTAGTGCATTGGGTTGCTTTAAATTTAGTAAATTCCCGTTTATTCCCGTTAATTCCCAAAATTCCCGTTAATTCCCATAAATTCCCGTTAATTCCCATGGAAAGTTTCCAACTTTGAAAATTCCCGGAATTTTGCAACCCTAAGTAGGCTATTAGAAAATCTAGCCTCTCCACTTCAAACAGATGTTCTACTCTTAACTACTGCAAAGCTGAGATATATGCCCATCTTTTCTACTCTGACACTTGTCCCTTTGTTAACTTACACCTATACACCTAAGTGACCATGTCCCATCCATACATAGTATGTCTGCTAACCTCAAAATTGATCCCAGCATACACTGTATAATTTGATGGGGTGGCCTGCTGTATAACAACTATGTAAAACATTAACGAAAAAAACATCCACCTAGTCTTTGGAGGGACTCATTTGTGAGTTAATTGTAAAATATAGCTCATACAGCAGATATGTGTGTTTGGTGTGCTTGTAACTGTAGAAGGCTGCTTCCAACCATTTTAACTATGTGTTTTTTCCCCACTTTAACACCTGCAGATATAAAAAACTCACTGTGAGGATATCGTAGCTTCCGGCTGTCACCATCTTCTTTGACGACACCATAGCCGTCCTTGGGTCAATGCCGAACTTTTCGTCCTCGTTGCCGTCCACAATGCTGTATGTGATGTTGCCATTGGCTCCGAGGTCGCGGTCGTAAGCAAAGACCCGGTAGACTGGTTCCCCGCGTTTGTTGCGATCTCGTTCGGTCAAGCTGATGCGGTAGGTGACCTCTGGGAAGATGGGCGGGTTGTCATTTTCGTCCTCAATGTGAACTATGACCCACACTGTGGACTGGCGAGTGGTCACTGGGCCGTCTATAACTGTTACCTAAGGAGTGAACAAGCATGCATACAAATAAGCACATCAGACAGTCATAGAGATGCATAATTATTATTATTATTATTATTATTATTTTCTTTTTTTTAAGATTTTTTTTGGCTTTTTCAAGCTTTATTTGATAGGACAGAGTTGAAATGGGGAGACAGAGAGAGAACGGGGAGGACCTGCAGTAAAGGTCCACGGGTCGGATTCGAACCCGCGACCTCTGCAACAAAGGCCGGAGCCAATGTGGTACGCGCTCTATCCACTATGCCACCGGAGTTTTTCACATGTGTTGGGTTTTATTTGTGTGAGTTCATATATTCATTTTTCAAGGGTACGTTTTCGTATGTATTACTACCCCAACTCGCGCCAGTGTAGCGTATTAGTCCGCAAATCAGCAGTGAAGAAATCCTACGTTTAGTCTAAAATTCAACAGATGTCTATTTTGTAGGTAAGCATTTTTTATATTTGGGGTAGAAACGTTTTTCTGTTGGCCCACACTGCAACAAAACAAGGCGGACCTCTGCTACAGCGACATCTCTCCCCTTAACTTCTTATAGTGACTGACAGCCATCTCCATAAGGTAACACACTAACTACGCATAACCACCTCATACAACCCTACTTAATGCTGAACTATCCCTTTAGACAGCTTCGGCTCACAGTGTGTGGCTGTCGCTGTGGAGTGCGTGGAGCACGTGGGGATGAGCTCACGGGAAATCTCTTTGTATTATTGATCCCCCGGAGGCAAAGGCCGAGGTCTGATCACTGATCAATTGAATCATATCGGGGTGAGCACCACTGCTGCCAGCCTGACTGCTCACTCGACTATTAATTACAAACAGGCAGCATGGACTGACAGGCGGAGCATCGGATGGCATGCAGTGACTGGCAATCCTATCGACATATCAGGACAGGACATAACAGGACAAAGACCTCACTCCCCCCAATTTCAAACTAAATCTATCTGTTTAAGATTATGATGCTGTTAGATGCAAGCTTTTTGTTTTTCACATGTGTTGCTGATATCCTTTTGTAGTAGCTTATATTGCCACACGCTGGTTTCTTATTAGGTACTGAAGCAGAAAGAGTTCGGGAGTCTAGACAAGTCAATTGGCGGGTTCGAAAAAAAACAAACCACCAAGCTGCACTACCGTGGGTCAACTGTGGGTTATTTCATTCCATTTTGTAGAAGGGCAAAGTGCGTGTGGATTCAGCAGCATTTTAATACGTTCTACGAAAAGTCTGGGGTAGTACTAGAAGTTTGCTCATGTCTCCAAAGTCGAGAAGAATCGCTGATTATCAGGTTCATCTGCATGCAGAGCAGCGGGCAGCAGCAACAGAAATGGTAATCACGGAGCTATCTGTATGCCCAGTGTCTGCGCTTATCAAATGCCGGGCAGACCAACTCCTCTCCTCCCTGTTCCCCGTCCTGGGTAGAGAAGATAACCAATGATGAATGATTACATTTAGAAAATCCTAAACCGGAGGCCCGAAACGACGGCCATTCATCACAGTTTATGGAGCCTTGAGGGTCTGCCAGGGTTTGTCCTCCACGCTGTCTTTGTTAATAGTTGGCTGTGGCAGAAACGGATAAATAAATAATACTACAGATCCATAAAAAGTCAGATGTATCTTTACCTCTAAAAAGTGCTCGGCCTGTTGTTCTCTGTCCAGTTTCCTCGCAGTCGTTGCGATCAGCCCTAAAAATCATCAAAAAGGGCAATTTTAGATGACACAAACACATATTTGCAGACTGTTCTTTCACAAGATTTTCCTCATCTTTCACGACAAAATATTGCTCAATTAGAGAGGCTTCCACTTAAAATGTTGGGGGGGGGGGGGGGGGGGGTAATCACTCAAACGCACAGCACAGCACACACACACATTGCCCCCAAAAACTACAGCCTGCAGCCTTGGCAGAGGCAATGGGATTTGGCACATGTTCATATGGTCTTGCATAGATGAGAGTCATTCAGTTGGCCAGCATGGCCACCAGGACAGAGGGAAAGGAGGTTATTGATAATAGCTTTGATCGAACCAAATTATCCCGATGAAGGTTAGACAATTTGACATATACCCCAGCAGGCTGCAATGGAGATCACAGGAAACAAAAGCTCCATATTTCCCTGAAGTCTTTTGTTCTCGCTATTTCATTCAGTGTTTTATGATTGTGTCATTTGCTTGCTAGCTCACTGTCATTTTACAACTTCAAAGGTAGCACGCACACAAACACACACACACAAACAGACACACACACAAATACATGCATGTGGGCGTACACTCACACACACAGACACACACACACACACACACACACATACGCACTTACGCAGAGTTTGGGTCAATAAATCAATCATTTCCTGGTTTTGTTAGTAAAACACTTTGTAAGTCAATCTAATCAAAAGCTGACAGGGAAGGGGTGAGGAAGGTATAAATCCATAAGCAGATTCAGACCAGGATGTTTGTACAATATTGTAGGCCAGCTTTTGTTTTCCTGAAGAAATAATAGTTGTCGATCACAATCCTTGTAAGCTATTCAACATCTTTTGAGGTTTCCCAAACACAGTGAAATGGGCAGAGACTGGATTGATTTAAAAAGTAAATAAGGAAAATGTAATTTGAAAAAAGAATACATCTGTATGCTGAAGAACTCTCATTTTCCTTCATAGTACAAAGTACTCTACACCAGATGACAAAGGAACTACATGTAGTACAGGCATGTGCAAACACACACACTGTGGTTGTCAACACTCAATGGATAGACTATAGACCATGGTGCACCCACACTTACACTCTCCTGGCTGCACACATCACGGTGTCACCTTGAGCTGGCTACGGCGGCTAACTTCAATTACGAAAATTAAGAGTAAGTCTAGAGCAGCGGTCACAAGCTGTAGAAGAGAGACTTGAGGTGAGACGTGCACGGGGCTTGTTCAGTAGAACACAGTGTGAGTAACATCTCTGATAAAAATCAATTATCTGCACCTCGCAGCACATTTGCAGCTGGACAATCATCTGTTTTAATTGGATATGAGAAAATCTTCTTTTCTAAATCCCCATTCAAATATTCACACACGTACACACCAAATGTATATCATGGCCAACTCAGTGGCCTATATGAAATCGTTAAGACTTTTCCTCTGTCCTATGTTTAAAGTGTTGTATATTAAATCAATGCGTAGCTTACTTCTAAAGCCTTGTTTGGGAAAAGCTCAGATTTACTTTCTAACTGGAGTAAAAGTAAACATACACACTACAGATTTAACCATTAGCACTTTTGTCCATTGTAGATCATGAATATTGACTCCAACAAATACAATTGATCCCTTCATATGATGGTGCAAAAGAGCCAATACAATCTAATAGTGGATGGTACAAAAGGTCACACAGCCAACACATGACAACACACCGCAAACATGGTGCTGCTTTTACAGTACAAGAAGCACTCCCTGCATCAACACTTCAATTCTGTTATCACCCCCAAAGGAGGTAGGCTTCAATCACACAGCACCTGACAAAACAGACAGCACCACGAGCTGTCACAGCACATTTACACACTTTGCGCTGTTTTTAATTTCGGCTTCTATGCATTTTCAGGAATTGTTGCAGTACCTTTCCATCAAACTGACACCTCCAGGGGCAACTTGAAAAATGTATGACTTTGAGCCAAGACAATTGAAGACAATTTGAAACTTGAAGAAGTTCAGGTCATGGTGTGGCTGACAGCAGCTTTGTGACAGCAAATCAATCAGCTGGGTTTTGTTTATCCATCCAATGAAACCACTGTGGCACACATGGAAAGTTTTTTAGGCTATTTCATATCGAATGCATCTCTCACTCATGCCACGTCTCATTACCAAACTAATAGACTTGCACTGTCGGTCACATCATTGTAAAAAGTCTGGTAGTGATGTATTTCAAATCCCACTTTGTGATTGTGAATCCCAATTCTCATAAGTTATTCATCGGGACTCAATAATCAGCCAAACTTAAGTGCAGTCCGTGAGAGGAAAGATTGCATCAAACATTAAAAACGATTGCTCAGTATTGCAGTGAAAGTTAATTCATCACAGTGTGAACCAGATATAAATCAATATCATATAAGTCCCCTTGGGTATGGAATTAATGAGTAAAAGATAACAAACTACTGTGGGTATATGACAGAGACAGACAACGGGGGTCAGATGGCTTTAAACTCTCCCTCATGGCACAACCACACATAGCTCACACATACACAAACACACAACAGCAAATTATATTTATACAGCTGTTAATCCAGGGAAGGCACACACAGAGAGACACACACATGTGGATTTGCTCTGGCATACAGGCAGCCCCATCTTTGTCAACTCATTGCCACGGAGCTGCCCTCTTTAACACACTGCTGTGACCGATTTATCAATTGATTACATTCCCACCTGCAGTTGAATGTACGTGTAATCAACTTGGTTTGATTTTGCACCAGTATTAATGACATACACATCTGATGGATGCATTGACGCTGATTTCTAAAAGGTCAAGAGTAAGTGGGAGAATGCCAGTGTGCTTGTTGCAGTTTACACATTAATGACTTTGTCAGGACAAGTGTGTCAGGATCAATATTAGTCTATTCATCCCGGTTGAGTGTGGTCCGCTTCCTATAGTTATTGTCAGTATTATATAATAATAATATATTTAACTCAATTTATCCATGTAACTGCAATGCAGAAATGCATGTACATAGCAGATAAAAATAAATACCCATTTTGATTTACAAACAGAGAGAACATGCAACAGCGCCCCATTCGGGGATTCCTTCTTCCTTTAGCTTAATATATGACTTGCCGCTTGTTTAATGCCGACCATCAGTATTTGATCATGACATTGACATTTCTTTTAATCAGAACAGACAGGTTCCTGTAAAAGCTGAAAGCCTTTTGTTGTTTACCGAAAATACTCATAATTTAATCGAGGGCAGAGACAGAATAGACTTTGAATAAAACATTTCTCTTCAATAATTCTTTAATGGGAGCTCCAAGCAAAGCTTATTCTGGGAATTCATTTGTGGCCCTCCCAAGACGGCCAAAACAGAAACACAGCTGCAACGTTTTTTTTTTTATATATATATATATATATATATATATATATATATATATATATATATATATATATATATATGTATGATAAATCCTTTAAATGTCAAATTTCAATGAATCAGAATTATTAGAAAATACTATAGGACATTGAAATCTCTTTATAACAAACCAGGACTGCGAAGAGTAAAGTATGGGATCCAGACACACCCTAAAAGGGATCCTGACTTTTTCAAAGCGTCTAAAAGATGTTGAGTTTAGAAACAATGTTCATGTTGTGAGATGCTATTCAGTTCACAGAGAGCAGTTGTAAAGCATATATATTAAAACATCACAGCCTGATAAAAGAGTTCATAAGAGAGGAATGCGTGATCAAAGGGGGTATGCACACACATCAAATTAAAAAAAAAAAATCATAAATATACCACAAGCATTCATTCCCAAAGCTCACAGTAAGGCCCAGGCCACACATCCTGCGTTGTCGAGACCCACGTCTCTTTCAGGAAGGGACAGCTTTCAGGTCTCTCTGCTTTAAAGCAGCTCCGAGTAACATTTAAATATCTTTTAAACAGCCTCATGTTTCCTCCGATAATCATAAATTACCTTTAACAGCAAACGAGACCATCAGTGCAAAGAAAGACGTGTTTATATAGTTTTTATTACTGCTTTTGGTCTGGTCGCACACCCAGTCTGATTTTCGGTTCGCGCGTGCAGGCTCTTTGGTCACATATCCGTATTGGTCGCAGATTTCAGTGTGGCGCAACAACGCGATTTGAGAAGCCGAACCCTCAAGGTGGGGGAAGGGTAACGGGAGCTTTGTTTGAGACAGTTATTTGTCGTCGTAATGACTGATAACGGGGCTGAACCATCAACGAAAAAAAAGAAAATGCAATGAAGAAAAGCTAAAAGGGAGAGTGGTAGACGAGCGGAGGGCGTTGACAAGAAACGTATACACAATTTCACGCGAGCGAACTGCAGTGTTTACTCCTAAATGAATGAGCGATAGCCTACAAAAACAAAGTTTACTTTGCCTCACCATCATCAGATGAGTCGACCATTATTCATCTGAAATAGTCATTATTTACAACAACACAAACACATTACCTCATGGTGATCCATACTAACTGCCGTCTCTCGTTCATTCAAGTCTTTCAGCTCCGTGAGAGTACTTCGGTGACACTGCATCAACTCATTGCAATCAGGTGTGTGTGTAGCTAACACTTGCTGGCATTAGTTGATGCTGTGTCACTAACCACTCTCACGGAGCCGAAAAGAGTCTGGTGCCCTCACACTTTCAACACACGGACATGCACTATATTGCTTCCTGATCATTTTAATCTCGCACGCCCGGCACGAGCTAGAAAACAGCTTCACGACAGCTGGCGTCGTAAAAATACTACTGCTTTTGTCCAAAGGGGCCGCCAAGGGACCAAGTTACTCGTAGTGGCTTTAACTGATAGAGAAAAACTCTGTTTCACCATTTCCTGGTGTGTCCCTTTCAATATAAAACTTCCCATAAGCGCAAATGTGGAAAGAAAAGAGAAATAATGTTTTTTTAAAAGACAATGAGGCACACAGAGTATTGCCGAAACTCAATATTAATCATATATATCATAAAACAACATGAAACAACTTCATATAAATGGGAATTATCTATGAAAACTATGTGTAGAAAGACACGGCTTTTAGAAGCAGCGATGCAGCAGTAGCAGCAGCTGAGACAACAGAGAGAGAGAGGCAGCAGTAACAGACGCAGACGCGCTCCAGAGGAAGTGGCCCTGGCGTGACCCTGTCCTGATCTCATAGAAGTTGAGTAATTGTAAGTGGAAGGCTGTTTTGAATAAACACCTGATTCCAAATCCAGGCTAATACTGCAAAAAACCTTTTTTTCCCCTTCAGACTTCGTATAAACATCTGACAAAAACCTATTTCTATTAATGTTACAATATATGACAGAATGCATAGACAGACCCTCCGTCTGGGAAACAAAAAATTGCCTTGACTGTGCCCTCCTTCACAATTCAAATAAATTCACCCAAAAAAAACGAACTACACCATTTTCTGCAAAGAAGACCGGAAGCAATATTTAGCAGTGAAGATTATCTGAGCGGCGTATCGGCGTCTTAGCTGTTTGACTGTGCTGGCACAAAGGTATTTTTAAATATGTTGTGTGGGAACAAAAGTCATTTATAGAATGAATGCGGAGTAGGAGTTTGTGATGAATAGCATGTCAAAATGTAAACATAAACGATTCGTCTGATTTGTATTTGTTTGTAAGGCTATACTGCTAATTGCGCCTTTAGTCTTTACTCTAGAGCATTATACTGCCAATTATGTAGCCGAGATGAGTCAATTCGTTTCTAAAGGTGTGCCATTTTTTTTTGAGTGTTACCTGTTTTGGGGTTGATGGAGAAGAAATTCTGCGGGTTGCCAGCGGTGATGCGATAATTCAGACGACTGGGCGTAGCGGTAAGGTCAGGGTCCTGCGCCTGGATACGGATGACTGACACATCCTTTGGAGAGTTCTCCATGACGACCGGGTGATAGATAGGATCCGAGGTGAGGGGGGCATTATCATTGACATCTTCTACCTGAGAGAGAAACGAGACAGGGATTGGTCAAAGGAAAGTCATAAGCAGTGTAGTTTGCATCTATCTTAACCGTCCTGTATCTCTCATTTAGATCCCAATTGGTAATATATGTGTTGATAAAGCCAAACCTTCTAAATCTGCACGTCTGGTGGTAATATTGCGTTGTTGTAAAGTAAAAATCTATCTGCAGATTTTAGTATCTTTAGTTAATCAACAGCTCATGAAATGCTGCACTCAGACTGGGTCCGGGGTTGATCCGTTATCTATCACGACATGGAAATTTATTCACCAGAAAATGTCATAGATGTCACACTTTAAATGCGCCGCAAATTAATTCCCCTTCTTACAGCATACATCTAGATTATTTATGGCAAACAGAGTCATGATTGAGTGTTTGCTGGGAGGCATAGAGAGCCAAGATGGTTCAGCCGGTGAATGAGGAGCACCTGTGCCTGATTAATCTCCCTATTTTTGCCTATGATGTAGCGACTGGTCCGGGAGTAAAGTTCCGCATCACACCACACACACAAACACGCACGCACACACGCACACACACACACACACTTGAATATCCCGTAGCTAGAAAAGTTTTTTTATACACACCCTGCACTCTTCCCCAAAGGGTGAGTAGTCTTGTTGTAACAGTGATGTGTGTATTTGATTGTTTAGACAGTGGGTTAGTTTAGTACCAGATCAAATAGAAGCTGACGCAGAGATTTCCCCCTAGTCTGTCTCTATTTCTTACAGGCTGAGCATTGCTACTGTATAGTTATCCTCTGCATCAGGCAACATCGGTAAGTTGTTGTTGTTGTTTAGCACCATTACAAAAATTGGCAGCTATTACCACTTGCCCAAAGTGACATGTTTGCAAGCTCTAAGAATGTATCAATGAGAAAGACAAACAAATGAGATGAATATATTATTGGAGTAGAAAGATGTCGGAAGTTTCATATGCAAAGAGTGCACAATGAATAACCAAATATATAATTTACAATACATGTACAAGTTAATGATAAGAGTCCATAAAATGGAACAATGTGGGTTAAAAATGTTGTGGTTTGATATTTTGGAAATTTGTGTGACATTAAAACATTTTCTCTGCATAATTCCTGTAATGGAGGCATACTATAATAAGAATGTTGGTAGGAGCATGTGAATACCTGAATGAAGACTTCAATAGAAGCTGACAGGGGTGAAGCCCCTCTGTCTGTGGCGTAGACAGTAAGCCAATAGGAGTCTTTGGTCTCACAGTCCAGGAGACCAGCTGTGTAAATCACCCCTGTTGAAATAGAATGGAAGAGTAATGCAGTTGTCACTTGGGCTTGAGAATACATATCTATCAGGTGTTTGCAAATGGGGGGACGGAGGGCAGGGGGAGTGGGTGTACTCAGCAGAACCCATCCCTTAAATATCTCGCAGGGAAAAGTCTTTGAATACTAAGTGTCCAGATGCAAAGACACACATTTGGAGAAAGCTTTGTGTCCTGGCTGCAGTGACATTCACAGGCATTAGTGGCGCCGCTCTGTTCACCTTCAGTGTTTCAGATTCTCTACAGCTAATCGCAGCTGACCAAACTGCTCCCGCTGCAATTCAGTCAGTGCTAAACGTGCCCAGAACTGCCCTACACCAATAGCGAGTCACATAAAGACACTCAGACGGTCACGCACGTTGACTGGCATGTTTTAGTGGCCTCAAGGAAGATGAGAAGCTGACAGCTTTGGTGACCTCTTGAGGGACAAAGAGAACACTCACAAAGTATGACACATCGGTTTCTCTGCTTCACTTTTTTTTATATCAGTCATGCTGGACATTCCATACAAACACACATGCGTGAGTTCCCAATGTAGATTTTGGGGTCCAATTGTGTCATTTCTAACATTGCCAAAAGCGCTGAAGCACAGTGGTGCAAAGTCATGAGAGTCACATGCAGTTTATTTAAACATGGAAACTTAGAGTCAAGATCAAAAAGACATATATAATTCAATCATTTATCTTATCAAAAAACTAATGCATGCAAGATTAAAACTTAAAGATGGAACTTTTCATATGTGAAAAGTGAGCGGATGATGCATTTTTACTTTCATCATATCTTCAGTTAAATGTTAAATTGTTGCACTTTTAAAGGCCAGCTCAGAAAGAGCTAAGGCATACCAGTATTATTTTTTTAAATTCTCGCAGAGTCTGTGCATGCATCTGTGCTCCAGTAAACAAGCAATTAACCCCAAGAAGACGCTCGACAGAGCTAAGACCCACCATGTCTGTTGGGGTATGTCTGTTGGGGTAGCATGGGTATATCTACTGTGGCTCATTTATACTCATTTATACCTTCACACGTTACACTTTTTATAAACAAAAACAGGTTGATGCTGGTAGGGCTAGGTAGTGTATGGCCTTCCAAGCTATTTTTGTGCCTTTGCAAAGACTTATGTGGATTCAAATTAGCATTAGAGGTAGTTCTAGTAGTAAGAGTAATATCTGGTGTTGTTTTTTTGCACTGACAAATTTCAGGTCAACAAACATAATATAATATTCATATGTGCCTTAAGGCTAATGTTCAAAGTATGCCCTATGTATGGTAAAGTAGTGAGGTAATATTAAAGTTGGAGTATTTTTACTTTGATCCACTTAACAAGAGAAAACATCAAGATAGATCGATTAAAAACACATTGGATCCAAAATGTTTCCCCCATGCCATTTAGGGCAAAAAAACAAAACAAATAATGGATTACTTTAATTTGACCAAGATTAATAAAGGCCGATGTCCGTAACTGCCGATGCAGAGAGAGCCAAGACGATTAAAACCCTGCCTCACTGCACTTCTTCTTAGCACTCAAACCACAACAAACCACTCTGTATACCTAACTTTGGCCACCCTATTACAAACTTTATTGCTTGATATCATATAAAAAACCTTAAGAATAACTTGTTGTTCAAGGGACATCATCTTAACAGAAAACTTGAGCAAAGGTATTTTGTCGGTGATCCCACCTGAAAAGAGAATATTGTATTTCATAAGATCCTTTCATAAATATTAATATGTTTGGGCCGCAGGAAAATTAACCTGATGCCCTTTCACACAGTTGAATCCCGAATGTGGCCTTCCAGTCCAAAAAATCCCACATGCCCGGGCAACAGTCATACAAGCATACAAATCAGCAACTACACATTGACTGTGTGGCCTTTTTCGTGCACTCAAGTCAGTCTTGTTTGCAGCTTTATCAGCCACATAGCGGAGGTGTTACCTTATCGTCAAAAAGTGTGTGCTCGTGACAGATTATGACTAAGCAGCAGCCGCAATGGGAACGCACAATGCATAGTAAAAGTGTTCGCTTAAACACATCCTTGTGCTGTCGTCCTTGACTGTGTCCTTTTCAAACCACATCTCATCTCTGTAAAATTGCCAGAGAGAGAGAGAGAAAGAGAGACGTGGAAAAGAGAGCTGGCTGTTTCAAAAGCTCTTTGAACTTTAAGACCGACAGGCACCATTTGGTGAATTCAATATAAATCTGACTTGACAGCTTCCATTCTCACCATAAATAACACACTCCAAAGAGGGAACAACATTTTCTTTTGAAGGAATCGTGGCATATTTTCTAATGTAGAAGTTCACAGGATGCTTTTGGCTTACATCCATCTTGTCTGTTCAATTCCTCCATTCTTGAGAAATAGGTTTTGTGGTCCTTCTATCTAATTAATGAGACTCTATCCAATAATCTATCCCAAGATTGATGAGAAAACATTGTGCATATTTCTCTGCATCTTGAGACCCACAACCAAATATCTCTGTGTGTGGTGCAAATGAGAGCATCAATTAAATAGCCTGTTTTTTCATGAGAAATGCAGAATAGAACCCTTTCTAAAAGTGTGTTTTGCCTGTAACTTAAAGAATGCTTTATCCTGTCTGGGACAAAGCTTGGAACTCGGAAATCCACTAATAAAAGAGCAGCAGCTTCTGACAGCTGCCCAATGAGAAATTGCAGCACTAGCTCTTTGCCTGACCAATGACAAGAATACCAATTTTTGTTTCAAGTACAACGGTGCCAAGTATTTAAGCCTGAGAAGATCCTACCTCTTTCTGATAGAAGCCCTGTATTTTTTCAACAATGGTAATTTTAATCATGTCAAAATCAAAATTTGCAAACACATGGGGCAACACCAGATACTTCAGTTAGTTGCAAAAGTAAAAAACAAAATAGATTTTTAATTAGACAACAAATTGATTTACTACACTCTCCTTCTGTCTGTCTCTTTTACGCTCTCTCTCTCTCTCTCTCTATCTCTCTCTCGCTGTCCATCACACTCTCTCCTCACATACTTTAATTTGGCACTAAGAGACACAGATTGACAAGCAGTCTCGTCACAGCCACTCAACATGGCAGCTAAATGCGCGGTGGGAGGATGGCGCAGCAGTGTTCTTTCGCCGCCTGACAACACTGACTTATACGCTACAAGATAAAATGGAAACTTGATGAGGGAGACTTGGCATGGGCTTTACTGTGTCTTCCAATCTGATATCAAAAAGAACACTGGTCAGACACTCTTTTCCCCTTGCTTCTGAATTTAAAGAAAAACAAAACAAAAGCGACAACTTAAAAATAAACTTCCCCAAAGAACAAAAAAAAAAAGATTTAAAGAGGCCGGGGAGGAAGAAAGCAGTATTTTTTCTACTGACACTTTTTATGTACTCCAGACTCCCCTACACACTCTGCCTTCCTCTCTTCGCTTCACTTCCTCTCCCTTCTTCCTTCACTTTATGCTCTAACAAGCATCCTGATTTCCCCTGGAAAATCTGCACTCACTAAACGTTCCTCGCTGGCTCTGATGCTCCCTACTGAGGTGTTAAAACACAGGGATCCGTCTAGGGGAACTGTAACACATTTTTTTTTTGTGAGCACCTCATTAACATTAGCGCAGGCGGAATTGCGCATACAAAGTTATGCACTGTATGTGAAGAGGGAGAGGCAAGAGACACCCACTATATCTGTGCATCAGTTTCTCTCTCGCTTTCTCTCACAACTACAGTCAATACTAATTACCCTAGTTAAAGGTCAATACAAGCCTCCAGTGAGCGCCATGTACAATAGGAAACGGTGAAAGAGAGAGGCCAGAATAGGAACACTGTCATGTGCTACCTATAAATAAGTGCTAAAATAGGCTCCACTGACTGCAATTGACCACCATTACTTCTTTTTTAAGCCAGACACTGGTCTCTACAATGACAATTAGTCTGTCATAACAAGTCTAGCCACTAGGGACAATGAAAGTTTCCATGGTGAAGAAAGAAAGCAAATCATACTATCTCTAATACAGACAAGTGAAACTGTGTCAGATATGAAAGTAGTATTGGATGGGGAAATGTAATACAAATACTTGACTAAATAAATAATGTCGGGTTACCTCACAATCCCCACAAGGTTCACCATCGCAATACAGGACTTGTCAGTAGCAACACCTCACTGCATCAGTGGTGATTATGAAATACTACTCACCAAGGAATTCCCTACACAGAATCAAGGCAGGGAAGAGAGAATGAGTGACGAAGGGAGCTTGGGGTTTCAGCACCACGGAGAGAGACAGAAACTGCAACAGGCTTTGATGGGGAAGCAAGAGTTCCCCTGCTTTAATTCCCATGGACATTTCAAATATGCTACATTTGCTAACTTGGTATTGGCAGGGCCATCTATGTCTTAGATTCAACACCATATATTTTCTTTTTAGGTGGTCTGCATGTTTAGTATATGTATTTTGCAATATATTTCGAATTTTCTAAAGTTACCTTAATAAAGTTTATCACATGAACTTCCTTTGCACTTAAAACATGTGCCTTCATGTCTTTAAATAACTTATCATTTATGTATATTGCAAATACATATTTCCATACTTCCAGTATTTTATTTTATTCATCATATTTATTTTAACTTATTTTATGTAATGTGTTCTTTTATTTTACTTGCAGTATTAATGTCCATTGCATTAAAGCAGAGATTCTGAGTACACACATTTGCATAGCTTCTGTTTTTGTAGAGCACACAACAATGAATGACTGAACTTTCTACTTAGAACACATTTTATATCATGTTCAGCCTTAAGAGTTAAGTAGAATACCTATTATTTATATCTATATATAGTTGGCCTTATTTTCTGTACATGAGCCAATATGAACTAATATGAACTGGGCTTTGTTCATACTGGGTATTTGATTCATTTTATCCCTGGGTGAGTGAGTCATGGCTTCCTGTTTGGATCAACAGCTGGACCGTTGGGGACAAAATGACACACTTTTCTTTGGGACAGGCCTCCCTAAATAAGTCAGCTTGATTTCCCTATTCTTATAAAGAATGGTGGTGCTTTTCAGGACAGCCTTTATCAATGTTATACACACAGCACCCGGGCAGTTGTACTGAGGGGCCTGAGGCCCAGCCAGTGTAGCTGCCATGGACTGCCCTCATTACAGTAATGATCTCCCAGTACACAGCTCCCACGTGAGACTCTGACTGTACCTCACATTTTGTTCACCTCCCTTTTCTCTAATGCACACATATCCGGGATGCAATTGTAATAGGTATTGATGGTATGATTATAGTCGGAAGAAAAATCTAGATTTCACAGTTAATAGGTTACAGTATAATGCATGTTTTTCCAGCCCCACATTTTTGTTAAAATGAGATTAGGATTAATTTGTATTGTCCCTTGGGGAAATTGTATCAATGACTTGTCTTATTATCATCAACTCTCATCCTGATTATCAAATCTTTTTATATTCATTTTTATTAATCTATTTTGAATAATTAATCTATCTAGTTTTAAATTTGGCCTAAGAAAATTGTATCTATTATTGATTTTTGTTTGTGTGTTTGTTTCAGTTTCAGTAAAAATGTAAAGAAAGATATCGAGAAGATCTCTTATGCAGGCGTAATTCTCTTGTGGGGCTAACATGCCGTTTTGGTGAGCGTTAATTTACAAACGCTGTCGGGTTACGTTGAACTGAAAGACCACCTCTAATTAACCACTGCTTCGTTGATTGTAATTGACACTCTTACATTTAATTCTCTTCCAACTCATATGTAGCCAGATTTTAAATTAGATGTTGCAGTAAATGTTGAGGTGGTGGACCCTTCAGCAGTGAATAAAATATGACGGTAACAAGCTGTGACATTTTAAAGAGCAGTTAATAGTGAAGTCGACTAGTTGCTGAATCCCTAACGCACACACAAATTCACTCATGGCGATATTTTATGTTTATCGGCAATAGAAAAACCACAATTTGACAGAGGCACAAGAAACAGGCAAGAACATGTGAAAATCATTAGCAGTGGTGCAGAGACAGTAGAATTTCCTATTATCTGCAATGATCAGCAATATATTAGGAATTTGATATTCCAGGCATGACACTGTGAGTTATTGGATTTTCACTTTACATAAATAGGCTACAACATTGATCTTGTGTCAAACCTGTGTCTTCGTCAATGGTGAAAGTGCCCATTCCGCTGCCACCTGTGACAGAGTACCTCAACAGGCCATCGCGTCCCTTGTCGTCATCCTTAGCGCTGAGGGTGAGAACGCTTTTGCCTGCACGAGAGTTCTCCTTCACTGTGCCTCTCACAGCAAAGTCAGGGAAGTAGGGTGCATACAGATTCTCATTGACATCCACCACCTGAAAAAAATTTTAATGGTTCACTTCAATCTTTTAAAAGTGAACAATGTTTGTAGCGTCAAATATTATAAATCACCTGAGTGGGATTATACCATTATACTAATATTGCCTGTAATGAGATTATTGTTAGCAGCTATTCTTATTATTGTAACAGCTAGTTATTGTTGTGGTTGATATTGGGAGTTTTGGCCTAAATTCTGCTAGTCTATCCGAAGAATAAATACAGAGGATACATTAAAGAACAAATGTAAATATGGACACAATGTATCAACAAGTGTTATATTGAAATTAACCAACAAACTATCAATGCTATTTCATTGATGAAAGAGATAATTAGAATTGATTGTCAGATTTGTGTCAACACGTGTCTGTGGGTTTGCTATGCACCTCCATCTCCACAAACGTCTGACTTCTGAGGCTGAGAGCTCCTCTGTCTTCAGCGAGTACTGTCAGGTTGAAAAACTGCTGTTTCTCAAAGTCCAGCTCCTTCCTTATCCGCAAAACTCCGCTCACTCCATCGATCTGTACAATGCATTACAATCCCATGTGTCATAAACTGTCAATAAAAAGAGGATCAGTGATGGCAACAGTATTAACAGTACAAATGGGGACATAACTTACCTCAAAAGTGCCATTGAAGTCATTAATCAAGGAGTATCGGACCTGTCCACCGGGGCCAATGTCTGGGTCCTGAGCCTGCACCCAGGTAATCACAGCCCCTTGTGGGAGGTCCTCCGGGATTCGAGCACTATAGCTACTAGGAATGAAAGCTGGGGCACAGTCATTGACATCCTCCACTATTATACTTAGAGTAGTAAGTGCTGACCTGCGAGAGCCTCTTTCGGCCTTGTCTCTCACTTCAATCTTCAATGTGAACATTGGGGAGGTTTCTCTATCCAAGGGGTTAGCAACAAATACACTTCCAGTTTCGCTGTCAATACCAAATTGAGGCACACTGTTCAGTATTAAGTATGAGAGCTGTCCATTTGGACCCATGTCTCTGTCGAAAGCAGTGATGGTAATAACTTCCATACCAACGGGAGAGTTTTCTGAAACAATAGCAGAGAGGCTGTCCTGTTTAAACTGGGGGTCGTTGTCATTTGCATCCTCAATGATCATAGTCAACTGTCGCCAATTTGACTTCTGAGGAATGCCCTGATCATAGACAGTGATATTAAGGAAGTAACGGTCTGTTCGCTCACGGTCTAGTGGCTGTAATATGGTTATCATCCCATTCTCCATGTTGATATTGAAACAATTTTCTTTGTTACCATCAGATATGGCAAAGAAAACACGACCATTGAACCCTGCGTCACCATCTCGGGCTCGGACCTCAAAGACACTTGCACCAGTAGCAAGGTCTTCTCTGACTAAAACGCTAGTGGGCAAGGCCTCAAACTGTGGAGCCTGTTTGTTCACTGAGAAAAAGTCTGTGTATCTGTCATCTGTTCTTGGTCTAGCCATAGCAGATGCTTTTGTGAGCATTTTTTCTGCCAACAGCTGGGCTACTCGTGTCTCCTTGCAGTTGAAGCCCCTGGGTGGCATCCTACCCCTCACCACCGACACATTCACAAATGTGGGTTCGGAGAACATCTCTCCATCTGTTGCAACTACTTTCAGGTTGAATATCCCACTTTTTAAATTTGCAACTGCTAACGATCTTTTCAATGACAAAACCCCAGAGTCTGGATTCAAGTTGAAATAGTCTAACTCGTTACCAGAAAGTAGCTGGTACCTCACCATCCCTAGCTCATCCATGTCCACAGCGGACAAGGTGACAATAGTCTGGCTAACGGGGAATTCACGGTTTATCATTCCCCTACAAGAAAGCCTTTCAAAAAGAGGCTGATTGTCGTTCATGTTTATCAAGCGAATTGTGATATTAACCTCATTCTCCCTTCTGTACGGGGAACCCCAATCAGAGGCCCGCACAGCAAAAGTATAGATATCATCTGATGACTCAAAATCCAGATCTCTTGTGATCCTCAACTCCCCTGTGTCCTGGTCTATGGCAAATGGAAGAGACTGTTCACCGCTTATTGTGTGGGTGACGAACCCATTTTCTCCTTTATCAGTATCCACAGCAGACACAATCATAACAACAGTGCCGACAGGTAAGCTCTCGTTTATTGCAATATCATAGAATTGCTTGTCGAACACTGGAGAGTTATCATTAGCATCCTCTATGGTAAATTGGATCCGTGTTCGCTGCTGACTAATAATATCAACCACCTCCATCTCCATGTAATCCTGTGATATCCCTGTCAGCTGCCTTGTGGTCATAATAACTCCAGTCAAAGGGTTTATATCAAAGTAAACTGGATCTGAGAGGCTGCTAAAGCTGTAATTGACACTAAGCAAAGATGGGGAGATTTTCACTACCTCTACAATAGTGCCTTGGGGAGCTATTTCACTCAGCCTGACTACATAAACATCTTTCTCAAAATTTGCCAACACTGGGTCTGACTTGTTAACCAACAACTGAACAACCTGGGTATTAGAAAATCTGGGAGGTACACCCCTGTCTTTAGCCTGAAAGGTTAAGTTGAAGCCATCAGGGAATATATCCCAGTCGACTAATTCTGATGTCTTAACCATATATTCATTACCGACAGGTGATCGATCAACCACAAACTGTTCATAGGGGTCACCCTCGATGATAGACACCCACTCTATATCCCCTGATAATCCCTCATCTTTGTCCTCCACAGTCACTATGGCATAGACTGGGTCCTTTTCCAACCATGATGGAACAACAGCAAGCGCACTGAGAACAGGGGCAAATTCATTAACCCGCTCCACAGTTAGGACCAGCCTAGCAGTGCTGCTGATACCATTGTTCCCATAGAGTTTCATCCCTCTGTCAACCACCTGCACCTCCAGCACAAAGCGGTCTTGTTTGTCTATCCGGGGCCGACCCGTTAGGGTGATGACCCCGCTGGTCGGATGAACAGCAAAGAGTTCAACTCTGTTCTTGAAGAAGTAATAGAACTCCCCGTTGGCACCCATGTCAGCATCTGTTGCTGTAACACGTCCTATGCTGGTACCCAGAGGGGCAGTCTCAGATACAATGAATGAATAAGAGGTCGGGGAGAAGAGAGGGCGAAGATCATTGGTATCTAAGACCTTGATATAAACGGTGGCTAAAGCTTCTTGGCCTCCTTGAGCAGAAGCCTTAACTGTTAGTGTGTAATTGTCCTGCACTTCCCGGTTTAATATGGAACCACTGCCTCCGTTGGTGCGTATACGCAGGAAACAAAAATCTCCAATTACAAACTCCTCTGCCTGGAAAAATCCCTCAATGTCTCCAGACTCAATGGAATATTGGATGTTTAAAGACCGAGGTGGAACAAGAATGATACCCATTTTGACTTCACTTCTTGTAAAGGTTCTTGCAGCAGAGTTCTCGAAGATTGAAGCATTATACGCGGGCTGGGTAAACAGCAGAAGACCCTGTCCTGCCCTAGGTTCTGGCAGGAACTGGGTATGGGTGGATGGGAAGGAGAGGAGAAGCAAGAAGCAAATAAAATGGAAAAGAAGAGAGAAGTCGGGTTGAGGAAGCATATTTCCCCACCGATTAGGCTTCATCAGTAATCCATCGCCCAGTCACCCTATGGAAATAATAACACAGAAAAAGAGATCTGAATTCGGCAGGGGATCTTTAGAGACACACACTCTGCCTGCTAAAAATGTGATGGAGAGCGTTGAGAAAAAAGTTAAAAAGACAGTTCAGAGCCATAGCTTTTCACTCCAGGGATGTGAGAGCATAGTTTTATGTTGTGCTCAAACAGTTTGCATTCAAACACTAAATATTGCACTGGAAAGGCTCTGAAGCAAAGAATGACATATCAAACCACATCAAAGCAGAGCGTACTTAGACAGCCTCAGTGAAACATATCATGTCATGTCACAAAATAAAATAATAGGGATCAGGAACTATCACTGAATAAAAAGTGCCTAAAAAGACACAATGACTTATGGCAACCAGGATTAGTGTTTTCACAAGAGAAAATGTAACTAGGATAAGATCATGCTCTGAGAAACATCATTGTGCACTTAACAATATGAACTAAACTAATACTGTTAAAACGATGTAATTAGCTGCATAACATTTCTTTTCAAACAACACACTGGTTTCAAAAAGTTAGAAAAGGGTTACCTCGAATGCACAGCCCAATTTAAAACTAAGGGGAAATTAGGTAACCTATTTATAAACATGTTATTTTATCTTCATAGGCCTATCAAAAATGTTTTGAATTATAGCCTACTGCATTCTTCACCTGAGGCTACAGTAACCATTAGCCTTCAACTTAAACGGAATCTATCAGTAATAATTAGCCTAACTGATAGCCAAATAATAAATGTAAGCCCACTTATAGGCTACTCTTGCCTATAGAACTAACATGTATTAGCACCGCGTTGGGTGCCAGAATTCAACGAATAAAATCAAAAAATGACTGTCCCGGGAGATTATGGGGTAGCCCATGTATTATCTCCGGTGTTGATGCAAATTATACGGGACTCACTTGCCTCCGTGCAAAACGAAGCCATAGTCTGTACTATATTGCAGGCTACTATATTGTTCATAGACTTCACTTACATATCTCAGCGTGTCCTACCTTCAGACGAAACAGCTGTCATCAGTGAAAGCAAATCCTTTCCATCCATCCTGTCTCCGACTGAAAATTGTATTCAAAAATAAAAAAAGAGAAAAGGTGACACGCGCAAAACATTCTCGCAGAAGTCGGTGGTGATGAGCGAAATGGAAAATTCATGTGAACATATCCCGTCAGGCAGTATTGTCTACAAGGCTGCAGCCATCCTTGTAAAACTAAATAGCTATTGCGGCCAGTTTCATGCACCTAATCTACTCTAACCGTGAGCGCAGTAGGCTTTTTTCGGCTTTATCGGCAATATTTAACAAAAAACTGACATTAAAACAGCCAGGTGTTCGTTTCCTGAAAGGTTACGGTCCGGGATAAATTTGATGTTTCAAGAACACGTCGCTTAGCGCAAGTTTGCAAGCGGTCAGCATCAGTTGTCGGGACCACTGTGCGCTCTGGGGTGGAGGTGGCGGCGGGCTGGGCAAGTTCCGATCTTTGACGAGTGTAGCCGACAGCATCCGGAAGTGAGACCGGTGTAATGTAGGCTACAGAAGTGTGAGGCAACGGTTGCGGCTCGGTTTCTGTATCTCTCTCACATACTAGCTATATAGTGGTTAATTACAAATCTAGCCAACAGTTACCCTTGTTTTGCCCGACACCATGTCCGTCTTGTGTTACAATAAGGGATGTGGACAGCGATTCGATCCAGAAAACAACCCAGATGGTGAGTAGTGCTAACTGTAGCTGTGTCCTGTAACTGCCTCTTAGCAAGCTAGCGTTAACCTCTGAATATCCAGAAATGTCTACATCAACCAGGCCTGTTGGGCCCGTGCTGCTAACATACTGTCTCGATACTGTCTCAAACACAACTAGCGACTTCATTCATTAACTCTGCTGCTGTAGGGAAAAACTCAGGAAGCTAATAACACGTGGGCCTGCTGTGACTTTTACCCGATGTGGTTAGCTTGGTAAGCTCTTGTTGTTAGCGTTAGCATGTCATGGGGGAAATGTTTTAAGTCTTTGGGGAAAACTTTGCACTTTGAAAAAAACATTGCCTTGGACAGAGGCATACCGTGTGTGGTTTAAAGTTAGCCTACAGGTAAAGAAACACGACGTGAAATGGCTTAATGACACGTAGACAATCTACACAACATATGTATCGACAAGTGGTGGAAGAGCAAGTGCTCTTGGGGGGGAAAGGGAATTTACTTCTCATCACACTCAACTTTTATTTACAGCTGTCCAAAGACTGTCCCTTTACTATCTGAAAAAGATGCTAACAAAACATACAAATTGCAAAGGCATAAAAGTGTATTAAGAGAACAGGGGGGTTAATGTTATTAGGCAAGTGGTTTACTGGTTAAATATGCTATAATAATAATCGCAGTGTACAGACATAAGGTAATTCAAGCTTACTGTTGATGGCACAGTAGGTTTAACCCTCATAATTGTGGCACATCTGCTCTTCAGCATACAACTAGTTTATTTTCATAACAACAGCGTATATTAATATCATTACTGTTAGAGGTTATCTATGGCAATGTTGTACTGCAAGGGGAATGCTTGTTTAAAGTTTCATTCAGCCAAATAATTTTTTTATATTCATACCACAGACAATGCATGTTCTCTTGCTGTTTCAGAAAGAGGACATCAAACAAAAAAAGTCCTTCTTTCTGTTGAAGGCTAATCTCAAGTGATTTGTTAAACCTTATGATGATAGCTTCAACTTTATTGTTAAGCTTAGTTTGCTTGCTTGCTTGCCTCTAAATGTTGCCCCAGTTTTTCCTACACAGAGATTTGTTCCTTTGGTGGGAAGTTCCAATAAATATTTCAAATTAATTTCTTAATGCCCAAGTGAATAATTTATCTATGGATTTTGCATCCAGTGCTTTATTAAGGACAAATGCAAATCATCCAAATGTTATGTTAAAAGTTTGCAAAGTCTGTGGTGGTGTCGTTTTGTTTTGTGTTGTTTTGTTTTATTTATGAATATGTTTTTGGATAAGTTGTTGTTCTAAACACCAAGGATGGTTTTACCCTTCATAGCTTTCGTGTTGTTACCGGTTAAACACGGACCTCCTTATAGAGAGAGAAAATGAATATGTTTATAAATGGTGGCTTACTTTATCCTTGATTTAAATTTGACACACAATTTAACTTATTTAAATTGGGTTCTTTCTTTTTTTCTTCTTTTTTTAACTTCTTTGCACTAGAACATTTTTAATAAATATCTGTTAGAGGCGACCCTGATCCCAGACAGTCATCACATCATATACTGCTGGAAACAATAGAGCTGAGTGTAAATTAACAAGCTAGTGTTCTCTGCTGCTCAACTTCTAAAATTACTTCAAACGGTGTGGTTTGAGGCTCCACCTCAGAGTTCTTTCCGATATGCAAGAATTCATCCTGACAAAAGAAGACTTGAAAGCAGCATTAGACACTGCTGCTGACCCTTTGAGAGATGTGCTATACATGAAAGAAGCAAGTGCAGTTGAGACATCACTGATCTAGTAGTGCTTTACCAGGAAAGGATGTGTGTCCATCAAACAGCTGAAAATTACTATGGAATATGTCTGGTTCTCAAAATGCCTCGCCATGTTTAAAAGATAAATCACTATTCTACGATTCTACTCATCATTCTGTTAAAGGAATTAGCTTCACCTTTTTTTTGCAATTGCAAGCAATTTAAGGTACACCATGAAAGCTGAATGTTTTGTTTATTCTATGAAAGTAGAATTAATTGTAAGTAGGCCAGAAAGGTAAGTCTGTAAACAGTCAAGTTTGCATAATGCTGATGATGTGGATACATTGTTACTCACTTCACTATATTATTCTTCTTCCTCTAAATTAATCAAAGCTCTGTTTTATTTTTAACAGATGTCTGCACATATCATCCAGGAGTCCCAGTATTCCACGATGCATTGAAGGTAAAAGGTCTGGAACAAAATGAACAGAACAGTTGTCTGGTTATCTGGTCAAAGTTAACGTCTCGCTGCCTTCCTCCAGGGATGGTCCTGCTGCAAGAGAAGAACCACAGACTTCTCAGACTTCCTCAGCATTGCTGTAAGTTTTTTTTATTTTTCTTATTTCATCCTAACTGTCACTGTTAAACCTGGTCATGGTCATGAAAGTCCATTGTTTTATTGTTTCATGGGCATTGACTGCCAACCTTGCTACAGCCATATTGGCTCAGGGTTCTCCCTTGTTTGGGAGTCCAACACAGTGACTTTCTCCTGTACAGGGCTGTACGAAAGGTCCCCACAACAAGGAGAAGCCCCCTGAGCCGGTCAAACCAGACGTGACGACATCAGGAGAGAAGAAAGACGCCGATGACCAAAAACCAAAGTTTGACGAGTACGTCATCTCCGCCCCAAGGCCTCAGGAGAAGATCCATAGACCAAGGTTCTCTACGGCTGGCTTCAAATATCTAATTTATTTTATATTTGAATCAATACCTTTACAAATATTTACTTCCTATTATTTGTGCAGAATGCTGTTTAAATCAACCAAACATTATAACAAGCTGAAATCATCAATCAATAGTAAATATGGGGAACCAAAGAATGGGCAGAAGCATTCTCTAGTATTTTACTCTGGATTCAGGCGATTACTACTGAATAGTAAAACTCCTTTCAACTAGGTCTGTGGCTGGCTCTGTAACGCAGACCTAGTTTTGCAGACAATGTTTTCATGAATAAAAAAAACATCTCATTTTTGAATAAAAAAAGAAATGAAGTATTTTCTTTTGGTAATTGTTTCATGGCATGCCTAATATTTATTTATGTTTGCCACTGTTACAGTGCTGATGAGCCGATGGGGAAATTGCAGCATAAAGTCTCGACTTCCCTGAAGCAAGCTCTGGAGAAACTGAAGCTGTCTGAAAATGCAGAAGAGGAGAAAGGTAAGAGCAGTACTTTTAACTTTTGTTTTGTCCTCTTTATAATGGACTGTCATCCACTTCTTGATATAGTGGACATGAAGGTCATGTTGACAGTGGCAGCTGATGGATTGCCGCTGGGAATCTGCCTCCCTCACCTCTGTCACTCACATCATGACATATGAGTAAAAGCTGACGGGCACAGGACTACTCATCAGAACTGTGGATGCATTTTGTTTGTTGACGCTCTTCAAAGTATGGCTGTCATTTCTTTGTCTCTTCTCTCTTTCTTTCTAGAGGAAGATAGTGACGAGATCAAGATTGGAACAATTTGTAAAAACGGTGGATGTGCAAAAGTAGGTGAATGTGTCACTGTGTGTGTATATAGGGGAAAACGTATTGCTATAAATTCTAATGGTGTGTTGAAATGTGTGAAAATGTATGTAAGGGTTTGGTAACTGCAGCTTAAAAGTATTTGCTTTTAATTCATGCTTGTGGAATCTGTCGAATACGTTTCCACGTATTCTTAATTTTCAATACACCTATTTAAACAATTCTATGAACAGATGTTATTAAATGAAAACAAAAATGAATCATGGTAATCCAAGCTGATCCTGACTAAACAATGAGAACGCCTGGGAGGAGCTGAAGGCTCTTCCGTGCTTGCTTTGTGACAAATGCAAAGCAAGATCAATTTGCTTTAGCTAATCTGACCTGTCAGAGCAGAAACCCCAAGATTATTAAATAAATTGCGAGGAAACGTTTGCATTACCTTGGTTCTTGTAGAGGCTTGGAGTGGGACTTTCATGATTTACATAACTGTACTTCACCTGATTTGATTGAAAGCCATGAGATGTTCTCTCAAGGGTTGACTGCTTTTAAATTGAATAATCAATTGGGGATCTCTTCGTAATGGGTACTTATTATATTGGTAATGTGTTTAAGTCATTACTCAATCCCAGGAAATTATACTTTAATTACAATAGAATTCAGTAAACTGCTTTAATAAGCAATAGATTTTAAGATATATTGCACGTTTCCATTCATCTGCAAAAAAATGTTTGATTAAAGTCTTGATGGTTAAATTAACTAATTGGGAATCCAATAACCATTCACTAATGGCAAACATATTTTTTCAGTGCACTTGGGTTTCCGACGCCTATCAATCCATAAAGTGCAAAAATATGACAACCCAGTCAGTTTATTTTTGGCTGTGTGGCTCAGAAAATATGTGATTCAGTAAATCTATTAGATTTGTCGCCTGTTTGAACGCTTATTAGAATAACAATGTTCATGGCTCACACTCAACAGTTGCTGTGTTCACACTGTCAGACTCCAGAGAAGAGAGGAAAGTAAGATTGTGGAGAGAAACTGTGTGTTGCTGAGCCTCGATTTAAGCCAGTTATATAACCAGAGTAGTAGAGACAGGTGTCAAAACCTAGTGGTTCAGACAGACGGTGAAAGGCTGAAGAATAGGTGATAAAGAAATCGTCAGTGTGAGTAGGATAATGTTTTGTTTTTTGTTTTTTAGCAATGAACCATAAAACAGTCTCTTGTTAACAAGGAGGATACTAATCTGAACCTGAAAATGAGCATCATGTGTCAACTTTAAGTGTTTCATTAGCTGAGGAGAGCTTAGGTGCCATTCATATGCATTTAAGCCTAATTTGTAGCAAAACCAAAACGAGGTGCTTCAGTCTTTTAAACCGATTGTTTTTATTATATTTTTTGTTATCGTCAGAGTTTTGAAGGACCTACAAGCGATTCGGAAGTGTGTGCATACCACGCTGGATTTCCTATCTTCCATGAAGGGTTGGTATCACTGATTTTAAATCATTTTCCCCATTTCTAAAGAGATTTTAAAATCCAAGACTCAAAACCTTAACATTTCGATTGATTGACGCCAGCGACCTTTGTTGCATGTCATACCTCTTTCCCCATGTTTCCCTTTCCGTCTCTTAGCTTTCAAAACCTTTAGCTTCCATCTCTGCCTTTCACTGTATTGTCATAACACAGTAGATCTTTCTTAAGTGACGAGTTACAGACTGCTAAGAATCCTTCTCTTTTACTTTTTTCTCCAGGATGAAATACTGGACCTGCTGTAAGAGAAAAACCTCTGACTTCAACACCTTCCTGTCTCAAGAGGGCTGCACCAAGGGAACACATCTATGGAGGAAGAAAGACCAGGTGTGTGTGTGTGTGTGTGTGTGTGTGTGTGTGTGTGTGTGTGTGTGTGTGTGTGTGTGTGTGTGTGTGTGTGTGTGTGTGTGTGTGTGTGTGTGTGTGTGTGTGTGTGTGTGTGTGTGTGTGTGTGTGTGTGTGTGTGTGTGTGTGTGTACACATGTCGTCAATGGCAGAGCCTCAGCTGTGACTCCATCTAGTGGTGTATTTTAAACAATTACAGTGGGGGAGAAAGATGCTGTGTGGTACAGTTACTGACTGTTTATTTATTTTTTACTCTTTGCAGGGTAAGAAAGTGGTTCCATGTCGGTTTGACTGGCATCAGACCGGCTCGCAGGTCATTATCTCTATCTACGCCAAGAACGCCGTCCCAGAGCTCTGCTACGTGGAGGCAAACAGCACAACGGTCAGGGATACTCTTCTCCACGTCTAATGATTTTTGTCCAAATCTTAGGCTGCTTAGTGTTCTCATCGTGTTCTCCTCTTAAACCCTGATGTTTAGTTCTCTTTTCTCCCCTTCAGGTCAACATCCATGTTATATTTGAGGGAGAGAAGGAATTTGAGCAGAACATCAGCTTGTGGGGGGTAAGTGAACCAGCACCAACCTGTTTTCTCATCAAGACTTTGGGTGGATAAACGCACAGAAGTGATCAATAACATTACTGCATTTGGGATGTGTTTGACTTAAGCCCACTGAGGCAAATTATTTATCATGTTCGGCTATTTAAATTAGGATTTCAGCTGGCAAGACAATATCATCTTTTGAAACTTAACCTACTGCTGTAATGGGTTACATTTTGACTACACTGTTTTGCTTAGAAACAAGGTATTTGTCTTTTGAGACTCTCCCTTCTTTGCCTTGCAGGTGATAGATGTGAGTAAAAGTGTTGTGAACATGATGGCCGCCAAGATCGAGGTAGCCATGAAGAAGTCTGAACCCATGTCATGGGCTCGTCTGGACCTCCCTCCCCCCGTCCCCCCACCCAAGGAGAACGAGAAGAAAGAAGAGGAGACCGATAGTGAGGATGAAGTGGATTGAGGAATTTTTTGCTGACTATAAGTTCCCCACGGTCCATTCCTTACTTCTTTTAAAGAGTCGCCTCTTTTGTCGTCACGGAACTCTGGCCTTAGCTTTTCAACATTACAATCTTTCCCTTTCGTTCTGATGCGTCAACTTACTTGATTTTTACCCTTTTTTCTCAAGTTTGGTTCCTTTTAGGTTGGAATGCTAAAGAAACTTCAGATATTATTCACCACAGTTTCTTTTTTTACACTTGACTGAATGACAATAAGGGGATTGTGACTTTTATAGACTTTTAATCAAGTCAGACGATGAAACACTTGAATGCACTGAAAATAACACAGCACAATAAGATCGGAGCCAGGCGTTATGCTTCATCTAAGACCCATAAAGGATTTCATGTGGATTGCTTACATTAAGTCATCGATTTGGACCACATCTGTGACCGGCTTGTATTTGAACAATGTTTGGTTGGTTAAAGATTCATTCCATCCTTTGGTTTCATAAATTGCATATGTTATGTCCAGCTGTATCACATCACATCTGACAAAATGCTGTTGTGACAGATATATTCCCACATCTGCCTGATAATGAAGCCTCTCTATATATATATATAGTTTGAAAATGTCCACACTTGATATGGAGTTTATTCTCAATAAAGTGTGTTATAAGAAATGCAATAGTTCCTTTGGACTCCTAAACTTAGATATTTCATGACAGATGCTCTGACTATCTCACATCTTTCACAGATTAATATTTAGATCTGATCCACATTTTTTTTTTTTAAATGACTGTACCTGTAATGTTTATTCTGTACACGGTTTGCTTTCGAAACATCAATGCTGTATTTATCTCATTTATTGTCAAAACAGCATAGAACAGTTTTAATTATCCAAATGTACTTTAATATCTGAGAATGCCAATTGCATACTTAGTAGGCCTATATTAAGCAAAGTAATGTATCATTATAAACGCTATGCGAGTCAGCATGCTTTCAGGCTTAGAATGTTTGATTTAAATTTGGCTGAATTGAGGCCATGATGTAAGGATATGAATATTAGGTAACCACTTTATCTTATCAAAATAAACTTTTCTGATGAACTTTTAGAACTCCTATGATTTATATATTATGTGACTATTATTTATACATTACATGTATCACAGGTTTTGTTAGTGTTATTAAAAGTGGATTCAGCAATTCTGGAGAACCCTTGTCAAAATCACTTTTCGTCAAAATCAGTGAATATCTCCTCACGATCAGCTACCTGTCTGTACTATGTGTCTGCTGAAAAGAAATCCACTGTTAACACACAGCCTAGGCTCTGTAAACAGGCATTTCTAGGTGGCCAACTTTGTTTACCCTTTCATTTTATATCAGTTCACAGACCCTAGGTTATGTATTAACACTGGATTTTTTTCAGTGCACAAAGTGCGGACATGTAGCGGATCGGATATTAGCTGATTTGTATAAAAAGTGATTTTGACAACAAGCATTCTCCAGAATCGCTGACTCATTTGGGATCGCATGAAATAATCACTTCTCTTGAGTTAAAGCAGACAGCCTGACATCTATGGAGACGTCACAGTTGTTCCTACTCTAAAGCTAGTCTCACACCACAAACATCAGTCAATTTAAATGTTAATCAAAGTGTGATTCAGTCAACACTACCACATAAAGATAATACAAAACAGTCCCTGTTTCCTCGCTCTGAATGTCATTTGAATGCCTGGAGTTGGATAACATAACTCCATTATAAATTCCTGCATGCACTACTGATGCAACACACTGCAAAACTTGAGTGTGAAGGTAATCGGCCAAAACCATGTAATCCCAAGGGACTAATATGAAAAGTCATAATTGAACATAATGATAAAAAAAAATGTTGCAACTGTCATGACTGAAAAAACCCAATGCTTGTACTTTTACAAGCTGTGGGTGAAAAAAGTTAAGTTAAAAGTTGAGCTCAAATACCTCAGGACCCATTTAAACAGGCACAGTTGTTTGCACTTATTTAATGCAGGTTACATGCATTGGCCTTAACAGAGAATATAGTGCTCATTGCAATAAGTCGATGTAATGTATAATTCACAGTGTATTGATTTTAAAATTCATAGATGCAAGAATCACCACACATACTGGGCTGGCTGTGCCTTCACATAGTTGTTTGGTAGTTGTTCTCCACTCTGTCACTGCTGCGTATAAGTGGCTGTGTTTCAGGAAGACTGAATGTGTTTCTCCAGCTCCAAGGTGACTCTTTGTATCGCCTCTTTGCAGTTAGGACAGCAGCGGCTATGGCCACAACTAGGATGGCTCCACAGAACCCTGCCAGCAGCAGCCAGGGCCACACACCCTGCAATTCCTCCAGGAAAGGACGTATAGATTCTGATAGCCTCTGGTCTGGAAAGAAAGATAGAAAATCATTCTTTTTTGAGACAGAAATGAACTTCGGTTTAAGACTTTTTAGATAAATACATTGAAAAAGACATTAGCATAGCAACTGAAAAGCAGTTATTGATTGTCTCAAATGAAAAGGAAAAAAACTCCACTTACTAGCATCCAGCAGATATGAATATTCATATCCCAGGACCTTGCTGGAAAGGAAGTATTCTCTGTTTCTGTGGAGGGGCAGGAAGGGAACCATGTGGTATTGGGCGTTGTGCCCTATTGGAGCATTAGCCTCTGGATACTGTGATGGAGATGGTCTGTACCTCCTGAGCCACGCCTCGTATAGGCTTTATTGAGAGTGAAAAAACAAATATGGTTAAGCTTTTAAAAGTGCCATTTTGTAAGTTCACCCAAATGTGTGTGTGTGTGTGTGTGTGTGTGTGTGTGTGTGTGTGTGTGTGTGTGTGTGTGTGTGTGTGTGTGTGTGTGTGTGTCTTACCTGTCCACAAAAGCATGATGGAGAAGGAATATGGGGTCATTTGCTGAGCCCTGCACAGAGGACATGGATCCGTTCATGAACACGTGGAGAGCAGCATGCATGCCAATGCGAGAAAAGTTTCCCAATCCAGTCTGAGGATCTCCAAGTCCTGCAAGATAGAGAAGTGTTGAATGAGCTAGCTTCACCGTGCAGAGGTGATAGGTAAACAAAGGCAGTGTAATGTAAAATAAGTTATTGTCACACACAATCTAAAGAAGTAATTGCACTTTAAAGGTGCTACGAGGAATTTTAAAATATTTCTGAAACCGTCATTTTTCCTTTGATGAATTCCATGTAACAGCAAACAAGACCATCAGTGCAAATAATGCTTTTTATGTCTAGTTTTTCTTAATGCCTTTGTCATGTCACCCAGGAACAACAGCTGGGGTAGTAAAAAACACTACCGCTTTTGTCCAAAGCGGCCCAAGAATTGACAAAACCTGAAAGTTCCTCGGAGCACCTTCAAGAAGAAGGCGCTGGATTCCCTTAGGTTTGCATTAAAAACATGAAGAAAAAAATAAGATCAAAGACGCTTTGGAAGACAAATTTCATCCAACATAGATACAGCACAAGAAATGCATTTGGAATTGAACCTGTCAAACAGACAAGCATTGTATATTTAAGTGGGATGTGTGTGGCAATCTCCATAAAGCTCTCCTACCAACCCAGTCTTTTCTAGGACGTCTGAGATGTTTGAACATATAAAAGCATATGGGCTCATAACCTGAATGTTACTAATACTACCGATACTGCTACTACTACTAGCAGTTTCTTACAACAAATAAGATGCTACTGTATATTGCATTATGAAAACCAATTTGGGTTGCCAGATTATGACTATGTTTCTGTGCTCAGTATCCTTTCACTATTATATCCACACAGTGCAACCACAGTGAAAGTGAAGAAGCCCAGCCCCCCCTGTGTGTGTGTGTGTGTGTGTGTGTGTGTGTGTGTGTGTGTGTGTGTGTGTGTGTGTGTGTGTGTGTGTGTGTGTGTGTGTGTGTGTGTGTGTGTGTGTGTGTGTGTGTGTGTGTGTGTGTGTGTGTGTGTGTGTGTGTGTGTGTCTGTGTTAGTACTGTATATGCATCTTTCAAGCTTCTGACCTTCCATAGTGTTCCTGAAGCTCATGTTGGCATTGCGGTCCATGGCTCCGGTGTCATAGTTGCTCAGACTGAGAGTGAACTCCACCTCTGCTGAAGTTGGCAATCGTTGGACCAAGTTCCGATTGTGGTTTCCTGGGTTACGACGAATCGGACCCTCTTCACTGGCATCACATAACACACCTCTAGCATTGTAGTCCTCTGCTTGGGAGCAC
Organism: Hyperoplus lanceolatus; assembly: GCA_026929865.2. Taxonomy (NCBI): domain Eukaryota; kingdom Metazoa; phylum Chordata; class Actinopteri; order Uranoscopiformes; family Ammodytidae; genus Hyperoplus; species Hyperoplus lanceolatus. The sequence goes on along the minus strand of CM049407.1, from coordinate 16,312,166 downwards.
AGCACCTGATGATGGAGATGCACACAGGAACGTATTGCAATGCAGTGCATGAGAGCGCCAGCACACATCCCAGCAATAAAGACAATACCAGACAGGCAGCTAAAGGTGGAGTCAGCAATTGTGGAGAATGGTTGTTGTCAAAATCCCTTTGTCAAAGTCAATGAATATCTCCTCACGTGCAGCTACCTGTCTTTACTGTGTGTTGCTACAAAACAAATCTTAACATAGGCTCTTTGAACTGCTAGCCTAAGTAAACAAATTACATGAAAACAATAGGGGCCCCACTAGCAACATGCTCTGTTACATTGCCTAGGCTAGGCTGTGTATTAACTCTGGATTTTTTTCTTCTCCTTCGCACACCCTACAGCCTAAAGCCTACTATTGGAATCCTCTTTATCATTTACTCATGTAAAGGTTCAAATGTTCCTGAAAGTATATATGCCTATACCGTGGCATATATTATAGGCATATTGATTTCACTTATGGCTACCTATAAAATCATTTAGGTAAATATCAAAATCAGTCCACTCATAGCCTACATAAACTTATATATCTGGTGAGAAAATAGGGGGGGAATAAAATATTCTGGCATCCCCCCAGGAGATAAAGTTGGGGGATTACATGAGTGACATTTACCTGCCAAGAAGAGAAGACCGAGCCTGGGCTGAGGAGATTGGGATCCTGGGGGCTCCGGTCCCCCATCAGCTCGTCCGTGCACACATCACATCCCTGAGCGTCCCTCCAGTCCCAGTAAGGGATGGTGAAGTTAAAGTCTCCGGTCAGTTTCCTGATGTCATGCTCCCAGTTCAGCAAGTACACGCGGTGCCACGGGAGAAACGCGGGTGCCCAGTGCGCAAAGTCCACATTGGTCCACACATTCCCTGGCCCTCCTAACAGCGCGTTCCGAGACACGTAGTAATGCATCCACACATACACATCATACACAGACACATCGGCGAACATCGGATTGGAACCGTTTTCCATCTCCTGGTAGGTTCCAGTGACCACAACATAGTCCCGGCTGACTGTGTGCTTGGCCAAGTTCAGGTAAGACACGAGTTTTCTCCTCTCGGCCCTGGACAGGTGAAAGATGTTCCTCCTCAGGGACTCTCTCCTCTCATTGCAGTTGTTCCCAAAGTAGCCGAACTTGCAGTCTGCGCAGCTGAAACCCATAAAGTTCCCCGCACACTGGCAAGTCCTGTTGTAGAAAACCAAGGGCCACTTCTCCCTGTCGTCCAACCCGGTGAAGGGGTACTGCTGCCCGTTGGGCTGGTCCGTCACCTCCACATCATTACAGAAACCCCGACCCGAGTTGGCTCCGCAGGCCGAACCGTCCCCATCCCAAGGCGGGCAGCACTCCTTGTTGCGCAAGGCTTCACTTGTTGCGCACAGACGGGGGAATTGTTGATAGCTGGGTGTAAAACCCAACATGAAACTAGTGATTATCAGAGCCCACATTACAGCAAGGTATGACTTTAGACACGCCAAGCAGTCACCGACAACTAATCCAAGAACACAAAGTGGGTAAGTAAACCCATTTGATGCTTTCAGGCAAATTCCTTCAGTTTTTTTTCCCTTGGCACTCCCCACCCCCCTCTTTGTTGAGCCAGTCACATGCCGCTTAGCTGCTTACTGATGCACACATCCCAAGATCGCAGCCAACTCCTTTCAGGGAAAAAAACTAAAATTACGAAATTCAATGTAGCATTAGCCCACTATAATGAGATTTGCAGTAATTGTTTTGCTCAACTTGGGGTCAATGAAACTTTTATCACAACAATAAATGGAAAATAAATAATAATACTCATAATTTGGTTTGACTTTTAATTAATGTTTGAGTGATTGATAAGTAACCATATATATATATATATATATATATATATATATATATATATATATATATATATATATATATATATATATATATATATATATATATATATATATTTTAGGCTATTTGATATTGTTATTTTATTTACTTATATTTTAATGATTTATGTTAGGCTTTTAATTCACGTTCACTTGATCTGTTTCATATCAGAATTATTCATTTTACTCTTTCAATATTTATTTTATTACAACCACCCCGGATTTGTTGTCTGGTGTTCCCTCAAAGAGTCTGAAAAAGCAATTCATGGAATTGGGGTGTGTTGCCTTTACTGGAAAAGTGTTATATAGAAAGTTTGTTTGATTCAGTGATTGGTTAAACTATACAGTAGGCTACTAAAACCTTAGTCATAAAGCTTCAAACATATGGAGGTATATATGAGATCTGAGGCTTTTTAACTGCCATTATTTAAGGTAAATGAGAACTTTTCTATTTGTATTAGAGAATATATGTACGAAATGCTCCTTTTGGTGTTCAATAAGTTTTACCAAATACACACATTTATGGTCACATGAGCCCATAAAACTGTATTTCGTCATAATAAAGGGACTTGAAACAAAGGATTTACTGAGAACCAGCTGATGGTTAAAGCATGATAAACACAAGGCATCGCCTCCTAAGGCAAGACTATGTTGTCTTTGCATCTGTAGGCCTACAATGCTGTCTTTTGAGCTCAGTATACTGCAGCCTCACATGAGTCTCTACACCTTAGACTAAGCACTGTGCCGCCTGACCTATGTCCCTTAGGCGTATGATGGTGAAACTGCATGTGATATTCATAGTGAAAGTGTGGTGTTTGAATGGAAAACATGTTATATCCAGTTATACCTGTAGGGGGCGCGATAGATCATAAGTAACAGTGTAACCAGGAGTTGCTCGAAGAAGTCAGTCTGTAAGAGAAACAGACAAGTTCATTGTTGCTGTACGCCTGCTATTAAAGTTGCCACGTTTCTATGCATATTCTTCTCTGTCGTCTTTCACCATAAGTATCCACACAGTCTGTAGAGACACAACAGAAAGAACGTCAATTTCAAGACAAGTGAGTTCCCACCAGAGGGCGCCATGTGGCTACTACTCCGATACTACTCTCTCTCTCTAACGTTCACCACAGCTACCTCATCTTTCTCTCTGTCTCCCCAGGCAACTGACAAAAAACAGTATTTCTGGCAGAAATTCATCAGTCATTTGGTTCCTCGTAATGAATCCCCATGAAGTAACATCCTCAATCACACATTTGACCCCCATTTCATTAGCCTTTCCAAACATCATCTGAGATTCTTGGTCTTTATTAGATAGCATCATGCATCTGCCCTACCAAATGTTCACATCATGCATTCGTACTGTGCTTAACCCTGTCCCGAAATGATTGTATTTAAATGAGAGCCCGTGGAAAGCGCTGATGGTCTCTGCATGTTACACCAGCAGAACGCACTGAATTCATACACTACGGATGTGTTCACATCTCTGATTACATAGTCGAATGTAAATGAGTTACTGAGACTTTCAAGTATGCTATTGGCCTCTCTGCTATCAATGGATTAAATGTTCCCAAATTGCACAAATCATCGTGTTTGCCCTCGATCTTCTTACAGGGTTCACGTTGTAGCCTCTCAAAGTTAAAAAAAAAGTTGACAAAACCCTCTCTGTATTAGCAGCGTTTATAAACTGAACACTTGGGCTATTAGGCATTTAGTCACTGTGTAAGACTGTAGATGCTCCATGCTTTCCACTGTTTTGGAGTAGGAGGTGGAGGGAGGGGGCGCCGTGTGCGTCAGTAAGTCAAATATGTTCCAATAACGTTCTGTACTATCTGCAGCTATTTGCAGTTCGCTGTAGCCAGGCGTCCGACTGAACTCGAGCAGAAAAACCTGCCGCGCTTCTTTCTTTTTTCCCTCATCGCACTTCTGTTATGGAAACGTTCTCAAAAGAAGTGATTTCGTGTGGAAGGCTACTGGCAGAAAAGAGGTAGGGGCTGAAGTTGTTTGTTATTTCGGGGATCTCGTGCGCACAATAATGAATTAATTATTGAATACAGAAAAATGTAGTTGTACGTATGTTAGGTGATGCTTTTGTTGGATCCTCAGTCATTACTGTAATACAAGTTGCACGATGCGCTGTCCACAACGTTTCAGCACCATGGGCAGCTACTTGATGCCATTTTTAGCAGATAAAAACAAAACTGCAAACTTTTGTATCAATGCAGCTAAAATTCATAACTGAGAAAGTCTTATTTGTGTCTGTCAATCAAACACATATCCACTTCTACTGAGCTTATTTAGGATTCTTCTTTTTCTTTTCTTTTTCAGCACCATGCTGAAGGCGACACATACATCTAAACCTTAAGAGTTCCAAAAAGGGACATAGGATGGCAGGAGGTGTAAGGAGAAACACAGGGATGATGGGTAATATATTAGGGTTTCATCTGAAGCTGCTGCCATTGTGTGTGTTGCTGGGATCTGATCTGAGCTGGCTGGGCCTGAAACACCAGGTTGGGGTCAATGCCCAGAACAATGAGAGGAGGGTATTGGCACACATCCCCGGTGACATCATCATAGGAGCTCTGTTCTCTGTCCACCACCAACCACCTGCAGACAAGGTATGCATTCTGTGTGTGTTGAAGTGTGTGTGTGTGTGTGTGTGTGTGTGTGTGTGTGTGTGTGTGTGTGTGTGTGTGTGTGTGTGTGTGACAAATGTTAGTAATCCAGATGTGTTGCACTCTTTTCAGGTCCATGAACGCAAATGTGGTGCAGTGCGTGAGCAGTACGGCATCCAGAGAGTAGAGGCCATGATGCACACTCTGGATCGAATCAACGCAGACCCCACCATCCTCCCCAACATCACCCTGGGCTGCGAGATCAGGTCAGAAAACAGCCACAAAACAACTCATGGGAATCAATCGTTAGTAGCATGCATTGTTGGATTATGAGTGGACCCATGTTTCGATTTACAATGAGGAATTTGATACAAATGAAAGGCTTGCAACCATTTTGTGACTCATCCATGTTTAAAATAGAGACACAGAAATTACATTGGATCAAATTAACAAGCAGGCTTACAAACAACCAGAATGTTAGCAGATGTAAGGTATAAGTTAGTTTTTGAGACTTTTAATAAAAAAAAACAGTGCACTGCAGCAAGGTCTGTTATATTAATTGCAGTGTTTTTCCTAAACCCATATCCAATTATCCTATGAGGGTGAAGGTGTGATTGATGACAGAACTGGATTTTCTTTTTATAAAAGAAAATATAAATTCAAACCATAAAATAAGCAAGGCAAAATTGCTCTCAAGGAAGTATTTCTTAATTTGGGGCAAACATTCCTTAAGGATTTTGTCCTGCACCGTATTGTAAAGTCTTACCATTGAAGGAGCCAGCAAATGTCCAGGGAGATTGTTGGCAATTACTGTAAAGAGGGCGCTCTCTACAGACAGGTGAACTGTGGCTGCAGAAATTAGGCCACGAGACAAGACTGACGGGTACCAAAAGTGTGAGCAATGAAGCGACATTGTGCCAATTTACAGAGGCACGCGTCCACTATACAGTAACCCCACACTATGTTAGAATTTCAGGACTCAAAGTACAGGTTCAGATTGTTTCATGTGAAGGTTAAGACAGTACTCAAATGCCGCATGTGCAGTATGTTGGAACTGTTGGTCGACTCAATCATTCCTCCTTTCCATATGGTCTGTGAAGTGATCTCTTTTAAGTGCATCAACACGATCCAAAAAGAGGGACAAGAATCCACAGTACAAAACTCAATCTGAAGTTCAGCTAAAGCTATTATGAGGCCTATAATGTTACAAGTGGTGTACCAAAGCAACAAGCCTACATGTAATTATCAGAAAGCATCTCTATGTCACAGCTCAGAAGGGCAACACCGTCCAGGGGAACAAGATAATGAAAAAAATATGTGCTTAAAAGACTTTGGAAAAAGACAAATTAATTGGACTGACTCAGACTGCGGAAACCTGCTATTAGCTTTGGCTGCACTTTGGATAGCATAGTTCAGTAGTTGCCACTACTTCAAAAAATTGTGTTAGTCAAGTGGTTCTTTCAAAAGCATGAAACTATCCACTTGAATACTCTAAAAGCATCCAATTGGGTACTTCAATCTAACCATCTAATTCCCCATCCTGCTGTTCTAAACCTAAAATGTTTAACTCCATTTCCTTTTTTCTACACCAGGGACTCGTGCTGGCATTCTGCGGTGGCGCTAGAGCAGAGTATTGAGTTCATTCGGGACACGCTGGTGTCCAACGAAGAGGAGGAGAGCCAAGGCAGGTGTGCTGCAGAGGCAGGTAGTGTGCTGGTGCAGGGGAAGAAGCCCATAGTAGGCTTAATAGGACCAGGGTCCAGCTCTGTGGCCATCCAGGTGCAAAACCTCCTGCAGCTCTTCAACATCCCACAGATAGCTTACTCAGCCACTAGCATGGACCTCAGTGACAAGGTAAGACCACTTAAAGGTAGAGTCAGTGATTCTTGGAGAAGGCTTGTTGACAAAATCCCTTTTTGTTCAAATCAGTGATTATCTCCTCACGATATTCATACTGCTACCTGTCCGTACTATGTGTGTGTTGGAAGAAAATCCATTGTTAATACATAGCCTAGGCTCTGTAAACTGGTACGTAAAGAAAGGGTATGTTTACAAAGGAGGTCCACCATAGTACAGCAACAAACCCGTTTACAAAGCCATGGCTGTGTATTAGCACCATATTATTATTTGTTACAGTGCCCACACAGTATGGACAGGAGGCAGATCGTGAGGAGATATTCACTGATTTTGAAAGAAATTAAAATATTGACAACAAGCATTCTCCAGAATTACTTACTCCATCTTTAACCAAAAATAATTACATCAAAATTCTCAATATTTTTCAGTCTTTCTAGGCATTTACGATTTTCAGGTTGGATGAAAATCCACTTGATGTTGATAACAACTTCATGTTTGCTTTTAACTTCAAATGAATTGTTTTGCAGAATAAAAACAGAAATTTCATTTTGATGGATTACCTCAAGTAGGTTTCTCATATCGTAAATTAATTAATGGAAAACTGGTGTTTGGAGGCAAGGTCAAACACATGCAATAGTCTAAAGTACTATGCAGGAGTAGATCTGATTTGAAGTAAATTGTCTAAAAGTTGCTTAAACATTGTCCATACATTTTCATTTGTTTTACAAGGTTTACAAGGATTTATAAAAGGGGTTGTAGTAGACACGTGTGTAACAAATAAACATGCTGTCACATTAAAAACAGCAAATATACTGCCAGACTTGTCAACATGCAAATTCCTTTCAACAGAGCCTGTATAAATATTTCATGAGGGTGGTGCCGTCAGATATGCAACAGGCCAAAGCCATGGTGGACATCATCAAGAGATACAACTGGAGTTATGTGTCTGCAATACACACAGAGGGTAAGACTGTGTACGCACAGGCTTTACTGCTTCACATTTATTAAGTTTTTTTATGTCATCATTCTAACCTTTGTCTTTGTCTATCATCCTCATTTACACACGGGTTATGCAATTCAATAGTTCTACAGTCATTTGTAGCTATAGTTTGCATTTAGTATCTTCTTTTTTGACATTGGGTCAAAACTTGAAAAACACATTTATCTCTATCAATGCGGGCAGTATAGTAGTAGTAGTTTTTGAGTTTATTGAATTATTCTCCATTTATTATTATTCTTCAGTTTATCATTTTGAGTGCAAATGGCCTCCTGCTGCAAGCACACTGAAGCCAAAATAAGCCTGCAGAGAACTAAACAAGGCAAACATTATGTGCACAATTTACAAGCTTTTCATGTGTCTAAGAACTTGTTTATAACAGACTCTGTTTAGGGGTTTTTAATCTTCATAAATTGTTAGAAATATATTGCTCAACATTGGTAGTCCAACACTTCATTTATAATATCACATAAATGAAGGTGTGTGTTGCTTGTTGCTCTGCATTTCAGTTGCATGACACTAAGGTTTATGATCCAGTAAATGATGTCAACTTTCCCATATGTACAGCTAAGAAGCACACACAATTGCTTTTAAAAAGTTTATTCACATATATTCACATATAGTTCTTTAAATGACACAAATACACCCGGGTACAAAGATGCGAACAACTGAATTTCCTTTTGCCTATAACTGCAAACAACAAACTAAATGGTCTCTACAGTGTTGGCCGCATGGATGGAAAAAAGGCCTATTGTAGAATTAGAATGGGGATGTAGGAAATATTAAAGAAGGAATTAGGTATGAAGCCAACAGCAATGGCAGCATCATGAACAACAGAGAGTTGAATCAAGGGGAAAATGAAATACTATGTTACCACTCAATGTGTGAGTAAAAGTTCCTCGTAGTAAAACAGCGGGTGCCTTAAACAGTGTCCTGCCCAGAGTGACAGTACACTTGCACAGCAGCAGAAAGTAGGTGACCTAATTTCCAGCAAAAACAGGGAAATCTCACCCCATTCAGTTCACATTGTAACAGGGGCAAAATCACCAGATTCTCAAGCACTGTGTTAGTGTAACATCAGTCTACACTGCATATGAAGAATTTTCTGAAAGTATGAACTTTTTGCTTTGTTGGCTGGACCAGCATTTCCCTGAGCAGTAATTGCGTGTATGTGAACACCATTCCGCCCTCTGTAGGTAATTACGGCGAGAGTGGTATGGAGGCCTTTAAAGACATGGCAGCAATGGAGGGGATCTGCATCGCCCACTCTGATAAGATATACAGCAACGCAGGGGAGAAGGGCTTTGACAAGCTGTTGCAGAAGCTAAGAGGCCACCTGCCCAAAGCAAGAGTGGTGGCGTGCTTCTGCGAGGGAATGACCGTCCGAGGCATCCTGATGGCCATGAGACGACAAGGCCTTGTAGGAGAATTCCTGTTGGTTGGAAGGTGAGTGGCGGTTTTCACTTTGTAGAATAAATGAATGCATTTCTCCCTCAATGAGCTTCTTGCTTTTACTGCAGGCTAAGGGAATTGGCTGAAATATTTGTGCTTAAGGATTCATTAGTGTTGTTCATTCGTTTTACAGTCCAGACTTCATTCAGATGTCCAGCATCATCAGACAGGACGTGTTTGTTGACATTGCCATCTTTGTCCTCTCATCTCCATCTGTTTTCTTATCTTCATCGCACCCATCAATTTCATGATGGTGTCAGACACTGAAGGTATTTGTAATGTTTTTCATTTATTTAATGTACAGTATATATATTCATAATAAACTGTATAGACATGTCAATAACACTGATATTTATTTATCTTAAATACAATTTTCTTGACAACACGTTTACATTCATGCCCCAGAAGTTGTGAAATGAATAGATAGAGCAGTGATGATTTGTTCAATACGATTCAATATTTCCGAACCCATCTTTATGTAACATGCAAAGGTGTTCATGCATAAAAAAAGACATTTATAAAATGTCTGTTTGGGGAAAAAATCAAAGGAAGTTGCACAATAATGTAAGTAAAAAAACAATCAATTGAAAAAACAAGTGGGAAAGAGGGGGTTGAACTAGAAGGAGGTTTCACTCGCTCCAAGAATAACGTTTTATTTTAAGGTTTAGCTCTCTGGCTGAGTCTCGTTCCTGCTGCTCTATAAATGCCTTTCCTCATTAGGAGCCACATATGTAGGCTGTCGCTCAAATCTGATGGCAGGAAACATAAAATAACCTTGAACTACATTTTGAAAAACACTGTGCTGCACAATCATTACGACCACGCAGTTGTGGTGTTGTCATCTGCTCATTATCAAAGCTTTTTGTGAATTTATTACAGTTAGACTTTGTCTCGGTTTTTCTGTTGCCGTTTTCAGGGAATTTTGATTTTGAGATGCACATGCATCAGTGCGTTCGAATAAGAGCATGCACATATTTATGTACGTGTCCTAGCATTCCGTCCTATAAAGTTTTTGACGCCGCTTTGTTGGCTGTATCATCTTTCTTCTGACAGTATTTTAGTTTGGTACGTGTACAAACCATGAAATTCAAGAATGTGTCACTGATTTGTGTATGTACATGAATTCAGACATAAAGAAAAACACTGAAGGAGCCGAAGATTTTTGTTTGTTCAATAAGTTCTGTGTGTTTTTAGTCCAAGCTGTCATGTACACATGAGGTTAAGAGTCTCAGTAACCTATTAAACGACAGATATCAGATTATGATGTTTATGTTTGCTTTTAGTCCTATTTGCACAAATGCATGAAGTTGTATGTGCTAGCAGGGCTAGTTGAATATATGGGCACAGCAACACAGCAACCAAGCCTGCTTAGATCCAGGGAGAGTTGTTTCCCTCGGTTCCATTCTGGCAGCTGTTTCACCTTTTTTTTGAATTCATATCTTGTTTAGTTTAATTAACAACATGGACACCTTTCTAGCCAAGTTTGCAACGCTAAAGAGTTTTAATGGCTACTCAGAAAAGATCCGCCTGGAAAGTTTACTAGTATTGTTTTTGTATGAAAAAGTGTATTATGTGTGTGTGTGAAAGTGTGAAAGTGTGTGTGTGTGTGAGAAGTGTGTGTGTGTGTGTGTGTGTGTGTGTGTGTGTGTGTGTGTGTGTGTGTGTGTGTGTGTGTGCCTTCAGGCTTGTAGGTGGTGTAGCAACGCGCTGCATACAGCATATTGCCCTCCCAGGTCGATGTGTGGGTTTCAGAGCTCTCGCTCAAGAGTGATTCAAACTATCCAGAGTCAAAGCCCTCCATGCTTTTCATATCCATTTCTGTGTTTTTTCTATACCAGTGTATGATTTATGCGCTTGCTTCTATAAGGATGTGTTATGATCTCCTACCTCACCCAGAGAACTGGGCATACATTTTTTTTTAAACGCCCACACTACTGTAAAGTTTATCAAAAATTACTTATTTTGCTATTTTTGTCGGTTAGAAAGAAATGAGTGCACTTCTTTGCGCCAGTGAAGTGTGGGTCTCTACATGTATGCACATGTGTGGAGGTGTTGTCAACCTTCCCTTTTTGTTGATTGTAGACAAGTGTCCAGAGGGAGCGGTATTAATAGACGTAGAAACCTTTAAAAAAAACTGCTCACTGATGAAATAGCAAGAGTCAAAGCCCACAAGCATGTTGAATAAATGTGTCTGCAGTCTGGTGGTATTTGTCTGGTGTCTAAAGATGATTGAGCATTAGGCTTTTTTGTAGTTAGAGTCAGAAGGTGTGGTGCTAAATGGCCTTTCTGAACAATGAATATGCATTTCCAATTACCAAATTAATTCTCTGAATTTGTCGGAATGAGCCACAAGAACAGGGTATTTCTGCAAAGCTAGGTGTGTACTGTATCTGCAAATACAAGTAACAAGTAACAAGTGAATCAATATGCTCATCATTACAAGTGTGTCTCAATGTTAATCACAGATAATGAGCCTGAAGAGATCAAAATAACTAGACGCAGACTTTGCAAACAAAGTTACATGACCATGGAAGCAATAAGCCTACATACTAAACGAAGCATACAACACAATGACAGTATTTTGAAATAAGACTTAACAGGCCTCTCCCCAAGCACCATCAACCATTAATTAATCACTGGGGGGTTTATTATAAGTTATCTTAAACATGAACATGATAAAAAAAATATAAATAATAACTTCACACTTTTTTTTGCCTCGGATAGTGGGCAGAATGTTCTATTTTCTTTAATTAGTGTATCTTGTGTTGGCGTATCTGATTTACCGTTATACATATTTTAATCTTTGTAACTTTCTGCCGAGCATTCATTAGGTTTTTTTCGTGAGGCACCACTTGTCTCCTTGAGGATGTTCTTGACAACTTGAATAACTTAATTTAATTTAATTTAATTTAATTTAATTTAATTTAATTTAATTTAATTTAATTTAATTTAATTTAATTTAATTTAATTTAATTTAATTTAATTTTATTTTATTTTATTTTATTGGGTGTTATTTTTCTTAATAATACTATTTTAAACTACAAACAGTCATCGCTTTTACCATTCTTTATTTAGCTAAAACCTCGATTTCTGAAATAATTTCCCTCAAAGTACATTTTACTTTAAGTTTTATTGGGACGGATCCTTTATCTTGCTCCCTTTCTCCTGTCCAGTGATGGCTGGGCAGACAGGTACGATGTGACTGATTCCTACCAGAAGGAGGCAGCTGGTGGAATCACCATAAAACTAAAGTCGGCCTATGTGACCTGGTTCGACAATTATTACCTGAACTTGAAGCCTGATGCAAACCTGAGGAACCCCTGGTTCCCCGAGTTCTGGCAGCATCGCTTCCAGTGCAAGTTGAAGGGACATCTGCAGGAGAGCAGCAAGTACAACCGCACCTGCACCTGTTAGTACCTCTCAGAGATCATGCTCCACAAACCTCTTCATGCACTTTCAAATCGCCAGCTAGTTTGCATTAACATCCTGAAAGTTTCCACATCGATTCATATTGCTGTGCTTTGGGTTTCTCCTAATTAGCAATTTTCTGTTCTCTACAGGGAAAGAGTCTCTGCGCCATCAGTATGCACAGGACACCAAGATGGGCTTTGTCATAAATGCCATCTATTCCATGGCTTACGGCCTGCACGCCATGCAGCAAACCCTCTGTCCAGGATACAAGGTGCAGTAATGAGTACAGTGTATGCATCATTTGTATGATTTCACATTGGGCTTGGCAACATTGACAGTGTTTCATGATCATCCCTTTGCTTCTAGGGTCTGTGTGACGACATGAGGCCCATTGATGGTCGCAAGCTGCTGGAGTTCCTGATGAAAACCAACTTCACTGGCGTCTCTGGGGAGACCATCCTCTTTGACCAGAACGGAGATTCACCTGGCAGGTAGAGGATTATGATGACGGAGAAGATAGGAGGGGAAATGAAACACGTTTAATGTATGCATATTTGCTGTTTCATGCAGACAGTATATGTTCCTCAGGTACGAAATCATGAACTTCAAGGAGATAGGCGAGGATGAGTATGCTTACATCCATGTGGGAAGCTGGGATCAGGGCGGCCTACTGATGAACGACGAGGAAATCTGGAGCAACAACAGTGACGTCATCCAGTCAGTATGCTCTGAGCCCTGCCAGAAGGCACAGATTAAGGTACGCACCACTCCAACTCACAAGGTTTTGGCAACTTTACCTAGCCTTTTATTTGCTTGCATGCATGAAGTAAAGCATACAATATATTAACTTCATCAGGCATGAATTGAATAATGTCACATAGTCCACATAATTGTCTTTAAGCTTTTGCTAGTATTGGCTGCTGTGTGTGTTATGGTAATCTCAAACAAAAATACATGGTTTCATAAATTCATGCTTCACCATTGACCAGAGAACATATTTAGTTTCACTGTGGAAAACCGTCAAGCAAGACAAATACAGCGGCCTTGACTTGTTCCAACACCTTTACAATTAGAACTTGGTCCAATCCAATCCTCAAGTTTAGCCCACCTAGGACTGGGAAAAGCTCTTTGTTTCCAGCTTTTAATCATGTCCCATCTGGGCTTCTGTAGCTCCCTCCAGCCCATCCAAATCATGGAGAGCGCTGCAGTCTGCCTCCTCTTTATCATCCCAAGAGTCTCCAACATTAAACCCTTCCTACACACTCTACACACTGACTCTCGGTAATGTGGCAGCTTGTAGAAGATTCAAAACTCCAATCGCATGTACAGTATAAGGTTTCGAGGAGATCTGTTTTAAGGAGGCCTTAGTAGCCCAGGTCCCTGTGGATGCTGACCTTGACAACAGACATTCCTTAGACTTTGAGAGGAACAATTACATTTTAAGACAGAACTTTCTGAAAGTGAGGACATTAACCACTGACCCACCATACGCCCACTGTGCCTTCACTCTCCTCAGCTTATGTTTTATTATATCTCCACACTGATGTGCTGCCTAGGCAAAGAGAACATTTTTAAAATAATGAGGCTCAAAGATATTATATAAATCTTTCTTTTTTTTCTTCTTCTGATCCCCTGAAAAAAGAAAATCCTTATATCACTTACAGGGCAGTCAGAGTTTAAGATTAGCTACAGAAAGGTACCTTTGGAGATTTGAGACCTTTCCACCCTTTCCTACTGGTGTGTGTGTGTGTGTGTGTGTGTGTGTGTGTGTGTGTGTGTGTGTGTGTGTGTGTGTGTGTGTGTGTGTGTGTGTGTGTGTGTCTCCAGGTGATCCGTAAGGGAGAGGTAAGCTGCTGTTGGACTTGCACTCCCTGCAAAGACAATGAGTTTGTGTTTGATGAGTACACTTGTCGAGCCTGCGTCCTTGGTTCCTGGCCTACGGATGACCTCACTGGTAAAAACACACTATGTTGTTTATGTGGCTGTTACTTACAAATGCAAGAAGTCGGAAAAGCCTTGAATCTGGGTCACACACTCCGAATCTGTGTCACACACTCAGTGTGCATCCAAAATCCCCTCACATCTTAACGTACCACAAACACAAACTGCCAACACTGAATTAAGACTCATTTGCTACTGCACAGAAATACACATCTACTGTTGACACACCAAGATACTTTAGATCCTTGCCAGTATAAAGGATTTGGCTGTAGTCAGATTTCTGAATTCCAAAGTCTGTGAAAACACTTCCCCTGCCTGTTTGTAAACACTCATTGTCTCCCAGAACATTTTCAAATTCTTTGTAGTTTGAAAAACAAACAAACACATACATTTAAAAAAAAAATCATACATCTCTAATGACACCACTCTATCTTAAGACTGAAGTTTTTAGACATAACAACATGCATTATTAGCCTGGCACCGCCCGCCTACATATATCCGCTCAATTTTCAATTCCCTTCAGTAGTCAGTCTGGGTCCGTGGTATATTCGCAGGTTTTCTGCCGGTCCAATCAGCGAACAGAGGGAGTGGCTGAGAACAATGACGTTGAGGTTGTGCGCCAGTTTCAGTTGTAGTCAGACGCCGGTGCATGGCATACGTCACGACCAAATGTTATGCGATTGGTTATGGCAGATCCAGAGTGGCACTGGGTAGATCCAATAGTTTTAAACTTCAACTTACACCCACCTTCAAGTGAGTTAACGTTTGTCAATTGAGCGATTCCAGACCCTTTGTACAAATGAAATGAAGTACTATGGTCTGGTGGGACCAGGCTAATGCATTATTGCTGCCCCGAGTAAATAGTGCAGTATGAGTGAATTTCATCAAGCTATGAGGCGGCTACATATAAACACATGAATAGTTGCTTAATGTAAATTGACTGTATTAAAATAGTGCTTTTTCTCAGAAGCCTCAGACTCAAAGCTCTAACATGCAGTAAGTAAGAGGTGGATTTCGCCATGACGGCTGCTCTACCCCCCTAGCCGCTCTAGAAACACATATCTTTTCACTATCCCTCTTGCAGAACAAACCTAAATTGCCCAATTTGCTAACGATTCTGTTTTTTATCCCTCAGGTTGTGAACCAATCCAAGTGCAGTTTGTGCTTTGGGGGGATCCAGAGCCCATTGCTGCAGTGGTCTTCGCCTGTCTGGGCCTGCTGGCTACACTTTTTGTTACTTCTGTCTTCATCAAGTAATTATTATTGCCTACAGGTGTTACTAATATGTGTACCCTTTGGGAATTTTTAATACTTTTGTACAGATAACTATACATTTGTGATGCTTGTTGACACTGGAACAAAGAAAATATATTTCAGTTTGGGTGAATAACCCAACAGTCTGTGTTTTAAAATATACTGTATACAGTTATACAGTTGTCTTGAGCATGTACTGTAGAGTTTTGTTCAATCAAATTGACAGTAGATACAAAATATAAATATATTTCAATATGAAGATAAAAACATTTTTAAATAGCAATACTCTACAATAAACCAAATATGTGTGGTCTCTCTGTAGATTTTGGGACACCCCTGTGGTCAAATCATCCAGCCGCGAACTCTGCTACATCATCCTGGCTGGAATATGTATTGGCTACCTGTGCACCTTCACACTTATCGCCAAGCCCCACATAGTCTACTGCTACCTCCAACGGCTGGGAATCGGCCTGTCACCTGCCATGAGCTACTCTGCTCTGGTCACTAAGGTACTCTATTTTTCAGTTTTCTTTGTGGCCAGGAAGGTAGAGAAAAAATATGAACAGTTTCACTCACTTGGGTTAGTGTCATTGTACACTTCATGTCACACTTTGAGAGTTAAAGTTCCTGTATATCCATCATCAACTTTATTTGATATTTGACTTTTCTATTGAAGTTGTTGTCACAGTAACACTGCACATGTACTGTCTATATTGGAGCTTTTGGAAGAGGAGAGACCTGCCAATGATGCTGCAGACTGACACACATAGACGTTACTGTTTATTATGCCAGACATGCTTGGTAGACATGTTGCATATGAGACTAAATTACTGAAGACACATGTTTTTTCTTCTTCTTTTTCTTTTTGCAATGTGGGATCACCTCTGAGTGCATGATCATTTTCCTGAGAATAAATCAGTACTGACATATCCAGGCTATTTTTATGTCTGTACCTTTCACCCTTTTACAACAACATTGATCAGTCAACTCGTCTACTATCATAGTCCAATGTTTTTTGAGCATTTTAACATAAATAGAAGGGCATCCAAGGATAAGGGCAAGTTAAAAAAAGAGCTACCTACAGAAATTGGATGATGGCCAATTGTAAGGGGGGTATGCTACAAGTTCAGAGTTCTGTGTGTGGGCTGGCGTTGATGTTTAAGATCTGGCAACCGAAAAGGAGATTATAGGTATGAATCAGTGCATTACATTCTCCACAGTGGATGTAAGTGAAACCTGCTCAACCATTTGATCTATTTTTGATCCAGACCAACCGTATAGCACGCATCCTGGCAGGAAGCAAGAAGAAGATCTGCACCAAGAAACCACGCTTCATGTCCGCCTGCGCACAATTGGTCATCGCCTTCCTACTCATATTCCTGCAGCTGGGGATTATTGTGGCCCTTCTTATCATAGAGCCACCGCAGGTATGTGTGTCTGTGTGTGTGTGTGTGTGTGTGTGTTGTAAATATGTAAATATAAAATGTTTCATAAAATTAGAGTGACCTCTGCCTTTCTTCTCCTCTAAGGTGATCTATGATTACCCCAGTATCCGTGAGGTACACTTGATCTGCAATCTAACAACTCTAGGGGTGGTGGCCCCTCTGGGTTACAATGGCCTGCTAATCCTCAGCTGCACCTTCTATGCCTTCAAGGTACTTTAGCACAACCATAGTTAATACTATTCTGCCCTATTGTACTTATATTTTTTCTGTCTTTGTACTTCTGTCTCCTTCTGATTCAATTTGCACTGCTTTAGAAAAAAACATTTTCCCTATTTTTCTCCCCAACAGACTCGTAATGTTCCGGCTAATTTTAATGAGGCCAAGTATATTGCCTTCACCATGTACACTACCTGTATCATCTGGCTGGCCTTTGTCCCTATTTACTTTGGCTCCAACTACAAGATCATAACCATGTGCTTTAGTGTCAGCCTCAGTGCCACAGTTGCTCTCTGCTGCATGTTTGTCCCAAAGGTAAGAAACGGAAATGTTCACACCAATAGAGTTACAATAAAAAACACACACTTGTTTGTGTGAAGAAGAATGTTTTATCGTTTTAGGTGTTTTTTTCTGTTTTTTCTCCCCTAAATCTTAATGCCAATTGTTCATTTGTGTACATTTTCATGGGAAGGTTTACATCATGCTTGCCAAGCCTGAAAAAAATGTCCGGAGTGCTTTCACCACATCCACAACGGTGCGCATGCACGTGAATGATGGCAAGAAAGCGGCCCAATCTGCCAAACCCTCCAGCAGCATGGCCAACTTCTTTCGACGTGGTGGCTCAGCACAGGACAACATCAGGTATGTGGGAGGAATTAGGCTATACATATATGTATGTCCAAGTTGCATAAAGATAGTTCATTATATTATATTATATTACATTATATTATATTATATTATATTATATTATATTATATTATATTATATTATATTATATTATATTATATTATATTATATTATATTATTTTATTTTATTTTATTTTATATTATATTATATTATATTATATTATATTATATTATATTATATTATATTATATGCTTTATATACTGTATTTCAAATTATATTTATACTGCACACATGTTAATAATAACATTGGTCTCTGCAACCGATTGGATGATCAATAATATATTACATATTTAATTTGTAACACAATAATGTCTTATTTTGGCATATTCTTTGGCCTCATTTATTTCTGTTTTTAAGAGCAGGTTAATAATTAAACTACCAGCACAATCATGGTTTGCATTGCAACCACCCTGCATTGTACCTTAGCTAATGACTTTATTGGGAATGGTGTTGGGTACAAAAGGATTTATTCCAGCAAGAACATGAAGCTTCAGTGCAAGTAGCAACATGACAGACATAGCACAGTTTACAGTAATAGCCAAGAAACTACCTGCCTGCCTCAAATATTAGGCAATTATGACTCCTCTTCAAGCTTTAGTTGTTTCTGTCCATAAGTCGATGCATAGATGAAGACTGCTGAGATATTTCAAAGAATCCACCACAACAGGCTGGGGTATGCCAAGAAAAAAAATGCTCCCTTAGCTGAGAAAGACTACCTCATTTGGGTTAAACACTCCCAGAGGTGCCCCACTGCCTTTAAGGATTTCTCTTTCTAGGGAAGATAAAAGAAAATTGAATGAGATGTGAAATTACACAGGAAGTGAATGATAAAATGGGGGATGGTAGAAAATACTGACAAGAAGAAGTAGAACATGAACCTAGTTTTTTTTCCCTCAATGTCATCCTATTGAATTGATTATAAAAAGCATGTAATACACACTGTAATGTAGTGTTATATACAATACACGTAGTACTACACTTTATTACAACGGATCTGTCATATTCATTATGACCTTTTAACTAAGGTGTGACCAAACGTTATGTCTTATCATTCATTTGTTTCGCAGTTCCAATGGGAAATCGGTGACATGGTCGCAGAATGAGCGCGGCCAACAACACAGACCAAACCTCTGGAAGAGGATGTCATTCCATGTCAAGAAAAAGGACACGGTGGAGGTGAACCAGACGGCCATCATCAAGCCCTTCTCTAAAGGGGGGGACGGAGACACACCCGCCGACACCTGTGTGAACGAGCATTACCGAGATCCCCCCCAGGTGTCCCCGCCGCCTCTGCCCACCATCAGCCAGCAGCACACAGCAGCCAAGGCAGGGGGTGCGGAGGGTAGAGAGGAGGCACAACAAGCCTTACCCACACGTGTACCATCAGAGCCCCCGGCCGGGGTCCGACTAAGAGGCGGGGACAACGGTGTGGTGGACTTGGGTGACATCAGCGTGATAGGGGTGGGCGACATCGGCATGGGTATGGGGTCGATTGGCGGCCATCCTCAGGGGGGCGCCACCACCACCATCATGGACCAGATCAGCTGCGTGGTTAACCGCTTCACCGCCAACATCAGTGAGCTGAATACTATGATGCTGCCGGGAGGAGTCACCCCAGGCGGCGGCGGCGGCGGCAGCCCTACATCCACCACAGACGCAGACACAGATCCGGGCCAAACTCAATTCCCCAATTCAAGGAGCAGACAGAGCCCAGCCCCCTCCTCCGCGGTCACCACATGCGCTGAAGTGGCGGCCGTCGCCAGTCTCTGCTGTGAGAATCGGCCGGCAGCAGCAGGTAAGGTGTACGAACACCTGGCTGTGAACAGCAGGAGAGCCAAGTGTATGGAGGAGCTGGTGGCACTGACGCCGCCCTCCCCGTTCAGGGACTCATCTCTGAGCTCCGACGGCAGCTCCCCCCCCTCACCGGACTCTGAGGCCGAATACGACCAGCTGCTGCTCAAACACTACAGCCAGAGCTCCTCCTCTCTCTAAACATGCGCTCTCTCTCTCTCTGTATTCCTTTTTCCTCCTTGTTTATCTTCTTTTTTTGGAGTAGTTAAAAACACAAAATGACTCTTGGATGCCTTTCTACATGTGGAAATATTTTTAATGTTTAAGCAGTTTTTCAAATATATATATATTTTTTCCGATTGGATTGGATGTACACACATGCCTCAAAAAAAGAAAAGGAAAATACAGCAAATTCAGCTGAGCAATTGACGGTGCTTCATCTACAAAATGAAACAAATACAGGCATTTTTGTAGACTTAGTTTTAAGCTTTTCGGGCAATAGGCTACTTTACAATAAGGGTCCATTCATTAACTGTTAATTGTTACTTAGTTAATGCTTACTACTTTTCTGGTCTTAATTTCTTGTTAAAAACTGCTACAGAGCAACATGACACGAATCACATCACAAAAAACCATGTAGATTTTCGGGACACTCTTCCTCTCACCCTAGCGAGCACAGCAGTCTGCTCCACACACTGCTTTGAGCTTCTCCCCCCCCCCCCCCCGCCCTCCTGCAAACCCCACTCCGTTGTGATTGGTTACCTTCCTTCCGGAACATTTCCAGCAGCGCGCGGGGAGATTTCTGAGAGCGGGAAGGTGGGGGCATGGCTGGAGCTTGCCTGAGCAGCATTACCATACATGGAAACATCCGGGAACGTGACGACACGATACCCGGAAATTTGAACAAGTGAATTCTCGACCGGCTGCCCTAGTGTTTAGTGCTCTGCATAACCACCCCAGACGGTAAGCAGGGAATACGTCTAAATGCATGTACGTAATTATTTGATACGCTAGTATGGTTAAACATGACTATAAATCATTATAACAACGTTTATAGGTCATAAAAGTCGAAAAGTATCATAGGTCCTCTTTAATAAGCATTCACTACCTTTATTGTAAAGTGTTACCACTTTTGGAAAAACAAAGAAATACTAATAAGCTGAGAGAACAAACGTAAAATCGATCCAATTCAATTACAAGTTTATTTCATTATGGAACCGTTTTCAATAAAAAATGGGGGAAATTGACCAAATATTTATGTTCAGTGATTCTTTGGAACTAAAAATCCCATTTACTTTGTTTGGTAAGATTTTAGAAGAGCAAAGATTTTTTTTTTTCATTTGGTCATACATACATAAACTTAACATAATCTCAGTTCCTGTATGTTTGGTGTTTTTGCTGACAAATGACCCTGTTTGATAATTGGAGAGCGAGGGGGATGCAGACTCTATCAACAGCATAGCTACATGTCTCCAGAAGAAAGAAAACTCAAATGATTTAGCCAGAAATTAAAAGGTCAAAGGTTTTTTTTCACCACATCAGGGAGCATCCCCATGCTAAAGTAGGAATTGAACAGATGCTGCATAATGTAAATCAAGAGTGGTTGTTTCGATGTGTCTGAATGACCTTCCCTCTTCTGGAAAAACATTTACAGGAGGTCTTAATGGGCACAGGCAGCATAATCGGTTGTCTGACCCACAAAGAGATTATGGACTACTTGGATGTAATATTTAATTCTTTTTTTCTAGATGTGACTTAGTTGACTTAGTGACTGAGTTATCATTTTCACAGGGACCAAAATGATCATGTGTCTGAAACCAAAATACCTTCTGACTTCAACTCCGACCTGCCGAATGTGCGCCGCCGGCTCAAAATGTTTTCCAGTTTGCATGATGTCAAAGATATGTTTGCACTCTTCAATTTAAACTTGTAATTGAATACTTTTTAACATGTATCGTATTAATACAATTAAGGTGAATAGATACAGTAGCAAAGTTATGATACCATTAGTGATATGTATGTGTTTTCAAGGTTAGTTTAAGGAGCAGGGAAAGCAATCTGAAAGTGTGCCCGTTTTTTTTAAGACAAATATTGCAAAACAGCTTGTTTGCAGACTGGCTTTTTAACTACACATGTGCCAATGTCTCCTTGCAGTATACCACCTTGCCCATATAGATTATAATCTTGTAGACATTTCAAGCATTTGTTTTTTTAAATATTTGAATGACATTTTGATTATGCTATTTCCTATGCTTGGAACATATTTGATGAATATTTGATTTGTATGTATTCATTTGTTTTTGTCTTCATATTGGCCTCTGGGGATGTAGATACATGCCAGTACAGATAGCAGATGTAACTGAGGAAGTTAATATGGGAGTTAGCTTGAGTTTGTTTATCAGATATGTTGTGCTTTATTTTTTAGTCTGGTTTCATTCTTACTTTTGCTGTATGTTTACACAGGAATGAGCAGTTTTTAAACTGGTTTTCAATGTAAAAAAAAAAACACATAGACAACTGCCATATGCATGCAGGTGTGTGCCATGTTACATTTTGCAGGTGCATACTACGCTTTATGTGAATAATTCATGCCTTTATCTACAGAAGACATTTTGTCTTGGTCTTATCTCTTCATCTGCCTTTCAGACATAAATCATTTTACTATTTAGACTTGTGCTGCATTAAAGGTTTTCATCGAAAATGCAGTGCCATTCTTCCCAGTTGTTTGTTATTAATTGTAAATTCTTCTTATTTACATTCTACAAATATTTCATCCACATAATGCTAAATCACAATTATAGGAATGAGTTAAACTTACAAAAATCAAATTTAAAAAGTACAAATATAGTAAAATTTAATTTTCTCTTTTCATCAGACCTAAAAATCAAAAGTTTCAAGCTAAATGTTTATCAGGGTTCCAGGAGTCATGTTTCCTCTTGGAAATCGTGTGCTGTGTTAATTTAACACTTTCTAAGCTGATTTTACTCATGAACCTTTTTCTAAATAAGAAGATAACTGTGTCAAAGCGCCTTGCGATAATGAATAAAACCCGGAAACAGGGTTTCTAGGGCACTCTTTATTAAATAACACGTCATATTTCCTATTCTGTAAATAGTAGAGCAAAGTTGATGAGTGGAATTAATATTTTGGCGGGCAAAGTTTATTCATAGTCAGAGTGTAATAGGTTTGATGAGCCCATGAGAGAGCAAGACCTCAATGGACCTACTCATTGTTTATCCTTGAAAATCTGATGGTGTGATGCATGCTGTTATATTATCAGCTTCTTGCTGGCATTTGATTATTCTCTCTCACTCCTACAGACCTGAACTGTACTACTTTAAATTCACACATTGCAAACTAACTAACACAAGCCACATCTCTATCTATTGTATGAGGCTGTTTTGTTTTCAGGAACATACAGTATGTTTAACCGAGCCTTGTCTCTTTTCACACTTGGCATAAATGCATGTGTTATTAAAGGCAACCGAAAACAACCTTCATCTATTATTATTATTATTATTATTATTATTATTATTATTATTATTATTATTATTATTATTATTATTATTATTATTATTATTATTATTATTTATTTTCTATTATGTGTAGGGTACTGCTTTTTGTCCAGCAGTGGTGTGTAGACACTGTCAGATGCTCTCTGTGTGAAAGTACTAAACCTAAGCTCTCAAACCAAGTTGAGTCAAGTAGAGCTACATGTGCGGTGGAAAAGCGCCAATAAAGAGCCAGGTACTTTGATTAGAATAATTTGCTTATATCATATTAATATTTTATGGATCATAATCTGATTAACAACTGAATATGCATCCCGTTCACATTATGTCCCTGTCATGTCATAACATATAGCTAAATGTGTTGAAAATGTATAGGCTACTTGATAGAGATTTGTAAAGACCTGAAAATTACTTTTTTAAATGAGACATTTGTGTGCCACATTCCCTTTTTGGAATTAAGCAATTGAACGGCACACTTTCTTTTTACATTGTAAAAAAAAGAAACTGGACCTTAGGGTGTAGAGTAGGCCTATGTTCACATTGCTGTATCGTGCACAATTCATACAATGGAGCGACTGTTTCTCAGCGCGCAAAGGGTCAACGTCATGACAACAGTTTTAGCCTACATTTTGTACAGTACTAGGAGATAAAGCACACGAGACTTTCAAGAAGCGCCGTATCAGGAAACTACTGACTGCACAGCACCTATTCAGCAAACCGTGCGCAGGGTGACGAAGATAGGTCACAAGTTCCCAAGCACAGCCTCTGAGCAGATCACACATTATGCCCCCAGGGAGGGCGGTTCCTTAACCCATCCAAGGAGGGAGACACACACACACGGGATCAGGGTGGACGAAGCTTAAAACTCACACACTCACATCGAGACGAATCAAAAGTTGCTGAAAAGCTGCTGCCGCGTCTTAAGATCCTACTGGTGGAATGACCAATCATCACCCGTCCAACTCCAACGGCTGCGGCATGCAAAGCCCCCACACGGAGCACCTGTACAAGGTGCTGGTGATTGGAGACCTCGGGGTCGGTAAGACCTCCATCATCAGGCGCTACGTCCACCAGACCTTCTCCACCAACTACCGGGCCACCATCGGGGTGGACTTCGCGCTCAAGGTGCTGAACTGGGACTCTGAGACCGTCCGGCTTCAACTGTGGGACATCGCAGGTGAGTCGGTGAAGAGGTTGATTAGGTGTTATGGGTTTCATTTGCTTGGTGTATATAGGATCCTTAAATCATCTCCTGCTGTCAGTGACGCAACTGAAACCCAATGTTTAGGCTAAATCATCCGCAGGGTCCAAAACATGTCATTGATGAATGTTACTCATTTGTATTGCACACTATTTATTCAACTCAAACTTGAGTTATTCGCTGTTATAAATGCGTAAGAATCGTATCATTCCATTATTGAAAAAACTCTAAATGTTCTTTAGCAAGGCTGCCTGCTTGTCATAGTTCCTGAAAAGTCGATAGTTTGGGGAGATTAGATGCAATCTTCAAAATGACAGTGAATCATTACTGTTGTAAACTCACAGCTCAGAGATGCACAGTCACTGTGGAGAGCTGGTATCTAACACAGACAGCATTCTCTCTCTCTCTCTCTCTCTCTCTCTCTCTCTCTCTCTCTCACACACACACACACACACACACACACACACACACACACAAACTAATGGTTGCTCAGGGAAGACCAGCTTGCTGTCATTGAGTCACCCATTGAAGGTATGGTGCTGCATCATGTGATTACAACCATGTGAGGGAGATTTAAAGGTCAATTACATGAGTGTCATTACACTTAAACAAAACAAAAAAGAGATCATAGGTCACATCTGATTTAGCCTTGTCTACCTGCCTGAAGGATAGACTCACCACTGTCTCTGTGACTGAAAGTCTGGTTTGTTATAGTTTGTGAAGGGGTAAATTGTACAGGCTGTAGTTGGAAGTCATGCAAGGCTTCAAACTGCGCCATCAACACATTGAATGACAGTGTGTCAGATGAGGGTCCCTTGAGTGAGTGATGGAAATTGTTCATAGATTCTCTTGCACAAAAGGAGGAAGTTCTCAATTGCACGTCCTGTCAGATTTTCCATTTCCTCATACTCGCAGGGCAAACAGCAGCATTTTGTCCCTGTATCAGTATTTCTATCGAAAAGCACTTAAGGAGTCTGTGTATCTACCAACTCCTTAGGTACGAGAAGAAGCAACCCTCTCTATTTCTGTTTCGCCACATTTCTGAAAACCTGTGTCCAAAAACCCCAGTTAGATTTCTCTCCCCTTATCACGTCACACGATAAGAAGCCCTACCTTCACCTGTGATAAGCACACCCCCAGATACCCCTGAATCCAACTGGCAGAGTTAGATTCAAACCTGCAGTTCTTTCCAGGGGCATTGTTTTCATTTTGATGTGACCTTTTATATTTATCAGCAAAATGAACTTTTCTGCTGAGGGCATGGGGCATCATGCCCAACATGCAGGTCATCACACAGACACACTCAGCTTTGGAGCAACCAGTACTCACATTAGATAGCACAGCACAGGGGTGAATGTCTTGTTGACAGCTTCTCCAACATACTCCTAAATCATTTCATTTCATTTGCCTGCACACACACACAGGCATCCCTTCACAAACACATTTCACATGGTTATATTCACAGATATATTTTGTATGAACATGGTTGTATTCTTGGTCAAAGTACAGACTTAATTGAGGTAGGCCTATTACCAGAGGAACAAGCAGTTGCATTGACCATCTGCAAGTGCAACGTGACAGTAAGACCATAGGAATGTGCTGTTTCATGGGAATGCAGGTACTGCTAGCTGCGGTCCTAATGCCAGCTGCATCAGTTGTTTTGCTGCAAAACAATATAGGAAAACAATGAGTATCTGTTATTTAACTGATGGCTGGGAGCCTAGTATTGTCACACTGGTCAATGAAGCTTCCTCTGTGTTTTTTTAATTGTATTTATTTTTCGTCACAGGTCAGGAACGTTTTGGAAACATGACACGGGTGTACTACCGTGAAGCCATGGGAGCATTCATAGTGTTCGATGTGACACGGCACACCACCTTTGAGGCCGTCATCAAGTGGAAAGAGGACTTGGATTCCAAACTAATGCTGGCTGATGGACAGAGCATTGCCACTGTGCTGCTGGCTAACAAGTGTGACCAAGGCAGGGAGCTGACCAACAACGGCATCAAAATGGACCAGTTCTGCAAGGACCACGGCTTTGTGGGCTGGTTCGAGACCTCCGCTAAGGTGAGCCCAGAGTAAGCTTTAGGTTTGTCTTGTTTGCCAATCATCCGGATGTGTTGTCTTTAGTCCTGCCTGTCATGTGGCCTTAAAGGGTAACAAAATAGTGGGAGTCAGATGAGAACGATGATTCCACACATATTTTCCACAAAGATAAGTGGCTGTTGGTTATAGCTCCATAGACCTCATATAACCCCTCAGCAAAAATGCTAATTAGCATATTTCCCACAATGTTGAAGCATTGCTTTAATTATCGACATGACATGAAAGAAACAGATTGTAGGCCTTTGCAGTGAGTGGCTGACACACTCAACGGTGATCATCTCCCACTCAGGTCACTTCAGTCAGTGATAACACATCCCCACAGGGCCAACTGGAATTTCATATCCTCATGGAGAGTGGCTCTGCGAGATACATTTACAAAGCAGGTTCCGAACAAGTTATTGAAGGGGAAAAGTTTAAAGTATAATATTGTTCCTGCCTGCTGTTCAAAAACTCCATCATTCAGGCAGTTCGGCTCCCGATCAAAGAAGAGTCATTTAATCAATCATGTCCTTGAGTAAAATTAAGTCACATAAAAAACAATTCTTTTGTGTCTGGTTAAAAGAGACATGACACTGAAGCTTTATTACATTTTTTATTCATTGCATTATTGAAATGCAATGTTTTCTTATGACAGTGGGATGACATGGAAATAGACAATTCTGTATATTCCTGTGCAACACATTTTTCATCATGGTATGCTCAGTAGCACAGGGATGTTCATTCTTCACATATCCCGTGTTGACACTAGTGTGTGGCAGCAGCATACATGTGCTGCCAATCTTGTGACATCGAGCCTCAACATTCTGAAAGGTCAAAGGTTAGAAGGTGCAGATACAGTCACAAGTGTCAAGAGGTAGGCTATGCAAACAGTCTTCAAAAACATTTAAGTGCAGTCATGGTGTTGTTCAAACCAAGCGTTTGTGCATCACTATGAACTTTATAGGCCTGGCTGAGGCGGTTATTTAGAATAATCTAGAGTAAAATATTAAAATGAGTTTTTCTAAAGTCCCATCATATGTTTGCTTTTAATGTTTTTTCTCGGGGTTGTAGATATGTTAAGTCTCTTTTGTAATTGTCCTAGTGCAATAATAACAGTTTAAACAATTAGACAGGATATACAACCCAAAAAATTAAACTGTAAGAAAAAATTTAACTTTGCGAACCAAAAAAAAAAGACAAGTAAAAAAATTTAAAAAACTATTTGTATAGCATTTTTCAAAATAAAAGTGCTTTTACAGAGCAGATTATAAATGTATACCCAAAAGGAGGGAGACACACAGAGTAAAAACAGCAATACATTTATTACAACAACGTTCTTATAACCAGGAGAAAGTGTCTTCTTTTGAAATAACAAAATCTAAGTAAAACAAGAAGACATTCATTAAGTTTAGTTCTTAAGTGATAAAAGTGAGTTTTTAATTGAAATGTAAAAGAGGTCAGTCGAGTGCTGTTAGGATGGGAGTGATATGGTCCAGCCTTTTAGAATTTTTAAGGAGTCTAGCAGCAGAGTTTAGGATGAGTTGTAGATGGAAGATGGCTTCTCATGATTAAAACCCCTTGAATGTATAAGTATATCAAAACTGAGGTCAGAAGGATCAGACACCTGATCTCGAGCTGATGGCTTAACATCTCAAGGTCAGAGGTTAAGTGTGTCAAACTATCCAATAGAAGTGAAAACACAAAAAAAAATACAAAGAAAAACAGGGGAGAACAGTACCCACAGAGTTGTGATGGTTGTAAATGAGAATATTGTGCAGCGCTCATACCTAACTGCAGTTAATCTCTCCTTTAGGATAATCTCAACATTGTTGAAGCTGCAAACCTTCTGGTCAAGCACATCATGGCCACAGAGAATGACATCTTAAAATCTGTGATACCGGACACCATCTCACCTCAGCTTAACTCCAGCAGGCAGATGAGTTGCTCTGGCTGCTTCAAACAATGAAAGGAAGGAGCAATGGTGGGACCAAAAAATAATGACGACACAGTCGGACAAAGAAGGACAAGCACACCACCACGACCTTCCTTGGATATTCAAGTACCTACAAAACAGTTTGGCTTATTTGGCTCAAAGCAGAGTTGAAGATTTAGAGTTAGCTGCATGTTTTGTTCTCAGTGCCCAATTGCAGAGCTTATTAACTCAAATCACATGTGTTCAACTTGATTGTGTTGCTGTTCCTCCATTATTCACCTTCACCTCCACATTAACTTGGTGAAAAAAACAGAGTGGGAGACAGGCAGGCTTCCTTTACTGTTAGTCTGCAGTAGCCAAATAATGCAGTATTGACCACTTTTAGTGGATCCCAGAATATGCTATTGTGTATTAATGTGAATGATGTGAATGTATTGCCTTTTTTATTGTGATTTTTAATTTATTTCCAGTATCCTTTTGTGAATGTAATGCTGAATAATGTATTTTGTTTTTCTGCTTAAGCCTTATTTAATCAGGCAATTCAAGTAACAACACTTTTGTTTTTACAGCAACAACTTGGTCAAAGCAGGCAGCTGCAGTGAGTTGAACACTTAGGCAAACAGACATCTTGGAGCTCGCCTAGGCGACTATTGTCTTTTATGGCCAGTGGGTATTTTGGGCAGTTCAAGTTGACATGGTCAAAGGCTCCTCAAACATGTTTGTCTGCTAATGGATGGAAGCAGTTATCCGTCCGTGTTTTTGCTTTATTTTTTTCCTTCATCTTAAGGAAAATTGTCTTGATTATCTAAATGAAAACTAGGCATTCTTACGAGAGTACTTGCTAAAGCCGAAGCTCTCTGTATCCATGGTAACTAGATCATGTCTTTTTCTTTGGGTATCTTCTAATGTATGTGTGAGGCTATTTCTCGCTGCACCCGAAACCACACCGACATGAATGCACACGCACAAACACCCATAGGAACCCACGCTTTTCTTCCTCTCTCCATGTCCTTTTTTTTTTACCTTTTCTTTTTTCCTGTCCCACTTCACTCCATCCTCATTAATGTGGCCGCTCTCTGCGTCTCTCTTATACCTGCTTCTCTTTTCTATACTTTCTGGTCTGACACACAGCATGTACAGCACGTTATATAAACCCCACATGCTACACACCCACAGATGCAGCACTTTTATTGATCTTCCAACGAGTTGACACTGCTTGCATGTACGTGAAGTCGTTTTCCTCTTTCTGGACTTCTGTATTACTTCATAGTAGTGTCATAGTGAAAATGCTAAGGTAGTTGAGCTTACCATTGTCTTATTTATTACCGTAAGTTAAGAAATAGAATGTTTTTGACTATAAAAACTGAAGTTTATATATACAATTGCATACTGTGGTCTGTTGTCATTGACACAAATGCACAGTGAGGGTATAATGAAATATGTTTATTCCAGCAGTGTGTTTAAGCCCGATCACAGTGTCATTTTGTATTGGGCTATAGATAGACACATACCTATCAGACTTAAACAATTCCTTCTCCACACAATTACAATTTCACCGTTTTCATATGGCTCATCGTGCGGGGTGTGACATAACACACCATGTGATATCAGCAGGGTATCACACAATAGATTTTTTAAACTGATCTGAACTCACTTGAGCTTACACACACTCACATGCATTTGCCCACATCAACTCTAGGCACACACACATTTGCCTTTCTGCAAGACAATACATTGTGATCTTCTGTAAATTGTAATTTTAGTAAATAACAATTTAACCTTTAAACAATTTTACAGCCTCGTGATCACTGTAGTACTTTAGTAAAGCTTTGCAAATGTAGTGTAAGAGACAGTGACTGAGCCTCAGTTTTTATTAGTTTATACTGAGAAATGTGTGTGTGTGTGTGTGTGTGTGTGTGTGTGTGTGTGTGTGTGTGTGTGTGTGTGTGTGTGTGTGTGTCCGCAGGCTGATCTAAGACTCTCAGGTTCTCATTAGGAAGCCACATGACTGTTGGATTATTCCCTGCCTGAGGGATTAGATTTGGTCGTCTGCTTTTGGCTCACGTCAAGACATCACAGATCAACAGATCCAAAAAATGCTTTCTAACCACATAAATTCATCAGGCATCTAAAAGACATAAATACATGAAGCATGCGGTTTCAAGAGACGAGCTCACTCCTCACTGAAATGATGCTATTTATGTTGATTAAGAAATGTAACTACATTTTATAAAAGATGTCATTGAAAATAACTAATTTCATTTTGGAACTGAGTTCTCCAAGTTTTGGTCAGTCAACTCGTCCTATGACAACAGCTGGCACAGATCTATTCATTACTGAGATTATGAGCCCAACATATTGTGTTTGCTGTAGCTCTGCAAGAGAACCACCTACAGAAAACACCCACATATTCTCTCAGAAAGAAAAAGAGAGGAAGAGAGACGGGGAGAAGCAAATGGTAGGGGAAGTCAGATGAAATGGTAGAGGAGCGATGATTAAATCTTGCAGCAACACAAGGTTACAGAGGCAGCTCATTCAGACTGCATGCCGGTAAACAGAAGCAGACACAGCAAACAGATCACCACTTTTGAAATATTATTCGGACAGGAATCCCACATTTTACAACTAATAACATTATATCAGAACACATGCAGACATCTTAATCACATGCAGACCAACCAAGTGGTGTGTCAGGTTACATAATTCTTTAACAACAACTTAAGATCATAGAAAAAACAGTAGAAGTGATGTGATCCAGCGTCTTTAGCCCTGTTCTCACCTATCAGTTATTGGTCATGTGGTGCCATCTGTTGTCACATTACTGTAGTAACAGCACATGCATTTTTGAATATGTATAGATAAAAAAGTTGCAGTGTATCTAAAGGGTAATCAGCTCAACACTTTTTTTTAAGCAAACACACCTCAATTTGTCAATTTATGGGTAATGAAGGTGGACACTTAAAAATGAAGCTCACAGAAGTTGTAGTTACTATGTAACAACAGCAAGCATTCAGAATAGCTGACTGCACCTTTAATAAACTAAATGAAAGTAGCCAATCGACTCTGAAGAGCAATCAGAGCTAGAGTTGACTCTATCAACCAACCGACTAACACTAATGCTACACTTGCTGGGATTCTTGTCAGCATACAACTCCTAACACCTGGTCATCTACTGCACCCAGCAAGCAGTGGAGAGAATGGAACCTCCATTACACATAGTTATTAATTTCTTAACCTTTTTTAATCTGCTAACCTCTCCTATACTTACACTAACTGAATTTATATTGCCTAACAAAGGGAATCATCACCAGGGCTGACTCATACAGTCCCAAGATGCCTAATTTCTAAATAAGAATCACAGAGATAAAAACCGCATACGCACACACACACGCGCACATGCTGAATTGTTAAAGTGAGGTGCAGTCACTTGAGAGTAACTGGATTTGAAAACATAATTGCGGTGTGTGTGAACACTGAACGCATGCTTTCCCAAGGAAAACACCCTCCTCTATTAGGGTGGCTTTCTCATCCTTTAAGCCCTGGGACCTCAGCGACTTTTGGTTCCCACTAATGAGTGACCAAAATACTTTAGGCCAAGATGATCTCCCTTTATTTCTCTCTTTAGGGACAACAAGTGAAATGGAACACCATTACCGTGAATTACAGATCTTAGACGTTGTGTAAATCATCCGTGGAGTATAACAATGTGTTTTTGCACACATAAAGAAGAAAAATTGGGAGATGAAATAACAGCCTCTGCTAATTAAGTAAAATAGCTCCCCAGAGAGGGAAAGAAGAGGAGTGAAAACGGAAGACTGGAAAGAACGAGAAACTCAGAAAGTAAATTAAAAGTAACAATCAGGAAAAAGAGATGTTGGCGTAGATTCACAAGGGAGAAAGATGAAAGATCAATAATAAACCTGTCCAGGCTGAAAGACGAGTCCTGTGAAGACCCCATGAGCTCTGCTATATTCATCACTCAATCCCAACACTGACAGATGTTACATCACATTAACTTGTATGAGAGTTGTTCAATTACTCTGCATAATACTGCAATCATCTCGATAAGTAAACACAAACACACATTGTTTACTGTTTGGAGCATTTCTTTATGAAACTGTTTTAATGCTTATTAGTTCTGCTAGGAAAATGCAGGAATCAATTTGGACAGTGCCATAGATACATTCATTGCTTGGCAATAAAAGAACACAATACAAAAATCAATCTGTACAGGACGTACTACAAGTCTATCAACTGTACATGCAATGCCACTAGAGGGCAATAAGCACCTGCATTTTCATGCATTCCTGTGACTTTTTCGGCTTGGTAAAAAAACGAACATACCTTTGTCATTACGCCACACTGGTTGTGTAGATTTCCCTCAAACCCCTCTGTCCTCAAAAAAAAAAACCTAATTCACTTTTTACATTATTATTCATTTCACAGTTTATACAAATTCTTTTTTAAGAAAATGCTGCACTGTGGTGATTGTCGTGATTGAGAAGGAAATCCATAAATATATGCACATATAAAACAGTGGACCTTGATCATGAGGAATTGAGAAGTTGCAAAACGGGTTATCTGTAGAGAGTCCTGAATGTCATAGAGCTATACCACGTCACTGAATAAGCCGGGAGAAAAATGGGTGAAAGGTTATGGGTGAAAGTCAATAGAAAAAAGCTATAGAAAATGGGGACAGGAATGGAATGCACCACACAAATGGAAACAATTGCGCTGTTGATAGTAAAGGAGACACACTATATAAACATAAATCTGCCAGTACCTAATCCATCAATGAGTTATTGCTACATTGTTCTCTTGACTGTAATCCAGATAAGGGCTGTTAAAGATAGACAGGGTGTGGGTAACACATAGTATGTGTCCATCTAAGAGAAACAGAAATGTCCTATGGCTGCCACATTTCACGACAGACACACAACGTTGGACTCGTTCAAAGATTTTCCATACACAGTGTGAGCCGGCTTTTCACCTAAATGTGTATTCTGTTGATGTATAAAAGCTTTGCCAAGGTTCAGTTTCTTTAGACAGCACTTCAAACACATTAAGGTTCATTTACAAGGTCTCTTTGTGTGAGTCGAGGCAAATATGCGAGAGAAGTGTGAAACCCAAAAGAGCTGTGTCACTGTGGTTAGGCAACCACAGTGACAGCATGAATTATGACAGTCAGACATACCACCAGACGGTAAACATGAAACACTGTGTCAAGTGTATTTGTTGAGTCTTCTGGTTTTGTTGCAAGTTGATATTGTGTGTTGAAGGGAAACTCCAACACTGTCTGCAAGAGGTACTGTGTGCTGAATTCCCCTATTGACACATGAGAAACCTTACTGTATTAAACTGTATCAAACTGTTTTTTCTCACAAAGTATATACAGTATGTTCAGCATAAGGATAAGTGTTGTTATACTGAGGTAATCAAGCAGTGAAGCATTATTACTAATACAGTGACCATTGTTTCCTTTGATTCGTGACTAAAGTTGTGATTGTCTCTGTGCTGCAATTTAAACATTACAAACATGCACTATGGCAGTGTTGATTTTTGAGGGGGTACCTTTCCCTTTACTATAATAACCCATTTGCAAAAGTGAGAGCATTCACTACCTGAGGCCATCAAATACTTAATGTGTATGGTTAAGTCACAATTAATGGGTTTGGACACCTGGAATGCATTCCTGACCTCTCAATAAAAGTATTTTCTTTCCAAATTGAAACGGTAGCAGGAGTTAATTGAAACCTGTGCTGAAAGCTCTAATCACCACAGGTTTCATTCTTTAATGTGTTGTACTATTTGTACGAGTACAATGCATTTTACTTTTACTCGCTTCAGTGTCTGTGCTAATGTCCTTGTAGATGCTGTATAACAAGGGTGGGAATCGTTGGCTTGTCATAGCCTCGGGCTCCTCCTGCAGTATGTGTGGGTATGTGTGTGTCTAAAGCAAATGCTGACTCTCTCCTGTATTTCTAGTATCCCTGCCGGAGCTGCACGGCGCCTCCTCAGACGGCAAATACTTATCATTGCCCATCGAACAGGCCGAGAGCGAATCCCGAAGCTGGGGAGGCAAGCCAGGCTGTGAAAGGAGTGCGTCCATGTGTGGGAATAAAGGAGACAGAGGGCAGTCTGGGCCGGTGTATTTGGCTAACACCTGGAGCTGCTCTGGCTGTAGATTGGCCTCGTTGCAAACCCTCTGGCACAAGGCAGAGACACTGTGACATGTTTTCAACTTCTGCTGGCTCAGCTGGCTCTTCTCCATCATCAGTTTCTCCCTCTCTGTCTTCTGCAAGGGACAAGGGAAGTGCACAACATCTGGATAACAAGTCTGTAAAACATAAAAGTGGCTTAAAGGTGCAGTCAGTGATTCTGGAGAAGGCATGCTGTCAAAATCACTGTTTGTCAGTGAATAACTCCTCACGATCCGCTAGCTGTCCTTATTGCGTGTGTGTGTGTGTGTGTGTGTGTGCGCGGAGAAAAAAATTAAGTGTTAATACATAGCCAAGGCATGTTGCTAGCTACAGTGGCCCCCTTTGTTTACATACCCTTTTATACATGCCCGTTTACAGAGCCTAGGCTGTGTATCAACACCATCTTTTTTTTATCAGCGCACACACACAGTACAGACAGGTCACGGATCATGAGGAGATATTAACTGATTTTGACAGAAAAGTCATTTTGATAACAAGCATTCTCCATAATCACTGACTCCACATTTAATAAGGATTTACTGAGTGAAAAAAAAGAAAGTTTTGTTTTACCAGCTTGTTGATTTCACACTGGAGATTGTATATGCAGTCTAGTTTCCTCTTGCGGCAGCGCTGAGCTGCGAGGCGGTTTTTGCTGCGGCGTCTCATGTCATGGACAAACTCCAGCTGTTCGCGCGTGAAAACCTGTCGTTTCAGCAGCTGTTGGAAGTCATTTCTGCTCAGATCCACAATCCAGTCCACGGAGCATGGCAACTGCATCTGAGGACAACCGGAACAGGAAATAAAGGTTACACAGGAGAGCACAACGAGGCATCAGTGAAGGACACGCTTCATGACAGATGGAGCCAAAATCAATGATGCTTTTCATATATATTTTCGTTATGAAGTCATGCTACAAAATGTGTTAGTTGCATTGAGACTGAAGGCACTCAGATAACTTGCAAGAACAATAGGCTACATATAAATCTGCTTTATGGCAGCCTTGCGAGAGAGGTTTGATTTGCTCGCCAATGTCACAAGAAACACTCGTGATCATTGTCAACATGTACTTCTTGACACTGAAGGAAATTGGAACTAATGCTAGGACATCATTCAATGGATTAGAATACAACGGATAGAATTTTAGAAGTAGGCTATTTAACATACTGTAAGCCTATGGAAAATAGGCCTACATGTGGAGCTTGCTGTCCAGTATGCGACAAAGAGAAGTCAAGTGAGAGAAAAGTCTAAACGAGTGTATAGAGGTTAGATAGTAGGTTTGCTTTTTACCAAGCTGTTAATTATTAACGGCAAAAACCAGGAGTTCACTTTCAAACCAGATCAAACCAAAGGCCAGGTTCTTCTGGGTTATTGCCGCTGCTAATGTGTTACAGGAAACACACGCTCACCAGTTTATCGGAGCAATAAGTCTTGCCGTGTTTTATCTAGGGGTAAATAAAAAGCACTGTTTCCCCTTCAAAATGACCTTAGCTTTATCTGCGCTCTGCAGTTTGTACTTTTAAACAAATCCAAATACTAAGTCTGGACAGTAACATGAGAGGTTCCTCAAAGCTCTTGTTTGTTTCGCCCGTTGCCATTGGTAACTCAACAGGCTGAGCTGTCAGTTTCAGCTGAACTGGACTCTGAACTAATTAGTACAGCAGTCAAAACAAAACACACACACACACACACAAACACACACACGCACACACACACACACACACACACACACACACACACACACACACACACACACACACACACACACACACACACACACACGCACACACACACACACACACACACACACACACACACACACACACACACACACACACACACACACACACACACACACACACAAACGTCATCATCGTTGTCTGTACCTGTACCTGTACCTGTACCATATCTCTCTGTTATCTTAAAGAAACATAGTTGAGACAGCCCTTATAGCTGATGTACTGGTAGGGTGAGCTGTGTAGACACATCTTAACTTCAGCATATGAACTTCACAGTAAAAGCTTGCATCAGGACATCAGGAGAACAACAAATCAGAGCTGCATAGCCTTGGCAAGACTTGACTCAAAGTTGAACTGGTCACCTGTATGGCCCTCTCTCTTGCGTAGGGCTCACTGTCTCCCTCTGTCTCGGAGTCTCCATCCTCCCCCGAGTTGAGGGACGACACCCCTGACTGAGAAGCCCCCTCACACTCCGACAGCCCCCCGTCTCTCTTCCATTTGCTCTGGTCCAGATCCTGGAAGAGGGGGCAGCCGATGGTGGTTGTGTTGCTGCGGTTGCTGACGTGGAGCCACTGTAAAGATGTGCCTCGTGCCCCTCCTACGCTCCCCGTATCGGAAGAACTTCCCGCATCCAGCTCCTGGAAGTTCATCAGCTCTGACCCCATCAGCCCCTTTGCCAGGTGCTCGCCCACCTCCCTTTCCACCGTGCTCCTTTCTCTGGAGTTATTTACCCATAGGGCTTCTCCACGCTTCTCCATGCTGCTCGTTTGTCCTTCTTTTACTTTTTCCTGCCAGTCACAATTCATCTCTTCACGTGCCTCTTTCTGCTCAGCTTCAACCTGATCCTCCTTTGCGGTTCGATGGATGGATGCTGGTACACTAGAGCCCCTTGTTTTCTTGCCCTCTGTAATGTCCATGACAAACCCCTTCTTCTGATCCGTTGACTCAGTGATTGCAGGGCCCTCGCCAAATGTCTTCAAAGGGCAATGGTGAACGATTAACCCAGATGACATCTCGCCCGGCACTGTGCTCGCCTTGACACAGGGTCTGTCTGAAAGGCTGATGTCTTCCTCCAGATCCATGTCTATCTCCTTCTCACTCCATTTTCCCTCCTGACTTACGTTTGGTTCTTTCTTAACCATATCAGCCACCTCACTGCCAACCCCAGCCTCCATTTTCGTGTCATGTATTTCAGTTTTCCATGGTTCATCACCAGCCACTCCTTTGCTCTGTGTGCTGGGATCCGAGGTGGAATTTTCCGGGAATTCAGTTTCATTCTTAGTGTTGGTGTGACTGTTGGAGCGGGGCGAGCAGTGGGGGTCACAATCAATCCTAATTACAGTTACT
Organism: Hyperoplus lanceolatus; assembly: GCA_026929865.2. NCBI lineage: Eukaryota > Metazoa > Chordata > Actinopteri > Uranoscopiformes > Ammodytidae > Hyperoplus > Hyperoplus lanceolatus. The sequence goes on along the minus strand of CM049407.1, from coordinate 16,274,619 downwards.
GGATTGTTCACACTCTTCTCCTGGAGACAACTTTCCTTTCCGCAGGCCAGCTGGAACTTGCGATACTTTGGACACTGAGTAAAATGGTTGTTTGTCCCTTCAGCTACAGGTGTGCTTGTGCTTGTGCTAGTCTGGCTTCCTATTTTGCTGATGACTGATTTGCTACAGACCCATGCCGCTTCCTGTTGAAATGGTGAGTCAGCAACTGGTTTTTCTTCTTTCTCTTCCAACAATATGTCGTCAGAGTCTTTGTTCACGTCACGGTCTTCCTTTGATAATTGCCTCTTGCATTTTTTCTTGCAACAGGTCTTTCTCGGAAAAGGGGCAGAGCTGGAGAGGAACTTGGGGATGAGGAAATCAAAGCAGGCCTCATCGAGGTCTTTGAAACCAAGAATGGAAGCTGAGTTTTTTATATCTAATACGTCGCCTTTCCCGAAAAGAAGTTTGGAAGTGTAGGCAAACTTCAGTAAGGGTTCGAAACCAGCGGCTGTCACCTGCAAAAGGGGAAAAATTACATAAATGAGCACTTGTTCCTAGTTTAATCTCAAGGATAGCAATACTTATATGATATTTTCTGTCAGATAACTATGCATTGTACAATACAATAGTTCCACATTTGAAAATAGAGTTACTCTGATGTTGTAGGACTGTACTTGCACAGCAGCCAATAGTTGTGATCATAAGATTTACTTTTTTTGGCTTTTGCAGTTGGAGAAGATGTTAAAATATGGTTCATGGAAATTAGTTCTGTAAAACCCAGCACTTGTGGAAAATACATTTGCATGGCTAAACCAAAAGGAAAATTCCAAATTTTGTCTAAAGAAGACTAAAATTGTTTTTTCTACATTGTTTTTTCAACATTTTTTCTTTTTTGAATTTCTATTATTTTTTTGCCAAACCCCCCACTGGAGTCCCCTTTTAAATTATATTGTGTTTTACTTGGATGTCTGGACTAGGGCTAGGGAACTGGAAACTACTAAGAACAATAGACATTTCAATGTTGACAAGCATAAAGTCAGAGCGGGACAGTACATTCGGGTAGGGTCATTCTACACTGCCCTTCAAAAGGCAAACTTCAGTCACAAATTGTGGCTTTTCAACGTTGCAGTTGCTCAAATCATGGTTAGATTTGAAATAGCATAACAAAAAAATCTCATACTGTCAGCCTTTGTACCATTAACTCTGAGGAACCAAACCTTTCTGTAATTTTTTCCCACTTCACTTTACACTTTAGGGTTGTTGTGTGACACCTCACCTCTTGTGGCAGGCTGATGACCGCTCCATGCTGTGTGAGGGCTGATATCCTCTGTGTGAAGTACTCGCTACAGGACGCCAGCACGGAGCGGTGGGCTCTGAAACTCTGACCTTCAGCCACCACCGTCACATCACACAACGTGTCCCGCCGACGCTGCTCGTCGAGCAACAGCAGCACATGGGTGGAATGCACCGTGGACTCAAACGTAAACACAGAAGACCGGGGGGAAGACATGACCATCAGGGGACACCTATATACACACACACACACACACACACACACACACACACACACACACACACACACACACACACACACACACACACACACACACACACACACACACACACACACACACACACACAAGTTAACCATTTACCCTATCTGTCAGGACACATACTTCTAAAAGTGTATGTGACATTCAAATAACAACAATAACATGCTCACCTTACAAAGTTGACCTTATATCCAAGCTTCTTTAGAGTTTTAGAGGGAGCCCCAGCTGTTGAGCGCACATGGTTATTTCTGAAAAGAAAGGCTAGGCTTCCCAGAAAGCCTTATCTCATCTCTAGGATACAAACTCAAAACTGAGGTTGACTCAGTCATATGCCCTGTGTGTGTGTGAGTATGTGAGAGAGGGAGGGAGAGAGAGAGAGAGAAGGAGAGAGAGAGAGAGAGAGAGAGAGAAAGTATGTGTGTGTTGTGTGTGTGTCGCAACAACTCTGGGTGTAACAGAGCGCTGACTCATGTACTCCTGCTGATATAGGATGAGCAAGCAGTTTTTCCCGTCCATACCAATCCCACCCTTGTATTTTGTCTGGTAAATTCACAGGCTTTTCCCAGGAAACCCCCTTATATAATTAACCTCAGCACAATTCAGAGATTAAGGTTAAGGATGGCAATATAAAGCCAATGTTTGAACCGGATATTGTCTATTGTCTGTCTCTAGCTGTAAAGCTGTCTGGACTTACTAAACTAATGGCAGAATGGTGCATTTTTAGAACGGGTTTGCGAAGAACAGAGCGTTAAAAAAAATGACACTGACCTGTTGCAAGAAGAGTGATAGAGGCTACAGTGTTAACCTAAATCTAATATTTCTCAGCAGGGAGTTGTCCCATATCCTGTTGTTTTTCTTCGGGTAGCAGTCAATGATTTTAGTGAACTCAGATGAAGTCTTTATTGGTATGTGTTTGTTTGTGTGTGCCATAGAGAGTGTGTGAGAGAGAGAGAGAGCATCAGATATCTATGTTAGGATGACTATCTACACAAACTGTGTAATGTTAAACTTTGCGAGTGAGTGTTGTGTAAAAGAAGAAGTCGGCATACAGCTCCAAAGCCGGGTAACCAGGCAACAGAATAGGCTACAGCCGAGAGGAGTAATCTTTACCGCAAAGCACCCTTGCCAATGTCACATGATTTGAATGAGGAAGAGAGAAGCCTGCCAGAGTCGTCCAGAATGAGCTAATCTCCCTCATGAAAAAATAAAAAAATAAAAATCTAGTTCCTTTTTCCATGTAAACGCGATATGGTCATAGCACACAACAAACACAGCAGCACTGGCTTGGAGAAATGAAACTAAGGAACTCACGCTGGTGTTAAAATAAAATGCATTTTATTAATAGACGAAGAGCGACAGTTTACCTTGCTGTATATACTTCCCCTTCTACAGGTGGGTGAGACACGCTACAACAACAAAAATGTATAACTCTTACTGTGTTGTGTCGCTGCAGTTTACCTATTGTGAAATAGACAATCACCCTTCTTCTTTTACTGTTCCTCAGAAACGGCTCTAATTCCCCAATCCCTGACACTTCGTTATACACTCATCTCGTATCCTCTTTTTTTTTAAAATCATAACAGGAACTTGACGGGCAAATGTTGCGGGGGACAGGCTAGAGAGAGGGGAGAGGAAGGGGAGACACTCCTCAATATTCAACATTTGGACCTCATCATAACCACCTTTAGCTCCCTCCACTGACCTAATGTAAAAGGTCTGGGTCTCCACAGGACCTGAGACGGATATCAGAATATCTGGTCACATTCACAGCTGCTGATATTGTATAATTAGATATACTGTGTGGTATTGCAATAGCGACCAGGGGTAGGTTCTGCAATTTCACACAATAACAAAACAGTCACCAGAAAAAGTGGCCTTATGTCATTGGCTTGGTAGAATCACTCTAACAACTTCACACTACTGATGATGACAGTACGTCTCTGGTTCAAACAGATGACTCAGGCCTAAATAAACACGGCGCCTTTCTGTGTAATTAGCTGATTCACTGACTGTTGTTGTGTAGAATGAGCACTATTAGCTGGGACTTTATTTCAGCATAGTTCTTTTTCTGGCCCCGGCCATCAGCTGGATGTTGGGAGGTCTCAGGGGTCCACGGAGGTCATGAGGTCACGAGGAGTCCTGCCTCTTCTGATTGGTCAGGCAGAGCCTCTCCAGCTGCTGAGCGCGCTCGTTGTGAGCAGTCACCAAGGTGCGGTTCTCCTCTGTTAAACGCCGAAACTCTTCCTCTAGACGGGCAATCTCCACTGCAACCCCCTCATCCTCCATCTCTGCCAGCAATTTACGCCTAAATACAGTAGATGAAATTTTTTTTTTTACTGTACATACTTTAAAAAAAATATTATCAAAAGCTACCGTAGGCCTATATAAGTTATTAAATATATCTACATATTTATGCAGTAGAACTTTCTTGTTATTAAAGGTGTGATGTTTTTGATACAAACAATTTCAATGAAGTGTACAAATCTGAGTATGTCATTACACAATGTAATATTTGCATATTTTTGCTTAAAAAAAGATTTGAACAAATACCATCTAAATGCATCAAAGCAGTAGGCTATTGCTTGTATTTCTCAATAAATCAGCAATTAATTGACTGTCAAGTTTATTTTTCGGTCTCTGGTTGTCAAGAGCTGGAGACCATCCCAGTGAATACTTGGCTGTGGGCAGAGAAACACCCACATCAGGTTGGCAGTTTAGAGTGAGGCAGATTGGCAGACAATCACGCACATTCATACCCATGTACAATTCAGATCCTCAAGATGTCTTGTTACAAGAATATGGAAGGATTCCAGAGAAACCAAAATAACCATGGAAACAATGCAGTCTGAGCTGCTTACACTCTGGAATAGAAATAGTAATGTTTTGTGTAATAGTGTAATATTTGTGATGCTCAATGCAAATTGTTCTTTATGTAAATAGAAAAGAGGGTGTGTTGATGTAGGAACATACATTACAAACAGATACAGTATAAAACAGAATTCCACCAAATGTTAAAGAAGGTAACAGGCAAAAAAAGAAGCATCAAAAAAGAACAAAGGAGCCTTTTTTCTACAATACAGGATGTTCACACACACACACACACACACACACACACACACACACACACACACACACACACACACACACGTGATATGTTTACTACAGTGGTAAGATTAATTACTTTTTAAGCTATTTTTAGAAGCACACCAATGACAAAAAATATGAGGAAACAAAAAACATGTGGGCTAGAGTGTCTGTCTAAAGGGTCTGGGATGTTGATTGAACGATAGCAGGTGCAAGTGTTTCCAAATGTTGTTACTGTGGCTACTCTCTTGAACATTGGATCACAAACCGTTGAAATATTTTCATCAATCATACAAAAACGAAATGTCATATTTATATAGAGTAATGGGACATTTACGGTCAGATTTTCCAAAGTAAGTAAGGCTATCTGATGGTTACAATGCATTATTCGTTTTACAACCTATTGTTCAAATACCTAAAAAAGCAGTTTCAGACAATTCATTTCCTCAAAGACCAGATGAGTAAGACACAAATAAATAGAAAAGACACATCTATTTGGTGGAAACTATGAAATGTATCATCTTCACATCCGCAGTCCATTTACAGTTTCAAAGCATTTGAACACTTACGACGGTCACTTTCGTGGAGTGAGCATAACTTTAAAAGAGGTTACTGCATACAACTTTTGATTCACAGCATCGGTATATGTACTGTGTATTCAGTGAAAAGTAATATATTATTACATTTGCTCATTTGTAAACATCTAAATTAAACATTTAACCATCTCAAATACTTGTTTTTACTACTGTTTCACAATGGAGCTTGTTATTGTGCAAGCTCTTGTTGCAACCTAGACTTAATTACATTAGGTCTAAATCTTGGTCAATGTTTTTGTAAAGTGAAGAAAGTTGAGAAAAAATATTCCGAAAGTTATGTTGCTGGTGCACTTTTGTAAATCAGTGATTCTTGAGAACCGGCACAAAAGGCCGTCTTCCATATGAAACTGCTGTTATCTTATTTAAAATTGTAGATGTTATTAGGGATTAAGAATAGAATGTCTGGAGCACAATAATACCATAAATTTAATTGTATCAATATTATGTCAAATATATGAAACTTGTTATCTTCTCACGACGTCCAAAAGATAACAAGTGCAATAAAACATATTAAAAATGTACTTAAATGATTAAAAAGTGCTTTTTCCATCAAATGCAACAGTAAATAATCTCTCATATCAATAAAAACTGTTTTTCTTCAACACATTCATGTTTTATATGGCTACTAGATAAATTCCATTTGTTCTGTTTAAGAAACGTTAAATATGTCAACACCGTCAGATGTCTAAAAAATGTATATTCATATACATTTTGAAAATATTTCTTGTGGCCTCTGTCAGTCTTGGTGAATATTTGTGATCACTATACATCTCATGGGTCTAGCATAAATTGAGGGAAAAATAATTTGTGTTTTTGGTGTCTGATGGTGTTGACACAAAATAAGGAATGGCAAGCTAAAAAGCCCATTTTGATAAAAAGGACAAAAGGTGGGAGGTTGTGTCAAAGCTTAGCTCAGTAGCTTATAGTATATGTTGGATACATACATGTAATTTAATTTGCCTAAACATAGGGTTTGTATTTTTTCAACATTGCACCCTGTTTTGTCGCACTTCTCAAGAATCACTGAAATAATGGATAGTTTAATGGGTTCAAACCCAGAACACAAATGAGAGCATGTACTTGTTTTACAGTATACTGACCAAAATCAGACTTTTTGAAAATCTTTCCACGGATTGTCAGTGTTGTTCCTACTGCCATTCTGTGTGTACATTTCCACTTGTGGGAAAAACATTTTCTGTTATGCATGTCTGTTAATGGTTGATGATCAATAGCAGAGAATAGTCTTAATTTACTGCATGTGGGCATCTGCTTATGTGTATTGGAGGATGTTGTCAATAACCACAGACTGAAAAGAGAGAACCAAGTATTGTTTGTACCAGCCTGACTCATCATGTTCTTATCTTAACTTAAGGCTAGTCATCCCATCAGAGTGTGCCTGCTGTTCTCTATTTAGGAACTGCCAAGTGGTGTAGGTTGTGTGTGTGTGTGTGTGTGTGTGTGTGTGTGTGTGTGTGTGTGTGTGTGTGTGTGTGTGTGTGTGTGTGTGTGTGTGTGTGTGTGTGTGTGTGTGTGTGTGTGTGTGTGTGTGTGTGTGTGTGTGTGTGTGTGTGTGTGTGTGTTGGGGTAACGACAAGGGCCTTGAAAATCCCTCTGCTAAGACTACCCACAGCTGCTGAGGGAATAGGGGACAATATACACTGTGTGTGTGTTTGTGTGTGTGTTAGTATTATACATTGTATTGATTGTGTGCAAGTATATACATATGTGCATTAAAGCATACAGCAGCTCTAATTCAATTACAACTAATGAGGGTTGGAAATAGCTCAGTATTCATGATCCAAGATTAACTAAATCAATGTGCACAATCACACGTTCTTTATGTTGATTCTAGTTTCAAAAATAATCACAATCATACAAAGTATATCTGAAATCAAAGTCATACATTACCAGCTGTTAAAGCATACTCATAAAGAAACTGCTCTGAGTAGATCATGTCCGAGATATTGTATCAAAGCTACATGTGCCATCAAGTGGACACTTTTTTCATTTCAGAATGCCTTGCAGTCTTACATGTTCGCACTTTTGCTAAAAGGGGCCATAGTGGGATTTAAATTCCCAAATCCTGTAAGTTTATATAAAAGAACTTGCAACTTTATCACAATAAATTGTTATTATCATTATAAAAATTGCCAGTACCAGTTAGTGGATAGTTTAACATGTCACAATGCATTTTTCTTGTTACTTATGTGCTTGGCTTACATGGCAAAAAAGACAACAGACAAAACTGCCATAGTATACAGCAAGTCTTAATCTCCCTTGAATATACAACATTTTGACCTGAAGTCAGACGTGCTACAATGGCACCTCAAAATCTCCCATTGTGTTTTATTTTATAGTAACTCACTTGCGGTCCTCAAGCACGGAAATCTCATGTTTGACCTGGTGGAACTCTCTTGCCATCCTGCAATGTTCCTTGTACACCTGCACGCTCTCTCTCAGAGACCCACAGGGGGGCACTGGCTGGAAGAGGTCAGAGAGACGCTGTAGTTAGTTAAGGACCATTTTAACATCAAATCACATAAGCAGCACTATGTACAAACCCAGACCCTTTTATCTGGACCAACGCTTTCCAAGTTGGAAGCTTTGAAAAAATCTATTGTGCTAATTGTGCTCCAGGGCAGCTAAAGGTCTAATTCCTAATGACTTTTGTGTACCCCATGACCTTTCTCACAGTGCTCTAATATCAACACCTTTGACCCAATGGAAGGTAATCTTCTTAAGTCACTAGCAGTGAGACATAATGTTGGTGTAGATAAGTATAAATACAGTTTATATCAAAACAAAAATCAAAACTTGGATAAATTGGAAGGAAATGTAAACCTGTCATCCCTGTAGTACAGTGTATGAACGTTGTTACTACTGTTGATACTCTAAACCAGCATGCACTTTGTGTGACCCCAGCATTGGCACTTGCTGAAGGATAATTCAATGACAACACTAATAGCAGGGTGACGACGGGCACACAGTTAAGACATTGATTTACAAGGATGATAATGTACAGCTTCAGCTTCTACCATAAACAGAAACAGAGCTTTAAAGGACAATTCCACCATAACACACCCTGCCTGTTTTGCATAATGGTCCTGTAATGACTCATTTACTCCAGGATTTATTAAAGAATGAGGTTCATTTTTGATATACCTTTGTCTCTCAACCTACGCAGTTCTTTTTTCAGTTGATGATTTCCAAAATGTTTTTTTTCTGGCCCGGCCTTCGGTTGTGAGTTAGTTTGAGAGCAATAATGAGACCCATAGAAATGTTAACAGATCCAAAATATTTAAAATTAAAACATATTTTAAAAAGGGAATTTATGAACATACGCAAATGTATTCTAGTACCTAAAAGAGTACAGGACAGTTTCTATTTTTTCCCTTTAAAAAACATGCAGCACTGGGAATTCAAATTAATTTAATTTCCCTTAATTTGCTGCCTATCCCTTGCCCTGCAAACAAAACAAGGTGTGTGTTTCAACATACAAATGTCATGCTACTCTATGCACTGAATACCTGTAATCGCTGTTCAAGATCTGGGAAGGTCTGAGCAAGGTCCTCCACATCTTTTACATCTGTCGGGACAGAACACGTCATTCAATTACAATTTATTATTGTAAATTATACGTATAAATAAAACTTATGTGCTTCTATTACACATTTCCTTTTTCTATAATTTGCATTTTGAGAGGAGCCTGGGACTTAAGAATGCCATTGCCAATGACTGCTGCTGTAACTATTGTGCATAATAAACCTTCTTGATTCTTGATTCTTGAAACATAATACAATTAAGAATGCCACTTGTAAAATTGTGAGCTGAATACAATAACTAATCAGCACTATTGTGCAATCCAATCCAATATTATAAATCAGTCACTGATACCAACAATTTAACATACTATTTGGATGGTTTTGCATTACTAGAAATTGCATATGCAAAGCATTTTCCAAAGCAAATTATTGTGTATATTTCTTACTTGTGTCTTGGCTTTATTTAAGTATCAGTAAAACTGTAAAAATACTACGGGTTCTGCACTGAAATATTAACTTAAGTAAATGTCTCAGCATAAAAATAGTAGAAATCATCAAAAGTAAAAGTACTTATTATACAGAATGGTCCCATTCAGACTGTTATTAAAGGCTTTATTGTATTATTATTATTAAAGGACATGTGGGGCTAACTTTTAAAAGGACATGCATTATATTTGGTATTAAAGTTTAATGAAAGTAACTAGTAATTAAAGCTGTCAAATAATTGAAGTGGTATAAGAAAGTACAATATTCCCTCTGAAATCTTTTGTATTTTATTGTAGTATATAGTAAAAGATAAATCAAATACGTATGTTAAGTGCAACTACCCCAGAACAATCAATAATCAGCCTGCAGAGACTTGCGGGAGATTGATTATTTTGTCAAATCTAGGTCAGAACCATGTGGTGACACCACTGCCAGCATAGCACATGCTTGGAAAATATTGGAAGCATTACAGGAAGTTCTTACATTTGGAATTTACTACAATAAAGTGTTGCAGTCATGAGCCTATAAAAAAAACAACAACAGGAAGACACACGAGCATCAACTTATCATTTGAACTGCTACTGCTGAGGACAATTTGTCAGAAAGTCTTTTACTGTAAGCAGTCAAAAGTTTTTCTTTGTTTAAAATTGTTCGCTGTGTGTCCTTGATGTACGGCCAAGTGACATGTCCTGCAGGCAGTTGCTTTAATGCCTTTCCCCGCCTCATAAAAAGTCACATAGTGAAACACTATAGGGGCCTCTTACAGTATATGACACAACAACATAGCAGCATAGTGCCACACTTTTAAATGAGCGATGTCCTCTTACTGCACACAGCAGTAATGAGCTGTCAGCCCGAAAGACATGCAGGGTAGGAGTACAGGACAGACAGACAAACACAGCGGGATGTATGGACAGTGAAGGCATTCAGACAGGCGGCCAGACATACGGACAGACAGAAACAGACAGGTTGCCTGTGCCTTGCCAGTAATGTCCCCCAGGAGTAGCGGAACACATGTGGAGAATCCTGGGCTGATGCAACCTTCTAAAAGCAGGAGTATTAGCGGGGCCGGGCCTGCAGCCATGGGGCCAATTACGATGGGGAATAAATACAGTTCTCATGCTTAGGATTGACACAGTGTGGGGGTTTATAACTATGCCTGGCATGAAGTCATGAAGGGCCTATAGGATGATCCCCAGACAGAGCGGTCTCAGCCCCCCCTGCTGAGAAACACCAGTTCAAAGAGACAACAACATGATCGTCAAGGGGGAAATATCCTGAGTTTTATTTTGGACGTGAGGGACAGATTGTGCCCGAACAGCTCTGGAGCTACATGTAATGCTACACTTAATCAAAGCATGTAATCAAATTAGTTATAATTATATATATATATTTTATATAAATTATTAAAAACGATAAACCAGCCCACAACTCAATAAAACATTTTAGAAAAGGAAGGTGATTTTAAGCAGTCAGCCCCATCACTAAACCTAGGCGTTGTTGGCCCCCATAGCGACATACCCTCATCATACTAAAGTGAATATGCAAATGGATGTTTGAGGTTGTTGATGGCAGACAAAAAAAGCCAACAGGAAGCAAAATAAAAATGTGAATGATTAGGAATTGAAAAAGTAATTCAGTACAGGGGCATAGTGTCATGTGCAAACGACTGGCAGAATGTCATGGAGTTCCATGAATCTGTGCTCCGGGTGGGATTTGTGTGTGTCGTTCCTACTCCAGCCCTTCATCTCACTTCCTAAGAGACATACACGGGGGGATCAGAGATGGGCGGAGCAGGACTGGAAGTGTTAACTGCCCTATAAATATAGTTCAGTGTTCTAAAAGCTGAACACTGAATCAGGCAGCGGGGACACTGTTAGTATTAGAAGGGAAACCTGACTCTACCATTGCATAGCTGCAGCTGCTGTCCCAGTGCCTGGCCCCACTGCAGTAAAACATCCTGACAGACAGTACCTAGCAGCACCATAGGTAGGGTAGACCTTTGAGAATGTCGGTGTGTGTGTGTGTGTGTGTGTGTGTGTGTGTGTGTGTGTGTGTGTGTGTGTGTGTGCGTGTGTGCGCGTGTGTGTGTGTGGGACGGATAGGCAGCGACAAAAGGTATACGTTTGCAAATTAAAGATTAAATAAAGAAACAAACAAACACATTTCTGGAACGCTTGTGAGGGGGCATGCGTATGAGTTGTGCAAGTGCACAGCTGCGTACACGCAGGTGTGGTTGTTTTTTTTTTTTTTATATGCTGTGGTCCAACAGAAATAGAGAGTGGGCACCTGTCTCCGCTACAGTGTAGAAGAATGAACACAGTTAAAGTGGTGGGGTGTAGGGGAGGGAGGGGGGCTGCTTTGGGTGAATTGTGCCTGGTCTGTTTTGGTGGAAGGAATGCCGTGCATGTGTTCCACACATACTAGAACTGCAGTGAGAGTAGAGCTCCAAGCTTTGTCAGCTGTTAAATGATCACTTTAGTAATAGGTGTAACTATTACTCAAAATAAGTTTTAGAATGATTTTGAGATACTGGAGCACAGGTGTTCGTGAAGTACACACATGGTAGCAGTAGCATGTGCATGGCTACGTGTGTGTATCTGTTTACCTGATGTGTCTTCGAGGCTGAAGGCGATCCGTACTTCAGATTTATCAGGAGACACTCTTCTTGTTGAGGTGATCATTTATCCCTACATGAGGTCACAGGCCCAAAACAGAGCTGTTAGCACAATGAAAATGCTCTCAAGAAGGACTAGTGATGTTGCAATGATGAAGTACTTAGCCGGATAACTCAAAATGAAAAGCAATGTTAATCATCTTTTGATTATTTAAAGATATTGTGAAATAGAAATTGTGACATTCTGCATTCCTCCGGGTAAAATGACTCTGGGTTTAAAACCAAAGCAATCTGAAGGTGCCACATTAAGTTCTGGGACATTGTGAATGACATTTCACAGTTTACACCAGTTTAAAGACTAAGTAGTTGATATAGCAGAAAGTAATCAGGAGATGATAAGTAGTTATAGTGTTAGCCCTAATTTGATGTGTGCATGTTATTTCCACTCTGGCATGAAAGACAGAAAGTAAGTTTTTTTCCCGTTTCATTAAGTAAGCAGGTGCAGTGTTCAGTTGGAATGAAAGCCTGCAGAGCCTTATGAACGCACACTGCCACCAGTTGTGTCATGCCTTTAGAGTTGCAGAGGGATTAAATAATTGGGGGAGCTTTGACAGACTGGCTCTGAGGTCAGGATTTTGTGTGCCACTTTCCAGTGAAGGTACAGGCTTTTTATATCAGGGCTTTTTAGCCTGCATAAACCCAAACCCTCATTCTCACATTACATTCTAATGACCTTCTGTTGTTTAATTTGGCTATTATAATAACACATGGTATGACAGTAAGAGTATCAGTAAGTGGAAAAGCCAGATATTGGCAGTGCAGATATTGCAGGAATATAATGATGGTGACTAGTATATTTCACACACATATGGACTTTATTTTTAAGCATGCACAGGGTGACTCAGAATTACCCATTTGGGCCAGCTGTTCATTGTTACCTGAAGAGGCACGAACCCAACCCAGGAAATTCCGTATAAAAAAGTGTATAAGCAGGTAGCAGTGTACGTCCTCAATGCTGATTGAATGTCCGTCCCCCCGTCAGACCACTGCAAAAGTCTCTTCAGGAAAAGCAGAGGTTGTCTCTCAGTCGTTGCGCCCCTGCGGAAGTTCAGCAGATAAGGGACAACTATATCTCCAAGATTTGACCTCCACTTCCCCCTGGAGTCTATATTATGTTGTATTCAGAAGTTTTCCACCATATTCAAAGCGTCCACTGCACTGATGTCAGTCAAAATAGACTCCAGCACTTCAAGTGAGCGAGGGCATAGACATTGTATCCCGGACTGCAGCCACGCGGCGAAGAGCAACACAACAGGACACAGGCAGTAGAGGAATGCCGTCCGCTGTCCCCCTGTAGCGGCCCGGGCCCAATTAAATGTCTCAGATGACATGACTGTAGCCCGCAAAAATGCCCATAGACCCAGCACTGCTTTGAGTGACACGGTCATGCCGCTGGGACGGTCTTTGGCTTTGTAATAGCTGTGCAATGAGGCAGTTGCTCAGAATGAACATCTCATGCCTTAATAGCTCCTGCGGGAGCAGAAAATTTGTTTATGTTTTGGGGGGATTGTTTTGGGAATATAGTGCAGGGCAGGCCCATCTTAACGCGGGGGATCGTTATAGGTATTTTTATACTCTGCATAACGTTTTGCAAGGCAACATTAAACACATGATTCAGGCGTTTTATGTGGGCTTTTAAAAGGAAAAAGATCTTGAAGCTTACCAGGCTTTTAGAATTGTGTGTATCCCAGACCCATGCGAAATGCATGCATTTATAAAATAATGAACTCATTGGGAAAAGTGTAATGATCATATAAGTGCATTGTAGGACCAAAATCAATATTAGGGATATCTCCGTCTCTGTTGCTTCAAATTTGAAGTTAAATTTATGTAATCTGTATTTTGTCAACCCACCATCTCTAAGGATGTACAATGCTTAGTTGAAAGAGGGTATGCCTTTTTGATAAAGATGTACGTGTCTGCTTTTCCTTTATCGTCACAATACAGATTGAAACTCATGGTCTGTGTGATTTAGAATTTTTCAGGTGAACTGAACCCTTAACAGTTCCTTCCAGGAGTGAGAAAATTCTACAACTTCTTAAACTGAATGAACAATTTAAAAGCTTTCTGGAGTATCTGAAAATAACCCTATTGAAAAGAGGGCGTTTTTTTTTTTATCAAAAAGCTAACCATTTTGAAATTCATTGTTTTTACACGATAGCAGCAGCAACAATATGCATTTGATCTTAAGAGTCTAGAGTTCACACTTTTAATCAGAATGTGTAAATTGGCCTGTCTGGTCTGTTCACAGGCTGACATGAATGCAGGATTAAAATTAGTAACGGGCCTAAATATTATGATGATGATGATGATGATGATGATGATGATGATGATGATAATAATGATAATAAAATAATAATAACAATGCTTAATTGACCTTAACTGAGTCAGGAAAAAAGAAAGATCATGCATGGGCCCCGCTGTTCTCTGAAATAATTCTTGTTCAAGTTAGGTTTCCTCACATTCTAGATTACTGCCATGCACACCAGAAGATGAGGGCATCCCTGTTACATATTTAAAACCAGAATTTCAGATGGTAGAACAGAGAGGGAGCCACAGATACACAAACCGAGAGAGAGCATGAGAGAGAGAGAAAGAGAGAGAGACGATGCTCTGCGCTTCCAAGAGTCGTGATCCTCCCAGCTTGTCTTCATTGACAGGCTGTTGACACAGACCTGCCTTATCAGCCCCAGAGGCCGTTCATCTCATTGTAATGGATGAAACTCACTCAAATGTCTGCCACTCATTCTGTCACAGTCACAGTTCAGATTTGAAACTCCTGTACTACCCGTGTGTGTGTGTGTGTGTGTGTGTGTGTGTGTGTGTGTGTGTGTGTGTGTGTGTGTGTGTGTGTGTGTGTGTGTGTGTGTGTGTGTGTCTGTCTGTCTGTGTGTGGTTAAACTCAGACTTGACAGGTTTGAAGAATTTCTACGTGAGATTTAAGATACATTCTAAAATAAATGTTCATTTGCTTTCTGATACAACATATTGTATGATGCAGTTGGTTTTATACAAGTGGTCAATATACAGTGTATATACTATAATATGCTGCCCCCTTTTGGCATATTGGAGATGTCAACAACAGACACCACTATTTCTCTCTATCTTGCTTTCCCTGGATTGATCTCTCAATGTATTTCCCTTCATCTGTGCGAACATGTGTGCGAAAGGTACAGAAGATACAGATTAGATGATTTCATTAATAAACATCAAATTCTTTATAACAGTCAATTTGGCTTTAGAAAGAATCATTCCACGGCGCTGGCCTTGGCTGAATCGGTAGGAATTATTAGCAATGCTATAGATCACAAATTGTACTCTATGGGAATTTTTATAGACCTGAAAAAAGCTTTTGACACTATAAATCACGAGATCCTTTTCAATAAGCTTGAGAATTATGGCATTAGAGGTATAGCACGGGACTGGGTTAGAAGTTATCTACAGGACAGGAAACAATATGTGAAATTAGGGGAGATCACATCAACATGCTTGGATATTGTTTGTGGGGTCCCTCAAGGGTCAATTTTAGGGCCGAAATTATTCCTGCTTTACATAAATGATATATGGAAAGTTTCGAAGGTCTTAAAGTTGATTTTATTTGCTGACGACACAAATATCTTCTATTCGGGGCATGATCTGAATAATGTGGTTGAGACTGTAAACATTGAATTGACTAAGTTACATGGGTGGTTAAACCGAAATAAGTTATCATTAAATTTAGAAAAAACTAAATTTATGTTGTTTGGTAGGAGAGCAGCAGATGTCTCTGTGAAAATCCAGGTAAATGGGATTGATATTGAAAGGGTCAAGCAACACAAAGTACTAGGGGTAATAATTGATGATAAGTTAAGTTGGAAACCACAAGTTAGCCATCTTAGAGGCAAAATAGCCAGGAGTATTTCTATACTTTGGAAAGCACAACATTGTTTCAATCAAAAGGCCTTACTTGTATTATACTGGAGTTTAGTTTCCCCACATCTGCATTACTGTGCTGAGGTGTGGGGAAACACTTCCTTAGGTAAATTGCACCCATTGGAGATCCTTCAAAAAAGGGCAATGAGAATAATATATCAAGCAAATTACAGGGCACACACTAATAACTTCTTTATTGAAGGTAGAATTCTCAAATTACGGGACGTAGTAAGTTACCACACCGTACAAATGATGTACAAGGCTTCAAAAAAAAGCCTTCCTGTCAGTTTACAAGCAATGTTTGAAGAAAGAGGAGTCTCGTATGATTTAAGAAGAAAAAGAAGATTCACAGAGAAAAATATACGGACCACACTTAAATCATTTTCGATTTCTGTAAAGGGTATTAAATTATGGAATGAACTTGATGAAGATATCACAGGGAGTTGCAGTTTGCGAAATTTCAAAAAAATGTATGTTTCTAAAATTATGGAAAATTATAGACTGAAAGCAGAGCACTAATAAGCGGAGTAAATGGCTACAGTGGAAGGAGAGGATAACAATGACTAATTAAAATTCATCGGGAAAATGGATAGCATGTCAGTTGTGCAAAGTCAATGATTAAGGAGAATGAAAGTTGACTGGGTATTGGACTGCAGCTTAACAGACAAAAAAAAAAAAAAGCATATTTGTGTGTTTTCTTCCTTTTTATTTTTTTTTTTTGATTTTCTTTTGGTTTTTTTTTGATCAGTAAATGTGTATCTGATTCTGAATCTGATGAAATTGGGGGCGGGACTCAATAAGCCTTAGGCTTCTTCCGTCACCCTTCGGACAACACTAATTAAGATGTATGATGTGAAAGAGATAATTGTGTATTGTGTGGAATTGTCCGAAAGAATAATAATAAATAAAATAAATAAAAAAATAAATAAGTATGAATCCTAATCTCTGACCGTTTTACTGACAGCATAGACAGATGCCACTATCCCTTTTATCTCTCCCCATCTCTCTGTCACCTCTCCACCACCACCGAGGGTTAGGGGCTCTGTGTGTTCCAAGGTTTCTGTGAAAGAAACAATGACAAGGACACCGACAAGACCGAAAAACATGGTCCGGAACCAGAAAATTGTTAGGGTGAGCTGCTTGTATAGGGTTAAGAGGAATGGGAGTCCTGCTCGACACACAAAGCTCGGTGTTGTAATCCATGGCCTCATTCATGACGGATTAGATAATGTTTAAAAAAAATACTGACTTCGGTTTTGATTAAGAATTATGGGGTTAGGAGATTAGATCCAACCCAACGCTATTACATTGGACGGAGCCCAATCCCAGAATTAATCTGAATACCAAAAAAGAAGAAAACTCATTACATGAAGAGATTAAGGAAATCTGGGTCCAATTCTCTTAGGATGCATACAAACCATGCAGTGCACAGAATCCACCGGGAGAAATGTAACAAGAAAAACCTCTGACTCCAGTCATTTATAAACTATTTAAATCCATTTATTGCTCTTTTTTGTTTGAAATGTCATTGCATTCGCTGGTAAACCCTGAGAATTGGAGGTGACCTTTGAAAGTCTTGACATTATTGATAATGAATTGCATCAGGAAAGAATGCATGCTTATTGAAAAGGTGACACATTAGCACTCTGTTCCCTCTTTCTTTTTCCTCCTCTACAATTTGTTATTGGCCAACATTTGTCTGTTTATTTCCAAAATGTCAGGAATTCTGAATAGGTGGCATTTGGTACAGATAATTCTAATTCTATTCTAAATTCCACTCTTCCTCAGTTTCACATGACTTAAATCATTCCTTGGGATATAGGGAAGCTCTTAATATGGCATGAAGGTATAGGAGGATGCATTGGAAAATATTGATAGATGCCCTCTACTTCAGCGAGATAATTGTAGTTTGTAAAATACATTCATCCCTCATTCTGATTACAGCACAAAGGGCAGGCTCACCCTGATTGCCAGGTTATGATAGGTCTTCCCACTTCAAATAAGTGCAAAATAAATCATGTTTGTTTGAGTTTGTCTGAGTGAAAGCAAGAATTGTGTTCACACAGTGAATCAAAGAAAATCCATTAAAAAAATGTGTGACCACCGTTTTAACTTTTTGGAGAATGACAAAATAAAGGTATATGTCTAAGGATCCTAATCTCACACTTAAACAATTGTAATGCACCTTAAATCAGTGGAAGTCATACAACATATACAGTACGCCAAACTTGTATGTTCTTTAAGGGAAGCTTTTCACTGTTACAAATGCTCCCATCCACTGAGATTCAAAGTCACTACTGTGAGACAAGATATTCCCTCAGGCTTTCATATTCGACAACTGCAAACAGGGGAAAAAGATGACTTATTGGGAGAAAAAAAGGTGGTTACTCTATGTGGGGGAGGGGCAAGAAAACTGTGCTTTGTATGTTACCCCCTGCCAATTTAATTCTTCTTATTTTGTCCTTTCCTTCTCCTGGTGTCATATCCTCACTCTGCCGTATGTCATGATCACACACATTTGTGAGGCTGCGGGTGTCTGTGATGTTGGTGCTTAAAGGGTATGGAACAGCAGGTGTGCTCCTGACTTTCCGTAGAGGTCCTTATCTCTTTTCACTGGCCAGGGTTGGCTCAGCAAATCGCCCTGAAGCTACTTTGCTTTGCCGCCTGCCAACAGGCACAAAAGACGCGGCCCTGCCAAAGCATGCACAACAACAACAGCAAGTTGGACGACAGTTTAAAAAATGCAAAAAAACTTTTTTACTTTGAAAATCAGTGATGTCATTATACAGTACATTTTCACATTTACATAATGGGGGGTATCTATAAAGAGTGCAGATTCAACTCTGCAAACTGCTCAGAACAGTGAACTACAGCCAACAACAATACTATGAGAGAGTGTGCAATCATTCTCGTAGTCATCACCTGTTTTAACATTCTAAATGTTGAGACAAGGCCAGGACTTTGTAAACTACAGCTACAGTTTAACATGTTATCCATACACAGTCGGCTATAAAGGAAGGAGTGAGGAGGAAAGTACTTCATATCATCCGGTGGCCCACAAACAAATCTGGGGAGTGGGTGAAACAATCAAACAGCAGTCTCTATGTAAGTTCAATCAGTTTTCAGATCCAAGGCTTAGGGGCTAGAGTCCTGTCTCCTTCCCTCCCTCTTTGCAATGCGTTTGGGTTGACAGAAGATGCAAGCGGACCTTGCTCCGCTGTGGGGTCGGGACCTCCTCCGGATGCCTTTGTAACAGTGCAGGGAGATCCCCATCTCCTCCACCACGGCGCTAAAAGACACACACTGTCAAAGAGAAAACAATTAAGAGCATGGCATGACAGCATCACAGATATTTACTGTATATATTTATATTAATACCCTGTACATTGTAAATCTATCTAAAAGAGTTGTAAAAGACTTGTAAACACTGTTGTCTCATCGAAAAATCCAATTTCACAGACGAGTGGAGTGTGTGCTGTGTCCTCAGCACGGAGCGATGAATTCATAATATGGTAATTATTTGAAATGATCAAAGCGAGGGCCATCTGAAATGAGAAGCCTCCAGTTTATTTGATTCTGCAGATTAACACAATGCATTGGACTCATTCATTTTTGATCATCATTATTTGCCTTTTTGAAGGGGTGCAAACTATCCAAATTGATTTAGCAAATTATCATTCACAGCACACAAAGCCATCATGATTTCTTCTGTTGGTCTTTGCATCTAAGGACCACAGGTCTTGTTTTTTCATCCTCAGGCTTTGCCTAAGGCTGCACAAAAAAAAACATTTATCCCGCGGCTATCCCACGAATGCCAGTATCACTCGGAACGTCAGTGGTGAAAAAACCACCTCATACCAACCTAAGAACATAAAGACTGATACAATATTTCTGGAATTGGTAGACACTAAACCATAATCACAGACCAAATAGGAACTAAATTCGAGAAAGAACATGAAATTAAACTAATTGTCCCGACCAAACATCGCCAACCAAAGACCATCTGTTCTAAAAACAGGGTTGAAGACGTTATTTAATATCTTAAACACTTATTTAGTGGTTTACACAATTATGTTGTATGCATTATGTTGATCTCAGTCCCAGGATGCAGTGAAAAGCTTGTAACGCTCTGCGATCCCCCCTATCATTACTTCAGTTGAAAAGCCTGCACTTATTAGAAGTTGTTCAAGAAATCACAACTTGACTTGCGGCATTGAATCTGTCAGGGGACATGTTAAACCGACACATTGTGTTGTTCCCATCACCGTCATCCGAATTTCTGCCAGCCAAATCTCTCTATTAATGAACTTAATAAGGAAAATATTTGAATAATTTCCCCAAAGGCATTCAAAAACTGCTTCTAAAGTATACACAAATGCCTACTGAGACTACAATGAATGGGGCAACGCGTGTGGGCTGGTTTTTGGAAGGCTGCGAGCCTGCGAGCGAGAAAACAGCGGGGCAGCACTGCAGAGCTCAATATGAACTTAAATACCACATTCTTTCAAAACTATCCTGAATTTTAAGAATCTTTTGTCCAAAACACTTCTTTTAATAACTCACAACTTACAAGAAAAAGCTTTCCCGATATCCTGAGTGCTTTCTTTAATTAGAGTCGGTATGTTGAGGCTTTCATAGGTAAAGTGCTCCATAGGTGCTTTTTAACAAGAGTGTGCAAATGAGATCACTCATAGTCACTGTATGATGATGAGGTGTATTCCTTCCCTGCATAAAACAAGCGTATTAGTTTCTAAGAGAGTGAAGTCTTTGTGTCCTTCTGCTATAATATATCCAGTTTCAAAGCATCATTTATGCTTTACAATGTCTTTTGGAAGAAAAAGGTATGAATTTGAGAATAACATTTCTGTTAAAACCAGTTCGAAAAGGGGACATTTTGCAAGGAGGTACCATGAGGAGGAGGGTAAGGTTCTGATGGTATAACGTGGTATTTGGGATTGGCTGCCACAGGTGCAGGTACACAGGGTTATTTTCAACAGAGAGAGAGAAGAACACCTGGGTTACAGACCTATGGTCTAGATTTGTGCATGCAGTTGCAACAGGTGCTGCCTTGGCTACTCTGATTCATCCCCCAGTAGCCTGCCACTCTCCAGATCAGTGGATAAAGAGGTGCCAGAGGAGGAGGTGGAGCCGCGCCGCTGGAACTGACGAGACTGCACCCCGTAAAAGAAACAAAATGCCTGACACGAGCATGCATAGAACAGAAAGAAAAAAGGGATGGAAGGAGAAAATACAGAAGAGATGAAAACAGAAATGTAAAAGAATTTGAAATATTCTCATAATTAATAAAAAAGTGTCAAAGAAAAGAATATACACAGATTATAAAACACTATTATTATAAAACAGAAAGGCTAAGCAAAGAAATAAAGCAAATTATATGAATGGTACTGGGCTAACCGACGGACAATATTATGGAAAATTAGAACCAAATCATTAAAATTCAGGCATAATCCAGTACTGATGACAGATTGACAAAACTGAGGGAATGGTTAATTTGCCTGTCATTTGGAAATGCCAGCTCACCACTTCTTTATGATATTCAACCCACTGTTTATGTGTGGGACTATCAGGCATGATAAGTCCTAAATCCATTTAGTGATTTTTTTGTTTGTTGACAAGACCAAGTGCAAATATGATTTTGTAATAAAATCAACAACATCTAAAAAAATATTCTCTAGCTAGACAGTAAAATAATAATTCATTTACAAAGACAACTAAACAAAACACGGCTTCTCCTCAGACTGAAAAATGTGGGTGAGAATAAATTTGCATAAGAATATTTGAATTTCTCCCCCTTGTACTCAGGATTTTTTAACGATCCACGATAAATGAAAGCACATTCTTCCCTCAAAGAAACAAAGATCTCATCACAAGTTTGCCCCGGTTTCCGTGGAAAACTGCTTTTAATCCTGTCATGTGTCTCCATGATCCCACCCCCCACCCCCCATTCGCCCTGCAAGAACTCTGGACTTTGACCTATCTATACTCAGTCTGCACATTGAAATGCCCTTGTGTACACTTTCAATTTCTTCAGTTTACTGCATATTGCACATACAAGTATTAAAAATAATGTTCCTCATATTGCACGTTTCAATTGATTTTTCTATACTGTTTTATTTGTGCCTTACCTTTTGCACCTTATTAAGAATGTATTCATTGTATATATTACCTATTTCATCTTATCTTATTTGATTATTTTGTACCTTTTGCACCGTGGGTCGGAGGGAAACGTAATTTCAATACCTCTGTGTGTCTGGCACATATTGAAGATACTGACAATAAAGCTAACTTAGACTTGACTTCGACTTGAACAGCAGTTGCTCAGCCTCCCTCACCTCCTCTATGTCAGCATTCCTGCGGGCTTTGTAGATGAACTCTCCAATAGCCACGAACACGGACAGGACCAGACCAGCCGCCAGGACGATGAAAATGCCGCCGATGTTTTCTACACCTAAAGCGTTGGCCTCTTTGTTGTCCTCCTCTGGACAGCCATTGCCTCTCCACCACTTCTCCTTCATCATGTGCAGCTTCCCTTCCTCCTGCAGCTGAAGGATGGCTATGGTCACTTTATCCCTGTATGGAGAACCTGGCCAGGAACAAGGCAAAAGACATTATGTACCGACAAGTGCAATGACATGCTTTTTCCCTGTTTGTCCTTCCTGAATGATAAGTACCTTTTAAAAGCCCCATTAATACAATAAGGTCTGGCAGCACTGATTAGGCATGTTGAGTGTTTCACTGAACAATTATAACTGTTTACTGTGAAATTTAAGCTTTTGCAACTAGAACATAATTAATTGTATGTGACTGGAAAATACAGATGTACATGCATCTTGCGGACATACAACTCCAATTTGCATTTGCAGTGTTTACTGTAATTTAAAGGGATTTTTGAGCAACACTGCTGAGCTACGTTATTTTTCATACGAACATACATTCGCACTCTCTCCTTTTACCAGTATTAAGAAGATAGCTTTTATTCTATCATCACTAATGATTGTTGCTGTCTGCATTTGGCCTGTACACTTTGTCAGTGAAGCTTCACATACAACATCTTCTGCATGTAAGAGGGATCTCTCGTCTGTTGCTCTTCCCTGAAGTTTCACCAATATATCCCACTAAAATCTGTTGGGGGAGTTGTGAGTCTAAGAATAAAGGAGGTCATATTCTCTATACATTTTAATTTGCTGTTCGGAAAATGTGTTATTTGTCATCTTTGGCCATACCGTCCAAAGTAATTGGCGTGATATGGTAATAGAAGACAGAGCTACCAGGAATAAGGGCAGGTCTGCTCATGCAGAGTGGAATGAGAACCCACACTGACTACAAGCAGACCAAATATCAGGTGACTGCAGAAGACATGGATAGGGTCATGTGTTTCAAGGAATTTAACTATACTCTTAATAGGTTTAAGAAATAGGATTTTCTCTATTTTCACTTCCCAACTCCTCTTAGGCATTCCCCTGCAGCATCAACCAATGACCTCCAAAGGACTCGTTTGTCAGCTCAGCTTAACTCAGTCACAGCGGCATCCACCCTGAGGGCATCGGCCTTAGGGTGCTCAAGTGGTGTGTCACTCAGCTGTGTTTAGTTTTCAAGCATGTTTTTAGCCCAAACCGGAATTTGTACAGAGTCTCTGAACTGTTAATTGTATTTTAATCTTTTTAAGTTGTGAAGTAATTGGTCCTGACACACAGTCGAACCCTAGTAAATGCATGTCTGGACTTCTTGGAGGCATGATTTTCGTGCTTTGCATGTGTGTTTGTTGTTTTCTCCCACTAGTTATTTTAATGTTGTATAACCTGACCAGCTCTGGACTTGCTCATGGACATACAGTAAATGTTATGAAAAAGGTAGCACCGTGACTTCCAGAGACATGAAAACATTTAGAAGAATTAAGACATTAAAAACGGAGTGACATTAAGTAATAAATAGGATGGAGGATGAGTAAAACAACTACAGATTAAAATAGTCAATGGCTCTAGAACCCGGCGTGCCACCCTCATCATATCATGCAGGGGGTGAGAGGAATTGCCAAGGATCCTCAGCTTGAATGCTTCAGGAAGTCTTTTGTTTCTGTGACTCATCAAACTGTACAACTCCTCCCCCTGCTGCTAGGAGGGGGAGGAGTTGATATTTTTTTTTATTGTGTACAATTTATAGGTTTTATAGATACTGGCAGCGAGTGAACATCTCATTTTAACTGCAGAAAAGTGGATGGCAAAGCGTTTAAATGGACAAACTGTACTTGGCAGATTAGGCAAGTGCAACTTTTGCAGTTGTGGATAATGTTCCTGCCTGGCAAACACAGATGGTGCTCAGCAAAGCTAACCCAGAGTTTAACTGGCTCTACACAGTGAGGCAGACATTTAAGAGGGAGAATAATTCATTAAAATAAAACAAAATAAGAGCCAGAAAAAAATCTAGAGAGAGGAAAAGATAAAAACACAAGAGAGACACAAGATGTGAAGCACTGCTGAGGTAAACATCCAACAGCACCGCCACAGGCAAACACGGTCCAGTGGGTTGTCTCGCTTCCAGTGTAAATTCTTAATCCAACAAACTGGCCTGAAACCTTACATGAACATTTCAACTGAACAGCTGGCAGAGCTTTTTGATGGAAGGAAGTTCATAGAGGATGGCAGCACTGTACTTGAACCTCCATTGGCAGAGACTTCCATTAAAATGTTATTCTCCCAACACAATTGTCAGTTGTCCTTCAGTGCATTTCAATATTGTCAGGAGTATATGGCTTGTAGCCACTAACTTGGAGGCTTGATATGCACTGTCCACCTCAGAAAAAAAGAATGCCAGACAGGTTATACAATGATAAAGGAGACCCACTATGTTGAAGTTACAAGGACAACTACACTCATCAAAAATATAAACTCAACACTTTTGTTTTTGCTCCCATTTTTCATGAGATGGACTTAAAGATCTAAAATTCATTCCAGATACACAATATTACCATTTCTCTCAAACATTGTTCACAAATCTGTCTAAATGTGTGATAGTGAGCACTTCTGCTTTGCTGAGATAATCCATCCCACCTCACAGGTGTGCCACATCAAGATGCTGATCTGACATCATGATTATTGCACAGGTGTGCCTTAGACTATCCACAATAAAAGGCCACCCTGAAATGTGCAGTTTTGTCTCACAGCAAAATGCCACAGATGCCACAAGCGTTGAGGGAGCGTGCAATTGGCATGCTGACAGCAGGAATGTCAACCAGATCTGTTGCTCGTGCATTGAATGTTCATTTCTCCACCATAAGCCGTCTCCAAAAGCGTTTCAGAGAATATGGCAGTACATCCAACCGGCCTCACAACCGCAGACCACGTGTAACCACACCAGCCCAGGACCTCCACATCCAGCAGGTTCACCTCCAAGATCGTCTGAGACCAGCCACTGAGACAGCTGCTGAAACAATTGGTTTGCATAACCAAACAATTTCTGCACAAACTGTCAGAAACCGTCTCAGGGAAGCTCAACTGCATGCTCGTCGTCCTCATCGGGGTCTTGACCTGACTCCAGCTCGTCGCCGTAACAGACTTGAGTGGGCAAATGCTCACATTCGATGGTGTCTGGCACGTTGGAGAGGTGTTCTCTTCACGGATGAATCTCGGTTTACATTGTTCAGGGCAGATGGCAGACAGCGTGTGTGGCGTTGTGTGGGTGAGCGCTTTGCTGATGTCAATGTTGTGGATCGAGTGGCCCATGGTGGTGGTGGGGTTATGGTATGGGCAGGCATCTGTTATGGACGAAGAACACAGGGGCATTTTATTGATGGCATTTTGAATGCACAGAGATACCGTGATGAGATCCTGAGGCCCATTGTTGTGCCATACACCCATGAACATCACCTCACGTTTCAGCAAGATAATGCACGGCCCCATGTTGCAAGGATCTGTACACAATTCTTGGAAGCTGAAAATGTCCCAGTTCTTGCATGGCCAGCATTCTCACCGGACATGTCACCCATTGAGCATGTTTGGGATGTGCTTGGCCGGCGTATACGACAGCGTGCACCACTTCCCACTAATATCCAGCAACTTCGCACAGCCATTGAAGAGGAGTGGACCAACATTCCACAGGCCACAATTGACAATCTGATAAACTCTATGCGAAGAAGATGTGTTGCACTGCATGAGGCAAATGGTGGTCACACCAGATACTGACTGGTTATGAGTCCCCAGACCCCCAATAAAGCAAAAAATGCACATTTCAGAGTGGCCTTTTATGGTGGACAGTCTAAGGCACACCTGTGCACTAATCATGATGTCAGATCAGCATCTTGATGTGGCACACCTGTGAGGTGGGATGGATTATCTCAGCAAAGCAGAAGTGCTCCCTATCACACATTTAGACAGATTTGTGAACAATGTTTGAGAGAAATGGTAATATTGTGTATCTGGAATGAATTTTAGATCTTTAAGTCCATCTCATGAAAAATGGGAGCAAAAACAAAAGTGTTGCGTTTATATTTTTGTTGAGTGTATGAATGTTTCTCCTGAGTACTGTATGCAAAATCATAAGCAAAATAATGTGTTAGCAGGAACAACACATTAAAGGTGCAATGTGTAAAGGGAATTGGCATTCTTACCAAGCAACAGACTTGGTAGAAATGGAATATAATATTCAGAAGTATATTTAAATTGGTCTATAAAATAAATAAATACTGTTATTACCTTAGAATGAGCATTTGATTATAACATAATATGGCCATGGAGGCCACCATGTTGCACCACCGTGTTTCTACAGTAGCACAGAATGTACAAATTTAGCAAACTTTGGCCTTTTTTGACTGTATATAGCGGGTGTCCTCTGGATATGCACTTAAATAGCCTACAACTTCACCTCATCACTTTATATTGTGGAAAGACTTGAGGCAGTGGTTGATGATCCATCTATAGTAACTAGCTTCTTGCCTTGGAGGCCACCGTAGCTTATGTAAATTCTCAGTAGGGGTAGACAGTACGTACCTTTCACCACTAGATGACGCAAAAATAATCCTATATTATACACTGTACCTTTAAAAAGTGATACGTACGAGTGCGTGTTTCCTTGATCAACAGTTCATCTAAGGTTTCCGCTCTCCATCAGCTGACGGAGATGGTGGTGAGGAGTAATTCTACAGCATACTATGCTACAGACTCTATGTTCCCATTCTTCTTACCTATAGGTGTTCCCACTCCGTAACCCTTGGAGTCGATGAGACCTCCGATCTGTGTGAGGTTGCAGTTTCTCTGGCTGATGTACTCGATGCTGGTGGACTCCATCAGCATGGCGTAGTCTGTGGTCAGGACCCGGGTGATGCCTTCCCTGTTGTTCTTAACTAACGCTGTGTTCTTCCTGCTGCTCATAAAGGCCCACATCTTCTCATAGGTGGAGATCTTTGATTTCTGCCAAAGGAACCCAAACAGGCAAAGACGATGAAAATAATTGTGGGTACCACTTTACGAATAAAGTTAATAATTAATTAACACTGTTAATAACTGCTTAATTAGTTCTTAATAAGCAGTGAATGCTTAACTAAGCATTAGTTAACTTAGCGTTAACTGCTAACCTAGCATTAAGTGACAGTTAAAAAGTAAGCATTAACAGTTGGTTAATGCGAAATAAGCATTAACTGACCATTAATAGCATTAACCAAGCATTAAATAACAGATCATTAATTTACCCATTTGTAAAGTTTTACCGAATTTTGAGTTAGCATGGGCTATATGTGTGTGTGGCTGCCCATAAACACACCATACACTTAGCAATATTTCAAATGCAATCATAAACACATCTCAAGTTCAACAGCACGATGCGTGGGACTCCTATCTATCTCGGAGAGTGTGTCACGGGCTATACATATGTATTTGTGTGTATGTGTATGTGTGTTTCTCCTTTGCTCAGCCAGAGAAAATGGGACAGCTGTGTTCTAAATCTCCTCCAGCTGATTCAATTTGTTCGAGCCATCAACACAGCCAGCTTCTTCCCTATCCAGGCAGCCGTAATCACTGGCTGCAATCTGGGAGGATAAAGCCATGCATGGATCAACCCCCCCGCTGAGCCACCAGGATGCAAGGAGGGTGGGGGTGAGGTTGAGGGTAAGGAAATGACAGCCCTGCCTGCCTGAAGACATCCGTACATGCAGAAGTTATATAATACCAGCTTAAAAGTTAACACTGTTCTTCACATCAAAACAGACACCCTAAAAACCAACACAAATTAAAGTCTTAATAGGCATCTCCTCCAATTTCCACCATATGCTCACCTTTTGGTACATCTATACGTTGCCTTTCATTTCAAGTAAACGCAAGTTCTTTTTTTCTGCCTCTTTCTTTCTATATTTTTTTCTTTTTTAGTGGAATGTTTGGCACAGATAGAGGATGATGGAGGGAGCAGCCGAGGTAAACCATCCCAACCCTGATTTTATGGTAGTGGAGGTATAGTGTAACACTGACTGGTACACACTAAAAGTATGACAGAGATAATAGGATGGGAGTAAACTTCAATTCAATGAACACAACTGTTGTGTCCAGTGGTTTGGTTCATTTGTTACCTATTTATATTGCATCAGGGCTGTACAGTGCGACAGTTTCAATACTATCCAGCTGCAGCCCCGGAGACAAACACCCTGGCGTGACAACAACACCCTGGCGTGACAACAACACCCAGGTGTGACAAGTTACCTGTAGATTTTATTTTTGCAACGTCATAAACTTCTAAGTTGTAAACAACGTCAAACAAGACCGCAGACCGATACTAAGTTTGTGTTATTTATATTGTTTTGGCGAGTAGGTTCAGGCATCACAGCTGGGTGGTTAGGGTTAGGGCAAGGGGACAGGGAGAGGTTAGAATATAGATAGAACATTGACGGAACACCGCGGCGGCCATCTTGAGTACGTCACGTCAAACAATACAAAAGACCGCAGACCGATAGGCTACTAAATTTGTGTTATTTATATTGTTTTGAGGATTAGGTTCAGGCATCATAGCTGGGTGGTTAGGGCAAATGAGTGACGTAGCAGACATGTCATGGAAGCTAAATAGTCAAAAATCACGTCCGTCACACCAGGGTGTTTTTGTCACGCCACGGTGTTTTTGTCACGCCAGGGTGTTTGTCTCCGGGGCTGCAGCTGGACCCTACTCGACAGTTTTGATCGCATTTGCTACTGAAATTGATCACGTGCGATGATGAATACAATTCCACTCGGGAGTGCGACAGCTTGCTAATGAGCAGATGCTGTCCGTCTGAGACACAGAGGTGTGCTGCACAACACTGCTTAGAGGGCTCTACATTAACACTCTCCAAATTCGGGTAAATGTAGTCTTAGGCAAGTAAGTTATTGAGTCCACCCTCCACTTTGGCTGGTGAAAGATGTGTGCTCAGGACCTGTGCTTGTGCGGCGATTAATCATGGACATATAAAGGTATTAATCGCATACACTTCACCAACGGTAATAACCGGAAGGAGACGGCACACAGTTAAGTTAGCGCGTGTGCAAACAGAACATTTCCTGTGCGCCTTCACATTAAAAGTCTGTTAGTAGCCAAACGTGAGTTGACTTTTATTTTGAAGCCGGTAAGAACAAGAAGTTAGCACTTCACAGCCCTGCAGTGCGCTAGCTTGAAAATCAACTGCTTCAGCTGCAGAGAGCAGTCAACAGTAGTATTTTAAACAAAGTTTGAAATAACTGATAAGCCACTGAAGAACTACTCCCAACACATTCACAACAACCTATTTAACTTATTCCAAATTTTAACAATATGTATAGGCCACTTATTTATTTAATAGAATATGTTTAATGCTTTAAAGTTTGGTTTTAATTAACAAAAGGACATTTAACAAAAAAAATATTATTATGAATATAATAGTGATAAGTATATATACAGAAAATATATAGATATTAATTTTATGGGGAGAAATAATTCTGAATCAGCAAAAAATTACAATTTGCAGGTTAGATTTTTTTGTCTAAATTGCAATCAGTGCACCCATATTAATTTTTCTACAATTATTACTGCACACATTAGGATATGATATTAATTGAGAATTTCAAATGAGACCAAGATGACAGGCTAAAAGGTAATTAGAGCGAAATGCATGGGTTAAGGTTATGCAAGTTTTCGATCATACTTTGTGTGCTACTGAATTTATTTTTGTGCTACTAATTTTTTTTGCTTGCTAGCACCAGTGCTACCACCTAAAAAAACAAGCGTACAGCCCTGTGCATATTTAAATACAAAATCACGTACTTTATATAAATTACTCAAAATAGAAAGCTAATAGGGGTAGCTTCCTTTCTCATGCTCTTGGTTTTATTAAAAGGCACACATGATATTGCCAAAGGAAATTTTCAAATAAAGGATTTACGGTATAATTTATATGGGACATTTTACTATCCATGGATCAGGGCTTTCATGTGACCTCTGCTGCAGTGCTTATTACATTGCTTGGTAATTTCCACTATCACTTTATATGCTGTGATGACTTTGTTTAAGTTAAAAGCTCAACTCAGAGCCCTTACTAGCAGTTGTACCTTGAAGAAGGTCATGGTGGAGCCATCCCTCACTGCCCCGTATTCAATCCTGGTCTGCTTGGCCAGGTCATCTGCTGAGTCGATAGGCGCGTCCATCCTTTCCACAGTGAGGAAGGCAGCCAAATTGGCCGTGTAGGAGGAGATGATGATTAAGGTAAAGAACCACCAGATGCCCCCAACTATACGAGTGGATAGAGCCTTGGGCATCACCTCTGAGCCTGGAAGCATAATGGGGAAAGAAAGGTTTAAAAAAGAAAAAATGCTACAAAGATCTAACATAAGTATGTAACAGCCAGTATGTTACAACCAGAATAGTAAGAAGTGTAGTTTATATGTGTACTATGTGTAAATGGTCCCCTTAAAAAGACTTCTTGTTTACTTAAAACCAAGAGTTGCAACAAAAGTAGTACAATTGAAATGTGGCCAACAAAACAAATCTGAATATGAAGGAAGGCAATGAGGGAACACATCATGTCAGATATGTACCCAAAGATAAAACTGAGAAGCAGAATGAGCGCCATTCTTTATCTTTTTTTCTCTGTGATCAGATAAAAGAAGCAATGAAAAAAGATGGATGTACTTGAAGAAAACAATTACGGTTTATATTGTGCCAGGTTCGGGAACATTTGTGCCTATCATCAAACCTTTTTTACACACACACACACACACACACACACACACACACACACACACACACACACACACACACACACACACACACACACACACACACACACACACACACACACACACACACACACACACACACACATGCATATGCAGAATATGACACAGTTACCTCCCATTCAATTAATTCACTATAAAACCTCTCAGACCTCCTTTATGATAATACTATGGGATGTTTAATGGGAATCCTGCTACCCCTCAGCTGGACACAGGAAACCGAAAGGTTTATCAGTAATCTGGTTTACAGATCAGAAAGAAAACAAATTGAAAAGCATCCAACTACGCTTCGTCTATCAAGACTGTTGCATTTCTGATGGGCTGATAAATTCTACATATATAGCTTGCTGTCAGCCTAATCACTACATTTCATCTGCATCACCATTTTGTTGGGGACTGGTGTTGTCAGCATAGGATTGATGGCCGTCAAATGTCAAAAGGTATGTCTGACTTATCCTGCTCCAATCTCCTGCCTTTGAGGGAGGTCAAGTTCCCAAGGAGTGCAACAGCATTCTTAAAACAAGGTATGATTGCAGTGCATAGAGACTGGGTGCAGGATTCATGGAAAGGGAATTAGGTGAAAATAGGTGGCAGGAGAACAACAGCATCAGTCATCTCAGCAAGTGCCCCAAAATTAAATGTAATTGTTTATCATTGAAACCATGACGACAAAGGTCCCCTTACCTTAACATGTATTTATTTTGATCCAAAACCATGATCTTTCCCCAAACCTAACCAAGTGTGTATCTCTGCCTCACATCTAACTAAACCTTAACCATGGTGTTATATTTCAACAGTGACTTATGGAGTTTTGGACAAACAATGCCAGCAAGGGGTGTCATATCACAAAAGCAACATCTTTCACATACAGGTAGTCATTTAATCCAATATAAAAATAAAAACAATGATTAAAATCACTTTAAAGGTGAACTGAGAGTAAATACCTTGCCGCATAAGAGCGCTCACACCGAACCAGAAACTGTTGAGTAAAGTGAAATTGTTCTGTACAAGAGTCGAGGACGGGTTACATTGATGTGGGTTGTACCACTCGTATGGAGTGAACCTGAAAATAAAAGAACAGAGAGAAAAACACAGAAGAATGAAAATAAATGCCAGTATCAGAAGAGAGGGTGCAACATATACATAACAACAAAACCTAATTGTTGTACTATAGCTAATCTTGGGGCCACACTGGCAATGCTCTTCACTTCACTGTGGGCTTCCAGTTATTTTCCTTTGATATTTACACTTCTCTTTGATTAGCATTTTGTTTTGCACAGCAAATATATATATTTTGGTTTTACAGACTACCTGAGAGGGAAATTAAGAGCAAGCTTGCAATCACTCCAACATAATTGGTAACCACAACCAAAGCCAATCTGGCATCTGAAAGCATATTTTTGAGAAGTTTAAATTAGCCCCTGCAAAATTAGGAATTTGCTAAACAATCATGCCAATTATTCCAGACTATTTGGGATTCCTGTCGTGTGAATGTGTACCATCCGACCATGTATTGTTTTGTTTTTTACATACTCAGTGCTGGCACCATCTCAAAGCTTCCATATCTTTTGTGCTTTCAAATGATCAACAAAAGAGCTTATGGTAAAGGTAGTGGACAGTTCTGTCAGCAGTCAACATTTATATATCCTTCGGGTTACCCTCAGCAACCCATATATGTTTCCATCACATCATACATCAGCTCATTATCATGAATATGAATCCCTCCTCTTACCTGGCAATCACAAAGAGCACACAGCTAACTCCTGTGCAGGCTAGCAGCACGTACATCCAGATGTCCGGAGACAGGGGATTAAGGAAGGAGAACACGCCCGGATTGGTGCCGTTAGGTTTGCGATACAGGATGCTGATACCCAAGGTCATGAAGGGCTTGGAGAAGTCAATGCTTTTCTCTCTGACATAGGTGATGGTCAAAGGAGCCACGGCAAGGTCTGCCACCTTGAAGAGCCCAAAGAGGAAGCAAGACTACTGAAGGTAGAACTCAAGGTTACATATTGCTTCTTTCAGTATTTGTTCAACAGTTTTTCTATCAGTCCAACAGACAAATGTCCAAGTGTATAAATAACTCAACGACATATAAACCTGGTTAAAGTTGTGTGTTCTCCTCTGCTGGTGAACAAACTGTGATATTGAATAAATGGGTACAGAATAATATACTGTCACACTAACAATGCTGAAGATGAATGTATGAAAATAACAAATGTTTTCTGTTAGAGTGCTAATAGAATAGGAGTGCAACCTCGTGGTTACTGGTCTACCATCTCTACCATTGTGTCCTTGAGCAAGGCACTTAACCCTGAACTGCTCCAGGGGCGCTGTACTATGACTGACCCTGCGCAATGGCCCCCTTCGAAGTGTGGTAACTTGAGAGGGGATATGCGAAAAGCAACATGTCAATGTACCAATTGACTAATAAAGTAACTTAACTTAACATGAAAATGAATGCAATTTACTCACGTGGTCAATCAGCTCTCGGACCATCCCATTCCACTCTCCCTTGTCATTCTGTGCTCCGTATTTCCCATCACCGACCAGTCTGACTTCATATGTAAAACCCAGGATGTTTGAGAGCTCTTTCAAAAGGTCCAGGCAGTAACCCTCGTAACGATCGTTCCCAATCAGCTCCTTGTCCGACTTTTTAACCATCACATATGGATTTTCCTGTACAGAAAAGAAGGGAAATACTTAATTTCACTGTTTTCAAGATTGTCATTCAATATGCTATCTAAGCACTAAGTAAAATGCAACTGAATATGGAGCTATAATCTTGAATATGCTGCACCACGTCCTCAGTTCCCATACCTGACAACCCTGGGATAAGTGGTGAAACATCTAAAACATCAAATCAAATTGACTTTAAATGACTGTCTGATATTCTTTTTCCACCCCTTCCCACCACCTCTCTCTCATTGTATTTTACTGTGATGACCCCCTGCGTGCGCTCTAACACACCCCATACACAGCCAATCTGCTGTCCTCTATTTAACCTTCTTCCTTACCTGTATCGTGGTGACAACAAGAGTTCTGTTGGCCAGAGAGTCAGTCACATTGTTATTCTTGTCTCGGAATGTCTCTGTCATCTTCATCCCCTTGTACGAGTTCCACACAGCAATCTGGAAAGGCAAACAGGGCTTTAGATTTATTGAACCATTTTCTGCTTTGATCAGACCCAAAGCAAGAAAAAAATGTGACTTCTGCGTTTGGAGTCACTATGGAAAATAACTGATGTGTGTTTCGATGTTTTAAGAATTTTCTGTAAAAGCTTTAAATAAGGCTGTATCGTTAATGACCACTTTTCAAATTGAGGAAAATAATCTAATTGATTATTCACGTTATCTGTGCCACCATACTATTATATATATACTGGGTCTGACCTAGTCTGTAAGTCTCAACACAAAACTCTAAACTGCTCTGATGCACTGCATATTAATCATATTTTCTGATTCGTCGAACAGAATAATGAAAAATAAGTACAGGGGTTACAAGACCCGACACTCCTGGTGCATTTTTCAACCTTCTGCTCAATTCACTAACTAAAATTCCCTTTTACTCAGCTGTGCTCTGATGATTCTGGGCAAGTTGCCCAATACATTTAAATATAATATAATTTATGGGGTGAAAGTCTAAATGAAGAAGTAGTTTGTTCCAAAGGGAGCTTCAGATTGTGTGCCTCAGGCAAAGGTATATTGCGATTTTACAGCAAACCAATATCACTCCTGTTGTGTGCAGCTATTCATCTGACTCTTAGGTATATTATATAACATTTTGTGCAGTCTGAACAACTGAAGCTGTTATGAAATAATGTGTACTATTTCTTTATGGAGAATTATTTCTTGGGATTGACGTATGTTCCATAAATCTGAAATCCTACTGACAGCAGCAAATCCAAAAGTTTGCAACATTTAAGTGACTGTTACTTACGTACATATTATTACAAGAACATAGATCTGACACGATTAGTCGATCAATAAAAAGACATAAAACAATGGTATTAATAAATGAATCAGTTTAGATATTTTGCTTATTGTGAGGGCAGATTTATTTGTAACTATCTAATTGATCTGTTGTTCATATGTATATCACATCAGTTTAACACATGTGCATTTCCTCTAAGAAATGTGCTGACAAAACAGTTGCTTAAACTAATTTAAGGTTTATTGTGGCTGACCACAATAAACCACAATGACCACAATAAACCCTGAGACCTGTTTACTCCATTAACCATCTGTTAGTTGACACCCCCGTTGTTGAAGGGGGCCTTTAAGTACTCTGTCTGACCAAAAGATATGGTCAGTCCCGTCGGGGGCTGACCATGCAGGTTGGAAACTTTACTCTGTAACTCTGTTGTTTTATCTACTTTTATTAAATTGTTTATATTGAGAAGTTTCAGTTCATTTATTCCCACAAGGTTTAACTGATTCAAAACTTCCATGACACTTATTAATTTGTATGAGACATTAATCTGAATATTTGTCCTCAACAAGACTTTTGATGAAATTACAATGGGCTTTCAGAAGTTTTCCTCATTTCGTTATTAATAGGCCTATATCTATTTTTTTTAATGATTCATCGATTCATTGAGAAAGTAATCCACAGAGTAACCGATAATGACAACATTTGGATATGACAGCATCAGGGGACAGTATGAATTAAGAAGGGCAGGGTGGGACGGGGCCGAGTGTGACGGCGTGAATGACATTGTTTGGGTTCATCAGACCAGGCGGGATAATCCAGACAGTTATCAGATTAGAAGAGGCGTCTGGCGGCTGGGTTTTGACCCTTTCAAATCCCCTCACTGGTTAAGAGCTGAGCAAAGGTCAAATGGGCTCATGACAGCAACACAACAAAGTTAAGGGGGCATTAAATGATCAAGCTTTACTGTAAATAAGAAATAATGTCAAGTGATGGGGGGAACACGCTTTCCTCCTTTGGCCAGAACGATGGACCGTTCACGGCTAAAGAGGATGTGTAGTAGTGAACGCATTAGTACCTCTTATTAAACTGCAGAAGGTACAGTCTTATTTGCGGCTATGGGAGTTTGTCTATTGGAAAAGATAACTTCTCCAAATTAAATTCTATTCACCCAATCAGACAGACAGATAAAGGACTCACTTATAACCTCGCTAAAAGCACTCTGTATCTTCCCTGCGGCACTTTCACAAAGGTTCCACTTTGAGTGGGAGTCCATAAATCTGTCTTATCTCCGGGGAGACCGCAGATGAGGAACACAGTGAATTGGATTCGATTGAATTAATTGCTTTGTTCTCAATCGAAGAGATAAGGGGATAGAGTGAGAACAATATTTCCGGAGGTGTGGAGGGTCTCACACATGTTGTGGAAAAGAGTTACCTCGGGAAATATAATCCACAACTGGGCTGAAGTTTAAGTAATAAATGAATCTGACCATGCCAACTAAATCAATGCTAACATATAGCCTGGGACAACCACACAGTTAAAGTCATCATCTTCTTAAGCCCAGATTGGATTTACTGTGTGTAGCAAATTTATCGTGCGTACCAGGAAAATTTCTAACAACTATTGTGTGCTATAAAAACTGACGGGGCTTTTTTTTGCCCTCATTCCCTCGGAGTGAAATGTTATCTTTGAATCCTAAAGCTCCATCCAGAACCAAATCAGACTGGAGAACCGTTACCACAGAGCTGGAGACATACTAAGCCGGGCCAGGAAAGCAGAGCAGAGAGAAAAGAGAAGGGATTTCCAGAAAGTCAACAACTTTGTTTTGTCCCGTCATCCTCCCCAGAGTGAATGTAAGACTCCAGTGCCCAAGAACCACCTCGACTGTCGCTGACTAGTTATTCATTTTTCATGACCATGAATTCAGGCGTATCTTGGAATGTACGTACAGAATGTATTTAAAATATCGAAAGAAAAGGAAGAAAACGCGGCATAAAGTAAATCTCTTTGGTATTGCTGAATATTTTCTGAGACTATATGAGGAGGTGTGCATTGTAAGGACAGAGTTATTGAAATGCTCTTTAGAGTTCACTTTATTTTACATAGAAAGACATAGAAAGATTTAAAAACAATGCATCCCGCTTTTAACAATTGGATTGGAGCGAGGATTCCAATGATCCACTGACTTAAGTGTCAATCAAAGGCCAACAAAATGAAATCTGCAGCATTTCTCGATGCCTGTCTCCTCTGCTTACTGGATCCCCCTCAGCTGCAATTAAATCCTGCTAGCCTGTATGAATACGACCAACGTCTGTAGGCAGTCCAATAGTAAAGCACATTATACGTAGTGGACTGTGCAAGTCTCTGAAGGACAAATTCCCTTTTTTTCTTCGCCATTGCTCACAGCGTTAAGATGCTCGAAAAACTGAATGCCTTGTGTAAAAGTTCAGAACGTATTCCTATTACCAATGGAGGTACTGTTATGTGTACCTAATAAATACAAAAAAAGGAATGTAATATTTTTTTTGATGCCACTGACTGAAAGTTTTGACAAGTTTCAGAGCAATGCCCGGACCATAAAGACAGGGAAAACTGAAATGTCAAATAGATGGCATTGCTGTGTACACAAAATCAGTGGAGAGAAACAAGGTTGACAAGAAGGCAAGGAGCAGGGAAGTGTGTTGCATACAGAGTGAGTAAAGAAGGGACAGAAGGAGGATTGGGGTAAAAAAAAAAAGCTTGGGCCAAACATGGCGCTAGCACAAACCTTGATCCACCTTTTTGTCAGTTTACTGCTGTCCGCCTCCACAATACCCTTGTAAGAAAAGGCAACGGGCAAGATGAAGCGTGGAAAGAAATAATCAGTTGTTGCGGCACATACTTTAACCAAATAACAAAAGGTGTGTATGGATATTAAAAATGTAAATAATGTTTATGGAGACAAACACACCGACACACACACACCAACACACACACACACACACACACACACACACATGCCTTAGTAGTGGAATGAGTCAGCCAATGTAGAAGCAGCATGGGATGGTGTGTAATTGGCTGTACTGGGCCTCTGTGCTCACCCTGGCAGTGCCGTCCTCTTTGAGACTGATGATGTCCAAATCAAAGTCTTTCCGCAGGCCATCTGTCTTATTAAGAACAATGTGCCCTGTCAGTCCATCCCACTGGGCCTATACGAAGGACACATGCAGAGAGAGAGAGAGAGAGAGAGAGAGAGAGAGAGAGAGAGAGAGAGAGAGAGAGAGAGAGAGAGAAAAGAATGGGAAACAGTCTGGAATGCCGTCTGGTTTAGTGTGTGTGCAGAGTATTATTAAGGCTTCGGAGCAGGCTCCCTGGAGGAAAGGTTAAGGGGATTGAGACAGCTAGAAGAAGTCAATGTTGACAGACGTTTGGAAGACACACTGGATCAAATCAGGTGAATGATCGGAGGAAGTCTACAGATTGTTCTGTGCTGCAATATCAGTGCTCAGGATAGCGATGATAGCTACATTTATTTACATGCAAGGTATTACTTTGGGTCTTTACAGCAGATATTTGAGGTTTGTGGGTAATTTCTGATTCTCTTGTTTTTTGCTAATTACTGTGATGGTGCGACAGATGTGTTCCTGTTCCGCCACTACTGCTTAATCTTAATGCATGTTGAGTATTGACTGAAATTGTAATATTGTTGTGAGCCAGATTTCCCCATTTGGCAAAAAATTCAATTAAAAAAAAGTATTGAGCCTGAATAAGTGGGATGTATTCAGAAGCTGAAAGTTTATCATA
The DNA here is from genome assembly GCA_026929865.2 of Hyperoplus lanceolatus. Lineage (NCBI taxonomy): Eukaryota > Metazoa > Chordata > Actinopteri > Uranoscopiformes > Ammodytidae > Hyperoplus > Hyperoplus lanceolatus. Next base: position 16,235,838 of record CM049407.1, on the reverse strand, counting down.
ATGTCTTAAACAGAGTAAAAACCAAAATCGAGTTTAATTTCGCATGTGGAAATTGAGATATTAATGGATTCCCCACCCTCAAGTCAGCAAAAAAACAGAATTGATTCTGCGAAGCACTTTTCTGCAGTTGTAGAAATTAAAATTTTTACAAAATGTCAGCATTTCGAAAATCAGGATATTACTCTTCTGTGTGTGTTTTCACTCACAAAATTATGTGCACTGAATAACAAAAATGTATCCACACAATCAAAATACAATCCAGTTAATTTTGTCCAGAGAAATACACTGAATATGGTGGTCAACAATAGATAGAAGAGAGTGACAAAGAGGACAGAGAGGTTATAGTGCCTGGGATTCAATTTCCAGACGTTAATATGAAAGCGGTGTCCTCATCTGTTGCACTGTCTTGTCAGAATTGTTTTTTAGCTGAATGCTGTTAGACATATTAATGGTTCTTGTGATGGAAAAAGCTCTCTTATCTAGTGATGAAGAGCACAAGAGGACATATGCTTCAAAGGATGGGCAGTGGCAAACAAAACCAAAAGCTGAGGAGGGGAGAGAAACTGAAATGCAAAGAAAAGGAAAGAGAGAGAGACAGACAAAAGGGTTAAGGAAGATGGGGGGCATAAAGAGGAAAATATGAATAAGGGGATTGAGTGATAATGTTTCCTCTCCATGGGAGGCACCAGTTCTCTGCTGGATTTAAGACTTAAGAGATCAAAACACTCATGCATCAAAGGCCTCGTTTCTGTCTGTAGGCATCCACTCTGACAGTCGGCCCCGGCACATGCTTTCAACTTATAAGTACATAAATACCATATATTTTCATGTTGTGTGCTTTTTCGGAAGCAAAGCGCAAGCCTGTCAGGGGGGACCTGCAAAGCAATATATCACACGAAATGATCCCACATCCAGTTTTAGGGAGTTGCAACAGCTTGGGTTACATGAAAGAGAGTGTGCTTTATGAAGCACTTTCAACACACGCTGAAAATATACCATCATAAGTGCATGGTGGTCAAGCCAACGGCAACCGGCACATTTTCTTTAAAGTCAAGCTGGTGATGAAACACAGCAGTTGTCTGTGACTGGAGCCCTTATGTGAGACTGACCTCTTTGAAGAGGTTCATGAAGCGTGGTCCAAAGCGCCAGGGTTTGTGGCGGTGACACTGCAGAGAGCTGACGGTCATTTGAGTGGCCCGCTGGGACGCCACGGCAACCATGAAGACTGCATCGTACATCAAGGCAGCGTCTGTCTGCAGACGGAGGAGAGGGTGGGAGGAAGATGTTTGCCTTCTCCCTCACACACTGTGCCCAAAAAGCCCCATGTGCAATTCACAACCGAACATCAGTAACAAGCTGAATTGCAGTAAGAATAACCTAGAAAGTCTTGAAGATGAAACTGTGACAGTTCCTCCAGGCAAAAGTGTGACATTAGACAAGTAAACAGGGTATATACTGTAGCGTAGATATAATAATGGAACAAATATAATCGAGGCTTACACCACACAACATTTTTTATCATAAAGAAATATAGATCTTAAAGTTACCAACATCTGCTAGCCCATAAAGTTTTATGGGCTAGCAGATGTTGGTATTCTACAATTGCATGCAAGCGTACATGCAGCATACAAATGTAAATCATCGGCTTTTGATCAGAAAAGCAGGTATTTGTATTGCCAGTGCTGCTCTGTAATGTGATGTGAAATAACATTAAGGGGGCTTACAGTCATGATTCCATCCATGAGACCACTCTCTTGTTTGGGACCCTGCAGCCTTTCCATGGCCCACCTGTCTATGGTGGAGGCTACCGCCGGGTCATCAACATTCAGCAGCCTGAAGCCAGTCATGTTGACCCCGCTGTAGCGGTACGGCTCCAAGTCAAGAGCAAACAGATCCTGCAGGAGTACACAGAGAGAGTAGATGGATATGATGGGTTTGGTTTTTCTTGGTCTGGTCTGGTATCCCATGACAACACCTTTAGTCACACAAACTCACCAAAGTCGTGAAGAAGAAATGGTAGTACTCGGTCATCATTCCCATTGATGAAAGCTGGAAAATGATAAGAAGAGGTATTGAAATAGAACGAGGCCATATTAACTATTTTAATTATTTAATATTTGATGCAACACATATTTGATACATTTATAAATGTGTGTTTATTCAATTTAAAACGGAGGGTGCCACTATACACAAATAACTACAACAATGAATTATGAATTTCACTTGGATCTCAGATGCCACAACTGTGTGGCTTAAAAAAAGGTTGAAAAAATGTTTGTCCCTTGTTATTGTTAATGGTGTAGACAATATGATATAAATGAGACAAATTTAAAAAAGAATTGAAGGACCACAGAGTGGATACGGGACTTTTCCCTGTTCAGTCCATCAGGCATGACGGAATCGATGCACACAAGGAGAGTCACAAATACGTTTGTCGACATGCCTGTTCATTTCAGAAATCACCTGCTACCACCAGCTGAGTTAAATTGCTCAAAAAGAAACAAATCTATGTGGTGGGAAATAAGGTGCAGACCATTTAAAATCCCGAAGAGGCAACTCAACAACTCTCTATCATACCCGTAATGGATTCAGGTCAGAAAGTAGGGCCTAGTAAACAGGGTAATAGGTTTCATGAGATTTTCTACAAAACATAAAATGAAAAAACCTAAAATCATTAAAAAGTGTTGGCCTCAAAGGAAACATTACTATGATGTAAAATCTGTATCACAAACTCATAAAGAGAAAAAGTCCACCCCTGTACAAACCTGCTTGAGGAGCTCTGAAGCCATGCGATAAGAGCAGTCAAAGAGAATGAAGAACTCTTTGTCTCTCTTCAGCTCCTTGAGCAGCGGCCGGGCATCCATGCTGCCAGGGGTCAGCTGGCGGATCCTCACCTTCAGGTTGAACTTTGCCGGAGCCTTGATCAACTCCTGCATACGCATCAAACCTAAGAAATAACTTAATTAGTTGAGGTGGCTAAAAGGAACTTTCAGTTTTTAAATAATAATAATAATAATTCATTTTATTTGAGGGCGCCTTTCAAAGCACCCAAGGTCACCTTACAGGGCATAGTTAAAAAACAAAATCAACAATGATAAAAAACAAGAACAAGACACATTAAAACAATTTACACAGGGGTGGTGACATGTGTGGTAGACAATGAATTATATGGAATATGACAGTTTGAAAAGATGGGTTTTTAGATGGGTCTTGAATGTGGAAAGAGTGTCGGAGTTACGGATGACAGGTGTGAGGGCATTCCAGAGGTGGGGGGCAGATCGGCTGAATGCCCTGGACCCCATGGTAACCAGACGGGCGGGTGGAACAGTAAGTTGAGTGGAAGAGGAGGACCGGAGAGTGCGGGTGGGGGTGTTGATGTGTAGGAGTTCACAGATGTATGGAGGGGCGAGGTTGTGGAGGGCCTTGAAGGTGAGGAGCAGAATCTTGTAGTGGATGCGGGTTTTGACCGGGAGCCAGTGAAGCTGCTGAAGGACAGGAGTGATGTGATTAATGGAGGGGGTTCTGGTGATGATACGGGCGGCAGAGTTCTGGACCAGTTGGAGTTTACGGATGGACTTGAGGGGGAGACCGAAGAGGAGGGAGTTACAATAATCAATGCGGGAAGTGACCAGGGTGTGAACCAAGATGGCTGTGCTATGGGGTGTGAGGGATGGGCGGAGGCGGTTGATGTTGCGGAGATGGTAATAGGCAGACCTGGTGATGTTATTGATGTGTGCTTGGAATGATAGTGTGCTGTCAAGGATGACACCCAGACTCTTAACCTGAGGGGAGGGGGAGACTGAGGTGTTGTCGATAGTGATGGAAAAGCGGTTTTGTGAGGGTTGATTTGGTGCCGATGAGGAGAATTTCTGTTTTATTGCTGTTGAGTTTGAGGAAGTTGCAGGTGAACCAGGATTTTATTTCTTGTAGGCAATCGGAGAGGGAGGTGGGAGGAAGGGTAGAAGTGGGCTTGGTGGATATGTAGAGCTGGGTGTCATCCGCGTAGCAGTGAAAATGGATGTTGAATTTACGGAAAATATGGCCAAGGGGAAGTAGATAGATGATGAACAGGAGGGGGCCTAGGACAGAACCCTGGGGAACACCGGTAGTGACTGGAAGTGACTGGGATTTGAAAGTTTTGAGTTGGATGAACTGAGTGCGGCCGGAGAGATATGATTTAAACCAGTGCAGGGGTGTGTCAGTGATACCAATGGAGGCCAGTCTGTCAAGGAGGATGTTGTGTGAAATGGTGTCGAAGGCCGCACTCAGATCAAGGAGGATGAGAATGGTGAGATGTCCGGAGTCTGCTGCCATGAGAAGGTCATTGGTGATTTTAACAAGGGCTGTTTATGTGCTGTGGAGGGGGCGGAAACCAGATTGAAATTGTTCATAAAGATTATTGAAGGATAAGTGAGCTTGAACCTGAGATGCTATTGTTTTTTCCAGAATTTTTGATATGAAAGGGAGATTTGAGATTGGACGGAAGTTGATGAGGTTGTTGGGGTCAGCACCAGGTGTCTTGAGTATGGGGGTTATAGCAGCTGTTTTGAAGGATGAGGGGACGAGGCCGGAGCTGAGGGAGGAGTGTATGATGGACGTTATTAAGGGGGAAAGAGATGGTAGGCAGCCTTTAACTAAAACAGTAGGGATAGGGTCCAGCTGGCAGGTAGATGATTTGGACTTGCGGATGAGGTCTGAGATTGCCACAGCAGAGGGAAGTGTGAAGTTTGAGAGTAGACGGGAGACAGGGGCTGAGAAAGTGGGAAAAGACGGAATGTGGGTGGTGTTAGGGGTCAGTTGCTGGTGGATCTTTTCTATTTTGGTGGTGAAAAATGACATTAAGGAGTTGCAATAATCGGTTGAGTACAGATGGGAAGCAATGGAGTCCGGTGGTCGTAGTAGTTTGTTGACAGTGGAGAACAGGGCCCGCGTATTTCCTTTACCAGAACTGATGACATTTGCGTAGTAAGTGGATTTGGCTGTAGAAAGAGTGTCCTTGTAGTGAAGAATGTGGTTGTGATATATTTCTTTATGTATGACAAGTCCAGTTTTCTTGCACAGGCGTTCCAGTTGACGGCCTTTCTCCTTGAGTTTGCGTAGTTCAGTGGTATACCATGGGGCAGAATGAGTGAAGGAAACAGAGCGGGATTTAAGGGGAGCCAGGGTGTTGAAAAGATCATGAAGACTATTGTTTGTTCGTTCTAGCACCCCCTTAGGACAAAAGCGGTGTTTTTACTACGCCAGCTGTTGTTCCTGGATTAGCGTATACCATAGATAGTTTAATAAAGGTACATACCCATGACAAAGGCATTAAGATAAACAATGTAAAAATATAAGTCTTTGCACTGATGGTCTCGTTTGCTGTTACATGTCATTTATGATCACCAGAGGAAAAATTAGACTATTTTAGAAAATATTTCAAAGTTACTCGTACGACCTTTAAGCATTCGTTTTATGCCTCCTCTATTCCAGGAAGGTCATTCTCAGATACGGAACATTTTCCTGATGTTCAGGAGTCACGTTATTGCTATGGGACCCCTATTTACTGCCCAATTTATTTTTGTTCTAAAGGCATCAAAGGCCTGTACACGTGTGGAGAAAAAATAGTGTGTAATTGTGCAGCTGTGTGTCTGAGTGACATTTCAAGAAGAAATATTTTCTGATGAGAAAAAAAAGGGTAAAAGAAAAATCTATAAACTTTGACATTTCAACAGCGGCATCTCATATTCTGTGGGTCGTGGGCAGGGATTCGGTATGGGGACACCGCTGGACTCTGTGATGTTGTTTTGGCTCAAAGGCAGAGGGCAGGAATACTGGCAGCTTTTTGATATGAGGTTCACTCATGCCCTGCCACAGATTGGGTTCACTGACTGGCGGCCAGCACGATGAAGGTGACCGCGGATAGACAGTGGAACCATGACATATGATTACGTTGTAAAGGTCCAAAAAAGCAAACACAAGCCGGGCACTTTTGATCCTCCTCCATCTCAGTTAGACACTTTAATGTAATGCAATGTTATTGTTGGTATCCAATAATGCAGTTAGAAATAAAATCAATTTCAATTTCATTGTCATTGTGAGAGTGTTTTTTAAAAAATAATTATGTTAATACGCTGATAAACATCATATTGTTTTTTTCCTGGTCTTGAAAACTATATTACAGATACTGTAGGATATTCCTAAAGTGAACTGTTGAAAGTGAAATGACCGGTCTGATCATTATATTCACATTAGTGCTGTTTTTAATTCCAGAAAAATTCAAGCGATGACTCAGTTTGATAATACCTTGTGCTGCAAATTTGCATTTATCTGCACGAATAAGGGCTGACTGATTCAGATGGGGTTACCTTCCATTATCCTAAGTGCAATTGTATGCATGGCAGAATCTAATGATATCTTGAAGGGGATCTGTGATAATAATAATGTGATAATCTGTGTAATATGAGAAAAAAAAGAACAATGGGCCATACCTGTGCTGTCCTCGTAGACCACTGTTAGCTTCTTCCATTTGAAGAAAGTGACCACGTCCAGGATGGCCCTGGCTATGGCGGTGTATTCTGGATACAAGTTGATGTAGAAGGTGTCTTTGTTGTCCACCGTGGGGTGTTTCCACCGCGTCTGTATGTGAGGCACCTCCAGGGCGTTACAGATGGACTGAACAGCGCTGACCGAGGAGCTGTGAGACGGGCCGAACACCGCAACCACCCCGAGAGCCAACTGGTCACATACTAGTGGTAAGGAATGAAAAAAGGTTCATGTGATTACAGGATTCACTGTAGCGTTTCACAACCAAAATCCATTGAAATCTGGATTTACTTTCATAGGAAACAAGTGAAGAACTTTATTCCCTTCGAATCCAAAGTGATTAAAAAATATATTTTGTATATGTTGGTCACTGTTAGCCGACTGCATGCTTACTGGCAACATTTTCAAGCCTCATTCAACTTAAGTCATCAGCCGACGCTGGTAGTGAGTGATACAAAATACAAGCTTTTTCTAATGAGGGTTTTATCATTTGTTTATGAAATGGGAAACGTTAGAAATGCATAAAAATGATGTATGGAAACCTTAAAAGCTACCTTCCCGCAACTTTTAAGAAGCTATACCTACTATTCATCCCCTAGGTTATATCCTGTATTTATAGAAAATGCAAGAAATTACTGTATTTCACATACATCATAAATAAGTAAAAACTGCTTGTAGAGACATCAAGATGGGAGAAATTATTTTTTCCCACTCTGGAAAAAGAAAAGACAAATAGGAAAATAATCCTCAAACCCAAGTATCCATTCAAAACTAAAGCCTTTTTTATGTTTTAGTTTTTTTTTCCTTTTTCTCAGAAGTTGCTTATTATTTCAGAGCACTTATTATCCACAAAGCACACATGATTATGTTTATCCCTGACAGTAATAACAGATAGGGTCTGAAGCTTAGCAAAGCTCTGTCTTATAATAATGTCTTACCTCTCCTGGAAGCCTCAAAGCCATCAAACGGGTTGATCCTCTGAATGTCGTAGGTCAGAGTGGTGTTGGGCATCAGGGTCTTGTTGCGGTTTATGTTATTTACGGCAAACTTAAACGCCAGCTCATCCGAGCTCACTAACTCACTCTCCCGGGTCTCAAAAATACCACCTGCAAAAAGGAAGTGGAAGACAGAGACAATGATACGTCACTACCAATGTGCACAAACATTGTAACTTCAGCTGGCGCTTATTACATGCCATATGGGGCATATATAACATCTTGTAGTATAATGAACGTACTCATTTAGTACAGGCAGCGGTATGCTTGATAATAATGATTATAGAACATTTATGATGTTAGATATATGAGTGGGTCCGTAAAACAGTTACATTGATGCCACAAATGATGCCACTGCCAGAAGACTAGTGATCATACAGTCTACGTACAGTCAAAGGGATTTTTGACCAACTTGCAACGCAGAAATGATCCCAATGTATTAGAAAGTGTTCCAATATTATATGAGTTATCAGGTACATCACATCACAGTAGAGAAATGTATTCTTCATCCCCTTAACAGAAAAGCCTGCTCAAACCCATCCTTCAGCAGCCCAGATCTGGTCTACAACATTAAGGTGTATTTATTGTACAAAGCAACATAACAATTTTCTCAATGTAATTTTAGAAATGACACCAGACATCTGGAGCCTGGCTTCATGAGGGTAATTTCAGAAAGTTATTTTTTATGTTAACCAAATCTCAGAGTCATAAACAAAGTCATAGCCACATTATGTCCACAATAAAAGATCATATTTGAAGTTTGAATGCCTCCAGCTCCAATGTTATACGAGCGGAGAATTCATTTGCAATTCCTACACAGGCATGCAAATGAGGATGAATATTAAGTGCTCAAAGAAAGACAATCTGATTTTCTATTCTTCGAGGCATAAAGTAGTACATTTCAAGCACTTTGTTTCTCTTAAAGATTAAAAGGTATAGCTGCTGAGGCCCTCTGTGGCGTAGTTTGTAAAGCGTGTTCCACATATGCTCAGTCCTTGTCGCAGCGGATCCGGGTTCGAATCTGACCTTTGGCCGTTTACTGCATGTCAAATAAACTGTCAAATAAAGGTTAAAATACCTAAAAAAAAAGCTGCTGTTGTCAGTGGGCTTTGAAGAAACAATGCTGTTCAGACTAACTTCTGAAAAGTAATTGCGCCTGCTGTGTGAAAAGGGCAGGAATTTAAAAGCTTTTAGAGTTGTTAATAGCTTCTCGTGGAGCTTTTGAAAAAAGCTTTTGAAGGAAGAGTCACATTAGGGTGAAAGGGGACACAGAAAAAATCAATGAGCGAGTAATTGTCAGTGTTGTAATTTCCTCCGCAAGTAACAGCCAGTTGTTTGCTCCCTGCAGATGTTTCCTTAGACTGAATCAGATTATAACAATTCAGTCCTGTTTGTTGTTCTATTTGTTTACATAAGATAAGAAAGAAAAAACTGCCAGCCCAAATTAGCACATTATGCATTGTTTGTTTATTTGTGCAAAAACCTGAATTTAAACTGGCATTATATTAGTTAGGTTATACTGGGAATTTCATACTGTAAATATAATTTTTTTTTGCCAGGCTCGCTCCACGAAGTCACTGGTTCGGCAAATAAATAGTTCCAGACTTACAGCCAGGCTCTCTGTTTCCCCCCTGCTTCCAGTCCTTATGGCTAAATTAAAGTAATATTTTGCTGGCTGTAGCTTTCAAATTTAAGATATTAGAGTGATAGTAATCTCGAACTCTCAGCAGAAAGCAATTATTAAAGCATTGTCGAAACACAAGCTGCCACACAAGAACACTAAATCAATTTGACCAAGATTCAAAACAGACACTATACGACCAAAGAGAAAAAGGAATGAGATTACAGATATGGTTTCACCCAAACAGCTTCGAGATCATCAGGACTCTGATGTCTGGCTGTGTTAGTTAGCACTCATTATTAATGGCTGACACATATCACTCCCTGATATTAAACAAAATGATTTATTTCCAACATTTTGATCGCTTTTCTATGAATTAAGGTGGAATATTAATATGTTTAAAATATGCATTCACACCACTAAACGCACGTAGATATATTGCCCTCATTCAAATACAGATACGGCAATCAGATGATGTCACGGTCACAAATAAATCCTTGTAAATGTATTGCCATTTAGCCATCACAATCAAGAACATTTAAAACGGTGCTTTATTCTGCAATTACCTTGATTACCAAGTACATAGCTGTATTTGGGAAAACTGTGCCATAAAAATATGGATATGTGTTAGAGTAGAGTACAACGGTTGGAGGGACTTGCCTGCTGCAATGGGAGGAAGACAAAAAAACAAAAAGGCTCAAGAACGACCCTGAGCTTCGAGCCGGCCCTTAAATACATGTACCTGATCAATCTCTTCAACAGCCGACGGGGGACACAAAGACGTCTGTTTGTGAGTTTACGCATTTTCTGCATGGAAAATCACGCCCGGAGCTATCCATCTTTAATTACAAATAATCGTGTTTTACTTTAGTCATGCATCATCCCATCTCACGGAGAAGCTTGAACTCTGCTGTAGGTTGTGATTACTGCAGTAATAAAATGGATTTTTTTTTAACAAAGGTGTTTTTCCCCCATTGCAAATGAATTAATGTACCTCAGAGCACTAAAAGCATCCATTCAGCTCCAAAATAATGAGGAATAATTTGCCCCAGGAACATGCATCCATCTGGCCTACGAGACAGCATTAAATGACTGTTAAAAGTTTCAGAGGACCCACGGGACTCCATAAATTGCCTTTTAACGTGCATCTAGAGTTCGTAGATACACTTTATCTGCATAAAATATAAACACACTCAAGATGCACCGGTGCTTCTTAAAACACAGAGCGGCTCATTATGGCCAAACCAAGGATGAGTATGAACATTCAATTTAATTATTTCTGTTCCATTTGCCTCAGTGGTGATTCCGTTAGATTTGTGCTACTTTTACAACCCTTTATGGTCCTCTTCATTCAAAAGTTCAAGAGGTAAGGCGAAGCTAAGGTACATAAGGGAAGAAATAACTTGTGGGAAAGTTCAAAATCCAAAGGAAAAATTCAGCTGTATATATCACAGTTACGTGTTTTGGTGAAGTGAACCAACAAAATAATCTGTATTTCTCCCTGCAACATGAGCTAAACCTCCATTTGCATAGAGATTACTGAGACACTGTTAATACCCTGGCACTATCTGTGCAGAAGACTTGCAAATGCACAAAATTCAGGGGACTTCGAAATGTTTTGTTGAGGAATCGGATGTTGTCTCACTTATTTTCTTTTCATAATTGAAGCTATCTGGCTGCTGCGGTTCTAGAAAATGGTATTCCCAAATTACCGATTCAAAGTGGACTGATAAAGTGCAATTAAGATAAATCAGTGTGAAGGGTTTTTTATCCCCAGTTAGTGTTCCAGTATGTTTAGCTGGTTTTCACACTTTCAACAAGAGATAAGCAAAAATAAGCAACAAAATCCTTTCTTCATCATATGGAACTCTGTGTGACCTCCAGATGGTGACCACAAAAAATAGCATACTTTTAGTTGAGTCCTCTTTTCTTTAGCAACATTTCAGTGCAGGGCAGTTAAACTGCAAAGTGCCACTCAGTACCAGTGTTAAAGGGAATGAACTGTAGGTGTTTGGAACAGCTCTGTAGAGATCACTAAGCTGGACAATTGAGAGAGTTTGCATTGTTTTCTAGCAGTGCCGGAAACAGTCTCTCTGAAATCAGGGACTGCGGCGCACTTTAGACAGGTGATGTAGCTGCAGGCAGGAGGAAATGCATATGGGAGGGGGAGGGGGGAAATGGGGTCTCAGGTGTGAAACGATATGATAGACATTTTTCGCTGAACCCTGGTTGAGAAAAACAAACGGGGGGAAAAAAAACAAGGAAAACATACAAATAGAAATATAAGGGGAAATGCAATCAGGGATGACATCGGAGACAGAGGAAAAACAGAGACAGGGACAGACAGAAAAATAATTGACAATGACGGCTATGGCAAGGGCACCAAAAAGACGAGGAATAGGCTGGCATCTGAAGGTCATGTCCAACATCAAGAGCCTGTCAGTGTGCACCTCAAGTGAGAATGATGTTCAAGAATAATATACAACATCTGCACTATATGATGCTTATTCAGCCAAATTGATAATAAAGTTAGTCTCAAGTCTTTAGCATGTTGACATAATTATACCAGCTCACTATTTAAGAAATGTGCCCCTCTTTGCAATACCACAAAAGGACAGCCCAAAAACAATAAAAAATAAGTATTTGCAGCTCGTGTAACAGTTTTTTTTTTAAGGTTGAGTTTCTGTCTGACACAGGTGCCTCTAAATCAGACGAAGAAAAGAAAACAAAGTAGTGTCTCTGTTGAGCTCACCATCCTGAACTCAATCTGCACAACCAGAGAACAGCCCCATGAGACCACACGATCAATACGAACACATAAAGACCAATGTTATCCGTGCCACTCCTGGACAAACTGCACTGCGCCCTCTCCGTTCTCTCAACACAAATATTCCGGGCTTCTGCCAGCAAAAATTAGCGATCACTCATTACTGAGGCGGCCCATTCCGCAGTTTATCTGGGTATATCTCTTCGACACAATTGAGGCCAACTTTCCAAAATGATGGCAATTAGGCTGTGGAAGGGTCATTTATTATCCTAATGGCCAGCTGTTGGAGAGAAAGGAACTAATGGATACAATTAAGCAGGTCCCTTTTTATAAATGTAGGTTACTGCTCCAACTTAACTGAAGCAACCTGATCCAACAGAAAGAGACGCCTGGGAGCCAAATGTATACATCTAGAGTGAATGTGTGGGACTTGTGTTATACAAGGAGATCTGAGCTGAAGCATCAAACCTGAAGTTATCGTTCTTGGGTACAAAAGCACGATGTGTTACATCACAGCTCCATAGTACATAAACACTGAGAGAGAGGGCACTATAGGAACCATCTTGTGATCAGTAGTTGATTTTTCCAAGGCATAGATTATTTGCAAATAATTCATAGATTCTAGATTTTTCCAATAAGTGAGAAAGAAGAACCCTAAAGGTGATTTAGTTATTATTATTTTAAAACACATCAGACTCAGATTATAGTTCAAAACAGACCATTTCTATTTGATCAGAAATCCCAAATACTGTTAGACCTTCATTCTCAGATACATTATTTGGTAACACTTTACAATAAGGTACACAAAAAAAGAGTAGTTACCCTTTTTAAAAGGTAAATTTACCTTTTTAAAAGGTAAATTTACCTTTTAAAAGATAAATTTACCTTTTTAAAAGGTAAATTTACCTTTCCAAAAGGTAAATTTACCTTTTTAAAAGGTAAACTTACCTTTTTGGAAAGGTAAATTTATCTTTTAAAAAGGTAAATTAATCTTTTAAAAGGTAAATTTACCTTTTAAATGATAAATTTACCTTTTAAAAAGGTAAATTTACCTTTTAAAAGATAAATTTACCTTTTTAAAAGGTAAATTTACCTTTACCTTTTTGGAAAGGTAAATTGACCTTTTGGAAAGGTAAATTTACCTTTTAAAAGATAAATTTACCTTTTTAAAAGGGTAACTACCCTTTTCAAAAGGTTAGTTACCCTTTTGAACTAAGGCAAGTGAAATTTGCCTAAGTCGAGAGTTTGAGAATGCTTTTCCTCTAATAACTTTCAAAATGTTCAACTTTTTCAGGAGTTTGAAATTACCTCCTCTGGAATGGGCCCCATGACCCCGAAAATATGAAAATATATGAAAATATGTATGTGGATCTGAAATGTTATTTTCCAAAAATGACTCCACAGCCCCATTCTAAGTGGATGGAGAAAATTCAAAAACTTACCTTTTCAAAAGGTAAACTAACCTTTTCAAAAGGGTAACTAACCTTTTTAAAAGGTAAACTTACCTTTTTGGAAAGGTAAATTTACCTTATTAAAAGGGTAACTACCCTTTTTAAAAGGTAAATTTACCTTTTTGGAAAGGTAAATTTACCTTTTTAAAAGGTAAATTTACCTTTTTGAAAGGGTAACTACCCTTTTTAAAAGGTAAACTTACCTTTTTGGAAAGGTAAATTTACCTTTTGGAAAGGTAAATTTACCTTTTAAAAAGGTAAATTTATCTTTTAAAAGGTAAATTTACCTTTTAAAAAGGTAAATTTACCTTTTAAAAAGGATAACTACTCTTTTTTTGTGTACCTTATTGTAAAGTGTTACCCATTATTTTATTTCATGAAAACAATAAAAAACAATAACCTAAAAAAATGCAAAACCATCCTTACTACTGCCAAAAGAAGAAGATGTATTTTGAACAGGTGGCAGTGACACCAATTTTCATTTCATTCACTCAATACAATCCACATATTGCAGTTCGACTTTGGTCTGATTCAAAGGCAGAAAGTGAGAAGCTCAGATGATGAACTCAACCCCCTCCTGTCTAATCAAATCTAGGTGAGATCCTGTCACTGCTCTTAACTCCGCTGCCAGGCCTGTGACAGCACGGCCGACGATAATTACATCGCCGTCACTGGCTTCATCCATCTCAGTGATGGATGGACTTCAGCGTATATAAAGATCATCTGCTTGGGGGGGGTCATCGTTTGAATGAAAATGCCCCCCTCAACAGAAGTCACTAGTGTTCGCAGGAATACAAAGGTGAATAATCTATTACTTACAAAAGTGTGTGTGTCTGAATGAATGTGTGTGGGTTTTTTTTCTAATTTGATTGTCTGAAGACTGAGTTTCACCTAAAATAGGCTGAAAGTTCTAACGAAAATGTTGAGTCAGAATTAGTATATAAAAAAAATTACTTTCCCCTCATCCATAGCATTTTTGGATATAATGATGATTTAATGAAGGACATGGTTCTAATAATCAGCTCACAGGGAACAATCAGTTTGGATCCTCCACACATTTTATTTCTATGTGTTTTCGAAAATGAGTTTTTGGCTATCTGAATGACCTTTGGTTTTCTGCACAGTAATGAAAAAACTACAACACAGACCACAGTATTCTCCTAAACTAAATGAACCAGCAACGGGGGTGACGTTGTCAATGTGTATTTTGTCATTTGATGCTGGTTATCTCTTTTCACTGTTCTGACACAACCTCACTGACATTATACCCTAGATAATAATAAAGAACAAGTAATGAGGGGGTTAAAAATGATAAAAAAAAAAAAAAAAGTTAAGGTCACACAATTGTAACAGACTTGGAACAAGACGTTTCCATTTGAACATTTTTTTTTGGTTTTTACTCATGTTATACAGAGATGCTCCCCTATCTCTGACAGAAAATGGGACAACTCATATACAAGCACTGCTGGTTCTGACTGGCAGCCACATCAGACACGCCGACACCGTGCGTAAACAGCTGTTGCACTTACCTATTCGGAGGACTTGTGTCGAGCTCAGGCAGAGCTGCGCCGCGATGAGAAGGTAGAAGAAAAGTATTTTCCTTTCCTCCATAGTGCTCCAGGCGAACTCACCGCGGATATTGACACCATGACAGAGAGCAGCAGCCTCTATCCGAGCGCTGAAACACCTGACGTGCCATGGCAGCGCGCAATCCAAGTTGTATTCCCAAGTCGTTCCTTTCCACTCTGCATCACTTCCCTCGCATCAAAGAAACAAAACAAACAATGACGACCACCAATCACATGGGTCCAACCTTCCTTAACAAAATCAATCCAAGTCCCATCTTCTAAAGAAAAACCGGCAGCAACAAAAACAGTCAGTCCGCGTAAACACGTCCCCTTTCACTCACCAGCCTGTGCGCATCCAAGGCGGCAAGCAGCTGGAGGAGGGGGTGAGACAGTGCGCGGATCAGTGTCAGGCAAGCATAAATGTGTTGATTTCCGGTAAGCATTTTCAAAATAAAAATATTTCAGTCATAACCTACATCTGTGCCTTATTGTATTGTGAAAATATACACTTCATTTTCATTTCCCGTCATTAAACCTCGAAAGATCAATTGAGGGGTGACCCTATTTTTCAATGACGTCGAGTAATCACACATACACAATATACAATAAAAATACACAACAAGCTTACAATTAGACAAAAGCTATTAATACCATACATGCAGATCAAGTGAATGAAGCAGAACATAGCCTTAACAAAAAGTCCAAAAGTGGACTTAATGGCATTAAAGGACGCTTTTTTGTTCACTATTGCATAACAAAGATGTGCTGTGTGATGTGTGTGACTGGTATACACTCAAATGGCATGTACTAGTTTAGGCTGCAGCTATCCATCTTGCATAATTCTAATTTATTTTCCACTGCTCAACTTGTAATATAATTGTATGTCGTTTGTAGCAGGACTGGTGGTCATCTATTATTTCTGTATTTAATTTCTCCAAATAAATGGGTACCACACTTGGAGCAGCTTTTACACTGGAGGTGGCCCTAGTCTAATTCTGGCTATATCTCTGGCTCTAGCTCCTTTCGCTTTGGATTAAGGAGCAGATGGATTGGCAGCGGTCTTGCTCTCCACCGGTCCTGATGAGAGGAAAAATAATCTGCAGGTTACGGGCCAGATGACAGATTATCTCTCACCGCAGACAAGCAAGGTCTTTATCTGACTGGGTCATTGGATGCCTTCCCATCCACTCCCATGGACTCTTAAAATAGTGTTAACATAATGAATGCAGGACATGGAAATGTATTTGTAATAGTGGGAATAGAGACACCTCATGGCTCTTACATCCAATTTAATGGGAAAATCTTATGGAGGGCCTGACTGAATACCGTATTAAAACAACTTTTCCAGGTTTTGTTATTTGAGTGGCCTAAAACATACGCATTTGAGACTAGAAAACCTCATACATTTAAAACTTTCCTTAGATCGTTAACTCTTTGGGCTGTGGTTTTATATCTTAGCATTTTAAAAATGCAAAAAAAAAACATTCCTGCCACCAGACATTTCACAGTTTTGCTCTCCTCAAGCAAAATCAAAATTTGGTGTGTTATCAAAATGTTTGTGAACTCTCTCAAAAGCTTAGAGTCGAGTGATCTGGAAGAGAAACCCAGCCAACCTGACAACTCAACCTGGACTCCTGACAAACTGCCTGTAGACAAACTTAATTAACTAAGACCATGACCATCCAGACTCTCCAGGCAACTCACTAAACCCTGCTCGATATGCATACTGAGCAGAATTATCTCTCTATGGAACATCTGTTACTTACCATACATGTGAATGTCTACTTTGTTGCAGAGATAATTAGACTATGTCATATTAAATTAAAGAATATATTTTAAAATGAAGGGTTATACAGTATAGACTCTGGAAAAAGATTTTCTTTATTTGTCCATTCTGGTCAGGCAAACTGAATTTCAAAGCCTTTTTGCCTTACTTTACTATATACTTGTGTATAATTGGTATACATACTTGTGTATTACATACAGTATTTTACTATTTAACCATGCCAAAAACTGAAGCCTCTATTTCTTTGTTATAGTTTCAACTGCCACTACCTTCAGAATAGTCATACAGTTATCTATCAAAATTGCTTTTGATCCTTTGTTTCACCTTTTGCAAAGCCTCAAATTCAATAATACATCGTACGATAGAAAATACATCTTACTGTAGTATTGCAGTTCCATCTGACAAATCATCTGGCATCAATCATCTTAATTCGATCAACCCGGATGTGATCTTCCCATAACCTCTGTGGGAAGGTTTATGATGTAAATGAAAACGCTATAGCTCTCTCTTTTAGGGAGAGACAAAAACAATGAGTTTCTAAGCTTTGTTTCTGTGTTGCAGAATAGTTGGAAAGAGACGATTGAATTCATGTGAGAGATGAAAAAAGAAACAGCCCTTTCACACAAAACTAAATTTAGAAAATGTATTTTCACATAAAAATGATAATACTCCACAGTATGTATGTACGGACACAGTTTATTAAAAGTACAAAGGGAGGAGTCAAAAAGGGGTTCTCACAGGATGTGCCTCCAAGGGCCTGGTGATTGTACCTCACAGTCTGAATGTCCGTACTGGGGCATCATCCCCCAGTAAGCTAAAATCTAAGAAACCAGCATGATAATAAAAAGACAATAAGAAGTTTAACATCCAAAGTGTATCATTTCCGGTCAGTCTCCTCACAATATGAATCAGAGACACTCTCAACATATTCCCCTCCTTACAGTTCGGTATTAAGTGCATGTTCAATACATCCATTAAGGTGCGCATGATTACTGTGTAGATCTCAGCAATCAGCGTGTGGTTGTGATGACATATAGTGAAACAGCACCGCCTGGTGGCCAGGGAACAAAATGCAGGAGGGGTTCAAGTGGAAATATAAGTGGATATTGATGTCAATTGGCATGGATGTGAAGCCAGCTGGTTGCGATGCTGCTCTCACATGGCAAAAAGGTCCAAAGGTACTGGAGAGAGCAGAAGTATAGTCTGAAAAGAATGGCGGGTCAACTGCATGATTGCTCTTCTGGCTGGAGTTATAGTACAGTCACTAGCACAGCTCTCTTGAGTACCTCCATTCAAAACAACAAAGACAATTCAAGTAAAACAGGATTGTTGTTGGAATAACTATAGGCTATTTATCAAGGACATGGAGTATGAAGAAGAGCATGGTCAGGTGTTTTAATGACCTTAATGAAAAATGTAAATAAAAACCTTTTTATTTGAAAAATGAAAAGACTGAACATTCATGTGGGAAGGGCACAAGTGTTGTCTCTCAAGTCTGGTTTGAGCATCAAGCACACAGAAGGTGGTTGGTAACATTGGGCAGCTGGATGTGGTGTAAACGTCACAAATGACAGGAAAAAGGCAAATATTTCCAAAAGGATATTCGAGGAGACAAAGGTATATGTGGGGCTGTATAGGCCATAAGTCATGTTTTACCTTGTACATACACAAAAACGTCTCATA
Source organism: Hyperoplus lanceolatus (assembly GCA_026929865.2). Lineage (NCBI taxonomy): Eukaryota > Metazoa > Chordata > Actinopteri > Uranoscopiformes > Ammodytidae > Hyperoplus > Hyperoplus lanceolatus. Next base: position 16,217,442 of record CM049407.1, on the reverse strand, counting down.
CACTATTTCACCTCACACATTTACGAGTTTACATTTCACATTTACAATTTGTATCGCTCACATAAACTGTTTTACTTTACACATTCACAATTCTTCCTCTTACATACTTTACTTAAGCTCACATACTTTTTATTTTTTTACCTCCAACACACTGTTTTTAACCTCTTACATGCACATTTTGTACTTCTGACATGTGCTTCTGGCGTGGCGGAAACGGTAATCAAACAAGAATAATAATAACAGTTTGTGTTGTGTGTCAGGCCGCTTAGGCTACTAAACCATAAGGAAGGTACACATTGTTTTTATGAATTGTCGCTAACGCTTATGCCATAGACTGCATGGTTAATTTGAATGTTTTACAATGTTTATTCAACATATGAAGTGAACTTTGCATTTAGATTGTGTTATCTCTTAGCCGTTGGCTTTAAACACTGTTCATTTTTCCAGGTATCAAAAACTCAAATGTGAAAAAATAATTTAAATTTTATCCATTTGATTATTTCATCATTTTACTTGTATCTTAAATTTAAATAAATGTTTTCATCCTTTATAGGTAAACAACCCTGTGCTAGGTTGCTTCATGCCTTTAATAAAGTTGGAATTTTGTGAGAAGGCACCTTGGTGTGGTTATTTTTCACCTAATATTGTATATCCAATTACAACATCCGTTAATAAATTATGTTTCCCTATCAGACTTGGTTAAATTATTGAATTCTAATAGTTATAGTATATTAGTTAATGAGTGAAGTCCTTGTAATAATTGTCTTGATGCTCCCAGAGATCTAGCATAAACGTGGATGACTTCCAAACCTTTCTAGTGTAGAAGATCCATATTTTTTAATCTCTGTAGCCTACTCTGAGCTATTTGATGATTTATATATGTTGAAGATTCTATTGATAATGTCCAATTTTTCTATAATATCATAATGGGAAAAAAAATATGGGCTGTACGCTTATTTTTTTAGGTGGTAGCACTGGTGCTAGCAAGCAAAAAAAATCAGTAGCACAAACATAAATTCAGTAGCACACAAAGTATGATCGAAAACTTGCATAACCTTAACCCATGCATTTTGCTCTAATTACCTTTTAGCCTGTCATCTTGGTCTCATTTGAAATTCTCAATTAATGTCATATCCTAGTGTGTGCAGTAATAATTGTAGAAAAATGAATAGGGGTGCACTGATTGTAATTTAGACAAAATAATCTAACCTGCCAATTGCAATTTTTTGATGATTCAGAATTTTTTCTCCCCGTAAAATTAATATCTATATATTTTTTGTATATACATATCATTATTATATTCATAATAATATTTTTTTTTGGTAAATGTCCTTTTGTTAATTAAAACCTAACTTTAAAACATATAGCCTATTAAACAAATAAGTATACATATTGGTACAATTTAGGATAAGTTAAATAGGTTGTTGTGAATGTGTTGGGAGCAGTTCTTCAGTGGCTTATCAGTTATTTCAAACTTTGTTTAAATAGACTACTGTTGTTGACTGCTCTCTGCAGCTGAAGCAGTTGATTTTCAAGCTAGCGCACTGCAGGGCTGTGAAGCGCGCTTACCGGCTTCAAAAAAGTCAACTCACGTTTGGCTAGTAACAGGCTTTTAATATGAAGGCGCACAGGAAATGTTCTGTTTGCACACACGCTAACTTAACTGTGTGCCGTCTCCTTCCGGTTATTCACCGTTGGTGAAGTGTAGTAGACGCTAGAATCGCCGCACAAGGACAGGTCCCGAGCACACATCATTCACCAGCCAAAGTGGAGGGTGGACTCAATAACTTACTTGCCTAAGATTACATTTACCCGAATTTGGAGAGTGTTAATGTAGAGCCCTCTAAGCAGTGTTGTGCAGCACTCCTCTGTGTCTCAAACAGACAGCATCTGCTCATTAGCACTCGTGCTAGTGGACTTGTATTCATCATCGCACGTGATACATTTCAGTAGCAAATGCGATCAATTCTGTCGCACTGTACAGCCCTGACTGACTAAACATGAAGTAATAGTCTTTATATACAAAATGTATTTAACGTAATGTAGCACAATTCAAAACACCCTTAGCCACACTGTACACTTTCATAGTAAAATCAAGTCATAACGCATTTTATTATATATTTCACCATGATGGGAAGAAGTTAATTAATATGAAATAGCCAAAGTGCTACTGTGCTACACAAAGAAGTATATTCTAAATGATAAATCACAGTTCATAAGCACTAACCCAAAATGTTCACAACATTTTCTTAAATTTAAGCCATGGAATGAGGCTTCTGCTCTCACACACACACTTTCGTACCTTTAAAAATAAAAATACTTACAAAAAATGAATGCAAGAGGTACAAATTGTAAATGTGAGAGGCAAAACGGTGTAAATGGGAGACTTTTTTGTGTCAGGTAAAACGGAATTATTGTCTATACGTCCCCTCGTAAAGGTGAGCTTTAAAACATTTTCACAGGAGGCGGTTAATGGCACTGTATTGTACTCCTGACTATACACCGATGCGCGCCTCGTATTAAGTTAAAACAATGAAAAAAGCACAATAAAGCTAGTTAGATCTCGCCATCTTTTTACACAGCAGTCGTTAAGCCAAAAGCCCCTGACGTTCGGTAACACACAGCCCTTGAGTGTTGAAATACTAACAGAGTTTTGGAGTCAAAAATAATAGAACACCCACAATACTGTGTTGAAAAATAGAATTTTTTGGCCACAAGGTCACAGTTTAGTGATGAAGTCGCTTCACTTTGATGTGTGCATGGTACAGTAGCGGCCTGTCTCTGCATCCGTGCTTCTGTGTGCTATACGCAGCATACACACTCGCTTGTTTACGTGCGTGTACATGCGGTGCTTTCAAGTTCATACTTTTCAAAATACAATAAAAGTGTGATGTCTGGGTGTCCCAAACAGTGAGGACCCTGTATTCCCTCTGGTTCACTCTTGGGCAGGAGGGGAATCTCTCGACTGATGACGCAGAGTACATGGTATTCTAGGATTGTCAGAACGAGGGAGATGCAGGTGAAGTGGGAAGAAGAGGGTTGTGTGAAGTGATACAGAGAGGACTGGCTGAGGTTTAATACCTTCTATACACATGTGTCTCCACCAAATTCGACATATTTAAAGCTTGTATCCAATATTGTCCGCTATTTTCACACACCCCCCCACTTTATGTTCAAAGCAGAATTAACCTCAATGTGGTCTGCTTTCTTCAGAAAACATCACTGTTGCACCCATTAGCAAAGTCGTCCCGCCGCACCCAGATGTCATGCTCCATGTTTGTGGCTCCCTCCACGGCACACTGCTTTAAGGGGGCAAGCTTGATAGTCGGGGTTGCACAGCGGGACAGAGAGACACCACGTGAGGTGAAGGAGTCTAACGAGTCATCGCCGTGCTTTATTCTATCAACTTCCCCCTCCTGCGTCCCACTTCCAGTATCTACTCGTCCGTTCAGGCTCAGTTGCTCCATCTTCCTTTTCAGTTCGGCCTGTTGTGCAGACGCGGCTCGGACAGACGCACAATACTCGTCGCCGTCGCTCAAAATGTCCGTTTCCTTCAACTGCCCAATGTCCACGACGTCACCCTGGTCGTCGTAGCGACCCAGGTCAAACTGCTCTTCCACCCAGCGGTCTGTGTCCTCTCCCTGAGCTTTGTGGGACTGCAGTGTATGCTGGGATAGCAGCGAGCAGGAGGGAGTGTAGGTAGAGTGGCTGGAAGGCTCAGAGTCATTGCCAATGTTGTTGTTGTTGCCATGGAAGACCAGGTCGGTATCAATGGTGATGCGGTTCCTCACTAGCTTCCTGCGGGGCAGCGTTCGTGATGGAGCTGATGCTAAATAGACAGAACAAAAAGAAATGAAGAGGGACACCCCATTTCCTCTTGGTAATGTCATGTAAAAACATTGTTATCAACAATGTATGACTGCAAAGGTATTAGCACAACATGTATGTACTTTTTGCTTAGGTCCTAACAGCATATTAAGCTTCCTGTGAAATGGAAAGGGTTCCTGTGAAATGGAAATGTACAAACATTGTTATTTGATTTGTATTCATCTCGAACAATCAGCAATATTTAAAAGAAAAAAAGGAAAATTATAAAAACACAAACATAAAACATAAAGTATCCAATTATATCAAAGCACAAAAAAAGATAAGTTTGAGAAGGAGCAGGCAAAAGCAAAATGCTTATATATTCCTTCCCATACAACACAAAGTATGACGGCAAAAGGTATTGACACACCATGAAGGTACTTTGTTCTAGGTCCTTACAGCATATCAGGTTCCTGTGAAGGAACCATATAAGGTTCCTGTGAAGTGGAAGTATAACTATAGGCAGCTTAGGGTTTGTCACCTGCTCTGTTCATGGTGTGCCCTTTGAGGGCACATAGACGTTTGCCCCCAAATGGGACGTACTGCTGGTTAGGTGGCAGAGACTCTGTCTTAAGAAGCTGCCGGCGCTGCTTTTCCCTAAGAATTGAATGGACTGCTTTCAGGAAGTCCTTCTTGCTATCTGGAGAACTGCAAATGAGACAAAAATACAAAAACGTAAAATACTGGAGCAGGGTACTTCCTTTGACGTCGTACAGTTTTTGAAATTATTCCTACCGGCAGCACAACTGGAAGGTTCGCTCCGGTCTCCCTTCGGATTCGGATCTTGTGTGAACTATCTCGCACACTGCTGTTCCCTCAGAGTCTTAGAAGAGGGAGAGAAGAGATGTGATCAAAAATTATAGAAGCGTTCTTACTTTCTGTTAAGTTATTTCCCTTTAACAGGCCATGAAGCAGACAAATGATAAACACTAAGGTCTAGGACAGAGGTAGGATGTGAGGAATATTGTATTTTGACTTATAACACAGATGTTGGTGCACCTCCATCTCGCATTTTCTTACTGAATAATGTAGAACTCTTGCAAATCAAAAAATCTCCCGACTAAACAAACATTAGTTAATTTTGCAGAGATCTGGATGACAGGGAGCTTTGTGTAAACATTAAATGATTGTCCAATGCCAATTTTAAACTAACGAACAGATAATTAAATTAATGCAGCTTTAAAGTGACTGCATTTTTTCATTATAATAATGAAATTATCAGTTGTAAGTTACTGACTGCTGTTTTTTCTACATGTTGATACCTACCTAAATCAATGCAGTAATAGCCGTTTTCTATACTAGTCAGCAAGGTTGGGGACAAAAAAAAGAGGTAATCACTCAAGTCAGGTGTGAGTTTACTGTGAGATCACTAATCTAGAACCAACAGCAGGCCCAGTTTCTGAGAGATCCACCCAGACCTCAAAGTGTTGATGATGCCGCCAAGAGGAATGTTTATGCAAAATGACTGTTTCGTAAACTATTTTTAAATAGACCTTACTTGCAAGGGGACGGAGTTGCAGGGAGTCTGTTGCGATCATGTGACGGAAGCGGAAAGGATCTTTGTCATCGATCACAGACACACGGTGAGATCCACCCTGGAAAAGAGAAGACTAGTTGGATATCTGATACGTAACCACCGCAGTACAACAACTAGACAGCAGGGGGCACAAGAGTGCAAGACAGAAGGGAGGTCTAACAACAGACATAACCATCCACTGTACTGCACAAGGGGGACAGCAAAGTCTCTTTTGTCTTTTCATTTGCCAATAACTACCTTCAGTCTATTGTCCCATGATGAAGGAAATTAACGTTAATTTTTTAGTCTCAATGTGCCACCCAGTGCTTCAAAATGCCCATTTAGAACAGCACTTCAGAAGAAGCCCAGAGCGCCAACTCTCACAGAACTTCTTCCAAGATAGTTTGTTATTTGACCAGATCAATTAACAGTATATGAGAAAAAAATAGTACTTACTATTTTTTTCCTGTGTTTGGAGCAGTCTTTGTACACAAATACAACTCCTGTTTTGAATACTGAATGAGGGCAAGGGAGAGATGGAGAGGAAAATGAAAAACCATTAGGAGGGCCTGCATTTCTTCATAGCTTGATGCCACATCTGAATATAGGCTTTTAGTCAGTTGTTGAGGGGGAAAAAACTCCAACTCCTAATTTTAGCTGCACAAAAGATGAAAATGGACCAAAGTCACGACAATGCATGTACTAAGCAACCACCTCCACTTGCTATCGCCCTGCCAAGGAAAGCCTTTTATACCATGTATATGTAATATTTATTGCCGAAAGTGTCGGAGCAGAGTGGCATTTGAGTGTGTTCTGGGAGTGTGAGAATTCCATGTGAAACCTTCAATGTAAGTATTACATGCTGCACTTCACATGAAATGTAAAAAAGAACTCAAAGACCCCTCATGTAATATGCCTAACTGGATTTTCCTTTTACAAAGTCCATTTCTTATCCATCCAAAATAACACAGAGCATCACACTATGCATGACAGTATTATGTGAGATATCGTAAAGTGCCCTGTGCGTGCCTGCAAGTGTTAAGATACTCGTGTATACAATATGCAGTGTTTCTCAAGAATACACTCACTCTGTCTAATTGTTATTTTGTTGCTGAGAGAAGTGAAACTGCATATGGAAAAGATTTGTTACACCCGACTATGAAAAGCATGTATAAATTAAGACAAGAGTAAGTCAGAATCAGTTCCACAATGTTATCCAAAGACTCCACATGGAAGCTTACCAAAAGCAGCCAAATCAGGGTCCTTTTTGCTCTTGACCAAATAGGCTGGAGGGTTGATCCACACCACAGTAGTATGCAGGAGAAGATCCCCCATCGAGAGGTCAGCCACCTGAGAAAAATAGAGGCAAATTGAACAGATTGTAAAATAAAAATTCAAAGTTATTGGATAATCAAATGGATAATGGATGGGTAATCTTAAAATACAAATCAGCATCATCATGTTTACCTCTTTTTTATCCGCAGTCTGTTCATTGATGAGCTGGTCGAAAACAGCCCCATACTCCTCGTGAAGCTTTTGCATCTCATTGATGTGACTCGCGACTTTGTTCATGGCTTTCATTGCAACTGGGACAAACAATCATCAAATCACAATTACCATCAATTCTTGAAACCTCATTATAAACAGTTCAATGTGTCTGGAGCATATACATAAACTGCATGCAATTATAAAAAAATAAAGGCACTGGCTTACCATCTAGGTGGTAATGCTCCTCACTTTCGGGGTCTGTGAGAGAGTGGAGCTCCCTCAGCAGCAGCGGGTACTTCAGTACCCTCTGGATGGGTTTGATCAGGTAAGACTCTAGGGTGGATGAATGTTGCTGCCTGGGGTTTCTTTCAGCCAGGAAAGCCTTGAAATCTGGGTCGGTCTTTGCTAGAAGAGCAGAAACATGAATTTAAACTAATTTTGTACAGGGGGGGGAGCATAGAAACACAGAAACGGATACAACTGTATGCAGACGATACGCCACTGTACCTGCAAATAATGTCTTAAGATGACAAACTATATAACTCAACTGATTGCCACTACAGTCTCTCATTTGGTGTAGTGACTGTAGCAGTTAATGTAGAAATCAACTACTTTCGAATGACTCTCAGGTCTATCACTGATCACGCACGCTGTAAGTTTGAGCCTCAGTGTCTACTGATACTAGTTAATTTCATTTTCATTTTCCTTTATTTAACCTCGAAAGATCAATTGAGGGGTGACCCTCTTTTACAATGACGTCGAGTTTGTACAGATACACAATATACAATGAGAATACATAACAAGTTTACACACACACACACACACACACACACACACACACACACACACACACACACAGACAACAACAATTTAAAACATTCAGATCAATTGAATGAAAGAGACAATAGCCTAATTAAAACAGTTACAAGTGTAGAGGGGCTGATTCAAAATAATAATTTTAAATTGGTTAACAGTTATGAGTGTATTTATTTTAATTGTATGTTGTAGGCTGTTCCAGGAGTCAGGGGCACTATGGCTAAAAGCGGTTTTACCAAGCTCAGACCGGGCATAGGGAACATATAACATGAGCATGTCAGTTGAGCGGGTTTGATAAAGCCCATCTGAAATAAGCAGCATTTCTGTCAAATAGAGTGGTAGCTTTCCAGTCAGAGCTTTATATATAAAAATATGCCAATGTGCATCACGTCTCTCCTTAAGGGAGGACCACCCAACCTTTTCATATAAAACACAATGGTGTGTATCATAAGCATCTCCTGTAATAAAGTTGCAGCTCGCCCTATAAGTACTGCAGGGCATGTAACTAAAACAACATGCTTCCTATACTGCACTAGCCCCTAACATTTCACTGATGACACAGGGTAATAAACTGATGTGTGCTTGTTTGTACCTTTCGTCAGGACCTTTGGGACCTTGGTGTGGCTGGCGCAGAAGGCGCTGTAGATCTTGAAGCGATCAGCATAATACAGGAATGAGCCACCCAAGGAGAACAGCACTTTCTGTGGAAACAAACGACAAAGTAATGCTGCAATCACATTAGAGTGTGTTTTGCCTTTAATCAAGGCTTTGCTGTAGGGAATGGGAATTACTTGTTTGAGTGACAGCATATAAGCAAATATCTATGTGAAGTAAGAGTCATTTTAATACAGAGAAATGCATTGTTGGTACTTCTGATCCTGACCTGAAGGAGTAAAGGCAAAACACACTGTACAATAACATGAGCTACGAATATATATCACAAATTCTCCAAGTAACAGACAAGTTCTAAACAGCAGCACCTGGAGGCAGTAAGCCTTAAGTGAGATAAATAGTGTTCCAGTGATTCAACCTACTCGCACCTTAAATTGCTCCACCCTTTCCAGCCTTTCCAGATCTGGCACCAGTCTGATGCCATCTTCCAGCGTTCGGAGAAACTCCAGCTGGAACTCCACCATCTCCCCGAGGTTACCAAACAAAATGTCCAGCTGCAACACACACGCGCACACACGCGCGCACGCACACACGCACGCACGCACGCACGCACGCACACACACACACACACACACACACACACACACACACACACACACACACACACACACACACACACACACACACACACACACACACACACACACACACACACACACACACACACACACACACACAAACACGCAGAGCATCATTCAGACACTGCTACTATCTCAACAGACACTGTCAATTTTAAGGTTATGAGTTAAGAGTTTCCTTAAACTTGGATTTTTCAGATTAGGTAGAACGTACCTCATCCTGTGTGAGGAAGCTTTCTTTCTGCAAAGGTGTCAAGTAGCACTCTATGAGGTAGCTCAAGTCCTGAAAAAAGACGAGGAACATGAACAAGATCATCCTGTGAGTGAATGTTCAGAGAGGAAAGGGGAGAGGCATGTGTGGGTGTTGATGTGAAGGCTGTTTAATGTGGAGTCATTACTGATACTCTCAAATAACAGTTTTGCAAGTCTATAACAATTATTTGAATACGCCAAAGCTAAAACACAAATTGAGTTTTCACAGTGAACATAGGATTGTGCATACATTGTCTTTAAACATACGGATAGCGGTGGCTGACTCATTCAGTATTGATTTGTGTGGTAAAGACTTTCTGAAACAACTGCTTGTACTTACTTTGACATAGGTCTTCTCCGTCTCCACCAGTTCGCTGATGACCTTGCGGAGTTTGTCTGCGTGGGAGAGCTGTCGCTGAGTGGCAGTGCCTGGTGTGGGCGGGAAAGCCGACACAGGGCTGGGGGAGAGGGAGGAGGAGGATGACGATGAGGAGGATGACATTGGGCACTCCAGGGGATTCATGTCATGGAGACTGCGGCAAAAAGCAGTGACCTGCTCCTTACTCTGCACAGAAAGAAAGAAGAAAGTACAACATATAATTTAGGCTTGTAGAGGAGTTAAACATACACAAAGAGGATATCACAACCACCCATATTCATTATGTTCAGACAGATACATGAAATAAAATGGAAAATGTGCACCATCAACAATACATACAGTACATTCTTACCAAACCTGCCAAAACAACACCTACCTACATCCTTGGTATCAAAAATACCAAGCGTGAGGAGACCTGCCAGGCCAGACTGGCAGTTGGCCTTATGTTTAAACACTCTCTCTGGCTATGCGAACCGAGGTTAATTAATATTGCAGCTAGTTTTAAAACTAACAAGTCATACATTCTTTAACTAGGCTTTTTAAAGTGAGAGCCAACAACCTCTGGTGAAATCTTGGACGGATTATTTTATGTACCGATGTGTAACAGCAGTTCAGTTCAAGAATAACATTCATAACTGACAAGAGGAGTGTCACCAAAAGCAAGTTTGTGTGTGGGGAAAATCTGAAATGTATCATGCAATATACTTATTGCAATACCAAAAAGAAAATTATAATATATCTGGATTCATGTCAAACACTTATCCAACAGTGGTTTTTAGAATCAAGCCAAGGCAGGCTGTTTCTAGGACTGTGACGTATGTGAATGGTGGAAAGAGTGGAAGAGAGACTTTTAGACATTTATATATTTTCAGTTTTTTTCTCAGCCAGAGCTTGAAGATTTGACAATTAGAATAAGAGAATCTCCTTGAAAAGTGGAGGAATGAATGAGCTTAGCCCTCCCACAGAAGACTAATTGCAAGGGATTCATTCTTAATGTCTAATTTAATTAAACTGCTGTCCAAGACCGACACTTACCTATAGCTACTTCTAGCCTTCACAAAACTCAAACCTTAATCACGTAATCAAAATCGTCTTTCATGAAATAAAACTTTACAAGAAATGAAAAGCTTTGATATTTAAAAATAAGTAGGACAACAAATGGATACTTTGTTTCCTAGTGAGATAGTTTAGACTAAAACAAACAACCACAATGAAACAACTCTAAAGTAGCACAACTGGATGTAGTGACTCATTGCAGTAGAACTTTGCAGCTGGTCAGGTGACAAACTGTAACCTGCATTTTCCAGGGAACACAAGGCAGGATCAATTAAATTGTCTGCTGTTACATCCCTACATTGGGCTAAGGGATAATGGCGCAACATAAAACCAGATTAAAAAGCGGCAGGAGTCAGGTGGTCAAATGATATGCATTTATTACCAGATACCAGACAGCAGGCAACATGGCAGTGAGCAGAGCAGGGACCAAAGCTCAGGTTTTTCTCCTGCTTTTATACTGTTCCTTGAGTGAGCACACCTGACTGTGATTGAGTGGCTCAGCACACCTGCACACTCAAACAGTGGCAAACCAGGAGGAGGGAAAAACACTCACACAAAAACAAAACACAAACCCATAGGTATGCGGCCATATTTTTTTAAATATTTCTAATTAAACCCTGCATTCACCAGTGTTATTCAAAGAAGTACTTTTACAAATGTACGCCACACAAACAGCCCTCATCTGTTTCGGGGTCAGTGAAAGTGTACATCAATTATAATCTATGATAGCACACTGCGTCTGCTTGTGGGTTTCTATCGGCTCATTTATGGACAGCTGGGCAGCTGGGAACATGGCATGTCTTTCCCGATTCCATGGCTTGTCTCCTCTTGCGATGCAGCAATGACAAACATCATTTTCCATGGTGGTATTCAAACCAGTTTTGCAAACATCGTGGCACACACGTGTACACACTCATTTTGCTCCTTCAGCGACTAGAAGGAAACCACAGCAACTACCACACACCTATAATATGTAGTGCAAGTAAAATAATGCATGATTAAGTCAATCAAACTATGTAGTGAGCATTGCTTATAGGGGTAATGTCAGAGTTATGTTACAACATTCAAAGATGCTGACAATTTAAAACTCTCCAAAACCGGTCCCTTTGCATAATTTACTTTATGTTTGTATTTAAATATGTTGAATAAACTTAAACAATTATGGTACAATAGATATAGACAGAATATTGAATTATTACACACACACACACGCACACACAACAGAACAAGGACAGTGATGGTCTTGCCACTTGTAAGCGACTCCTTGCCCTGGACAGCCAGAGGATTTAGTGCTGGCTGAGTGACAGATGGAGCAGTGACAGAGACACATGACTGCAAGAGATGGAGATGGAGACAAAAGGGGACAGTCATCTAACGCTTTACCAACACCATTAATTAAGAAGCTGAAGGCAAGCGTGACTGCAAATCTTTCCAATTGACGGCTTATTGATAAACGGGTAGCATTAAAATAATAAAGTTCTTGATATATTACGTAATTCGACTTACATTTAACATTAGCAATGTTCAAAATACCATTAATTGCATCGGACATTTTTTAACAACTGAGCCCCAACTGATAATGAAAGCCAAATATTAGATTTGCTAAATATTTAGAGACACTGTGAATGACTTTTTTGTTTTGTTAAATTAAAATATAAATAGGATGATATATTAAAATCTAAAACACTGCATTTCTCGTAATCATGTGTGATTACACACACATCTGACAATAGTGGTTAGAATAAATAAATACACACACCCACCCACCCACACACACACAAACACTACTACACGGCTTACCAGCTCCAACATATCATAGATGGATTCTGTCGCGTGTTTGGAGCTCTTGCTCTTCCCAAAGGCTGACATAATAGCAGGTCAAATAGAGTTCAACAATACGATGAGTCAGGTGTCCGTTTCCTGTCCTACTTTTCCAGCACACGTAGCTTCCATTCCTCCGTGAAACTCAAATGACAGAAAGAGTTGCTCCTATCTTTCTCCAAACTGTATGACTGACTTCTCTGTGCAGCATGTATGCATCTTGAACAACCCAACAAGTGTAAATGTATAATGCTGCCTGCTGGTCACAACAATCACACTGCACTGCCAAACACTAAAATCATTACCGCCCGCAGCTGAACACACAGGTCAATACAGAGATTGAGCGTAACAGAATGGAATAAACCACAGTGCACTCATGTCACCTTATCCGACCTACAGCATCTATCAGTTTGTATTTCTTATTCCCCTGATTGCTTCTCTATGCTCCTGTCATCTCCCCTGCATCTTCTCTCTCTCCCTCTCTCTCTCTCTCTATCCGTCCTTCTTGCCTTCTGTCCAGTTCTTCGAGAGCAGCAGCAACAACAACATAGAATACAAAATTAAACAGCAAGATCAAACATCACATCCTCGTGAGAGATGGAAGAAAAAAGGGGCTCAGAAAGGAGGGAGGAGAGAATGGGAGATGAGGAAGCAGTGGGTGGTGACAGCAAAACACTCCAACAGGAAAGGACATCTCTCTCTCTCTCTCTCTCTCTCTCTCTCTCTCTCTCTCTCTCTCTCTCTCTCTTTCATCGCATCCTCAGAGAGACTTATGTCACACTTAAGGACAGCAGCCATATCAAACAAATGGTAAATATATAGCATCTGCACACATGTTTTTAAAATTAGTTTCTGGAAAATGCCAAAAATGCACGAGTCTCAGCCGTGTTTGTCAAGAGCGCAATACAATCAGCCTGAGAAAGCTTTTGTTATCAAAAACGGAACAGATCTGTGACATCGATTTGAAATCAACCATACCCAAAAAAAAGAAGAAGTGCCCTGAACATCTCCTTCTGGTAGTCGAAGCAGCTCGAAGAACAATCTACAAATGACATTTGATGCCGGTCTGAAAGGAGTTTCGAGTTCACAAACCTTAATTGCTTCCATTGAAAACCTGAAAGTCCCACTCTCCAGTGTGACACTTATCAAACCACTGATGGATGACAATACCACACCTGCTGAGTAATAAGAGTTCCGTAAATGACTTTCCGCAATAACACCATGCCCTAATTCTAAGACTGATTTGCGGACAGGAGAGCGGAGATAAGAAACCATTGAAGACAGCTGTTAAATAAATAGGGGATGTCCAGGATTTTGCCTTTCCCCAAGCAAGGATAACAGTTCCTTTCTCTAAACCTGCCGATTGGGGTTTGACGGTGTGCATCGGTTCGGATTTTTTTTTTTTAAAAGCCCCTTCTGCTTTGTTGAACAAAAAACAGCACATACTGTATGTGCATACACAGAGACCTATAGACATATGCATTTGACAGCCATTTTTACCTTGCACATGACAAGAAGAAAAAAAGAGACAAAGGGAAATTATATATAAACAATCAATTAGGAGGTAGACAGCAAGTAAGTAAAGAGAGCGCCCGGCAACAATACCTTTTTCTCTTGTCAGTCCGATACAGGCATAACACAGACAGAGACAAACCTTTACTCCTTTACAAAATGTACAACATCCCAGACCCGCCCTTCACAGAGAGACTCATAAGGGAGGGACGTGGAGGCAAGCACAAACCTGCTCCCACACCCCTCAGCTGTAGAGCCACGCACACCGAGAGCACAGCATAAACATTGATTACTCATATCCACTTGCCACACAAAGATAATCCCAGAATACACATACATACTGTATATATATATTGCATTCTGGCATACAGAAATACACATATGCATAAGTAAAATAGAAGGAAAGCAATTCTGATGTAACGTTGTCATTCTCCTGCTCCTCCTTGGACATTGTTACTCAGAGAGAACATGCATGTACTTGTCAGTGAAGGGGGGAGGGAATGACGGGGGAGTGTTTAAGTTCAGTTTCATCTGAAATCAGGGAAACATGCAAATCCATAAATCCCTATGAGGAAGGATGGAATACACGGCATGACAGAGAGAGAGAGAGAAAGAGAGAAAGTAATCATTTAATCTGAAGTGAAGGGATGATTATGTTATGACGTTAGGCTGCACAAATCTGCGCAGTGAACATTTGGAGTTTGAAGCAGTTCATTTGCAGATTGCAACGAGGGAGGTACAGTATAAAGGCTGAAGTTAGTGTGCTATTAGCGAGGCGTTTTCTTTCCATTCCATAAAACTGTAGTGTAGACAAGAAAATTCCATTTTGTAGCTTTAGATGGATTTAAAATGGAGGTTATATCACATATTTGTAATAACAATCACATATTTCAATCAATATTCATTATTGATTCATTTTGAACCAGATTGGTTGCTTGTCGCATGCTGCAGTGTTGGAAACAATATTGTTGTCTTGCAGCCAGGTGCTATGAATCAGCAAAGTGCTCCCTCCAGCGGAAGACTGTGAAATGACAGCAGCAACTGGGACAAAGCTGTGCAGCTCATTATTCAGCAAGTTAAAGGACACTTTAAATATAGAATGTTTAAAAGCTAGATATGGCCCTTAAATTATGGTTTCTTTAGCGGTCAAAACATTCCATTCCTTTAGCCGAAACTTGTATCGATAGGTGCTGCATTTATAAGCAACAATAGATAGAGAAAGTCTTTCTCTGAAATGGGTGAAGGTGAAGTCTGACAAGGTGAGGCAGTAGTAGTTGTAGGTTTAGTAGTCAGTAACTACATTAAACAAATGTCCTGCATTCAAGAATCTATTTTAGGCGGAATTATTCCACTATTAGTCAATCAAAACAAGCCATGATGAAAACTGCCGCTCCGAGCCTCACAAAATGAATTATGCATTTTCCATTTCAAATGCCCTTAAGACAAACTAATTGAGGTTTTTTTAAATTATAACCAGCACTCAGTCAGTGAGGCTGGCTGACAACACCTTGAGAGAACAGCGGCAATCATTGTCATCTCTATTATCGCAAGCAAATCCCCCATTTTATTCTCTGGTTGCTTTATCATATTCGGGGAGGTGGCTCTGTGCTTTGTCTAAAAAATAATGAACCTCCCCCAGTCTCCTCCGGCTAGCCAGACAGACACTCATTTATCTCAACTAAAGATGTGAAACACTTTGGAGAACGAAGTAATTAGAATGTGGGGATAATTAAAATCGTCCCACTTTGCCTGTTTTTTTTCCTCAGTATTACCGCAGGCACGGGGTGAAATGAAGTAAGACTCTCTCTCTCTCTCTCTCTAAAAACAAAGGAGAGAATTGACTGGGTTTAGGATTTTCCCAGGGATTCTGTGGAAAAGTTGGGATTGTCTTTGTTGACATAGGAAGCGTCCAAGTGCTTCAGGGCCCTTATAGGTCAGGGTGCACAGCCGGTCTGGGAAGCTGAGGGGGCTAAGCAAGTTTGAGAGCCAACAGCGGCCTCATGTTGTTTATGGAAATGAACAGCAGGGGGTTAAGCAAGGAGGAAGAAAGAGAGAGAGAGAGAGAGAGAGAGAGGGGGGAGTAAAGAAAGACAGGAAGTCAGAAGGAAGGACAGACTTGAACTAGACGAGAAACTAAAGTGCTTTCAAAACAAGGGACAAGCAACGAAGGAGCCGAGACGTTCGAAAAGGACAAACAAGAGTATAAATCTGTTGTGTAAGGATGTGGGGACATGGGGACATTGTTGCTCCCAATTACAGGGATAAAACATATGTTAATGAATCACTACAGTGGAGGAAAAGAAGGGCAGGAGAGAAAGGAGGATGAAAAGCGGGAGGCTAAACAGAAAAAGATGCAAATTAGGGAAGAAATGATCAGACGGCACATGTTACACTAGAGAGGGAGGTGAGAGACTGAAAAGGTGACATGATAGATTTCTTGGGGCTTTGCTAATACTGCTGTTTTGATGTTATGACGCCTTGCTCGCACTGCACGGCTTTGTTTTTCCCTTCTATATGTTTTTGTGGAACGGCTTATGATAATAGATCAAATAGCACATGGCTAAGCATTTAACACCAAGCGACAACATAACAGACAAGTGTAAGCAATATAGTAGTGTGAGGCACCCAGTTGTTTCACACAGAGCATCTAGAGGTTTCATTTAAATCAACCTGTAAACAAAAGTATACGATTTTCATTTTGAGCAAGACCTGAAGCATGGTTTTACTTCAATTGCCTATAAAAGTTGCTGACATGTATTTGTAACAATACGCTACAATACATTTCCTTTACTGTATAAAAGACATAGAGCCGCTCTGGGACTGGCGCTGCATACACTTTTAAACTTTTAAACGATTTAAACCGCACACTGTTCAGATACTGTTCTATAAAGATTGCATGCTGCAATTAGTGTTTTCTACTGTTTCACTCGATATCGTGTTGTGGCGTGTTTTTAATAAAATAATACCAAAGTCCTTTCAATGTTGATTAAGAACAGCTCTGGAGGTTCAAAACGTTATGTAAAAGTTTAACAAGCTTTGAAAACGGTGAAAGTTTTCCCACACATCAAAATGCACCGAATGAGACATAAGCAGGCCTCTCGCTCCTAACCAGCCATTCTCGGTGACCCTATTTCTCTCATCTACTCCCTTTTGCTTCCAACTAATAATGGCACATTGGAGTCACAGAACCACCACTGTCCAACCGGGCTCTAGAGTCTAGACCGGAGCCAGCTCTGACCTCAGCCATTAGTTCTCCATAAAGCTCACTGACACAAATCCAAAGAGAGAACACTGCGTTGTCCCTTTCTCTTCCCTTTCCTTTATCTTTTGTTCATATCTGGGCTATCGACAGTGAGTTACAAAAAAAAAAAAAAAAAATGTGATGGGTTTCTGGTTTATCAGACATTGCCATGGTAATGGAAGTGACAACCGTGTCCAAAGGGAGACTATGCTGGCACACAGTGAGTCCCACCAGTCACTGAGCCGACCCTGATCAGACCAGACATAATCTTAATTAGAAAGTGATGCGCTTCTCTCACTCATTCACTCACCTGTCTGTCACCATCTCCGTCCTCCCTCCCCCGGAGCACACACACACACATCTGTTCATGTGCAAAGACTGACTCACTATATAAACATTAATCTGTTACTTATGTACAGAAAGATGAACACATATTAGTAATTTATGGGTTTCAGCAGAAATGTATTTATAGACTTCATTGCGTGAATTAAATGTTGCGTTGGACTTGTTGAACTGTGTGTGTGTGTGTGTGTGTGTGTGTGTGTGTGTGTGTGTGTGTGTGTGTGTGTGTGTGTGTGTGTGTGTGTGTGTGTGTGTGTGTGTGTGTGTGTGTGTGTGTGTGTGTGTGTGTGTGTGTGTGTGTGTGTGTGTAAGAGGGTCTATGAAATATGGTGCAATGGTTGTGTGTTGGAGGATGACTTGATGTTTCTTGCCTTAGATCCTTCTGTCCTTTGTGTAAAAGGTCACAAGTGTCACAATAGAAAAAATCCTCTGAACACCTCCAAGCTTTTCAGACCACAGATTCAGATCACATTTCCCTCTCTGGCACACACACACACACACACACACACACACACACACACACACACACACACACACACACACACACACACACACACACACACACACACACACACACACACACACACACACACACACACACACACACACACACACACACACACACACACACACACACACACACACACACACACACACACACAAATAAAATATTAAAAAAAAACAGAGACAAACAAAGAAATATTTAGGATTAGATCTGCCAGAGGAATTCAAATTAATCACAAACACATGAACGACACATCCAGAATGTGTTGAATTGGCGATTAATGATATCAGTGTTTACATTTTCTGTCGGACAGCTCAGAGTTTAGAATCCGATAGAAATGAGGTAACACAGTGCCTGGAATTTAGAGGAAAACAAGTCAGCAGTAAGTGTCACAAAGTAACGCAACCAAAATTGCTGATCCACAGGTCGCTCACAAACACACACACACATAGAGAGAGACCAGGTCTTTGTCTGCAACAATACATCTGACGGGGTGAGAATGATACCCCAGATACCCCCAGAGCTAGACTGTAAACTGCTCTGGTGTATGCATGTGTCTGTGTATGTGTGTATACATATCAAAAGCTGTGTCTTTGCATGCTGTAAAAACCCACCTTCTGTCCAGTCCCCATGCAGGCTTTGTCTTCCTGATGACCTCCAGGGCTGTTCAGGGTCAGCTGAAATCCTTCCTCCAAACTCTCATCTGGGCTATTCACAGTCAACCCTGACACCTCATCCAGGATGTCCTCTATGGACACAGACAGAGGACAGAGATTACTAGGGAGCAAGTATACGCCGTCTGTACCCCTAATACAGCCCCCCCTTCCACCATAATAAATGTCATTTCACAGTATCCACCATGTTTTTGTTCTAAATTAAACCCCTATAACCTTTGTGTTTCTTATTATGATATGACTGTATAGTCAAATTGGTTATTATTCCATTCGTATCCATGAGAAATGTCCAATTTGATGTCTCCTCTGTGTTGAAAGGCCTCCTGTGTACATCCTCTTCAAGCATGACGCTATGGATAACCTCCATCTGGCTGCTGACCCCTTTGCGTACGGTAGATTCAACACGGTGACAGCTCCGCACTGCTGCAGGAGTCGCATTAATATTCATACTGCTCTGAGTACCTGTATAAACAACGGCAGCTTGTCAGCCTGCACACTGTAAGTACCGATTTATAAGGAATACAAATGGTGCCCTTGCACGGAGAAAAAGAGCAGGTCACAGGGAAGCCTGGCGCAGGTTGGTAACCAGACAGGATCCATGCATAATAACCAGATCACTCTATTCACTCTCTGCTCAAAAAAAGATCGGCATCTGCATCTTGGGGGCTTAGAGGATGTGTGATGGGAGAAGAATGGAAAACAAAAAACAATAGGAGCAGTGCAGTACCATGATCTAAGGGATTTTTTTTCTTTTTTTAAGGTTTTTGTTATTCTAAAATTCCACAGATCAAACTCTCTAACATGCTTCCCAGCAACAGATCTAGTAGTAAGGGTAACCCTGATCTGACTTTAACTCCAACAGAAACCTCAGTTAGATAACAACATGAAGCACCATGGGGAGTGTGATCGGAATGAAAAACAAGTTTACTCTCCATTTTGGCCCATCTCACTATTTTAACTTAGATAGCCCTTCAGCAAACTTAAGTAATAACTCCAAACTCTCACTAGAGGACACTAGAGGTTTGTATAGACATCATATCATGAAACTTGCCATTGTTCAACAAAAAAAAACACAAATAATAACAACTACATGATGTTTCCACCACTTTGTTTCATGCTGAACAGGAGGAGGTTTTGTACCTTGGCTCTGGGAGAAGATGTCCGTGGCTGGGTCCGGTTCCCCTTCGGAGCGTCTCGGTGGAAAGGGGCACAGCACCTGAGAGTCCAGCTGCGGCAGGGTGCTGACGTTCAAGGTCAACGCATGGGTGACGAACGCAGCCCTCATGTCATCCATTTGGAGGTCGGCTGCAGCTTTACCGTTCAGCAACAGAATCTCGTCCCCAACTTTCAAACCTGACACAGTGTAAGGATCATTTGTCAGGTCACATCAAAGCACTTTTTTTTTGTATGTGGGGCCGTCAACTCAGGAGTGCTCACGTGTACAAATGATGTACACAAAAATAACTTTAGTGCCATAGTCTCCAAGAGCAGCAGCTATCTGGCTAATCAGACATGTCGAGGACTGACTAATGTGTGCAATATATTAAAAATGCATCCTTCCCTGCTTGTTTGCTTTAGGGCAAATACTGATCTAACAAGACTGGATGGGTTTAAGGAGGAGGATGCATGGCCTGTCTATTCCTGTCCTGTCATCATGTGTATACAGTCCATGTGGTGCTATATAGAATACTATATGTACATAAAGAAAGCATGGACGTCACTGGAACGAGGCTTCGGTTTGAGGCTTTTTACTCTCGCCCCTCCCCTCGACCACTTGCGCTAATTGAAAATTTGCGCTCAATCAGCCGACCAATTAGCAGACGGCCTCCCCGAATAAACATGATTGGCTGTGACAGCTGTTTAGGAGCTCTGACAGCAGTCCAACCTGCCCCTCGCCACCAAATTAACGAAGACAAAGAGTGTATGCTCCTGTTGACACACATGAGCTCATGTTTGCTTGTCTGTGTCTTCCGACTGCCGAGTTTCATTTTAGATAATTTATTTACTGTATTAGAAACCGCAGTCGTTTGGTAATATGGCTTTCATAATGCTACAGACACACGCTGGCGCTACACACACAGTTACATATATAGAAGCACAAGGCACACATTTAGCCCCAAGTTATGACCTAGTTGTCTGGGATGTAAAATGTCAGCTGTAGTAGCGGAGTCTTTGTTGGACAGAGAGAGAGATAACCCCTCTGGCCATATACTGCTGTGTGTGGATGACGGTGCTCGCCTGGCTCTGTGTGTGTGTGTGTGTGTGTGTGTGTGTGTGTGTGTGTGTGTGTGTGTGTGTGTGTGTGTGTGTGTGTGTGTGTGTGTGTGTGTGTGTGTGTGTGTGTGTGTGTGCGCGTGTGTGTGTGTGAGTGTAAGTGTGTGCTTGCTGTTGAGGGGGATGGGGAGCAGGAAGAAGAGTGAGAGAGATAGAGAGAGAAAAAAAGGAGATAAATAAAACAGCCATTGGGGTCTCCTTGTCCAGTGCTGACCTGGTTTCTGCGTATATACCCTGAAGAGATTGAAGTCTCTTTCACTCTCCATTCATCCTCTCTCCCATAGTGAAACACATGTATGCACTAACAGGCTCATCATAGTATTTTACACTTGGACCTACGAGTGTCGGGCCCGAAATAATTAACTCTGCCAATCCGTCAAAAATATAAGTGTAACATTTCAAAAAGATGCATTGTGTTTTCTGGATGC
Source organism: Hyperoplus lanceolatus (assembly GCA_026929865.2). NCBI lineage: Eukaryota > Metazoa > Chordata > Actinopteri > Uranoscopiformes > Ammodytidae > Hyperoplus > Hyperoplus lanceolatus. The sequence goes on along the minus strand of CM049407.1, from coordinate 16,196,021 downwards.
CACAAGCACCCTGTTCTATCTTAGATGTCCCTCAGGCTGCTGCCAGTCCTGCTAAGCTAGCAGCTTTTTTAGATTTCTAATGCACTGGAGGACACAATCTCACACTCGAGTAACCTTGGTCCGACCCTGGGGGCACGATAGTGGGGCATGTTATTTTCTATGCATTAGTGTGGTATCTACAGAATAGCCGTGTGTTTCTCCATCCCATTAGGTCCCTTTAAAGAACTCAAACAGCCGGGCAGATTTAGACAAAGGAATGCTGTTTTTTTGTTTTTTTTTTCTCAGGAAGAAGAAAACCACAAATTCATAGCTCCCATGCAATCCTTTCTATTTTTTCATTTCATGGATTGTGGTTTTGGCACATCATTCCCTTTTTAGGATAAAAACCGGTAATCATCAGAAGGATAAACATTGTATTGGGCAGGTGGTTCAAGTCTTTTTAGACACTTTCATTAAAGCAGTGCACCCAAATGTTTTTTTTTCACAGTTTTTCAATTTTTTTGTAGTTGCTGGTTCATATCATGTGGACATAACAATGTTTGAGACACTTCTTGGCTGTGAAAGAGCTCTCTATGGCAGTTGACTGCTTTGTAAATCCTAAAAAAGGCAAGGCACTATCAATAGCATTTAAAATTAAGGGCTGCTGCCGAGCAATCGGCTAGCCAACACCTTTCTAGATAAGGTGTACATTTTCATTTTCTTCATTTCTTCTCTACTCTGTACTCAATCCTAAATCACGCTTCTCTCTCACACAAAAGATATTTAGCAATGTGGGCTCAGCAGATGATGTAATGCAGTCACGCAAAGCTGCACTGATAAGATGTCATGTTGGATGAGGTGTTTCTCAGGTCAAGCGTATGGGTATTGAGTGTGCAATGTCAACTCAAGACAAAAATATGTACCCAGTTTACACATACACTTTACGTAAACCATTTGTTACTGTACTAAAATGTACCTGGATTTAAAAATATACATATTTTACAGTTTTTTCAATATTTATTTGTATTATTCTATGTCTGAATGTCAACTCTCGAGATATATACAGTACACAACACACTTTCGATTTGTTTGTGTCAAGAAAGAAAAAACTAAAAATGTACCTTTAGCTGAGGCCAGTCCATCTGCTTTCACTTCAGTAATGTGGAGCTGCTGCACCCCATCTTCGTCCAATACCGCCACAGAAAAACCTATAAACACAATGAATTACACACGGAGAGGGATTCAGTAAGTAATGCTTTTAGTCCTCTTTTGAAATATCTCCACTTGACAGTGTCCAATGCTGCAGTATATATATAATACTGCAGCAGTGATATAGTAATAACTACCGAGTGATTAGATCCACTTAAGGCAAGATGCACTCAAACAGGGGCAACCCCCATTTAGTCATTAACAGAGTATGAGTCAATGAAGCCTACCATGAAATCAATTCTATTTTTAAAAAAGGGGTACGATCAGAGAGGAGCATACCATATCCGATGCTGCAGGACTCGGCTTTGTCAAACCGAATCACCTTGGTTGCTCTGGGGCAAATCTCAATCTCTTTGTAGAGCTGCAAACACAAGAAAAATCTTTAATTGGTGAGAAAAAAATAAAAGAATAAAAAGGGTAGCTGTGCTGTCGGATGGACAAGGTCAAGGTCGTGTTATCTCTCTTAATAAAGGATGGACAGGTTCATGTATTATTCAGCCTCCTTAATAGCGCAATCACATGTGAGGGTCAAAAATCCAGGTCTAGAAGTCTGAGAAGTTAGTGGGTGCTCAGACAAAGATTTGACCTCACAGCGGGGCGGAGCATAGACACAGCTGTGTGTATGAAGTAACAGACGGGAACAGAAGTCGGCAGTGTGTACTGTGTAGTGTGCTTCACTTTGGAGAAATAATGATAGAGTAAAATCATAGACTAGAGGATGAAAGAGGGTGAAATGAGTCCCTGATCAAAGACGAGATGATAAAAAGGCCCCTTGAGGAAAAGGAAAGCGAGTTATACAATGACTTTGCTTTGAGACAGAGTTCAGTGTTTCACCTACAAACCGCCGTCGCAGAGAGAATTCCTCTTTGGGGTTTACATGGGCTGATTAATGTGGATAGGGGGGTCTTTTTCAAATCGCACAAATGGGTAAAGTTCATAGTGCACATAATACATCAGGAATTCTGCTTTGCATAATTATATATACAGTAGCATATGCGATGAAGCTTGTTTTGCATCCTGGAAAAGTTGTATGCACTCTAATTCAACTCCGCATCATAAAACATGAACGAGCTTGCATCCATTTTGACTGAATTGATACGAAAATGAGTGAAAATTAGTTCATAAAAAGGTGAAGACCTCAACAATCCAAATGAGACATTGTGTCTCAGCTTCGACTGTGATTTGACAAAAAATACAAAACAAGAGGAAAACCTTAAAATACAGTAAAATAACTAAATTTAACTGAAATAAAAATGACAGGTCATGTCTACAGTGCTTCAGTGTGTGTGTGTGTGTGTGTGTGTCTGCGGTGTGTGTGTGTGTCCTCACCAGATCAGAAATGTCCTCCTCAAGTTTGGGAACATAAAAGAGCATTTGGTTGTCAATCCACACCTTCAAACGCAGGTAGTGGCTGGAGGCGTCTATCTTATGGGTCTGGAGCCAAAAGGAGAGAAAAAGTTAATGAAGAAAAAGAGACATGTTTAAGGGGGAGGAAACTCCCAAAATACTAGGCAATGGTAACCAATGTAGTCATTATTCTTTGAAGCTAATTGCTTGTGGTTTGTCCTTTACTTTGAGTTAAAGCCAAGCTGTCTTCTAACGTTACACATGGGAAATATTCTAAACTCAACCTATCACCGTTACCACACTATATAGCTCATGACATCGCACTGACAAAAGGACACATACATATATTTATCCATGCATGTATGGAAGCCATGTACTGTATATCTGCATGCATGTAACACACAAGGGGAGAGCGTGGATTAGACGCTCCAGTTCCTTGTGACATTTGTATGGCATGCACACGCACAAACGGCCACACACACGTTGTGAAGATCTACACACTTGGTTCAACAGACACTGATGTAGGACGCATATGTGTCATTAGGCATCATTATTCTTGCTGAGACCAATTAGGGGACGATATTTGAGGAGACTGTGGGAGACACTATTATGAAGTGTTTGTTTTGAGGGTAAGAAAAATGACTAAGAAAAGATCTGATACGCTGTCAGTCTAAAGAGCGCAGGCACCCACTTACAGTTTTCACTTTTCCGCCTTCCTAGAAGTATCAAGAGACATTTCACATCCCAGTAGTTCTCTGATTCACATTCGGATTGACATTCAAGTAGACAGATTCCTACAATCTACTGTCTACATTATCCATGTTGCTTTTCTAGTTACCCTGAAACTGAATTTTAAAACGTTGACTTTTCTACATGCTTGCTTATCTTCAGCAATCACCAGACTGTAAAATGGTGAGATTTGATTACCCACTTATGTAGCCACTTATGGTATATTCTCTATACTCCCCTCGACTGTGCTGCGTGCAAATTTCATGAGTTTGTTTCCTCTTGATTGCATGTGACAAACCCTTTTAAAATAAATGAATAGCACGCTTATTATCTCTTGACTGTGTGCGATAAAGCGATGGTTTAGAAGCTCAGAAAGTAAAAAGAAGCAAAACAAAAGGTTTGACAAGTTGTACAACTGTCACTCCAAATTGTTGAAAGAGTACATACTGTTTTGTTCCATAATGATCTGCCTCATATGCAACCTAAGCACAGCATGCGCTTCAACCTACTGTAACTGATGTGATGACACACCCACCTTGCAAACGGTGCTCAGGACTTCCAGCGCTGTCTCACCCGGCTGTATGATGGCCAGGACGGGCTGGTTGTTTGGCAGACACACCCATGAGGGAGTCAGGTAATCGGGTACCCAAATGTCGCTGTCTATGTTTGGCTGGGGAACGCTTTTCACCGACCCCTCTTTCTCTTTCTGGAAATGCAACACACACACACACACACACACGGGGGGGGGGGGTTATGCATCTCTTCTTCTGCAAAAACAGAGGGCACCCCATAATAAATTCAACGTTATCATGAAAGCTTTTTCAGTTCCACTTGAGTTTTTTGCATGAGACTGAGAAAAACAACAACAACTATATTCTATTATCCATGATTGAAAATAGCTAAAATCATGTAATGATCTTCTTAAATCATCATAATCCCTTCACGCGCACAAAAGAGACCAGATTTGCTTTGATTGATTAGACTAATATGATGGAAACTGGCGGTGGTCTGAAAGCAGCAGGAGATCTGATTGCTAAAATGCAATTCATTTGCGTTGATGAGAGGACCTTGATACAATTGTCTCCCTGCGTGGGTGTGTGTTTCATATCCGTGTGCATTTGCATCTTCCCGTGGTGTGTGTGTGTGTGCATTCTGTCTAAACCCTAGTAGTCTGTAAGCCCCAGTAGTATGTAACCTTTAAGCCCATCAGTCTGACCTCCGACAATCTGCCAGCCATGTCAGCCCCTCTTCTCTCTGATTCTGTCTCATCTACTCGACCTCACACTGTCTGTCACTGATACCTTATCTATCCCCTTTCAGGTAACAGCATCCACAAACTCGTTTATTCTTTCATCCCCCCCTACTAATCATTGCCCTCTCCTTCTGGTGCCCCTTTCATCCTATCAGTACATCTCTCCATCATCTCCCCTCCTCCCCATCTTCCCATTCATGCCATACAATCTGCTGCTTGCTGGCAGTCCGGCCCTGGTGGTCCCTGTTTACATGAACTGAGGATGATCTGTGACTCTGACTTTTGGTTAGTGGGGGAAGAAGAGACAGAGAAGGAGACAGCAGGTGCAAACTATATATGCAGAAGCCCAAACAAATAAACAAACAGTTTTAAAGAAAAGCGCATATAAACACATTTTTGCAGGCAGACGACAGAACCATAACTAGTACCTCCCCCCCAACTCCCTAAACACCCAAGCCATGCTCGGCACCATCTGGCTCCCCTCCTGGCCCATCTAGGATGCCTCTGCTGGGGGGGATCCTTGGAAAACAAACTAAACTCTCTTTCATTCGTTTTTTTTTTCGTTATCAGTGGGATTCCCCAGAACCAACAGAGAGATAAAAGCTGGGACGAGTCCTCCATCAGATCTGAACATATGGAGCAAACCTTGCCGAAGATGCTTCTGATGCAGCATTTCAAGCTACATCTTACAAACCGACTGTAGAGTGTTAGTTTTTAGTGCTTTTCTTTACTGTCATCCCATAGCCTGCCAGCTTGAAGCTGGGCGTGGGTGGAAGGAAATCAATCTCCCATGGAGCCACTGGAGGCCTCCTCCAGTCAGAGCAGATTAGTGCTGCGGAGTTTTCTTCTATCTAAAGAGTTGAGAGAGAGAGGGCTGTCTTCCCTCCCCCTCCTTCATATCTGCTGCCTTTTACCAGTTCTCATAAAATATGGAGCTGGAGCGCTTGTCCTTGTGCAACCCATGGGTAATCGGACATTTTTCCTTACAGTTCATATAAATTCATCATTAACCAGGCTGTGAGGTTCAACTGGAAACATACGGTCCTATGGTGGATGATATACGGATTTTATTCTCAGAAAGACATTAGTTGTTACTTGCAACTGTCTGTATTTTGTGGTCCATTGCGATGGATACACCAGAGCACAGATGGTGTAAAATTGCCAGGTCCTTTGGTAGCAAATGTCTGCATAATTTGTTGAAACATCACAAAGCTAATGATCTGAACATATCAAGTCTAATTTGTCTCAACGGGATTATCAGACAGAGTTATCCCTTTAGTCGATCGCCTGCGATGCTGATGGAGTTGGAATTGCCTGGAGCTGAATAAGAAGAAGAAATGGGAGTCTGTCGACGCTGATCCGAAAAAGGTGTTTTTACAAGCTAAGATGGAAGAGAATGAGAATAATGGCTATAGTTCTGCCGGCTGACGCGGAGTGTTGAGAAGTGAGAATAAACAGAAAGCAGTAACAGACCCAAGATTGTCCTCTGTAAGGTACAGTGAAGTCTACCGGAAATAAACTCTAAAATCCTTAGTAAAGCTGAGATTTTCCAGCTTTTCAAGTTTCATAGTCTGCAAAATGTCTCCTTCTTTAGCTAGTGGATCAGTGGATGTCTGAAAAAGATTAAAGCAGGAGCTTGGAAAGACCTTTGAAAAAATGCTCATTGATGCAGAAGGGTGCGAAGATCTGTGCTCCCCCCCCTCCCCCACATGATGAACCACGTCACAAAAAGGATCTCAGTTGAGTGAAAGGAGGTGGAAAAAAAGCAGTGATGTTGTTTCGCCCCGGGGTCTTAATAAGCCCATAACCCATTATGCAAGTACAAAGGTTCATCAGATGCTCCAGTGATTTTCATGTTGGCTTATGGGAAAGGCAAACAATGACAAGGAATTAGCCTAGAGCTTCTATGAGCTCTGGTTCTCTGTAGTGAATGCCAAACTAAGACAACTTGGCTATTAGCCTTTAGGAAAAGATTATTACTGTATATACATAAACATTCACTGTATCATGTTGTGGCCTGTGTCATCTTGCATTGGGGGCAGTTTGGGGTGGGAAGGAACACAATGGAAATGGAGACAGGTTTGGGGCCTTTGGGACCTACTCCTCATCAAAAGAAGGGCAGATGGAAAATAATACACATCTTATAAATGTCAAGGAGGACGCAAATCTATTGAGTTCACAACAGCGGAGCTCTTACCGATTTCTCACTGGTGGAGTCTTCGAACATGCGCTCCAATGGCTTTTTTACCGGCTCCATCCCGTCGACAAACACCTGCAACCAGTCAGACAGAGAACAGTACATATCAATAACATGTGATACTATATTTGGATGACACACAACTAAAAAGGGACATCAACAACTCATCCAACCTGCAAACCTGCTTTGCTTTAAAAGATCAACAAATTATTTATTTTCTGGCTATGTCTCTAAATTGTTACCATGAATGTTTTAACAACGCAAACCTGGTTAATAGAAGGATGTCCCACTGTCTTCCTCTTTGAAGTGGTGTCCAGTCCCCAGAGGGAGGAGAAGCGGCTGCGGCGTTTACTGAAGGTACGAGGCATGGCCTGGTTCCGCCTCCTGACACTGCTTTCTGTGCGGGCTGACACCTGTGACGGTGACATTTTATAGACAAAATGAATACAATGACTATTTGAACCCTGATAACAGAGTTGCATGACAGTCTATCCAATTGTTATAAGAATTCCACATCCACTTTCAATGCTTGTAACCCATATCGGTTTCTCAGCTTCAATTATTTCAAAATCAACTTGACTCAATCAATCTGTTGAGTAAATGTATATATATAGCATGTCATTTCCCATGCAAAAATACATACATGTACATAAAATAATTCAAACGAACAAGAATTTCACACAAGTGCTCCCAATAGGACCTTTCTCTAACCTTTGATATTTGATTCTAATCTCCTTCATATGCTTTGTTTTTATTCAATTGTTGAGCAGCAATTCAAATGAATTCACTAAGAAAAAATAAAAGAACTGCAGTGGCTGGCTGTTTTCAAACCTCTCATCTCTTTCAATGACACATTCAAGAGAAACCACTGTTGGCACTTCTGGGTTAATTCACTTTGAGCTGCAGGGCTATGAGCAGCTCTACATACATACTTTGACGCACACATTACTGTATGTATGTGCACATAGTGTACTTGTGTGGGCGTGTGCTCATTGTTCTTCTCATGAAACACACACACGTCAATCATCATAGGTCAACTGTAATCAAGAGTTTTAGAAGTTCTGTTCTGTATTCTTTACATTTTTTAATTTTACATAAATTATATTTATATATTCATTTTATGTAGCCTATAGTGAATCTATGACTGTCATCAGAAATGAAATGCAATATATACATTCTAAATCTGGGAGAAAAAGGGATCTGATAATCCCCTTAGAATGAAAGTAAATGGGAAAAACAGAGATGTTGAGAGACAGATAGGAGGGAAAGGTGGAGGAAGATAGTACAGGGATGAAAAAAGGCAGATAATGAAAAGGTGTGACTAAGGAAGAGAGTGTAGCAATCACGGAGCAATACAAAGGAACGGAGGGTTTAGGGAGACAGTTAACAGAAGGAGGAGGTCAACAGAGCAGAGAGTGTTAAGCCTGTTTATGGGAAAGTGCCTCGGGGATGGCAGCTTACTAAAATAGTTCATATCGATCTACCAATCACAAAAAAACACCACTATCAACCTCTGATGTATGTGTTCGGTACGGTGTGTGTGTGTGTGTGTTTGTGCGTGTGTGTGTGTGTGTGTGTGTGTGTGTGTGTCTTTCTCTCTGTGCTTTGTTTCCAGGATGATATTTTGCAGAGCGTACAGTCGCATGATACACAGCAGCATACAGATCATTCCGTCTATTTTAGTGGCGTTTCATTCTGTACATTCTCCGAGCGCTTAAGGTGACAGCGAACGCAAGGCACAGAGCATGACACAACGTTTACCCACATGCCACAGCAGTCAACACCGAGAAAGTTTTGAGAAGAGCATGATCAGAATGTGCCTCATGAGGACAGTGTGCGCATGACAGGTGTGTATCTGTCATAATGAATGTAGGTATTCTTCCACAGAGAGAAATATCAATGAAAGGATTAAAAAATAGTGCAATTCTTCAAAGTGAGAACTATTTAATTTGGTTGACACTTATCTTGATTTTAGGGTTGAAATGAGACTTCACTGTTAAAAAGGCCATATCATTGAATCCATATAATTGATTTTTAACTTTATTACATATGTCGAGAGTCACAGCTGGAAATAGCTTTATTCTAAGTGAAAATGATTTCCTCTGAGTAAATTAGAAGACATGTACAACACACTCAGTAAACAGCAATTTTGCCACAGCTGCAGTGAGTTTTACTGTGGTTTTTTAGTCATGAAAAACTGTTCCTCAAAATGTCTTCAGGAATAACCCAAAATAGCAACCAATGGCGAAACGAACAAAAAGTCCTCTGGGATTTTAATTTAGAAATATTTCTGCAACCTACATCCTGCTTCTGCCCAGATACGAGTCACCACACTTGTGTTCACGCCCATTTTGAGCCCCAAAATTTGGGTTGTTTTTGGAGGGTCGATGTAGGCTAAGATTTCCGATCCACTCGAAAGGACTCCAATTCAAATCCATATACACACAGCTAGTGTGCTGTATGAAATGAGACTTTCCAGCCAAGCTGCAGGCAGCTGTATGAGATATATCAGCTAGCATGCAAAGCTAATACTGGGATGTTTATCATGCAGCCTTCCTTTTCTTGCTTGTTCCTAAGTAATCATTATTAAGTTGTTGTTGTTGTCTGTTTTAACCCCAGGCTACATGCACTGACTATTGAGTTTGCCAATTTGTCAGGCAAGTAGAAGTTCTTGTTTTCTAGTGAGCGTACGACATGTGACAGGACGCTCACTCTTAACAACCAGATAAACGCGTTACAAGCTGTGCTCAAACTTAAGGTCAGGAATTAGGGAACCTCTCACGCAATGTCTAGTTGGAACATGTAGAGACATGTGGGACAGATCATTTGCATTACATTGGAGTAAAGCAAACCAACAGAAAGGTACGGAGACAGTTGGAATGAATAATCCAACACGTTACCTAAAGACTGTGTGTGCATACAGAACATGTGAGTGGGCTTGTTTATTGTTTGTTTATATCATACCAGCGCATGGAAGGAAGAAACAGAGAAGATGCCCAGTCGTCCCATGGCTAGCTTGGTGGGACGTGAAGCGAAGCCCAGCAGGCGTTTGGGGTTTGGGGGTTCACCGCCCTGTAGGCTGGCCAGGTAGCACCGGCAGCGGAACAGGTCCATGTGAAAACGCTCCAAGTTCTGCTCCCACAAGAAGATCTAACAAAGGGACAGAGATGGGTGGGAAAAGATAGGAACAGAGTTGTGATGATTATGCAAACATGATCAAACTTCGCAGATCAGATCCAAATTTATTTATGGGAATGACTCATTCCAGATTTGGCCGCTGATAAAAAAAAAACACAAACAGCGATAAAAACAACCAACAAAATAAATATGCATAACAGGTCGCTCTTCGTTAGATGTTTTATCTGGTCATTTCAGGAGAGGTGAGATGTGGGAGTACTGAAGCCCTCATGGAGAGATATTACTCACCAACACCAACACAACCCACACCAGTCGCTGACCTGCTGTGATATAAGCGCAATGTATCACAAGGTGGACTGTGGGAGGTGGAACAGGGACACACACACACACACACTAGAAATAAAACACAATCTAGCGTTCATTTGCACTGATTCCTGCCTTCCCCCTATTTGTTCTAGGGCTTCATACAAAATGAATACGACTGCTGTTTCTTCGAGTCTTATTAAGTTCAATACAGCTCCCAGGCCTGTCTATTTATGCTTACATTTTCTAGATTGTTGTGGTGAGAGATACTGATCTTGAAAGAAGTCAGACAACTGATATAATAGACCACTCAGATTAATAAGGATTTCTCGCTCCTTTGATTCCTTTGTTCAAAAGTGCTTTTATAGAAATAAATCAAATGCCCAGTGTTTTCTCGGAAACCTCCTGTTGTATGTCATTTTTTCTTTTATTGACTTTCAACCCAATGCCACACACACACAAAGACACAGAGGCTTGCTCCCACAGAGGGGCCTATTGTTTGTGGACACATTCTCAAGATCTCTTGCAATGTTTACATGCAATGCGTCTTGAACATAAAAAAGCTGTACACTATGCTCCACTAAAAGTGAACAAACCAGATCCAAGAAGAGCTTTGGAGATTCCAGCTGCGACTCGTTTTCGAAACCGCTATTGAATATGCAAGGGATTAGTGAGAGATTTTCGGCTCACCTGCCTGCCGATGTGAGCATCGCATGTGTTTTAATATGTGTAATGAATATTCTGCATTCTACTGTGCTCCGATGTGTTTACAAATGAGCACCGCTTGTAATATTTGAACACATGTAATCCTTATGCACATCTTGTCTCAATGACTCCATGCCGCAAGAAACTTATTTAGAGCGGGGATTTAAAGTTGCAATATGTAACTTTCGGTGTGTCAGAGGAGTGAACATTTTCTAAGGTGTATTCTCATAAATGAATAAACAAACTTTCTTAACAGGAAAATTGCGAAACCCGGGACACTGTTTGAAGTTAGAAAGCTACCTGAAAAGCAAATGTGTTCCAAGGGCCAGGCATATGCTAGTCTTAGAGGTTTGGTTCCAGGTGCCTAAAAATAATTTTGTTTTGATTTTTGAATGTTGAATAATTCAAAACTATAGAAAAAACATGCAGATAAAATATGTTTTGAAAACTTAATGCAGGCTCTTCAAATGCAAACAAATCCCCCTCCCCCTGAAACTGCATACTGCACCTTTAACCTCAGCAGGATGATCAACGGATGAGATAACAAACCTGGTTCATATATCAGCATATCTCTTTTAACGAACAAGTATACATTTGAGTACAGCTATGGTCAAAATTCTTTTTGAAACTTTGTCTCGAGTCTATACGGTCTCGATTAAGAAGCTACAAATACCCCTTGTTTTTTGACCTTTTTATCAGCTCCCTTTGGACCTCCTTCCATCAACAGCTGCATACCTGCTCCAGTATGGTCTTCCTCTTCTTGGCATCAGTGACGGTGGACAGCTGCATATCTCCCATCTTCTTCATCTTCTCGTCCATGTCGATCTTCTGCTCCAGCTTGCGTACCTCGGTCCTCAACAGGCGCACCGTGTCCTCCCTGTGATGCTGCCGAGCTAGAGCGGCCGCACACGCAGAGTGGATCGCCGTGATCCAGTTCTCCAGTTCAGTCTGGCCTGATGTCTGACGGGAGAGGGGGGGCGGGGCGAGGGACAAGTAATTCAAATTCAAATTCAAATTCAAATTCAAATTCAAATTCAAAAAAAAACTTTATTTGTCCCCAGGGGGCAATTGAAGGCACACGGAGCAGCAGCATTACAAAGGAAAAAGGTTAGGTGCAAACATAACAAAAATTAAATTTTAATTTAAAAAAAAAAATTGGCACCTGCAGTCAAAGAGCTCAAGAAAACATGTAACAATAGTGAATTCGGATGCTATTAATAGCCTTTGTCAGAGGAGGGTGGATGGTGGTCATTATAATCTCATCATCATTTTATTACATACAGTATCTCGCCATTCTTTGATTGAATTTCACTGTGGGAAAAGCTGCCATGAATATAAATAGACACATTTTAATATTACACAATGGTCACCACAGCGGATCACTGTCACAGTGATGACAGTGTGGCCTTTAAACATGTCAGACACAAAACAAAAATAAAACATATGGACAATACAAGGACTGGCTTATCTCACCCACATGGCTAAATGTCATGCAGTAGAATGTGCCATACAGACACACACAAATCCCCCAAGGGAAATTAAGTCTCTTTCTATTTCAAGCAATCTCTGTCTCTATAGTTTTGAACCACCGCCTTTGTGGAAACCAGCAAAAATAATAATAATGTAATGATTGGGAAAAACTGTGGACACACATTATTGTATTTTGAATTAAAGTGTCTCCAACCTGGAAGAGGAAAGCGTCGCCCACTGAGTTGCTGAGGCAGAAGATAAAGTCTTTCTTGGGGTGTTCAGGAACGGCCTGGACAATGCTGTTCTCCACCCACAACGCATGTTTAGGAACGCTGTTGTGGTCGATCACCGAACGTCCATCCGACTCGTACAGGTACAGAGTGCAGCCTTGAAGAAAGCAGAAAAACAAAGATGGATAAAAGAAAGAAAGAAAGAGGGAAGTTGTGTTCTTAATGACGTCACATTTAGTACTGTATTTACCATCGTACATTGTTTTATTGAAATGCATAGACAAAAACGAGGCTTTTTATATCGCAATGATATAGGCCTACAGTGGGTATAAGGACAGGAGAAGACGGACAGGAATAGAGCTAGAGATGCAGCCGGACTAGATTGGATTAGACACGGATGCTGGCGTAAAATTAAATTCCGACAAGGCGGAGGAGAGGGAATGTAAGGCCACACGGAAAAAAGGGTGAGAGAGGACGGTAGAGGTGACAACCAAGGGCATGGACTGTGTCAGGACTGATGTGATTACAAGAGAGAACAGGAGAGAGCGAGTGAGAGAGAGATTAAATAGACTGTTTCAGATGTGTATCTGAATGTGACACTATGGCTGCACAATTTTTGTTTTAAGTTTGGTCATATTGTTTAATTGTTCAAATCTTAGTATAGCCATTGCTAAAAATGAATTTCATCATAATTCATGCAACTGTATTTATAATCTGGTTAATATATTTTTAGCTGTAGAGGTCCGAAAAACATCTTAAACGTAGGAGTATGAGAGTCTATGCGCCACCTTTCAGAGAGACCCAGTAGTGTTTCCACTTGCGCCTGGTTGCAGGTTCCACCTTCTTGTTCTTCTTATGAACCAGGAAGTTTTTCACAGCCAGCGCCCCTGCTTTCCTGACAGTGCCTTGCGCGTAGCCAATCAGTGCGTCCGATGGATATGCACTGCTGAGTGTTCCGCTGC